>CM068371.1:89953484-90617400 GCA_034769895.1 Magicicada septendecula | reverse complement strand
ACGCCGCCCTATGTCGCGCTCCCCTATATTCTGTAACACGTCTAACATGTTCTCTAGCTCGTTTATATTGGTAATTTCTTTAGTCATTAATGTGATTTGCACCTCTCTGGGCAGGTGTTTACTAATGTGTCTTACAAATGACCGGAATGGTAACGGTGGTTCTAGATACTTGGCCTCGTTATATATAGTCATCACGTATATGGTTAGATGGTTATTCATTCTGCCAAAATTCCCATTACCCATTATTTTACTCCTTAGGATTTCTTGGTCCTCTTCTGACCAGTATTTGTTTCGAAAAGCTACTTCAAAATCCTCGTAACTACCCATTCGACATTGTGTACTTCCGCCCATATCTCGGCACTACCCTTAAAACATTTTAAAATTTTCAATAATTTGACTTCCCAACTACTACTATTAAATCGATTAAATTCCCGTGTTCTGTTCAAAAATTGCATCGGATGTACTCTACGATTCTCACTACTAAAATTTTCTAGTTCAATTTCATTGTTCGTGTCTCGTGTAATGAATATGCGTTCAGTAACATTGTTTAAATTTTGGTTTCTTACTAAACTTAATTCGTCTCTCATACTACTAATGTTCTGTTCAAGTGAATATAATTTTTTATCATTACTATATTCAGATTGTATGCTATTTTTTGATATTACATCAATAGATTCATTCACTGCTTGTATTTCTGTCTTACAATTATTTTCAATTTCATTTATTTTAAAGTCTACCTTATTTTGGTGTTCATTGATATTCTGGCTTATTTTTTCGACTGTCATTACTACGCTATTAAGCTTACATTCAGTTTCAGTATTACACGTATTAATTTTATATTCTATTTCATTATTATACTCATTCATTGAATTTATTAACATCTCATTATTCTCATTTATTTGCTTCTCAACTCTATCTATCTGACTATCTATTTCATTAAATTTAACATCTATCTTCTGTATTGAATTATCTAACTTGGTATCTACTTGGTTAATTTTATTAGTATATTCTTCACTGGTATTTTTACAACATCTATTAATTTCGTTAATTTGGTTTTTTAGCTCATCAAAACTGTTCTTTTGAATCTCGAATTTCTCATTCAGTTCTCTAAAATTACTATCTTGTTTTTCTACACTATTGTACATCATATTGTACAATCGGGTTAACATATCATTTTCGTCAGATTTCTGATTTTGATTTCCTAAAATAGGTGTTGAATGAATCTCAACTGTCTGTATTATTTTTGACTCCTCAAGACTACTGTCATTTATTTGAATTCCGGAGTCGCTACTTATTTGACTTTCTATCTGGCTGTCAGAGAAGCTGACTTCATTATTATCTGCCATTTTTTACTCTTTATAATTGATACTTGTGCGTAAATATGATATAATCAATATGTAATATACTGTATAGCCAATTTTGCGTGAATGACGCACTTTTCATTTTATTCCGCTAACCTAAAACACACGTTTGCCTCTTTGTAGGTGCGGATTTTACATTAACAAAATTTTTTAATTTATAAAATCGTCCCTTTCGGCAGCGCCACTTGTGAAGTTAATATACTTTTTAAATATATAAAATGCAAAAATACAATTTATTTCCACCTACCTGCAAAGGTTCTTTCTGGGTCCAGGATTCGATCGCACGTACGTAAGATACAGACATGTGTTACGGGTTTGTGTAATAATTAACTATACTCATTCTTGGAAGAGAATTAATATTTTTATTTTCAAACTGCATTTAGATTCCAATAAATTTTCTCGTATTACTTTTAAATTTTATACCTCTTGTTCGTACAGCTTATATTGGCATACTTAACTTCCTTAAATTAAATTACTTACTCCTATGAAGGTTGCTCAGCCTGCATTACACACACACTCACATACATTATTTTAAAAAAACTTCATTTTTTAAATATAAAATCCCCTTAACCTTTTGTAATAAAACCCCCCTCCCTGCCGGCACGCGGTTTTAGTTCGAACTATGAATTTCGCATTTTGTATTTAATTACGTCCGAACTCGGCTTTGGTATTTTCCGGTCTATTACTCACTCCACTGTCACTGGTTTAAAAGCTGTTAGTTCACTTTTACTGGTATATTTTTAAAATTTTGAACAGAGTTAACCCCCGTAGGGTGTACCGGCCGGTACTACTGGTGACGAACTGCGCAGAACGGCAAGGCGTTCGCCGCTACCTCGATTTCATCGTTGTTCTGGAAGTCAAAGCCTCATGGTTGTTCGCCGTCCTTGCTTCCTATGTAATCCATGTAAAAGTTTGCCAGTGCATGATAGCATATATTAGTGTGGCACTGGCTGACGTCACGAGATGGGCGGACCTTACGTTTCATATCCTCCAGCAAGTCAGACTAGTTGAATAAAAATCGTCTCCTGACCATCTTGGTTTTTTTTTGGCCGGTAGCGTCAACGCGCGTTTACCCATGTCATGCGTACGGGCGCATGGTCACATTCAAACAAAGTTCTTGGAAATGAGGCTTGCTGCATACCTCTGTACTGATTACACAACGGAATATTGCGTTGCTGCTTCGTTACAACACTGTTCTATTCACCATGTGTTCTGGTCACCGTTGAAATACAATTTACACATATTTTTTATAAAACCCCGGAAATGAAATAAAATAAAAATACCCACATTTTTGGACCGTTACAGTCATTGTCATTATTTCTTTGATCATCTTCATCAGTGTGTTAAAGATGTATTCTTTATTTATTTAAAATCACCTTCTACTTGTCTTGGTTATTAACATTAAAGTTGTATGTAGCATTTTTTTAATGATTTGTTATTGTTGGATTATTGGTTGTTTGGGACCCTGGTGGTCGTTATCTTATGTAACATTACAATATATAATTTTTTCCTTTTTCTTCATGTTTATTTCTTCCTTCTGGTTTCTCATCTTACTTATTCCATTCCTTTTTATTTAGTCATTTTTTAGATCTGTATTTATTTATTCCCATTAGTGCGTTCTCCCTGTAATATATAATTTCCCTAACATTTTGTAGCTGGTTTCATCCATTACTACCTTTTATTCTGAGATCAGAGAAACACCATCTCTGCTCAGTTAATTGATTGCTGGACCTATTCTCAGTCAATCTTAAATACACATTTTGTCATCTTGTGACAAAAACAATACTACAGCATGAGTATCCCAACTAGTGGAGTTACTTATTGTGGCACACGTGAGTCATTCATATTTAACACGAAATGGAACATGACCAAAACATAACTATGCACTGCAAGCCAATGAGTAATAGTATACATATGCATCCCCACTCTTTTAAAAAGTGTAATAACAAAATGAACATTATTTTGCAAACACGTCATGGCTTGTATTTATATGTAGCTGTAGTTATGGTTAATATAGTTACTGTTGAATTCAGAGTAATCCAAGTAAAACAATGTATATTAATCAAGTAAATTAGTCAAGTAAAATGAGCGTTTAAGCTAAGCTATAACCATCTGTAAGCCATAAGCTAAGTTTTATTGATCTGTAACCATTCTATACTAAAATGATCTGGCCCCCACTGTACAATTTGCAATCATTGAATATGCATTTTTGTCATTAACTTTCTCCGGTGACAGTCATGTACCTGCTGGGCATAATGCAGTGCCTCTGCCATTAAGGCTTTTTCAGTGTTTCTCTCATTTACCTTTTTATTAACATTTGATTATTTCCAAATCTGTCACTCCCTTCATAAAACCACAAAAACTCTTTGCATTTATCTCCAGAACTGTGCTTACTTACTTCTTAATACGAGCATCCAAGGCTGGCTGCTTCGATGGCTCGATGTCTCCTGTAAGTGTCTGCTGCTAGTGGCCACCAACAACTCTCAGACAGTATTTTATCCAGAGTTTTTCTCCGGCCATTTTGCGTTTAAGATTTTCCCTCGCTGGTAGCGTTGCCGGGCAATCCAAGAGAATGTGATGTAGGGTTTCGTCCTGCTCCTTGCTTATTCCACAAAGAGGACTTTTAGGTGAAACCTATGCAGGTACCTGTTCGTCACGATGTGACCCATTCATGCTCTTGCCGCAAATGACGCCACAGATCGAGGCATCCCTTTATAGATTTTTGGGCGGTTTGGGGAGCTTTGGATGGCAAAGTACTCGCGTCCAGTGCTACAATTCTCCCATCTCCGTTTCCGGGAGTCAATGAAGAACTTCCTGGCTGCTTCTTTACACTGTGTCAGAGAATAACGCTGTGCCTGTACAGAGCCCATGCAGCAAGCTTTACTGGCAAGAGTATCTGCTACTTCATTTCCATGAATCTCGCAGTTACTTGGAATCCATTGAAAAACAACATTCTTACCTTTTAAACTATTAAGTTGTTGCAGGATTTCCGATGTTCGAAAGTAATAATCTGCGGTGTTCTGCGCTTGTAAGGCCTGTATAGAAGACATGGAGTCCGTGAGAATGCAGATGTCATGCGCATCGATGGCTTTGCAAAACTCCAGTGCAGCATTCAAGGCCAATAATTCAGCGTTCATACTTGAGGATGCGTCGCAGGGCAATGAAAAAGAGTCACCTGTTTCTGGGCAATAATAAGCAGCTCCTCCTTTATTGTTGACTTTGTCAACAGAACCGTCAGTGTATATTTTGGCGAATCCATGATATTTTTCCTGAATCAATGTGATTGACACTTCCCTTAGAAGTGCTGGCAAGTCTTGTCCTTTGGTCAGTGAACCAGGAATTTTTGTACATGCCTTTAGTTTGTCACGAAGCCAGGGCGGGATATCAAAGAACCGGGATATACCAGAACTGTGCTTCAGAAGTGTATATTTACCGGCTGTTAAAACTGCTGGGCTACTGACCTATGGTCTGTTCATTATAATGGCAGATGTTTCTACGTCACCTGTGGAAGTTATTTTCAGTGGCATGTTCTTTCTTCTGAGATAACTCTTCCACAAGCTTCTGGATTATAGCCATGCCTAGTTGCTCATTGACCCTTGACTGTCTTTCTTTTAATCCATGATTCAGAATCTGTACAAAAGATGTTGAGGTGTTTGCTGGTTTTATTAGAAATGTCTTGTGGTATTGCCAGTCTCTTTTTTTTACACAAAAGCTGTTTCCACTTTCATTCTGTGTGTGTGTGTGTGTGGGTGTGGGTGTGGTACAACTTTTTGTTTTGTTTGCAAAGAATTACTATTTTATTTTTCTATACTCTTAGATGTAATGACTTCAGCATAACTTTCATTCGTTGACATTTTTCTTCAAAATCTCGATCTCTTCGGTTCCTTTTATCTTCCAGTTTTCTGTTACATTTTCAGGTCTCCTGAGTTTCCTCTCAACCGCGGGCCAGATATAGTACTTCCAATATCATTAGCTATCCATAATAAGCAGATTGTTCTGTAGCCAGTCTCACTTTGGTACTTTTTTTGTACCATCCGCAGATCTGAACACTTTTCTGATATTTCTACTAATAATTTTATACAAACCACTATGTCGTTTTTGGTATTGATGTGCGCTTTCGGCAGTCAACCCATCTTCAGGTCATTTACCAACAGAGAAATATGAAACCGTTCGCTTCTTATATACCGTTTTACCGGACCTATCTAGCCCCACCCCCTGATGGAGTAGTGCGTCTTACTTTTCTGATAACTTGAACTGTTCTTTTTATATCTGTATAATCCTTTTTCTTGTAGAGATTGACCACTTATCAATGAGTATATTACGAGAGGCCTCTGAAAATTATACATAGTCACTTATAACTCAGCAATGAAAAGAGATATTCAAATGAAACAAAATCACCATGAAAATACATTTTATTATGTACAAGTACTTACATTTATTTTTCAACACAGTCTCCATTTACAACAGTACATCTCTGAGCATTCTGTCTACATTTTATATGTCAATCATTAAACTGATATTCTCATTTTACTATTATACACATTCCCATCTCTCATTAAAAATAAAACTAACAGTATTTTTATGTCATTTCCATTTAAATAAATTCATTGCAGCAAATACTCCATAGCTGGAGGCTACAGTATTCAACTTATGCTTAAAACATTTGGGCATACTGTTTTATTTCCAAGAGTTTTCAGCTATGATACATTTAAAGAATACTTAAGTAATTTTCTAACATTTCATGTAATTAAGTTTTAGTTGAACATTTTACTTTTGTCGTCACCCCAATCCTTTATCTTTCGGGGATCTCAATGTACATTTTGATGATCTCAGTTTGCATCAAATTTGGCAGTGGTCAAGATGGTTGTCTGCCTTTCTGGTTGTGTGCCTGGGTTCACATACATATATGTATTTGGAGTTCTTTTTAAGTTCTGTATAAAGTTTATTTTCAATTTGTTTTTTCTGCAGTTGAAGTTACATATTGTTTCTCTTAGTGACTTTTAGAACAGTATTCTCCAATTTTATTCTTTGTAATTTGTAAATGATTTTTTATTGTTTCAGTACATTACAGATAATTCAAAAATTGTCTGCACATTCTTTAGATAGGCGTCATCGTTTAATACTGTTCTTAATCTTTTGGGCACTTTCTAAGGATCTGGAAAAGAATAAGACACTTCAAAATCGTGTCTTCAATTTAATGTTGGGTAAGTATTAGTTAACTTTAGTGTAGTAAATTGTTGAAAACGTAGTATAATGCAGTTGTGCTTAAACAGATAGTGACTAACAGAAAATGCGCACACACACACACACGCAGAGTTTATTTAAAGATACGAACCTAAAACTTGGTTCTCGAAACCTGAAACTTGGCAATGACAGTGACAGAGGAAAAGTGGTTGCGCAGATGGGAAAGAAAAAAGTCCTCAGGAGGATATTTGGTGCGGTGAACGTCCAAGGAGCATGGAGAATAAGGAATAAGGACGAAAGCAGAAATTCAGCAAATCAGTGGGGAACCAGATATCGTCACTGACATAAAGAAAAGTAGAATCCGGTGAGCAGGCCATGTCCAGAGAACATTAGAGACATCCACATTGAAGAAAATTTTTACGAGGATGCGTGGTGGAAGAAGAAGGATGGGTCAGCCCAGAAAACGATGGGTGGATGACTTGTACAGGTTCGGTGTAAAATGATGGAGACTGAGAGCAGAGGTTGGCTCTCCAAGAGCTGTAGTGCCAATTAAGAAGTAAGAACCTAAAACTAATTTGTAACAGATAACTAGTGTTACTTTGAGATAAAGATAACTTTGTAATATTTCACACACTGATTACACAACCCTCAGGGTAGTTAGAGACATGCTTCCGGATGTTTGTTGATTATCTAACGCATTTGGTCAGTGCAGTGTGTTCAAGATCAGACATTGACATAGTTTCCAGAGCTTTCCAGTCCCTGTAACTGTGCAATTTACTCTTGGTGCATCACCTGGAAAATGTTAGATTAGTCTTGAATTTCAGCGAGGTATAATTAGAGTCTCCAGCGACCGGCCAACTTCAGTTTATACCTGGCTATAGTACAAATGAGGTTCGGAGTGATTGTTAGTGTGACTTGCGGTTTTGTGTTACTTAGTGTGAACCTATAAAAGTAAATCCTACATTCACAATTAAAAATGGAAGATACAAAATAAATAATTTATTATTATTGTTATTAATTATTAATCAAGTAATATTAAATATTAATTATTAATAAGTACTAGCTGTTACCCGCGGCTTCGCACGCGAATATTTGACTTTTAATAAGTATTTTAATATAATTTTTATTGTCTATGTCTATATGGCATTGTGTCAGCTCGTATAACAATTTTGTACTCGTTAGTCAAATTGTCTCCAAAGCTGTTTTCAACACTTGTACTAAATTATTATGTTGGTGCAACAGCCTTTGAAGATTTAAAAGTACCCGTTTATAAAGTTTTTTTGAGATTTTTATAAAGTACCTGTTAAATCAAAAACGCTAAATTCTTTATTTTAAGTGTTGTAATGGTACAAATATTACTGTCCCGAGACATATTGGGAATATTAACATTTTATTTGAAAATTGTATTGAGGGGAAAAGTTATTAGCTACAGAATTGGCGATCTAACAGCAGAAGACAACTATTTTTAGCGATTTGAACTTTGTATTTTGAACAAAACAGCATAATACGTCATAAGCCGAGCCCAACATACGTCACGTTGGAATACAGGCGTGTCAGCTGTAGCGTGACAGATATAAGCATAATATTGAATGGCAATTGATCATTAGAATAATGAAGTTATAATATTTAAATTTGGAAGAAAGCATTAAGTTTAATATAAAAAGATTAATTAATAGCAACTGTGGAAAGAAATCATTATTATAAAGAAAATACAAGTTCAAATAAAAGGAGTTACTAGTGATGAGTCATCCAAGACCAGTCTCATAACCAAAGGTTTTCAAGGTATAACCCAGGAAGGTAAAAAGTAAATAACCAAGCAGTACAGAATATGACCAAACCCACAACGAGGGAGAATAAATAGAATAGAAACCCTAAAATAAGCCAAGATCAACCAATACAGGTGGTGTATTTCTGAAATAAAGAAGAAGATGGAGAAGATCCCAAGAAACCTGATGGCATCAAGAAGAAGATGGAGAAGATACCAGTCCCAGAAGGCAGGAGAAAAGAAGACTGATGAAAGAAGAAGAAGGCAGCATCCTGAAGAAGATGTCATGCTCTTATAAAAGACACTCAAATCCCTATATCCCCAAAATAAATATCTAAAAACAAAAGTATAACGAAATAAAAACCACATGTATACAAATTTAAGAGAGAGAAGTGTATAAAGTAAAAGTTACCTGTGAACTAAGATGAAACAATAATATAGTACCCATGGAACAAATCTCCATTGAAAAAACGCTAACCAATTTATTATGTTAATAAGACTATACGACCATTTAGCATTAACATGATATATAAGTGCAAAGTGAACCAGTGATAGTTTTGGGTATTATAAAAAATGAACCTTGTGTTTCATTCTTGGCAATCACAAACATTGAATGCAAGGAAATATGCATTTTTCAATGACTTAAAATGTGTACTGTGACAATATGTTGTTCATAAGTCATGAATCTGTTTAAAATAACATTTTGTTTTACATGAAAAAAGAAAAACAGATTTCATTATACTTTTTGAACAATTCATACTATTTATTTATTAATGACAGGGTACAATTCCCCAAAGACAGTGTATAAAAGACGGTATAAAAACTGTAGAATCCTACTTATAATAATAGTTAGAAATAAGAATATAAATATAAGGTTTTTATGTATATAGTATAAGAATGTTTAAAAATGTTTTAGATATAAGGCCATTTGTTTGGGTCTGAAACAACTAACATCAGAACTATAAAAATAGTTAACCACTTGTAAATAGTAGAGAGTAATTAAGATGTTAGTTAGTACAAAACCTTTTTTATAAACCATGTTTCCATGTTGGAAATGGGGATTTTGTTGCAAAATGTCTGACTTGAAGACAACCATTTATTTAAAAAAAAAAATATTCTTTATTTTGTTTAACTATTATTTGTATTGTAACCAATACTAATTGTTTTTGTGTAATTTGAAAACATGTTTAATTTATAATACTATATGTAAAAGTCAGAGAGGGTATTACACATCATATATTGTTTGTAAAATATTTTATAAGAAAAATTGTAAAAAAATCATAGGCGAAAAGAATGGAAACCAAACTTCATCAAAACAGAGAAATTGCTCATTTAAATGCAAGTAAACAAAAGGGGTTTAGACAAAATAAACTTGAGATCATGCCATATAATTGCACATACCATTTAGAGAGATTTTAATAAATTATATTCAGAATTATAAATAAAAATGAAAATGACTAAACTCAGAAATTTGGACATGGGAGTCATATATTCCAGAATAATGTTTCAGAATACAACTAATTCAATTAATTACCAGAAAATAAGGGAATATGAACCTTTTAATACAATATAGGATTATTAATATTAAATATAACTGATAAAATGGCTGAATTTATATAATGACAGGAAGTAAATTTTGATGTTTTGACTTTTCAGAGTATACCAAACTGAAAGTGAAATTACTATTTTTTGGACAGAAAACACTATAAAACGGCATTATTTAATCTGAAAATAAGCTGAATGAACTGAAAGATTAATTTAAATCACATCTAGTGAATAAAATTGACAAATAACCAAAGTTTAGGTATTTATATAGTGAAATAGTAAAGTGTACACAGGATGTGAAAAAATATTTGAACAATGTTAAGAATAATATTATATGGGCTAAGAGTTTAATTGAAACTGAAGGAAACAGTTAGTTAATTATTGGTATTTGAACGGTTAACATGACATACGTTTGATAACGTGGATAACCTAACCTATAATAGTCATACAAAGCGAGTGTATAGTGCGTTATTGTGAAATCGCGAGTGACTTGTAAAATACTTCTAAAACTATCATATTATAACAGAAACAATCAAGTAACACTCCATAACACAGAACAATATAAATCTACTCCGAAAAACACCACAAAACACTAGAAAACTGTATAATACATTAACCCAAATTAGTGACGGAATCGGAGAAAGTGTTTGAACTAATAATTACACAGACATACTAAATACAACCCAGAATCACTACACCAGTCACTACACAACATTTAACAAGAGATTTGCAGACACAAGAACAGGAAAATTGCCAGAAAATACATTATTTGGAACACTGCAGGAACGAGCAACATTTTGATCAACTTGACGGCGGCCATTTGCTTTGACGATCCCAGTGCCTCCTCTTAGTTCAACTCAGCTGTTTGGTGAAAACAACTATTATATTTACAAATTATTATTCAATGTCTGTGTTTATTAATAACTATTAATTTGATTGTAACGTTATACTTTTTAAACATTAGCCCGATTTCTCTGACTTTGGTAATAACTGGCTGTTTAAAGAACCCTATATAATTTTTATATCATATACTTGTAACTTTTTTCGATATCCTGAGAATCGATACTAATCGATAAGAGTCAATATTGCTATTACTTAATAAAAAACATTAATACTTTTCAATACTTAATGGTTCTTTATTTCTTCAATAATACTAATTACCAATAATATAATTCTAATTGATAATCTACAAGGACTTTACCACCCGTAAGTGAAGATAACCTAAAAAATAAAAAGGTAAACAAGTATCGATTGGTTTACAGACAGTCTTATGAGTGGTGATAGATTATTTAAATTATACTAAAACTTTAATAAAAATTTTCAGAAGAGCATTACACTGTTTAAAACTTCACAGCCCTATATTAATTAATTGATCATAATTAATTAATTAATAAAATTAAAAATTTTTTTTTTAATTATTTTTTTTTTAAATTTCCTTCAAAACAATAAATTTTGTTTTGAAACTTTCGGCGAAGCTGAACAGATATATTCCTTCATCAACTTTACGCTACTCGACCAGTCTTGCTACCATTGGGACTCGACCAGCTGGGAAACTTAAGGAAGTGTTTCAGGCCAGTAAGACGTCGAGAGCCACACCAAGTACACACCAATTAAACATATTACATTGGACTTGATTACATCGGAGTCACATACTCCACAATATCTCTTATCATCAACCAACATCAATTTTTATTATATTACAAATTGGCGCACAACTTTAGGGGCTTTAAATTAGCGATTGGAAGGCCAATACATTCTGCCCAATCACTAGTTGGAGCTAGGCAACAGCTACAAAGCCAGAGAAAAGGGGACAACAACAAGCAAAATGAAAGAACCTACACCAGAAGAAATGGTTGAGATAAGGAAAATGTTCCAACAAATAATGAAGAAACTGGATGATCAGAGTAAAATGATAGATGATTGGGGTAAAGAAACAAGGGAGGAGACTAAGAAAATGAGAGAGGACAGTTTAAAAAGAGAAGAAGAGGAGAGCAACCAATCCTTGAAAAAAGAATTGGGTGACCAACTGGACAATATCAATAAGAAGCCGGAAGAGGACATCAAGGAAAAGAGAGAGGACGGATTAAAAAGCGAAGAACTGAGAAAAGAGAAGACCGAAGAAATAAAAAATGAAAGCAAACCAGAAACAGAAGAAAGACCAAACGAGAAAAGGGTACAACTAATCGCGGTATCAATGAATGGATACATGAAACGATGGAAAAAAGAAATAAGAAGGGAGTGTAAACAGATTAAGAAAGAGGAGTCAAAACCAAGAAGACAACAAAGAAGGGAAGAGCTACGGGAAAAAATAAAACGAAAGACAGAAGCACTAAAGGAGTTCACGAAAAAGTGGAGAGAAGTAAGAATAAGTACTCTAAAACAGATGATAGAGAATAACAATAAAAGGGTGGAAATTATCATCAAGAATAATAAACTGTGGGAGGAAGAATTAATAAGAGATAACAAAAGGGAGTTAGAAGAAATACCAAATGATAAGACGCAGGAACTAGTAATGGTAGTACCTGAAATTGAAACTAACCGAAACCAGGAAGATATTAAACCAAGGAAAAGGAGAACGTATCCAAGAAATGTAATAAAAACGAAGGAAGAGTTGGAGATGATGAAACATGGGTTAATTGATGGCAATAATATCCCAATTACCTATGACAAAGACATCATGAATTCTATGAATTATAGAAGGAGAATCGAAGTAATTTCAGAAATAATTTACCACAAGACAGTAGTTTACCAATGGGAAAGGACCAGAGGTAAACAGAATACGACATGTGGACCAGATCAATCTCAGCGCAAGACTGGACAGTGGATTTCAGAAAGATGGAAATGTGATATCGTACCAGACTGTAATGACGGCACAGATGAATCACCAGAATGTATTCCATTAGTGTGCCATCCAGGACAGTTCCAGGGTACGGTTAGACTAAAATATATTCCTTCAGGGTGGATATGTGATGGTAAACCAGCTTATGGTGTTTCAGATAAACAAATAATAAGTGATAACCCAGATGAAGATCCTCACATATTATTGTCAGGTAACACAAAACATGGACCAGAGAAGTATTGGTGTATACAATACGATGATAGAGGGAACCAGCCCAGTAATTACGACGGCCCTAACAACCCGCCGCATAATAACCAGTTTATCGGTAATTTTAACGGCGTTAGGAATAACAACCCCTATCCATACAATAGAAACAATTTATACCAACATAATAATGTCCCATACAGTCAGAGAAATCCATATCCCAACAATAATGGTAACAGACCTTACCAACCTAACCGAAATTACTATCATGATAAATTTAGTAATAAAAACGATAATAGCAATAATAATAACCGAGTGTCGCGCCCTAGGGTAAATTTTATAAGAGCAACTGAGATGATGGACCCTGGTTGACACAAATACCACACGACATCAAGAAAAGGGACGGATCATGATAACCGACTACGGCGAAAAACAATGTTGAAGGAGACAAAATAAATATCATTGAAAGGAAATGATACGAATAATAAACATAGAAACAAAACTGGGTTTTATGAATGAAGACTATGTAAGAAAATGAACATGACCAATAAAAATATGAGCAATGCAGTGACATAAAGAAAATCGTCCATCTTCCTGGGTATATAACAGAAAAGAAAATTTATAAGAAAAGAAAAAGTGGAGATCAACTTACAAAAGTATAAATAATATGGGCCAGTGTAAAGTACAATATATAACCATATGTTGTGGTAAATGATAAGCATAACAATACATATGAGTTGAGGGAAATCGTTTCAGGAAAAATCAAAGGAGTGTACAATCAAGCTTCTATGAAGAAATATTATGAAGAATGAGTTGTGAGATTTAGAATTTTGAATTTATTTTTAAAAATTCAAAAATAATGTAAGTACATCTTACAACCTAATATTTTGAGAACATTCTGGAGAATTAAAAGAAAAAGAATTTTTAATAATTTTAAAAATTCAAAAATAATGTAAGTATCTTACAACCTAATATTTTGAGAACATTCTGGAGAATTAAAAGAAAAAGAATTTTTAATAATTTTAAAAATTTTAAAATAATGTAAGTACATCTTACAACCTAATATTTTGAAAAGAACAATTTGGAGAATTATAAGAAGAAGGAATTTAGAATTTATATATTTTTTAAAAATTCGAAAATAATGTAAGTACACCTTACAACCTAATATTTTGAAAAGAACATTCTGGAGAATTATAAGAAGAAGAATTTTTTAATTTAATTTTAAAAATTCAAAAATAATGTAAGTACATCTTACAACCTAATATTTTGAGAACATTCTGGAGAATTAAAAGAAGAAGAATTTTTTAATTTATTTTAAAAATTCAAAAATAATGTAAGTACATCTTACAACCTAATATTTTGAAAAGAACATTTTGGAGAATTAAAAGAAGAAGAATTTTTTAATTTAATTTAAAAAAATTCTAAAATAATGTAAGTACATCTTACAACCTAATATTTTTGGAGAAAAACTTTTTGGAAGAAAGAGAAAGAAAAAGAATTTTTTATATATTTTATAAAAATTCGAAAATAATGTAAGTACATCTTACAACCTAAAATTTTGAGAAGAACATTCTGGAGAATTAAGAAGAAAGGAATTTTGAATTTATTTATAAAAATTTAAAATTGAGTAAGTACTTCTTACTACAACCTGATAATTTAGAAAAAAACTTTATGGAAGAAAGAGAAAGAGAGAGAATTTTGAACTTAATACAAAAAATTTAAAAATGAAGTAAGACCAACTTACTATAACTAAGTTTGTGAGAAAACTTTATGGTAAATAATTAAGAAGAATTTGAATTTGGAGAAATACCAAAACATTCAGAAATAATAGTAAGATCACCGTGCTATAAACAATTCTGAATGAAACAATTCTGGGAATAAATGAATTAAACAGAGTTTGAATGTTGATAGAGCGTCAGAACTTTGAAAAAAGATAAGATCAACATATTACAAGGATTTATGAGAAATATTTTTCAATTAAATAAAAAGAATAGTTTGAATTTTACATTAAAACTAACCAAGTTCCAAAAAATAATTATGTGTCAATTATGATTGAATTGAGAAGAAAATAAAGTGATTAATTCAGAAAAGAGAATTAACGTTAATCCAGAATAAATGCTAGACATTCACAATAGCATTTGAAGGAGTAGAGAAGAATAACAAGAAAGAGTGTAATATGCCAGAGAAGGACAAAATTTGGAAGCAAAGAGACTAATTACCTATGAAACGATAATGAAAACAGTTAATTAAGAGCGAAGAAGAACAACTCATACCAAACAGATGGAGAAGATGATTTTGAACAAATGATAATAATAAGACCTATATGAAATGCAAAGAGAAGAAATACCACATGAAATATGATATAAATGAATTAATGTTAATGAATGCGAAGGTGGATTAATAACTTTCTAAGAGAAAGGAAAGAACCAAAATGTTTAAATAAAATGATCAATATAACAACCAGTATATCTAATGTAAAGATACAATGTTAAAAAATTAAATATAATATATTAAGACCATTCAAATAATGAATACGAAAGACTATTTATAAAGACCATGCTAATACTATGAGTAACCAGAAGAAAGTATAAAGAGAATTCAGATGGAGAAGAAAGAGAGTTACACTGTAAACAGTAACCAGAATTATTAAAAGAAAGGTTTTCAACCATAATTAAATTAAATATATCAGACAAGTTAAGAGTTTTGAAAAAATATATATATAATGAGTATAATAATAATTATGAAGATTTATTAAGATAGAAAATGTGAGATAATCTGAGAGACTACGAAGTGGAGAATCCAAAGATATTTTTATTAGTCGAAAATGAGACTACTTTTTATTTATTTATTCGATGACTGACTGAAGATAATTCCAGCAGCATTATGTTTTTGAGCAGGGATGGATATGCCTCTGTACTCAATTTATAGAAGTGGTGTATGGCCAGCAGAGAAGTAGCGTACAGTGCCCCTCTGATCTGCCCCAGCCCACGTGATAGGGAATGTTAGGGAATTAATATCCCAAGGATACAACACAAAGTTGATATAGAAAGAAAATGTATTACAATAATAATATATCTCAGAAGACACTAACAATCCGAAAAGGATCAGTAGTAAAACAAATAATTATATATATAAAATTAATTAAACTCTAATTATAAAAAAGTCGATATAAAGATGGAGAAGAAAATGAATTATAAGAAATGATGAAATTATCATAAGAAATTATTTCATCCATAAACATGTCTGAAATAATTACTTCTGGAGGAGAGCAATCTGTAGCGTGACAGATATAAGCATAATATTGAATGGCAATTGATCATTAGAATAATGAAGTTATAATATTTAAATTTGGAAGAAAGCATTAAGTTTAATATAAAAAGATTAATTCATAGCAACTGTGGAAAGAAATCATTATTATAAAGAAAATACAAGTTCAAATAAAAGGAGTTACTAGTGATGAGTCATCCAAGACCAGTCTCATAACCAAAGGTTTTCAAGGTATAACCCAGGAAGGTAAAAAGTAAATAACCAAGCAGTACAGAATATGACCAAACCCACAACGAGGGAGAATAAATAGAATAGAAACCCTAAAATAAGCCAAGATCAACCAATACAGGTGGTGTATTTCTGAAATAAAGAAGAAGATGGAGAAGATCCCAAGAAACCTGATGGCATCAAGAAGAAGATGGAGAAGATACCAGTCCCAGAAGGCAGGAGAAAAGAAGACTGATGAAAGAAGAAGAAGGCAGCATCCTGAAGAAGATGTCATGCTCTTATAAAAGACACTCAAATCCCTATATCCCCAAAATAAATATCTAAAAACAAAAGTATAACGAAATAAAAACCACATGTATACAAATTTAAGAGAGAGAAGTGTATAAAGTAAAAGTTACCTGTGAACTAAGATGAAACAATAATATAGTACCCATGGAACAAATCTCCATTGAAAAAACGCTAACCAATTTATTATGTTAATAAGACTATACGACCATTTAGCATTAACATGATATATAAGTGCAAAGTGAACCAGTGATAGTTTTGGGTATTATAAAAAATGAACCTTGTGTTTCATTCTTGGCAATCACAAACATTGAATGCAAGGAAATATGCATTTTTCAATGACTTAAAATGTGTACTGTGACAATATGTTGTTCATAAGTCATGAATCTGTTTAAAATAACATTTTGTTTTACATGAAAAAAGAAAAACAGATTTCATTATACTTTTTGAACAATTCATACTATTTATTTATTAATGACAGGGTACAATTCCCCAAAGACAGTGTATAAAAGACGGTATAAAAACTGTAGAATCCTACTTATAATAATAGTTAGAAATAAGAATATAAATATAAGGTTTTTATGTATATAGTATAAGAATGTTTAAAAATGTTTTAGATATAAGGCCATTTGTTTGGGTCTGAAACAACTAACATCAGAACTATAAAAATAGTTACCACTTGTAAATAGTAGAGAGTAATTAAGATGTTAGTTAGTACAAAACCTTTTTTATAAACCATGTTTCCATGTTGGAAATGGGGATTTTGTTGCAAAATGTCTGACTTGAAGACAACCATTTATTTAAAAAAAAAAATATTCTTTATTTTGTTTAACTATTATTTGTATTGTAACCAATACTAATTGTTTTTGTGTAATTTGAAAACATGTTTAATTTATAATACTATATGTAAAAGTCAGAGAGGGTATTACGCATCATATATTGTTTGTAAAATATTTTATAAGAAAAATTGTAAAAAAATCATAGGCCAAAAGAATGGAAACCAAACTTCATCAAAACAGAGAAATTGCTCATTTAAATGCAAGTAAACAAAAGGGGTTTAGACAAAATAAACTTGAGATCATGCCATATAATTGCACATACCATTTAGAGAGATTTTAATAAATTATATTCAGAATTATAAATAAAAATGAAAATGACTAAACTCAGAAATTTGGACATGGGAGTCATATATTCCAGAATAATGTTTCAGAATACAACTAATTCAATTAATTACCAGAAAATAAGGGAATATGAACCTTTTAATACAATATAGGATTATTAATATTAAATATAACTGATAAAATGGCTGAATTTATATAATGACAGGAAGTAAATTTTGATGTTTTGACTTTTCAGAGTATACCAAACTGAAAGTGAAATTACTATTTTTTGGACAGAAAACACTATAAAACGGCATTATTTAATCTGAAAATAAGCTGAATGAACTGAAAGATTAATTTAAATCACATCTAGTGAATAAAATTGACAAATAACCAAAGTTTAGGTATTTATATAGTGAAATAGTAAAGTGTACACAGGATGTGAAAAAATATTTGAACAATGTTAAGAATAATATTATATGGGCTAAGAGTTTAATTGAAACTGAAGGAAACAGTTAGTTAATTATTGGTATTTGAACGGTTAACATGACATACGTTTGATAACGTGGATAACCTAACCTATAATAGTCATACAAAGCGAGTGTATAGTGCGTTATTGTGAAATCGCGAGTGACTTGTAAAATACTTCTAAAACTATCATATTATAACAGAAACAATCAAGTAACACTCCATAACACAGAACAATATAAATCTACTCCGAAAAACACCACAAAACACTAGAAAACTGTATAATACATTAACCCAAATTAGTGACGGAATCGGAGAAAGTGTTTGAACTAATAATTACACAGACATACTAAATACAACCCAGAATCACTACACCAGTCACTACACAACATTTAACAAGAGATTTGCAGACACAAGAACAGGAAAATTGCCAGAAAATACATTATTTGGAACACTGCAGGAACGAGCAACATTTTGATCAACTTGACGGCGGCCATTTGCTTTGACGATCCCAGTGCCTCCTCTTAGTTCAACTCAGCTGTTTGGTGAAAACAACTATTATATTTACAAATTATTATTCAATGTCTGTGTTTATTAATAACTATTAATTTGATTGTAACGTTATACTTTTTAAACATTAGCCCGATTTCTCTGACTTTGGTAATAACTGGCTGTTTAAAGAACCCTATATAATTTTTATATCATATACTTGTAACTTTTTTCGATATCCTGAGAATCGATACTAATCGATAAGAGTCAATATTGCTATTACTTAATAAAAAACATTAATACTTTTCAATACTTCATAGTTCTTTATTTCTTCAATAATACTAATTACCAATAATATAATTCTAATTGATAATCTACAAGGACTTTACCACCCGTAAGTGAAGATAACCTAAAAAATAAAAAGGTAAACAAGTATCGATTGGTTTACAGACAGTCTTATGAGTGGTGATAGATTATTTAAATTATACTAAAACTTTAATAAAAATTTTCAGAAGAGCATTACACTGTTTAAAACTTCACAGCCCTATATTAATTAATTGATCATAATTAATTAATTAATAAAATTAAAAAAAATTTTTTTTTAATTATTTTTTTTTATAAACATAATTTTTTTTTTAAATTTCCTTCAAAACAATAAATTTTGTTTTGAAACTTTCGGCGAAGCTGAACAGATATATTCCTTCATCAACTTTACGCTACTCGACCAGTCTTGCTACCATTGGGACTCGACCAGCTGGGAAACTTAAGGAAGTGTTTCAGGCCAGTAAGACGTCGAGAGCCACACCAATTAAACACATTACAACTTACAACTTATTTATTAATTTATTACAAATTGGCTAGCCCAAAGAGTGGGGCTTGATTGCATCGGAATCTAACATAATCCACGATAGCTTTATTATCATCAAAACACACATCTATATTTATTTAATTAAATTTATTACACAGCTAACCCGACGGATCGACGCCAGCAGTCTGTCAGCGTTTCAGTCGAGAGCCAGCTACCGACTCAGGCAGATCTCTTTACCGTCTTGGACCGTACAAACATAATTTCGGGTGGGCAGCCCGAGTGTTAAATTTAAGGTTGCCGGCGACTAAACCCAGTTGAATTCATACTCTTGTGCTGTACGGCCGTACAAGTTCCCCAGACAAAATTTCGGGCACGCCCAAACAAACAAAAAGTGTAAAATGTAAATCAACAAAATGGAAACATTAATTAGAACATATTAACAGTTAAATTTTTTTCAAAAAGGAAAAACAAGTAGAATTAGTGAATAAAAGATGGAGTAATCAATGTAGTGTGCGTGGAACAATGTGACGTCTCCTGGACTAAATTTCAAGATAAGTAACATGGGGGGGGGGGGGGTAAAACAAAATTCTAAAAGAGTCAAACAAAACCTAATATTCTATTTTGAATTTTTTGAAGAAAATGTTTTAATTGCAAAGAAATTTGAAATCTCACAAGGGCATGGTGTGTGTGTGTGTGTGTGTGTGTGTGTGTGTGTGTGTGTGTGTGTGTGTGTGTGTGAATTACAAAATAAGTGCTGGTTTGTGTGAATAAATTTAAGCTGTGTTTAAAATTTTGTTCTATTTTGAATTTACGTATAATCAATATATAATCATAGAATCAATGTATTGTGTATCGTTTAAATTGTAACAGGTAAGGGAGGGAGAAAGAGTATTTTTGTTTATGATGGGAATTAGATGAATTGAAAGTGTTTTGAATAAAACAATTGATGGAAATACAGAATTGAAATAATGACAACTAATAAAACTTAATTCATTGGAAGCAAGTAGATTAATTATTTATTTCAAATAACCTAATTCTGCTCTCCAGCTCGTCCAACCGAATCTTGGACCTCGGTAAGTAAAATATACAGTTGGCAGTAGTTTCAAGATGGCGTCCGAAAGTGGACGCAAACACAGCTGAATTTCTGTAAGATTAAAAGTGTATAAGAGTAAATAACATTACAGCGTTACTGTGTTAGAAGCATTAAACGTTATGTTTTCCTCAACCATGGCGTTTATTTATTTCAGCAATAAACCAAAAACCGTTGCCACCTAACCTCACAAATGAAAACAACATGTATTTTCACTTTGCATTAAGTAATAGGACAATTTACAATTAGTACACTTCTTCTTTTCCACATCGTAATATATACAATATATATACAATCGCATATTATGTAAAACATCAAAAATGTACTGCAGGAATGGATAAATGTACAGTTCCGATGCCGCTAAATAGCTTTTGTTTATTTACTTGTTACTATGGTAATTAATTCTGGTCTCCATGGTGTTTTTGACATCTTTAGTAGTAGTATTTAATATATTTCATTACTCATTCATTGCATCATCAGAAATATGTATAAATATTTATTTTATAATCATTTAAGACAATTACAAAATATATACAAAAATATATCTATACAAAATTACAAAATATATCGATACAATCCCATATTAAAAATATTAAAAACTGCAGGAACAGATAAAGGTACAGTTCCGATGCCGCTAAATATCATTTGTTTATGTACTTGTTACTATGGTAATTAATTCTGGTCTCTATAGTGTTGTTGACATCTTTATACGCATCAATGAAAAGACATAATTAAAAGGGCCTAAATCGTGTGAACGGGGTGAAATATCAAATTCCAAGTTAGGTAGTGTTTTTCGCCCTTGTGTCAGAGGTTACCTGTCCAAAATTTGGTGGCAGTCGGTGTAACGGTGTGGATTTGTATTCAGTACACATAAATCCTCAGACTTTGAGTTTTATATCTCTCTATATATAAGCGGAGAAGTCCTGACTGACTGATATAGAATCAACGTAGACCAAAAACTACTGAAGATAATGATCTCAAAATTTGAAGGTATATTCTTATGGGGTCATAGATGCTCACTAAGAAACGGTTTTAAAAACTTTCACTCCTAAGGGCAAACCCTCCCCCCATTGTATGTATGTATCTATTGCGACAGTACAAATAAGTGATGTACTGACCATGAAATATAAAAATTTAAATTTACTTAATAAACTGTAAATAATTAATAATATATTAGAAATAAGCATGTTATGGATTGCAAGCTTGACTCAGACAAAAATATGAACAGGTGTTTCGACCTGAATCAACGTGCGTACACACACAAATGTAACTGAAAGTGTGTACACCAGTATTTTGCTAGTGTGTGTGAACGCAGGTCTCTGCAGGCAAGTTTGCCACCCCAGTATGAATAATTGCACAATGACTGTTTTTCCGTAATTATTCATAAACTAGAATTAAGAATTAAAATCCAAAAGCACCATAAAATGTAAATAAATTTAATAAATACTGTGTGCGAAAACCACGCGAAAGTGACACGCCGTACAAGTGCAATAGTGAAATAACTGTGTACAAATCAAAAGGGTTAAGTTGCAATGTCCAAAATTACAATGAACATGTGTTGTAAAATTAGTTATAAGATAAGTATAAAAAAATACTTACAGGACTCTGCAATTCGCAGAAAAATAAAAAATAGTGAATTTGACAAAGAGTGGGGGAACTGACGCCAAAGACAGTTTCTAACATGTCGATTTTGTATCACTGAAGGGTGTCGACCAAGACATGGGTATAAATAGGACACGCAAGCTTCAGTGGTTCTCTTTCTTGAATCATCCACGATGCAGCGAGAGCTTATGCCCGTCAGCACGGCATATTTATTAATATTTTTATAAACAGTTTAAATTGCCAGTTATGTACAAATACGTAACCAAGCTATAAGACAAACATTGTAATTAATAACAGCATTACTGAAGAAGTTCCATAGCGATACGACGCTGGACAAGAGAAGAAGTTCTATAGCGATACGACGCTGGACAAGAGAAGCAGTTCCATAGCGATACGACGCTGGACAAGAGGAGAGGACGAGAGAGTGAGAGACAGCCGACGCTGGAGAAGAGAGACAGCCGACGCTGGAGGCGAGACGAAGATGAACACCGATGGAACAAAAATGATCGAGTATGATTGACGACAATAAGGTGATAGACAACTTATTCATATCTTAATCATACACAGTATACAAAGACAGTTAAAGACATTAATATTTTATTTAAAAATAAGAGTAAGATTTCTTGTATAGTAGAGTTAAAAATCATAGATGTTTAGAAATACGATTAACGTAACAAGTATCAAATTAATATGATATAAAATGATTACAAAGAATATAAATAAAAACAATTAGTATTTGAGAAAACAGTACTGAGAAGTAATAACTATTAATCTTTTGAGTACGTACCATATATAGAAAAAAGATTTAAAAATTGATTTTGAAACATATTAATAGACTGAGTAGTCTAAAAATGAGATTTTTCTTTTATATACTATTTAGTAGCATAGAATGTTTAGTTAGTAAGGGTGTATATATCTTAAGCCTTACGGCATTATAACAAATAATAACTAATGTTTTTTTTAAATCGAAGTCAGTGCCATGTGCACATATTTTTTTTTATAGTATCAAATAAATTTTAATTACTGTTTCAAGTTCCGTAGAGTTCTTATTGCAGATACACCTGACCCCCTATTTAAATGTTATATGTTTAAAGAAATTGTCAATCTTGAACGTGAGACCGTTCACACCTATTTATGTATAGGTAACGTTGTTTAAATTTGGTGCTCCAAGATCGAAGGACTCCACAAATTTAAATTAAATTAAATTTGCCAAATTGTCACGTTGCACTATGTATGTATGTTCCACATCTCCTCCTAAACCACTGGACCGATTTCAACCAAACTTGGCACAAATATTTTACGCAACGGGAGAACCAACATAGGATAGGTGTTTTTTTTCGATGGGGTCTTCCACATCTCCTCCTAAACCACTGGACCGATTTCAACCAAACTTGGCACAAATATTTTACACGACGGGAGAACCAACATAGGATAGGTGTTTTTTTCAATGGGGTCCTTTGGGGGGGTTCTTTGGGGTGTTCCACATCTCCTCCTAAACCACTGGACCGATTTCAACCAAACTTGGCACAAATATTTTACGCAACGGGAGAACCAACATAGGATAGGTGTTTTCTTCGATGGGGTCCTTTAGGGTCTCCCACATCTCCTTCTAAACCACTGGACCGATTTCATCCAAACTTGGCACAAATATTTTACGCAACGGGTGAACCAACATAGGATAGGTATTTTCTTCGATGGGGTCCTTTGGGGTCTCCCACATCTCCTTCTAAACCACTGGACCGATTTCAACCAAACTTGGCACAAATATTTTACGCAACGGGTGAACCAACATAGGATAGGTGTTTTTTTCGATATGATCCTTCGAGGGGTCTTTTGGGGTCTTCCACATCTCCTCCTAAACCACTGGACCGATTTCAACCAAACTTGGCACAAATATTTTACGCAACGGGAGAACCAACATAGGACAAGTGTTTTTTCGATACGATACTTTGGGGGGTCCTTTGGGTCTTAAAAACTATTAGATCTGGTTACTATGGCAACCCAATAGAATAGATTCTGGTTACCATAGCATCGGTGGAAGTCTCCCGCGTAGGAAATAGCGCGGGGAGTCGTCCGACAGGCCTTCCCCAGAGTTCATCCACGGAACCCGGGGAGTCTTAGGTCGGATCCCGCAAAAGACGGCGGGGCCAGAGTCCACGGTTCTTATAAATAAAGATATAGGTTATGATATCAAAGGTGGTGTATGCATCTTAAGAAACTTCTTAATAGTGTGTGAATTCAGAGTTGTTTCAGTTTGAATTTAAAAGTGGATAAGTTAAGATCGAAGTAAGTTATAAGCGAGTATAAAAAACAAAGTTTTGATAGCGAATGTATTCAGATCATAGTGTTCAGACAATATAAATGCACTTGCTTCAGTTTGAATTTAAAAATTGATAAGCTGAAATCTATAGAGGTATTGTATTGTTAGAATAAGTTTAGGAGACACTAATTTAACAAATGCCTTATTTCAACATTAACACAATCAATTATAAAATGACAGTTAAATACGCAGCACGTGCAAGTACTGTAGACATTTTATTGAAAACTAATTTAGCTGTTCACCCTCTCCCAGAGTTAGAAATCGAGCAGGAGCATCACGCGCAACAGAATTCTTCTCCAGATATAAGAATACAGTTTATGACATGTTCTTAAACAGGTGCGCTACAGAGTATTCCTCCAGTGAGAATGCGAACGTAACAATATAAGGAAGATTATACAGTATACAAGTAATATAACATTAGAACAAGAATAGGTGCCTATGAGCCTATAAATAAATTGTGAACCCGAGCAACGCTGGGTAAATCGGCTAGATATAGATATCTATATAAGCCAAATACCACTGACTGACTCACTGATCACGATATCTCTGAAACCACTGAATGGATATCAATGAAACTTTGAACATAGCTTCATCATAGGTCTTAGGTGCTCACTAAGAAACGGTTTTAAAAACTTTCACTCCTAAGGGGCAAAAAACCAAATCCTGAAATTTATTGCGGGAATTGCATACTTTGTAAATGAAGTGGTTGACATCTCAGTTTACTGGAAACCCCGAATACATTTAGTCCTGAGTTTTTAATCATTGTTTTAAATTGAAAAAACTTCGTTGTTTGCAGGTTCTTATAGTCGAGAAAATTTCGAAGTTTAATTAATTAATAAATGTATGCCCTTTTTTTTCTCGGAAATGGCTCTAATGATTTTCTCGAAATAAATAATAAATAGCTGTTGCTATGAATGTAAATAAACAAACTAAGAGTTGAGAATTTGTACAATCTATCTAATCCTATACTGTTAAGCGAGCAATATTTGCACAATTATGTACAACGTGAAACGCCATAGCGAAGCACGGGTATTTTGCTAGTACTGTATATATAGATTTGTCCAGTTGCAATAAATTTTACACAGGATAGACAGATGAAAAAACTATGCAATAGACTCCTTCAACACTATATTTCTAAAGCTATGTATCTACAAGTCTAATTTAACCATACCCTGTCCAATAAACAGCAAAATGTGAAATGTTGAGGCATTCAGAATGTTAAATTAATAAAAAATATACACAAGAAAGCTCACAAAATGAATGTATGGGAATGTCTGAATACCGTATTTACCTGCCGATTGTAAGTCTACTCTGATTATACAAGATGACTCCCATAATTTGGAAGATGACTAAAGTAGATAAGTAAGTTTGTTAAAAAAAAATCATACCTTGCCAGAAATTTACGTTCTATTTCTTAGGTTGTTATACACATACTTGGTACAGTGATTGTAAGTAGAGGACAGTCACTTGAGATTAAAAACAGGATGCCCTGATGACTTCAGAGAGTATCCACCTGCCATTCTGTGGTGTGTATGATCTTTTGTTTGAGACAGATAATTTGCAGTTATATAGAAAATAAATTATGAAAAATTCAGTTCATGGGTGGTATGTATAAAACTGAAAGCGAATGGCATGTAGTGGATCCAAATAAGACCTAGTTATATCAGAAGTTTTAGAACAAAGTATGGTACTCTCCCAGTAACTGCACTACATTTTTGACATTTTGAGTGCACGATAGTATTAATACACCACATAGTGAAAAAGAAGAAGAAGTGTAACACTTATAAATTATTTTATTGATAAATGTAATAGGAAAATACTTAATGTGATAATGCGTGAGATTAGGTAAGAATTTTTTTTTATTATTTTAACAAACAAAACTCATTGTTGGGAAAAATAACATGTAATAAGTAAATACAAATATTGTAAAAGGTTGACACTTGGTGACAATCTCAGCATGGATAAAAAACGCAACTAAAAGCAAATTGAATTAAGTATTGTTATGGCATTCAAGCATTTTTTTTTCATTGTGTGTGGTCCCCAAGTTGTATTAATTAATTGAGATAATAGGTAGATAGCTGATTATATTGTCCCTCGTGCAACTTCAGTCGTTAGGTACGACGTGTTTCGGGCTCTCAGTCCCATCTTCAGGTAAAAATCATTCGAGGTGAGCTCATTAGTACAAAACAATTAACACGCACATAAACACTGAATTCATTATAGACACATATCGCACAAGAACACAATGCACATCGAGAACATAAAATTGTACAGTATGTCAAAGTTTTGTATATCACTTCTTCGCGCAGATTGTATACTCCCACCCATAGTATCGCACCATTTGGGTGAGAGAATTTATCAGTGGAAGGGACACACAACTACATACACACAAACACACACACATGCCAGCATCAGTTCCACTACCGAATTCAACTGAGAGCACAATGCGTCTTTGTGTTTACGATAAAACGCATTGTGTACTATAATTTATTTTTGTTTTTTGGTTTGTTATTTTGTTTACTAAATTATTTTTTTATTAGCATAATTTCATTTTTTTGATTACAATAAATTTATTAAAATTAGATGTTCATTTTTATTTTATTTTTAACATAAACAAACAATACAATTAAAAATAATATACAATACAATACAATTATCAATATATAATAAAATAAAAGTTATAAATAGTCTGCAGGTAGTATTTTTCAGAGTTTTAATCCAGAGGTTCAATACCGTCCGTGTTGTAAATTTCTTCACCTGACGATTGTGCTTCACTTAAATTTTCATCGTCAGTCTCATCATCGCTAGTATCACTGTGGTAGTCTGTTATAATTAGACTGTCTGTTTGCATGTCCACAACTCTATCAGATTCAAAATAATCTTCAAATTTTAAAACGTGATCACAAAATTTCTTCCAATTCTCTGGCGAAAGATCAAACAATTTTTGATCTACCATTTTTTTACTTCTACCAAATTATTCATTACATTTTCACCTGCCACTTTGTTTTTGACTGTTCCCCACACTGATTCGACAGGGTTCAGTTCAGGATGGTAGGGCAGTAATCTTACTATGGCATGACCATTTTCTTCCATTATTTTATCAAGATAATATTCATCGTAATCCTTTTTATTTAGTTTTATCAACTCATATAGTTCTGCTTTGTACATTTTTTCCGAACATGGTATATTTCTATTTTTTAGCCACATTGAAACGTTACTGTGAACATGTGTATTAATTTAATATGTATATAAACACATAAAATAATAAATCAACTATTAATGGTAACTATAACAATATATAATAATATAAAGCATTGAAATGTACATAGATGTAAGTAAAATATAAATGAAAATTTGAATCAAAAGAGACTCAACTATGCGACAGTCAGGCGCCGACAAAATAAGTTACAATAGACCCAAAACACCCTTACATGTCATAAAAGCATAAAATGTTTTGTAGAGTAAATCCAGCAAAAAACGCCCATGTACCGTTAGGTTAATGGTACTGTGTCCTTAAAGAGACAATAGATGACACACCAATAAGTATGACTATTTTAGAAAGTAGCGTCACTTTTTAGGAGTCTAACGAACGTCCACATAAGTTTATCGCCCGCTCTCTGGCAACCAATCACGGATAGCGTCGGTAGTGAGCGCGAAAAAGATACAGCACCGGCATGGGTACGTTCGAAATTACCAGCAAATATTTCAAAGTCAAGCCAATGGTAGATGATCAACAAGAGCTGTAGTGAGGAAAGGCCTCGGAAAACTATTTTAGCAAACAAAAAGGTGAAGTCTAAGTTTAAATTTCATGCAAAATACGGGAAACCTGAGTCACTCGATGTGAGAATTTTAATACTATAATTCTAAGTTCAAATCAATAGATTAACTCGGTTAAATAGTTGAGAAAGAATTACAGTCATCAAGAAGTTTATTTTATATGTGTGCGCGATAGTACGTATGGACCAGAAGATGTTTAACTTGTGCATATAGATTGCAGCAAGAAGTATACTTATTTATATGTGAGCGACGTTTAGTACTAACGCGAGCGAGTGAAGTAAATAAAGAAGGTTTAATCAAGCTTGATTAGTGCAAAGTGTAGTGCGATGTTCAACGCAGGATTACAGTTCATCATCCTTTTACTTGGAATCTAGCAACAAGTAACAGTATATCATTTATGATTCACAACTCAATAAATTAACATAGAATTTGCATCTCAAAAATCACTCATCTCATTCTCAAAAGACCCACGAGTTCAGATACTAACTATTACAACTTATGCTATATGACATGTTTGGAGAGTTATTGTATAGTAAAGTAAGGAAACAAGTTATAATAATTATAGAAATGGTAACGAAGTTGAATAATTGAATCTATTGAAGATTATAGAATTTCATAGTAGTAAGAATTTATGATACATATATGTTTTGATTAATATTGAAGATTTAAATGTGTTAAGGTAGTAAAGTCGAATCTACTGATTGCTCAGTTGAATAATACTTGATTGATATGATTTTGAAGAATCCGTAAGCTAGAGATATTAATAATTTTTTTTTTATTTATTAATTACAAAGAATAGTAATGAGTATAGATTTGAAAGATGATATTAATGATTAATTCTCAGATGCATTATGTAATAAGAAGATAACAATAAATCTTAGTATCTGAACGAAGTGTTAATATTTCATAACAATCCTGAGATACTCTGCTCTGGTGCCCAAGTAAATTAATCAATAATACAAAAATGAGTAGAAGTATTTAGTAATAAATATATCTAAATATAATTTGTAATACAATAAATCAATGTAATTACCGATTACATGCAATACTGTCTTGAATAAATTATTTATTCAACAGTAGAAAATTACGCGCGCTTAACGAATAGTTATATTTGATGCCCAACGATGCGGAGCTTAAAGTAGAAATTTAAATAAGCTCGGCAGAATGAGATGAGTTAGATAATAAGAAATATAATATAAATTTTAAAATTAATGTTAACTCGAAGTAAGACTAAAAAGTTAAGGAATTTTAATAAAATTAAAAGTAGTGAAATTACAATGGCAGGTAACGGCGATATAAATGGTAGTGATGAAGTAGAATTTGACATTAATATTCAGATGGGGGAAACAGAAAGATTTGAAGAAGTAACGGAGAATGAAGTCATATTGGCTCCTTTAGAGGCAAGGGGACGAACTGAAGAAAACACAACAAGTACGATACAACACACAAACGTAAATATAGACATGGCCACAATACTACAACTATTAGCAGAGAATAATAAACAATTAATAATGGAAAACACAAACGTAGCACAACAAATAACGGAACAATTAACAACGGAAAATACAAAAGTAGCACAACAAATAACGGAACAATTAACACAACAAATAACGCGACTGGAGGAGAGCACAAAACAACAAATAGCGGAACACATCACAAGTAACACAAAAACTAGAAGAAAACAATAAACAAACAAAACAACTGACAGAAAGCACCAGGAAGCTGGAAAAAAGAATTGATGAGGTTAAGGAGAGTATACAAGAAAACAACATCCAGATAAGGAAGGAAGTGGAACAATATGTAACACAACAAGTAAACGAACACAGAGAATGGGTAGCTCAACAAATCGAAGAGATTAAGCGAGAAAACCAAGAAATATCAACGAAGTTAAAGTCAGAAGCGAAAGAGGTGGTACATGAAGAAATAGAGACACTCCAAACGCAGGTGCGGAACACCTAGAAAGAGGTGAACAAGCAATCAACCAAACCCAGGAGGCAGTCGCACAAGAGATAAAAATAATAAATAAGAAGCTAGTTATCAACAACAAAAAACATGAACAGCTGAATCTACACCGAGCGGAAGTTAGCCGTGAGTTAAATGAGGTAGGTGGGCAGTTAACAATGGTGAAAGAAGATATGAAGATGTGGTTAGCACAAATAGGCGCAACACCAATACAACGAGGAATCACAGTGGAACACTTAAAAAGCGTGTCGTTTAACGGGGAAGGTGAGTACCCGATGGAATTTATCAAAGAAATGGAGATCAGAAAAGAATACTATATGAATGACGGCATCAACTGGATCGCGAGGCGTCTAGAGGGAGAGGCGGCGATCTGGTGGAAGTTGACACAACATGAAGTAGATACGTTCCAGGAATTCCAAGAAGCTTTCATAGCAAAGTATTGGAATCAGATGATTCAAGAGGAGGTACGGGACCGCCTAGAGTTTGGAAAATATAGGTACGAGAGTGGTCTCAGCATGGTACAATATATGGAAAGGTGCATCCTACAGAATCGTCAATTGAGACCACCCATATCGGACCAACATTTAATTAGAAAGCGTGCACGCCATTATCACCACGACATAGCAGTAGCTACAGTGACGAGAGGGGTAAAGAACATCACCGAATTCCAAGTATTGTTAACGGAGTTTTCAGCTATGCGAAAGGCAAACAACAAACGCTCTTATAACCCAGTTGAACAAAATCAGGTAAAGACGGAACATAAAGAACGCCCCAACCGAGTGTGGCATAATCGGAGAGTTGGCAGACCGGCAGAATACCCTAATGATACCGGACGTAACTACGGGCAAAACAAATTTGAGCAGGGTAGAAGAGAAGTGAATAGGGGACAGCAAATTCAGGTCAACGCTCTCACAAGTACAAGCGGAATTTAAGGACAGTCATCGACCCCAAATGTGCAAAGTATGAATTCAAAAAACTAAATAACTATTACCGTAGAAATAAGATAGATGTAGCAATTAGTTGTAAGGAGATTAGCACCTTATTTCTGAATATACGTGATGATTTATTAGAAATAGATAAAGAAATGGAACGGACACAAAAATTTAAATGTCCAGAATTAGAAATCAGTTTGAATAACGTACCCGTCATAGCGTTAATTGACTCAGGCAGTCAGATCAATGCGATTTCTACCGAGTGGTTCAATAAAAATAAACACCGAATGGGAAAACTGGATGTATTAAGACCAACGAATACAGTCGTAAAGGGAGCCGTGGGTAAGAAGTTGAAGCAAATTACACAACAAGTGTTATTAGAAGTAAATTTTGGGGAATTCGTAGTGGATAGTGTGTTTATCATTGTGCCTGAATTAATACGTGACTGTATCATGGGACTCGAAATACTACAAGAAGGGGGGTCCATTATTAATTAACAAAATAATCGAATTACATTTAATAATCAAAGTACAACAGGTGATATACCCAAGAGTTGGGAGATGCTAGCGACGGAAATACACCAAGAAGTGGAGCCTACTACAGCCAAAATCCGGGAGAAACTGGAGAAAGTCACTGAAATTAGTAATCAAACTAAAAAGAAGTTAGAAGAGGTGCTATTACAAAACCGTCAGATATTTAGAGAGGAACTGACAGGAGAGGCGAAGATGGAGACTAGTATTAACCAAGGAATTGGGTGAAGAGTTAATTCAAGAGATACATACAGTATACAGCCGTATTGGCATCAAGAGAATTTATGAATTAATCAAAGAGGATTTCATGGGGGACCACTTGTATAAATTCACAAAGCGATTGGTTCGAACCTGTGAAGTCTGCCAAAAGTGTAAGGATCACCATAGAAAGGGTATTGGTGAGACCAGGCCAATACTACCAAAATCCAAAGGCGAGTTGATCAGTATGGATTTTTACGGACCGCTACCAACATCAACAGGCGGAGTAAGATATCTATTGATAATTGTAGATAATTTTACAAAATATGTGAAATTATATCCGATGAAAAGGGCAACCACCGCCACAACAGTTAATAAATTGAAAACATATATACGAGAATTGGGTAAACCAGAAGCCATATTGACGGATAATGGAGCCCAATTCACCAGCAGGTCATGGGTCAAGAACTTAGCTAACCTGGAAATCAAACCGAAGTTCACCGCCATCCGGAACCCATGCACAAATTTGGCAGAAAGGGTAAACCGACAGCTGGGAAATGTGTTTCGTGTATTAGTGGGCGGACACCACACGAAGTGGGCAAAATACATTAGATTGGTGGAGAAGGCCATAAATGAAACGTACCACGATACAATTGAAATGACGCCACACCAAGCTCAGTGGGGTCATTGACCAAGAAGAGTGTGGGAAAAATACATAGACAGAGAATTAATGAAAGAAGAAAGAAAGATGAATCCTAGAGACATATACCAAAAGATAAAAAAGAAAGGGGAGAAAAGAGCACAGAAACATAATGCTGAAGGACATCAGATGAAATTTAACGTCGGAGATTTAGTATTAATTCGGACTAATCTGATCACTGACCTAGCAAATAAGATTACGGCCAAGTTTAGTGAACTCTTTGAAGGCCCTTACCAAGTCAAAGAATTAAAAGGCAGTGCAACATACGTGGTGGCCGAGGTCTACAACCTTGAATCGGTGCGTGGAATCTTTAACGTCAGACAGATGAAGCCATACTACCATGAATGATTCACTGCGATAATGGGGAATTTAAAAGATAAAACTATAGTAAAATTCCTTGACATGAAATATGTATGTACTTAATTTAACTTGACATGAATTATGTATGTCATGAACTTGACTTGAAAAAAAAAGGGATGTATATAACTACTTTAACACGAAAGAATATGTATATAAATAACTTAATATGGATAAAGTTTGTATGTAATTAACATAACGTGACTATTGTGTATGTAAAGAACATACAAAGAAATTTTGTGTGTATAACTAAATGGACAAGAAAACAAAAGGTGTAATCTGATATAATGTGATAAGAATATAAAGTAATGTAAATTTAAAAGGGACAGTGATTGTTTAAATAGTATGTCTATATTGTTGACAAGTGACGTTTGTATTATGTTAATTTAGAATAGGGGGTGCGAGTTGTATAGTGTAGCAGATGTAGGGGGAGAAAGTGAAAGTGACAACTAAAGAAACTAGTTTTGACCGCTTGTACTAAAGTATGTCGAACAAAATGTAAACAAACCTTTTGATAAACGTTTAGTAGAGGCATACAAAATGATTTCACAAATTCTATAAAACAATTCTGGAAATCATTTTGGGGGACAAATGAAACGTTACTGTGAACTGTGTATTAATTTAATATGTATATAAACACAAAATAAATCAACTATTAATGGTAACTATAACAATATATAGTTATATAAAGTCATTGAAATGTACATAGATATAAGTAAAATATAAATGAAAATTTGAATCAAAAGAGACTCGACTATGCGACAGTCAGGCGCCGACAAAATAAGTTACAATAGACCCAAAACACCCTTACATGTCATAAAAGCATAAAATGTTTTGTAGAGTAAATCCAGCAAAAAACGCCCATGTATCGTTAGGTTAACGGTACTGTGTCCTTCAAGAGACAATAGATGACACGCCAATAAGTATGACTATTTTAGAAAGTAGCGTCACTTTTTAGGAGTCTAACGAACGTCCACATAAGTTTATCGCCCGCTCTCTGGCAACCAGTCACACATAGCGTCGGTAGTGAGCGCGAAAAAGATACAGCACCGGAATGGGTACGTTCGAAATTACCAGCAAATATTTCAAAGTCAAGCCAATGGTAGATGATCAACAAGAGCTGTAGTGAGGAAAGGCCTCGGAAAACTATTTTAGCAAACAAAAAGGTGAAGTCTAAGTTTAAATTTCACGCAAAATACGGGAAACCTGAGTCACTCGATGTGAGAATTTTAATACTATAATTCTAAGTTCAAATCAATAGATTAACTCGGTTAAATAGTTGAGAAAGAATTACAGTCATCAAGACGTTTATTTTATATGTGTGCGCGATAGTACGTATGGACCAGAAGATGTTTAACTTGTGCACATAGATTGCAGCAAGAAGTATACTTATTTATATGTGAGCGACGTTTAGTACTAACGCGAGCGAGTGAAGTAAATAAAGAAGGTTTAATCAAGCGTGATTAGTGCAAAGTGTAGTGCGATGTTCAATGCAGGATTACAGTTCATCATCCTTTTACTTGGAATCTAGCAACAAGTAACAGTATATCATTTATGATTCACAACTCAATAAATTAACATAGAATTTGCATCTCAAAAATCACTCATCTCATTCTCAAAAGACCCACGAGTTCAGATACTAACTATTACAATTTATGCTATATGACATGTTTGGAGAGTTATTGTATAGTAAAGTAAGGAAACAAGTTATAATAATTATAGAAATGGTAACGAAGTTGAATAATTGAATCTATTGAAGATTATAGAATTTCATAGTAGTAAGAATTTATGATACATATATGTTTTGATTAATATTGAAGATTTAAATGTGTTAAGGGAGTAAATTTGAATCTACTGATTGCTCAGTTGAATAATACTTGATTGATATGATTTTGAAGAATCCGTAAGCTAGAGATATTAATAATTTTTTTTTATTTATTAATTACAAAGAATAGTAATGAGTATAGATTTGAAAGATGATATTAATGATTAATTCTCAGATGCATTATGTAATAAGAAGATAACAATATAAATCTTAGTATCTGAACGAAGTGTTATTATTTCATAACAATCCTGAGATACTCTGCTCTGGCGCCTAAGTAAATTAATCAATAATACAAAAATGAGTAGAAGTATTTAGTAATAAATATATCTAAATATAATTTGTAACACAATAAATCAATGTAATTACCGATTACATGCAATACTGTCTTGAATAAATTATTTATTCAACAGTCGAAAATTATGCGCACTTAACGAATAGTTATAACATTAACATTTTTTTCCTTTCGCCAATTTGAATTTGGAGCTGGATTCAATAATTTGTTGTGATAAGGCGCGTTATCTATTACCAACACAGAACGGGGCGGAAGATTAGGTATCAGTTGCATTCTAAGCCATTTTCCGTAATTGAATGCATCCGTATCGTTATGATAGTCGCCTGATTTTTGGCCCAACTTAAAAATTAAACATGCGTTAGGCACTTCCCTGCCTTCACTTCCAGCAGTGGTTATTATTAATCTAGCCCCTTTAGAAATATTTTTCTTAAAACCGTTGGCCGACCCATCTGACCAACAATAGCTCTTCACATGGGTGGAATGACTCGTCCAAAAAAACCATCATTCTTCCTTCTCTATATTCCTGAATTTTCCATAAGTAATTTATTCATTTGAAACGAATATTGTGTTTTTCAATCAAAATTTTTCGATTATCGCGTGTCTTTTTCTATTTAAACCCCATACTTCTAAGAATCTTTTGTAAAGTTTCGTGGGTGAAGTTAAACTGCAATTCCGGGTGTTGTATTTTCAAAACCAAAATTAATTTTCTTAAAAGAAGGCAACTTTTTATGTGTAATATAAAAATTATGAATTATATTTTGTAATGCACTAATTTGAAAATTATCTATATTAACTTTCTTGTTAGTTCGTTTACGAGTTTTCCCAGGTGTAGTAAACGTTTTTCGATTCTGACAGAATTTTCTTAAAACATGAACCGATATTTCACACATATCAGCAACATGGTTTTTAATTTCTGACATTCCATTTCCGGATTTTTGCCGTTAATTTTATTAAACACGTTCATTATGATACATTTACTCTGACTTTTTACAGCTATTCCTCTTCCTAATTGGCGTGAAGATTTCAGTTGAGGCGTTGCAGAAGTATCATATTCGAAACTGATAAATACTGTTAACGAACGTAGTATTGAAAAATACTCTTGTAATGAAATTTGCTTTGTATGCACATACTGGAAGGCTAGGCTCCGGCAGTCTCGAGATACACAACACGACTGGTGTGAAGTTGTAATGGTATTTTTACGGCACACCAAATAGTCCCCTCCTCAACCCCTATAACTCTTGGCACGCCCTGCACAGACGACTGCGTATCTTACCGATGTGATATACAAAACTTTGACAAACTGTACAAAACATTAATTGTTTTGTACTGACGAGCTCACCTCGAATTATTTTTACCTGAAGAAAGGACTGTGAGCCCGAAACGCGTCATAACTAACGACTGAAGTTACAAGAAGAACAATATATAATCAGGTATCTACCTATTATCTAACTTTCTTTTTCTGTATTCATAAACATGTTGAGACTGTACTTGATTGCATGTTGTCCGTAATGGATGGATATTATTACTGTGGAATTACATTAATTCCAAAGTAAACCTAACCTAACCTTGCAAATAAAAACATATTTTTTTTGTTGCGGTTAGAACAGAGTACATGTTTTTACAGATTTATTGTAACTGCCTACATGGTATTCATAAACATTATGAAAACACTGTAAATATAGTATAGGACCAGGAAAGAGATCAACCACAAATAAGATTTCGATGAAGAAATTACATGTGTAAAATTTACTGTTAAAAGTGAAAACCAAGTTCTATCATACAAAGGGAGACTTGAGTAGTAACCCGCATTACTTCGAGTTGTTTTTTTTTTATTGATTTACACAAAAAGCGAGTATCATTTTAAAGGTGTATTGGTTTTCCGGAGTCCTTTCAGTCCGTCCATTAACCTAACTACCACAGTTGCAGGTTTAACCTATAACAGTGGTACAAATGCCTCACATAAAACATATATGACAACAAAAACCAATTACAATCAAAAACAAACAATTTTATGAGATAAATAAACAAAATAACATGCTTTATGTTACTTTACTAAAATTACATGAAATATTCACCAAATATTTGTAGCGAATTTCATATAATCAAATATGATATTCACCAAATATTGTTAGCGAATATCACATAATACAAAATTAGTGCAGGTACAGTTATTGGGAAATAAATACCCAAAACATTTATTAAACTGAGAGATTGGTATCAAACTGGTTATTTTTGTATTCATAAACAGTCCAGTGACATTATGTACATTAAACAACATACTTTGTGTTTTATCAACAGATGTTTTGGTGGGAAGTTGCACATGTAAGAACAATTTGCTTGGGCCGTGTAACAATTGCTGCACTTTCCTTCAGCTTCCCGTCGACGTTGCTTACGCCAGCCTTTTGGAATGGGTATTTGAACAGACTAAAGAGTGTACCATTCATACAGATTTAATCTATTATTTGTGTGGTACTATCTCTAGAAATACTAATTTAACTGAACGCGTAGTGGAATCAGTGAAATCAAATATGGGATTGCTGTGGACATTTCATAAAGTTTTAAGCAAGGTAAAAGAACTCTTTACTAAATTGATAATTTGCCTTTTTGATTTTTAATATCTTGTATTTTTTTATAGCAACTCCCAATTTGCTACATTGCAAAATGTAAAAGTCAGATTATTGTACATTTTGTTGTGATCAAATGTGTTGTGCGCAAATGTTTCCTGATCATCCGATGTAAAGCTGAAGTTGACTTTTTTATGTTGTTTTGAAGTTTCTGCAGCTCTAGCTTTGGCATTTTGTATTCTGCTTCCAAAACCAGAGCCTCATGTTATTAATTTGACTTTGTCATTCTTCACAACTAACTTTATTATCTTTGCAGACTCATATAACTAGTTAATTTTATTTCCTTAGCGGCATTATATAAAGGTAAATGCAATCAGAAATTAAAAATTCGTTCACACGTTTTATAGATTAAAAAAATATAATTACTGTGATGGGTCTTTGTTATACAACACGTGCAATTATTTCTATCAATAACAACACATAAACAGAAACTAATTCAGTTAACCAACTCTAAAGCTCAAAATTTGTTTTAATGTGTTAAATTAAATTTATTTGAAAAGAAATTTTAAAACTTTCAATAGCACGCTTTAAGTAGGACATAGTTAAAATAGAATACAGAGGTTATATAGACTGAGGACCATAGGAACTATGTGACTATACTCTGATTGTTAGAGGTATATAGCAGACCAAAGAATCTTGTTTAATTTTCAGTCGTTCATAGGTATATACTTGATACAAAAAATTAATTACAGTCAGTAATATAGTTTCTTAAGGATATATGATGGCTAATTGATTGCAGTGTTTATAATAATTATAAATGAGTTAATTATTAATGAGTCTCTAAAAATTTTTAGACTTCTGTTTCGACAATAGATGAAACTAAAAATAAGAAGAAAAGAAAAAAGATTTCAAATACGTCGAATTGTGAGATAATGCAAAAGTGTATAACGTACATGACTGATTGTGTTACACAGTGTATTGTCGATGGGAATCTCACTCCATATGTTGATAAAGTAGCAGCATATGTGATTGCAGTCAGGCGTGCTATAAGGATTGATGATAGCAGGCTTGACAAGCTTCTTCAGCATTGGAGTGAATACTGGGAAGTTCTGGTAAGTGGAATTTTTGTAAAATATACACCATTATGTATTCTGGAAACCCAAACTCTTCCCACAAACCCACTCACTCAAACATTCAACAGATTGACAAACAGTTAGAAAGCAGAGTAATTAAAAAATAAAAATAAAATGTGTAAATTAGTTTCAGACTTCAGTTTATTGGAATTGATTGGATTTCAGATGGTTGATTTGTAGTCAACTGTCAGGAGTATATATTTCCTGTAGATTATACAACCGAATTTCTGTTTATTGCAACTGACAGAAATATTAGTGCATTTTACTTCTATGTTCCGCAAGGAAGTGGAAGTATGGTGATCACGAAAAAAAAATTTCAAAATAAGGGCTGATTCTGATTGTACTACCCTCAAAACATGAAGAACAGTCATTTTCTGAAAAGTGTGTGTCTGTCTGTATGTAGAATTTTTTCTATGGTGAACGATAACTGCCACAAATTCAAACAGGATCAAATAATTTTTTGCATATGTGCCTGAGTTGTAGAGGACTCAAGGCCTATTGATTTTGGTGAAGATCGGTTAAGGGGGATGGGTAGTTTACATGCAAAGTTTAACTAGAGTAAACTACTTAATTTTGATAAATAAAGTATCCTGAAGGTCATAATAATCCACTGTAGAAAGGTAGATGAAAAGGGTAGTTGAAGAGGGAGGGGGTAATTTTTTGAAAATTATCTTTCCGATGTCGAATAAACTAATTCAATTTGAAGGATAAGATACATTATCAATTACATATGATAAAACTATTACTCTATGAAATTGTAAATATCATTAATGGTGGGGATCGGTTGAGAAGGAGGGATGATTATCTGCATAGTTCAGTTTCTTTATTAGAATAAAGTGCCTAATTTTTTTAGATAAAGTGACTCAAAAATGATATTATATTAAACGACTACCCCATAATAACAAAAATATCTGTAAATTGTGAAAATAATTTGAGGGTGGAGGACGCTTTTTTAAGAAATTATCGGAGGGATGATTATCTGCATAGTTCAGTTTCTTTATTAGAATAAAGTGCCTAATTTTTTTTAGATAAAGTGACTCAAAAATGATATTATATTAAACGACTACCCCATAATAACAAAAATATCTGTAAATTGTGAAAATAATTTGAGGGTGGAGGACGCTTTTTTAAGAAATTATCGAACCCAATTCAAGTAAATGATTTTAAATATAAATCTTAGAACATGGAAGTCATGTATGGTTCTCCATGTTACGACACAGTGAGGCAACAGAGAAGTTGAAGTGAGGTGAAGATGCTGTCACAAGACAAGTAAAAACGTCTGTGTGGTAAACTAAGGTATGAAAAAATTGCACTGGTATAAACAGTGTTGTACAATACTTTCTTCTGAACGCTGTTCACAGTGGAATTAATCAAACTTGGAACTAAACAGAATTGTATTTATAAATAAAAGTCTTAACCAAAACAAATCATCAGCTGAAAATAAATCTTGATATTGTTTTCACTCATATACCATTCTCTCTTATCTTGTGAAAACTGTAGGATTTGGGAGAAATGTAGAAAAGTTTGGTTCTTGGGGGCGGGAGATTACAAAATGACATGAATTAAACTGACATTTCAGCTTTAAATTTAGTTGATAAATATTTACTGTTGATATTTCTTTGGCTTCTACTTTTATAACCCTTGATGACTTTTTGTTATTCATCTTGTTCAGTTTCTTTGTTGTATTACCATGCCTTCTTCCACATCATATACTGTTCATCTCTTTCTTTTCTCTATTAACTTCCACTGTATTATAATTTTAGGTTTTAGCCTTTGCTATAACATTATAATTCAAGAATTTCAATATACATGAAACAGTGGCAATTGGTAGTGTACGTCATAAAGTGCATTTTATTTGTAGGGTGTGTATTTTGTAAAACTCTTCAGGATGTTGTGTTGTGATTGATGGCCACTGACTTTGTGTATTCAATTTTATGGGTGAAAATTACTTAAGACTACTATGAGAAGTGCCCTGTGTTAATCATGTTTTTGGTACAGTGTATTGAAATTATGTTTTTCAGAGGACAGATATTAAAGAAAACCCAGTATCCATAACAACCAATGAGGCGGACTTTGTTTCTGTAATACTTAATAACCGTAATGTTTTCAACCCTGTACTGCCAGAAAATTTTATTCAGCAGTTATGGGAACGACTACAGTCAGCTGAGGGATCTCCTGCTAGGAACAATTTGGTGGCTCTATGTATGTGCAACAGCAATGTACATGAATATGAGTGGATTATTGAAAAATTATGCAAGCAATTTAAGGCAAGTAATGTTTTAATTGTGTGTGCGTGTGTGTGTGTGTGTGTTATTTTAAATAGTATATTTTATATGAAATTTAAATTTAGCTGTGTATTGTTGTTATGAATGATAGTAGTGGATTCAGTACTTTTGAAACACACTGAGATGTTCTGGGTTTTCCCAAAATGTATACTGGTATATACTTCCCTCAGTATTCACCAGACCTCTATCACTGGACTCATATTTTTTTAGTGATATGTTGTATAATTAAAGACAATTGCAATTGTGTTAAAGACAGTTGCAACAGTCAAGTAGTGGAAAGGAGATTAGAAAGATTCTACACATAAATACTAAAATGCAAATAGTTTGTGATAAGGTAATCCATCTGATTTATACTTCTATGTCTGCTTTGCCAATACTGTCTGTACCAGGAAAGACATTCACCTTTTGAACTCCTGCAAATTATCAAAACATATATTTTTCCCCTTTCACTTTGACTAACTGGTCAACATAATTGTCTTCACAAGAAAACTAAATGGTGAGTCTAGTACAGTTTTTAATCCTGAATTCAGAGATATAATTAGAATTTTTTTTGTCATGGTTAGATTCTGTATGGCAGTTACTGTTTAAAATTGGATTTAAGGATGCTTTTTGACCTGCCATGGGGAATCTTTAACTTATATTTAGTGGTTTTATTCAAGATGTATTTAAGGAAATGATGTGTTGTGTTATGCTAAATTACCAAAAGGCAGGACTGTGCATGTTTATTCATGTTTTGACTTGTTCAGGCCTGTTAAGAATGTGGCCTTGTGGTGTAAGGAGGTAGTCAGTATTTAATTGACAGTGTGCCTGTTAGCACTATATTTTACTTCCATTCTATTTAGAAATATTTTGTGTATGGTGTAGTATAGTGTTTTGTTTGTTTTAATTATGCCAAGGAAGTGTGAAAATCATCCAGACACTAATCTTGCCTGTTTGTGGTGGCGAATCTTCAAGTTTCAGACGCGAAATTTCATGCCACCAGTAAAAAAAGTGTTACATGTATGCACTATACTTTGGCTGTTAAGTTGGCGATTTTGATAAGACCTGGGCACCGAATAAATGCTGTGTGTCATACGTTAGACTGCTCACTGGGTGAAAAGTGTAACATATTATATGCTGATTGCAATTTTCTTGAATTGGACCATGGACCATTTAACCAATTGCTATTTTTGTTTAACTGACATTAAAGGAATCACATCTACAACAAAATATGCAATTAAGTATCCGAATTTGCAATTTGCAATGAAGTCTATCTTACACAGTGAAGAGCTTCCTGTACCAGTACATCCAGACATGATCTTAACTGACAACTCTGATTCTGACCTATCTCACTGAAAATGTACCAGACGATTGTAGAAGTGATCCTACATACTAAGCAAGTTGTTCATCAGAACCTTACTTTCCATATCAACAAAATCTAGGTGACACTGCCAAGGTCAAGACAAATCGGATGATAATGAAATGTTCACCTGTGTCAGCAAAACAGATTGTAATGTCTGTCGTTGTGACTTTCCAAAACACAATATGGCCTATGACACCAACTAAGAAAAAAATCTACTGTGCCTATTTTGCCAAAATCAATGCAGTTCTTTTGGAATTACGATGGAACAAACAAACACACATTACACCCAAACACATAATCTCCTTGCTGTGTAGTCAAGTAACATTGAAGTCAGTTGAAGCCAGTAGTAAATCTATATATTAATACGTGAAGAAAAAACTTTGTACCCCTTTTTAAGCATATTGCGCACATGGAGGAGTGTGAGATTTGGCATAGTTAAAGTTTATATGGAGAAGGAGTGCAGAAAGCTAAAATTTATATATAATATGTGTTACAAATACATTAAAATAAAATAAAACATTCATTTGCACTTGAAAATTCATTTAAACTTTTTCAAACAATGGTAATTGTTAAAAATAAAATAATTTTGTTGCCAGGCAATAAAATTATAATTTTTTCATTTTAGTGTACGTTCATACTGCCAATGTCAAACACATAATAGTCTGTGGTCAAACAGTCGCACAGAGTAGAGATTGTCGCCAAAGAATTTTAAAATGTTGCCAACAAATAATTACTGACAGATTGACTGAGAATGAGCTGTGAATTTTGTGTGATTTCAAATGTTCCTTTTTCAATAGTCTGTGGAGTGTATGTCAAGGCAAAAAAGCGTTTATTTTATATTTTGTATATTAGATATCTGTGTTTTATATATTAATGTGCAGTTGAAAGTGTGAAATACAGCTTGCTTAATATACACCTGTTGCAAAAGGAAAATTTTGTAGCCGCAATTTGAATTGACTTACTCTCGCCTAATTATTATTGGTGGTTTCAAAAAAGTGAGTACATTTTATTATTTTTAAATTAAACCCTGTCTAATCTTAGTTTCAGTAATTTCATTACATGGTTTTTTTTACATTCAGATATTCGCACCTACTTCCATTATGCCTCGACATAGAACATTGACAGGTCGGAGTGAGAGACAAAGAAGAAGGAATATATATTCGCGTGAAAGTCAAAATGATAATAGACCAAATGCAAATTTAAATAGTGTAAATAGTATAACATTGACTGGTCGGAGTGAGGGACAAAGAAGAAGGAATATATATTCGCGTGAAAGTCAAAATGATAATAGACCAAATGCAAATTTAAATAGTGTAAATAGTATACAAATGATGAATTATTTTGAGGGATACATTTAAATGCGCACTGAATGTCATTCCAAGAAATTTTAATACTTTTGATTGTGGATTAATGCATTTACAATGCAGGTTTTGCAATGCAAAACATTTCGAATCTGAGGTCACTTTAGGTGAAAGGACTGCATTCACTTCATGTTGTCATAAGGGTAAAGCAATATTACCGGCCTTAAGTCAAAATGAATACTTTAAATCATTGTATGATGGACATACTTCAAATGAACCTTCAATAAAAAGAAAGTCAAAAAATTATTTTGAAAACATTCGTAAATACAATTCATCATTTGCTATGGTTAGCTCAGAAGCTAAAATTTCGGATACAGTTACGCGTGGAGTGTATCATTTTAAAATACATGATGTTTTTTATCACAGATCAGGTCCAATGACTGCTGGATATGGTCGCTCACCATGTTATGCGCAATTATATTTTTATGATGTTGACACTGCTGTCAATTATAGATTACGTGAACACTATAATCAAACATGCAATAACAATATAATGCGCGAAATCTCTCTTGAATTGGAACGCATTAATCCTTTCGTTCGGTCATTCATTGCAATGAAAGATCATTGTCAGAGAGTTGAAAATCAAAATAAAGAAATTTGTATGCTCATTAAAGTAAATCGTGATTTAGATCTACGCCGTTATAATGATGCAGTTCAAACTGATGTAGCAGTAATATTTAGTACAGTTGATGGTGAGCCACCCTTTGAATGAAATATGGTTTCTTTTTCAAAAGTTAATGGTACCATTAAAAATATCTGTTTTGGATTCATCATTGGACCCTTTATCGTATCCATTACTTTTTCCAAATGGTGATACTGGGTGGCATATCAATATTTCTCATAATGTACCAACTACATCTAATTCAAGAGCGCCCAGAAATAAATTAACCATGCTTCAGTATGCAGCCTATTGACTTGCAATTAGAGAAGATTTTAGCATGTTGCACCATTCACAAAAATTATTTCTGCAGTGGATAGTTGATATGTATGTGAGAATAGAGGGCACAAGGTTACATTTCATTCGACAAAATTAAACAAGTCTTAGGTCTGAAGTTTACAACAATTTAACAGATTATTTAGAATTGAACCCCAATGCCAATAATGTTGGCCGTAGAGTAATTTTACCATCTTCATTCAATGGATCTCCAAGAAATATGTATCAGAATTATTTAGATGCAATGTCAATTGTACAACATTTCAGACAGCCTTCTTTGTTTATTACAATGACTTGCAATCCAAGTTGGCCTGAAATAGTTAGCAATATTGGTGTAGGTGAGTCAGCTAATTTTCGACCTGATACTGTTGTGCGTGTATGCAAGTCCAAACTGAAAGCATTAATTGAGGTCCTTGCACTAAAAAACATCTTCGGTAAAGTTGAAGCACTCATTTATACAATTGAGTTTCAAAAGAGAGGATTGCCTCATGCTCACATTTTACTCTCTTTAAATGAGCAAGATAAAATTGTTAACACTACCGATATTGATAAAGTTGTATCTGCGGAGATTCCTAACATTCAAACACATCCTACATTACATGAATATTGTTAAAATACATGTGATGTAAAATAATTAATAATAAATGTATATCTAATAATTATGTATTTGTATTCAATTGTACTTAAATACTGTACACCAGACATCCGGTGTGACCATGTGCTCAGTTTATCAATGTACATTAGGCTTTTCGGGTCCAAGGTTGCGTTAAGCGAGAAATCAGAGGCAGTAAGGGTTTCGAAATAACATGCAATTAACATGTGGCAGACAGATTAATTTTATTTATATCAGTATCTAAATGCTATAAACAATAGTAGTCTTCAAACGACTATTAAATTCCAACATGGCGGCTACATTACTTCCGCCTTTCACCATGCTTTTAATTCTATATGGATATACTCTTGTTTTCTTTAAAATAATTCTTTTATCAACTTCTTTACTGCAGTTAACTTTCAAAAGTGTTATTTATTTCTTTGACATGAATAATTACTCTACAATTCACCACAAACCAACGCCTCAGATATAGTTACTTTAAAGTGGGCCCACTCGCACTTTCACTCTCTCACTCAAACCAATCATACTATAATATTGAACACATTGATTAATTTTTCTGATTAGAGCTCATTTTCTGTTTTAAATTTATAAAAGAATTTTAAAGGGCTTTCCTGAAATGATGCGGCGTTGATTATCCTCGGCAGATTCCCATGTTGGCTGGCAGGTGTTTGGCCGAACTTTTACTGTTTTGTTTAAGTGCACTGAATTTACTTTTTTCTCTACATTGTGGTCCACTGACTTTACTTTACTATTGTAATTACATTTTTGAACAAATTTACATTTTTTATGGCATTACTGCCCACTACACTGTTTGAGCGTGTGTGCTCTCTAAGTTGTTGCTGAAGACTGGGGCTGGGTCAAACGTAATTGTTATGTAAGTAGTCGTGCATCTGACGTCATCGTCTATTGTTTTCCAACCACCGCCCCGGTTAATACGTAATTGTTTTATATCGTCATTGTGTTTTGGTGACGATTTGTTTCAGTGGGCCAATGAGAAGTTCATATTGTCAATTTGTTAGCGCCTAAATCGCCATTACGGTTGTTTAATTTCACTCGTACTCTGCTGACCTTGGATCGGCTCCCCTCTGGTGAATTTGCGTATCTACTGGGACTTGGGTAAACTAACCTTGCCCTTGTTAATATGTATAAACACAATAAAATTTACAATGACAATATGCCTCATACCATTATTATGGTACAGGTAATTCTGTACTGTTACAAAGCTGACTCATTCATACTTTTCTAAAAGGATCAGCTCAGATATGTGCCACAACCCCCTGTAGTGTTAACATAAAAAAATCTCAATCACTTACCCTTGGTCCTATGATGAGGTTCGCACCTTCTGACCTTACTGGACTTCTCCGGAGAGATCCCTACACCATAAGGCCATGAGGCACTTTACGCTTCTGTTCTGACGCACCGGCCAGCGCAGGACTGCGGTCACAACACCATAAAACTCTGAAACATTCAATAAAAAATTTTAAAACAGTGGCCTTCTTTATATACATATCCGCAACTGATATGTCTCCTCTTAGATGCATTGGTTTGTGATTAGAGGAGTTGGTTTTATTTATTTATAAAATTCCAAATAACTCGAAAATTATAACAAGATTTAAGATAGATCATCCTTCTTCTTTTCAACACTCCTACATTTTTATATCAATTGCTCCGACTCCAATCGATATCAACTTGCTTCTTTCATCATAAGAAATTATACTCTTATACTAAACACAAAACAAATTTTACTCTCAAACAACAACTACTATTTTTATTCATTTACCGTATTTTCGCGTGTACCACGCGCACCTTTTTTACCAAAAAATATTTCGTAGAAATGGGGTGCGAGTGTTACACGAGGAAACTAACTTGCCAGTCTTCATCAGAGTGGTCACTGACCTTATGCTACCGCAATTCCTGTTCAAACCTCAGTCACTACTATGTACCGTACATCAGGCGGATATTGACCTTGACTAAAGCATTGCACAGACAACACTTTCAACCCCCACTGCAAAATAGCAGGTAGCATTTCATAGTGTTTCTAACAGTCTACTGTTAAAATTCGGTTCGTTCTGTACCGGTTTGTGAAAACGTAAGCTGTGTTTTGAAGTGTTTTACGGTATTCACCAAATGTTTATTGTGTTACGGTATTTACGTTATTCAATATCGAATTTAGGGCAATCATAATTACTACGGTATATCGTACTGTATCATATCATTTTAAACAATTTGTCTTCGTTTGTGTTTTGTGTTCTTTTAATTTATCAAGGTGTTGTTTCGTTTTACAATGGAATGTGGGAAAAGATTGCATTCGTTTACTGCCGGAGAGAAGTTAAAAATTATAAACGAAGCAGAGGTAATAGGAAATAGAGCAGCGGGTCGAATATACGACGTGCCGGAATCGTGTATCAGAGACTGGCGTAAGAAAAAAGAAAAATTAACGGAAGCTCCTTTAAAGAAAAGAGCTTTTCGAGGTAAAGCTGCAAAATATCCTCAACTAGAAGTTAAACTTACAGCGTTTATAGATGATAAGCGTCAATATGGTTATGCTGTTTCCACAGAAATGTGCCAAATAGAGGCAATTAAGATTGCGAAGGAGCTGAATATTAACATAAATGAGTTTAAAGCAAGCAGGGGATGGCTTCAAAGGTTTTTTAAAAGAAGTAACCTTTCTGTTCGACGGAAAACAACGATATCTCAACGTTTACCAGAGGCGTACACTGATAAACTCTTGTGTTTTCAGCGTTACGTAATTCAGTTAAGAAAACTGAACAATTATCCACTATGCCAGATCGGCAACGCGGATCAAACTCCAGTTTATTTCGAGATGCCTGTGGATACGACAGTAAATAAAGTTGGTGACAAAACTGTAAAAATTCGTACAGCTGGTTGCGAGAAACAACGGTGCACTGTAATGCTTACTGTTTTAGCCGATGGAAAGAAACTGCCTCCTTATGTAATCTTGAAGCGGAAAAACCTTCCAAAAAATGAAAGTTCCCCACCAGGTTTGATAATGAAAGCTCAAGAAAAAGGGTGGATGGACAATGAGTTAGTGCTTGACTGGATAAAGCGCGTTTGGAATCGGCGACCTGGAGCATTATTAAAACGCCCAGGGATGCTTGTTATGGATAGTTTTCGTGGCCATCTGACTGACGACGTTAAGAAAGTTTTATCAGAAACAAAGACTGAACAAGTGATTATTCCAGGTGGAATGACTTCGATGCTCCAGCCACTTGATGTGTGCATAAATAAGCCCTTCAAGTGCCAGTTAAAAAAAATGTACACCCAGTGGATGAGTACTGCACCACACGAGCTGACGCCGACAGGAAGACTCCGAAGGCCATCACTGACGCTGATCTGCAGTTGGATCATCAAAGCATGGGACAGTATACCAGAAGACTTAATAAAGAAAAGTTTCAAAAAAACTGGCATTTCCAACGCCTTGGATGGCAGTGAAGACGATAAACTGTTCGTTAGTGAAGATGAGGCAGCGTCTGCTTCTGATGAAGACTCCCCATTCGACAGTAGCAACGACGAATGAAAATCAGGTAAGACACTAGTAAAAAATTTTCATAAACTACATCAAACATACCGGTATCCCTTGGGTTTATAACTGTGTTCGTTTTCATTGATGTACTGTTCTAATGCACTCTTAATTTTCTTTAGGTTGGCAAACCCGAATTTACAATTACGGCTGGTTCTGTAACGATTGCTGTAACCTTCGCTTCTAATTACTGTATCTAGTTGTAATAAATATTAATTTTCATTGTAATAAACATACATTTTTTACTTGTAATAAAAAATAAATCCGTAAGTTAGTGTAACAAAAAAAGTAACTTGACGTTTATTTCATTAGTTATTACAGTTTTTCCCTTACAATAGATATTTGGTAATACTATTCCAAATACCGGTATATGATTTTTTTTTCACATTTTTGAATACGCGATTTTTTTTTTTTTTTTGTAGGACCTAAAAATAAGGGGTGCGCGTGTTACACGAGGGCGCGTGGTACACGCGAAAATACGGTATTTCAAATAATATCAGTATATTTATCTAGCATGGCAGCATTTTAAAACTATCTAAATTTCTTTACTCATTTTCTTTACTTTAATTTTACCCTTTTATAACAGAATCATTTTTTTAGAGACTTGTTACTCTAACATAAAATTTAATATTATTATCGTCACTACCCTTATAGTAACCTCCTGACCTCTTGTACCATAAACATAATAAAACATAATAGAACATTGTACATTAAACATTAAACACTAACATTGAACAATTCACATTAAACAATTTACATTTACACAACTTGTAACAAAACTCTAATAAGACATTACTATTTTTATCAACTCTCTATTCAACTTTTATTATATCATTAGATTCTATACAAAAAAAATTTTCAAATTCATCATCAATCCCTCAGTTACATTAACTTTCTACCATGAATTCTCCTTTTCTAACCCTTTTATCCTTATTAGTTTGAGTGACTCTCTATTATTCACTATTCTCTCTATCTTATTTTGGCATTCGTCAACCTAACCTTACTCACCTCTTTTTTCTACTAACAACCGCTTCTAACCATTAACATAATATGACACCAATATCTCAATAATAACCCCCTTCACAAATCCCATTTAAAACCTCTGGCACCGCTCATTTTGTTTTTTTTTATAAGGATGTATGTTACTTAACTGGCCCTATCCATTCCTAACCATTTGCCCTCCACCAATATCGGCAAACACTAACCCAAAATTGCTCCGCCTGCCACAACGCTGCACGCTGGTCCCTTGCCACGTCGCTCGTTGATCACTCCTTAACACCGGATCCTTATTACAAAATATCATCAACAACAACCATAAAATTACCATTCACATTACTCACCTCTCTACATATAATCACTAACCACTGTGTCCCTAAAATATCTAACACCTCTTTATATATTATCAGTATCTCAACTCTTATTCTCACTAACTCCCATTAACTCTATTTAACTAACTCCAATGCCCTTATTTACCACTATCCCCAAACCTCTTTACAACATTTCAACTTAATACACCACTAGAAAATTCATCACTTACCTACTAACAACAATACCTGTCAATACCCAAATCTATAACATGCTTAATCATTTACTAACCCTTTAGAATCTGAATTCCATAATATCATTTCAAATCATTATTAACTTCCTCCACTTATTTAAAATTCTACAATACATGTTTACATAAAAAATACATAAAGTACACAACAGCAAAAATACACAAATACATTGACATTAATATACACAAAAATATACAATCCACATAATCATTAAATCATTTACCAAAACTCAGTCATAAACAGTCCATCTTAAAAAACACTGTTCACATAATTAAATGTTCATAACACAATTAGAACAACTAACCTCCATCGTCAAATAATAATCGAACCTTAAAACTATATACATGGTTTAATATTAGATATTTTATACTAACATCCTTATACATGCACCAAGTATTCAAATTTTTATCCGTTTCCACAAATTCATATAACTCCTGATCGGGTATGTTTCTGTCACCTTCAGTAAAATCAGTCATAATTAAGTATTTCGTCAAGTCATTATTCTCATTCTCTCCTACTACTTCAGTTTTATTATAAGGTAAGTACTTGTTATTATTCTCACTTCTCTCTCCACCTCACCTTTCTATAAACTCTTCATAATTTCTACATACCTTAAAAATTTCTACTTCTCCTTTTCTCTCACAATATCTCTCACTTTTAAAACATCTCTCATAATAATACCTCTCCCAACAACACTTCTCTCTCTCAATATATCTCTCTTTACACTCTCTCTTTAATCCTTCAACACACACTATCATTCCATTATTATTATATTCAATTCCCCATAAAATTTCATTATCACTACTCCTGTTCACACAGTCATTTTCCAATATCATACTTTTATTTATATTATCATAATTTTCTACCCCACTTACCTTGTCTTTGTTTCTATCTAATTTGTCTATTTCTCTACTCTTGTTCTGTAAAATACTAGTTTTCATTTCTATTTGTTTATTTGTTTCAAAATTATCAGTATTCTCTATCTGTTTACTGATTGTAGTTAAACATTTGTTTTCTATTTTTTCACATTATATCTCTATTTGATTCTGAACTGTCTCATTAATTTGCTTAATTTTGTCGTCTAACTGACTTATTTTATTGTTAAATTGCTCATTATTATTTTCTGTTTGTTTTTGTATACTATCATACTGTATTTCTATTTCATTTATTCTCTCATCGAAATTACAGCTCTGTTTCTTAATTTCTTTTTTGATGTCATTAAATTGTTCATCAAACTGATTTAATTTGTCATCAAATTGATTTAGTTTATTATTCAATTGACCATTTTGTATTTGCATTAATTGGAAGAGATCTTTCAGTGAAACTCTATTCATAATGGGCGTTGATTTCAATGATTCAGTATTTGTATTTTCTACTTTACTATTTTCGTTATTATCTGCCATTTTGTCGTACTGATGGTACTAAATTTGTCTTATTTACTATGTACGTCTCTCTATACTATATGTAATTTCCATACATAACCTCTCTTTTTATGTTTATTTCTTTACCCTTCCACCTCTGCTTTTCTGCTTATTTATATAATTTTATATTTTATATAAAGTCCCTGTTCGGGCGCCATCTGTTAAAATACATGTGATGTGAAATAATTAATAATAAATGTATATCTAATAATTATGTATTTGTATTCAATTGTACTTAAATACTGTACACCAGACATCCGGTGTGACCATGTGCTCAGTTTATCAATGTACATTAGGCTTTTCGGGTCCAAGGTTGCGTTAAGCGAGAAATCAGAGGCAGTAAGGGTTTCGAAATAACATGCAATTAACATGTGGCAGACAGATTAATTTTATTTATATCAGTATCTAAATGCTATAAACAATAGTAGTCTTCAAACGACTATTAAATTCCAACATGGCGGCTACATTACTTCCGCCTTTCACCATGCTTTTAATTCTATATGGATATACTCTTATTTTCTTTAAAATAATTCTTTTATCAACTTCTTTACTGCAGTTAACTTTCAAAAGTGTTATTTATTTCTTTGACATGAATAATTACTCTACAATTCACCACAAACCAACGCCTCAGATATAGTTACTTTAAAGTGGGCCCACTCGCACTTTCACTCTCTCACTCAAACCAATCATACTATAATATTGAACACATTGATTAATTTTTCTGATTAGAGCTCATTTTCTGTTTTAAATTTATAAAAGAATTTTAAAGGGCTTTCCTGAAATGATGCGGCGTTGACTATCCTCGGCAGATTCCCATGTTGGCTGGCAGGTGTTTGGCCGAACTTTTACTGTTTTGTTTAAGTGCACTGAATTTACTTTTTTCTCTACATTGTGGTCCACTGACTTTACTTTACTATTGTAATTACATTTTTGAACAAATTTACATTTTTTATGGCATTACTGCCCACTACACTGTTTGAGCGTGTGTGCTCTCTAAGTTGTTGCTGAAGACTGGGGCTGGGTCAAACGTAATTGTTATGTAAGTAGTCGTGCATCTGACGTCATCGTCTATTGTTTTCCAACCACCGCCCCGGTTAATACGTAATTGTTTTATATCGTCATTGTGTTTTGGTGACGATTTGTTTCAGTGGGCCAATGAGAAGTTCGTATTGTCAATTTGTTAGCGCCTAAATCACCATTACGGTTGTTTAATTTCACTCGTATTCTGCTGACCTTGGATCGGCTCCCCTCTGGTGAATTTGCGTATCTACTGGGACTTGGGTAAACTAACCTTGCCCTTGTTAATATGTATAAACACAATAAAATTTACAATGACAATATGCCTCATACCATTATTATGGTACAGGTAATTCTGTACTGTTACAATATGTTGTAAAACACATGATGCATGGTCCATGCGGTGTACTTAATCCAAATTCTGTATGTATGAGAGATGGAAAATGCACAAAAGATTATCCAAAACGATTTAATGAAGTTACATGTGAATCATTAAATGGATATCCATTATACAGAAGGCATGATAATGGTATTAATGCTGAAGTTCGCGGTAGTTGCCTCGACAATCGTTATGTTGTACCATACAATCCATATTTACTTGCCAAATTTAATTGCCATATAAATGTTGAAGTATGCACTACAGTTAAAAGTGTTAAATACATTTATAAATACGTGTATAAAGGCTATGACAGTGCATCTGTTGAATTAGGTTCAGAGAGAAATGAACCAGGTCAAGAAATACAAATTGATGAAGTTAAAAATTTCTTAAATGGCTGTTATGTCGGATCAACTGAAGCTGTATGGTGCATCTATGAATTACCAATGCATTTTCAATCACATGTCATCGTTAGACTTGACATTCATTTACCGCGTAGACAGAATGTTTACTTTCGAGAAGGGCAAGAACGTCAAGCAATTGAAAATGCAAGACAAACAAAATTATTAGCATTTTTTGAATTGAATCGATCAGATCCATCAGCGCATGAATATAAGTATATTGAAATTCCTTTGCATTATGTGTGGGAAGATTCCCGAAAAAAATGGAAGAAGAGAAGGCGTGGAGGTGATAAAATCATTACACGCATATATGTAGTATCACCAAAAGACATCGAACTTTTCCATTTACGATTGCTTTTATTACATGTCTGTGGTCCAAAATCATTTGAGGATGTTAGAACATACAATGGAATTATACACACTTCTTTTGTTGAAGCGAGCCATGCTTGCGGCATTGCTTCAAATGATAATAAATGGCGCGAATGTTTAAATGAAGCAAAAGAATTACATTCACCAAAACAAATGTGAAATTTATTTGGTTACATTTGTGCATTAAATGTGCCAGCCAATGCATTGGTGTTATGGAATGAATTTAAAGTATATCTTAGTGAAGATTTTGTGAGAGATTACAACGAAGAAGTATCCTTTAACACAGCTCTATTAGAAATTGAAGATATTTTGAATGTTCATAATTTGTCATGTCAAGAACTTGGTTTACCAGTTCCCACGTATTCGCAGAGAACAGACGAAGCAAATGCTATTGATCCAATAGAACAAGAGTTTCTGTTTAGTGAGCATTATGAAACTGTAAATATTGAACAGCGTAATCTAATTGATCGTGTGATTCGTGAAGTTTTGCACCATGATACTGGATCTAATGTTTTTTGTTTAACCGCTCATGCAGGTTGTGGAAAAACATTCACACAAACAGCAATCATTCACAAATTAAATTTGCTTAATCTTAGTTGCATTGCAACAGCGTTCAGTGGCATAGCTTCAACTCTATTACTTGGAGGTAGAACTTTACACAATGTGTTTAAATTGCCTATACCCATTTTGGAAAATTCTGTAGTGAATATTACCGCAAATAGTAGCTATGGACGTTACATAAATTCATAATCATAGATAATTATTGATGAAATTTCTATGTGCCCACTGCAAGTGTTGAAAATCATAGATAGATTATTGCAGGATCTATGCGATGAAAATGATAAACATAAACCACTTGGAGTGAAAACGATACTTCTGTGCGGTGATTTTCGGTAAATCTTACCAGTTGTCCCACATGGATCACGTGCAACTTTAATTGAAAATTGTGTCACGAGTTGGCATAAATTTGTTTATTTTCATAAAGTAACGTTTACTCAAAATATGAGAGCCTTACCAAGTGAAATAGAATTTGTCGAATTCTTGAAAAAAATTGGTAATGATGAAGCCCCACAATTCCCTCAGTTTGGTGAAAATATTATTGAAATACCTGAGCAATTAATAGGAGATGAAAATAATATTATTAATGAGGTGTATGGAAATATTTCCGAAAACATACTCTCAGATAACATATTGAAGTCAGTTATTTTAGCACCTAAAAATGATGATTGTACTTTTATTAATACTGATATACTTAATCGAATACCAGGTGAACAGAAAACATCATAGCTACGATAAAATAATTTGTGATGATGACAATGAAATCAATAACTATCCAGTAGAGTTTTTGAATTCTTTGACTATTAGTGGTTTGCCACCACATAAGTTAGTATTGAAAGTTAATTGCATCGTTTTACTGATCAGAAACTTAAATACAAAGAAAGCATTAGTCAATGGAACAAGAATGCGCATCAAGTGTATGCATCGTAATGCTATTGATTGCGAAGTTTTAACTGGAACCGCACGCAATAAGAGAATTTTGATTCCACGTATAAATTTAACATATTCCGGTACTGTTTTACCATTTAACTTTCAAAGAACTCAATTTCCAATTATACCTGCATTTGCGATGACAATAAATAAGTCTCAAGGACAAACATTCGAAAAAATTGGAATTTTATTGAGGCAGCCAGTTTTTACACATGGTCAGTTGTACGTTGCAGCAAGTAGAGTTCGATCATTCGATGGTTTGAGATTTTATATTTCCGAATATAATGGCCAAGGGCATTTAGCAAATGATGAAAGAGTTTTTACAAAAAACATCGTTTACACAGAAGTTCTGAATCCTTAAATTCACTTTCAAACTATTTTAAGTTCAATGGACAACATTTATTTTTTTAACCGCCCGGTTTTTTTGATTTAATGAAAAATATATGAATTATTTCATTTTTTATTTTGTATTAATTTTTTATTTAAATTTTATATAATTCGAAAAGATAGGCAAAATAACTGTGTAGCCTTGGCGAAACCTGGTCAGTATGGCAATAAAAAAAAACCCAAGGAAATGTCAAAAAACGCGTTATTGCTTTTTAAATATGGCTTAGCCAAGCTAAACCTCATTTTTCCTATCTTTCATATTTTTCAAATAACTCGAAAATTAATGCATAGAAAAAAAAATTAAAAAATTATATAAGCTTTGTAGCAGATAATCCTCAAACTCTTTTCGAATTTTGTACCTTACCAAAAATGAAATGTAATCCACTGGAATTGAAAACAATGTATCTTATACTTCTATGAATGTCAAGTCTCATTTTTATTAGCGTTTATTTGATTCAATAATAACATGAAAAAATTAAAACTGACAATGAATTATATCAAAAAATAAATACGAATACAAGCTGTAATTGTGTTTTTTTTTTCAGCTGTTACTAACATTAAATTTTAAATTTCATAGGTATTGCAGGGAATTAAGGCAAACAACACGCGCTAATGACGTATTTGTACACGCTCACAGCTGACGTAATAGAACAAAATTCAAAAAAATTATATGCAATGATTATAGAGGTATACTCTTTGACAAAAGAACCTCAGTAACGTTCAAACTTAAAAATTTAATGAATTACGGTCGAATTTTGACCACTGGGCGACCACTAGTAAGAATTTAAAGCATCATTTCTAAAGTAAATATACTCTTCTTCTACGCTTAAAGTATCAGTTGGATGGTACACAACACTTTCTCAGATGAACATTGTTGCTCTGCCTTTAATGATATTCAATTTGTTCCTGAATGACACCATATCTTAGTAGTCCGCATGTCTGCCTTTACCCAGTGGTGGCTCATCCGGGGAGGGAAAGGAGGCTAAGCCTCCCCAGTAAAATTTAGAAAAATATTAAAAAATAAACAAATAGTAACGGGCTCTATTTTTTAATTGTAACTGAACCTGTAATAAATCTGTAATCATAATTGGAATTTTAAATTATCTGAGTACTTACAAAAATCACTTTCTAATTATGCATTATTGATAATCCTTAACTGCGTAGTGACCGTTCAATCAATGAATTTTTCAGTGAAGGGTTAGTGAGGATCGGTCAGAAATAACACAAATTTGTAACTTATTTGTGTCGACGTTTCGACAATGTTTATTGTCATCATCAGGACAATTTTTGCTGACGCCAAAATCACAGTTGTGTGTTTGGCGTCAGCAACAACTGTCCTGATGATGACAATGAACATTGTCGAAAGGACAACACAAATAAGTTAAAAATTTGTGTTATTTTTGACCGATCCTCACTAACCCTTCACTGAAAAATTATTGATAATAGTGCAGAATAGTAGCAGTCAGAGGCAAGGATCTGAGTAGCCACCATAGTACCCGTACAGCTATGTGAGAACTATGCCCAGCAGTTGGTGGGGGCACACTAGTGCATCTGTAACCGTGCTAGGGAGGCAACAAGTGAGTTAGCCTCTTGCACGGTTTAATCTGGTTTATGCTAGTTTCATGCAGTCTTTATGTTCTCGTGCTCCTTGTTCGTGTGTATTATTATTACAGTGGAACCTCACTAATTCGTCTCCCTCTGTAATTAATAATCCATTCTAGCTTTTTCTTCTTTTTCTTTATTAACAAATGAATAATTGTAATGGGGCGAAAAGGGGTATTATATTTTGTTGTAATTTTATTCTGTTTTATTCAATTTATACGGGCCCAAAACAGCGAGTAACCTACATAAAACGGTTCAGTGCGTTGGAATGCGATGTGGTCAACAACAGTTTAATTCACAGAATTCCAGTGTGCACATGCCTGTGTTTTCCGTTGGGGAGAAGAGTAAAAACTTTGTAGCTAACAACCAGCTACAATGGAATGCAGCGTGTGTTCGCCAATGCAATTGAATTCGCAGAACTTAAGGGCTGTGTTATGCACACCAACGCGCAACAACAACCAGGCGCGTGGACGGGACGCCAAGCAGTTCAACCGACGCTGCCGAAAATGGCACAAAGACGAAGGTTTTGTTCGACATCCAGTCCGAGCTGGAGGAAGTATGGATAAGTCACGCCCATTCGCGTGACGTAACCAGTGGCAGTGTAATTTTGTCAACGCCTGACACACGTAAATAACACGTGTGACCTGAACAGTGATGAAGACTTTAACACCTAAGGCATTGCAATTTCCATTCTGCCTAACTGCTGGTGGGAGAAAATTTTGATAGCGTCCGCCCCAGTTGAATAAAACTCTCATCCCGGCCGGGAGTGAAAGACGTGTGCATACAAAATTTAAGTTTATGATATAAAAGTCGCAACCAAATTTAAACAGTTCTTGATAAATAAACCGGTGAAGTCAGTGCAGTGAACCAATTTAAATTAAAATATGGTGAAGTGAAGAAAAAGGGGCTTTCGGACGTATAAAATAACGGGGCACATGGCGACGAGAGGACGACGCTGGTTGGGTAATCTACATCTATCATTCATAATCTCAAATTTAAAACAGGGGTTCAATAAATTAATGACAAAATTTAAACTGAATGAATGTGAGTGCGAGCAGGCTGGGCTGCTTTCTATAATTAAGGTATCCATACTAACTTTTAATGGTATAAAATGTTTGAATAATAGGTGAAGAAAATTTTGTTTTGTATAAATTGTTTGGAGATAATGAATAACAAAAAAGAAATGAATTATTTCATGACATAAGATAATGAAAGAATGTAATAAAATTTTAATTGTTTCACTTCATAAATGCGAGTTTGCGTACATTTGTTATGTAACCTGATAATCACACTTGCATTCCAACGTTCGTGTGACGCAACTCTGGGCGGGAGAAGATTGGAAGGTAAGTGGAAGACATATTATTATTATTATAAAAATGTATCAATAAATAACATCACAAATGGCGCGTCCGAAGCAGGGACAGTTTTTATAAATTGAAAGTAAAATATAAAGACCACACCTACAAATAAAATGCAAGTTTGATTTGAAGGTTAAGTAACTACATAAAAATTACGTAGCATATATAAAATGGTACATTAATGTTCAAATGTTAAGAGTTAAGTGATAGATGTTTTTATGTAAGAAAATTGAAAGTAATAAACTTATAAGTATGGCAGGAAATGATGAAAGCAATATGAATGAAATGACTAGTGTCGACAATTGTGATGAATCAAATATTATGAGTAATTTTGAGATACATTCGACTCCAAGTGCGAGTCAAGACAAGATAGTAGAATTAGATGTAACAGATCAAAGTAATGTGACTGAGGACTCGGGAGTCCAGTTGACTCCAATCTCAGTAAAATGTAACAAATTAGACAATGATATGATGAGTGTCATACTAAATCAATTCGATAAAATGAACTGTAAATTTAACGAATTAAATAATCGTTTTGATAATAATGATATAAAATTTAACGAACTTAAAATTGGTATTAATGAGGTTAAAATTCAATATGTGAGTAAATGTAACGAATTGAAACAAGATATTGAGAAAGTGGTAGAGTCGGTAGAGGAACAAATTAAAAACAAAGCAACTCAAATAATTAGTAACAAGGTGAGTAATAACGATAATTATAATAAAGAGGTAACAAGTGAGAAAAATGATGTTGAAAATGATAATATAATTAAGAATGTGGTATCAGAGAGTGATATGTTGAAAATAGTTAGTGAGATAGTGAGTGAGAGTGAGAGAGTAATGGGTTGTAACGGAGTAGTAATTAGTGTTGATGAATTAGAGAAAGAGTGGCAAGAGAGATTAGGTGAGTATGTAGGGCCAAGGGCAAATTTTCCCCAAGTTTATAGTGAAACAGAGGTTTCACAGATGTTTAATGAGGACAGAGTTTCCTCCAGTAGTTATGTGGGAGACATGGTGTCTCAAAATGGTCCCTTTATTTTTTCTGATGATCTTGGAAGTGCCAAGACATATAGTAAGTTTGTGTGGCCCTTTGCATAGAATGAGATAGTTCAGGGGGGTAGTGACAGGTGTTATGATGATGAAAGATGTTTTGAGAGAGAGTTGTGTGCAGATAGGGAGATAATAATATATCAGTTAAAGAGAAAATATAATGAGTTGAGAGAGAGGTAGAAGTGGTGAAGATAAACAATATAAAATACTTACCTTGTAAAATAGAGATTGATAATTATTTTGATGATACCTGTATAAATAATAATAACTTACCTGATTTTTTAACGAGTATAGTAAATGAATATGATGAGAAAATAAATTGCTGTAGGATGAACAAAAATACTGAGGGAGACTGGACAAAAATAACTAATATTGACAAGGTTTGTGAAATAATAAAAGGAAATAATCCTATAAATTATAATGGTATAATGAATGACATAGAGGTAATGGGTTATGATAATAATAATAATAAATTGAGTGTGAGTAAGAATGAGAAGTGTTATAAAAAAATAAGACTATTATACAACGATGGCGGTTAGATGAGAAATCAATAAATGGACATTTAAATATATTAAATATTTTAATTTATGGTTATGACTGGCTGAATTAGGAAATGAAGTGTGGTAAATAGAAAAATAATGACAAAGATTTGTAAATAAATTTTAGTGAAATTAATTGTGTTTGTATTGTAACAATGATGTAATGTAAACAATGGTTGTATGTAGCAGAATTTGTTTAATAATAATAATAATATTTTGTCAGATTAAATAAATGATTACGAAGGTGGTAATTAATGAATGATAAACTGTTTTGGAAGTAATGTAATTAAAATGTTTGTTTTAATAATTGATGAAAGTAAAGTAATTTGAGATGTTTAAATATTTTTGATTGATTTAAAATGTTATATATTTGAATTTTGATGATGAATTTAAATAATTTTATGAGGTTTAATTTTGATAATAATTAATAAATAAATAAATGTTAAATTATTTAGTTTGTGGAATAACATGGTTGTTAATAATGTTTCAGAAGGTACATGGAGTTATGGGTGTTTGGTGTTGATATTTTGTGTTTATGACAGTATGTGAGTGATGTACTGTAAGTATGAATTTTATAATGCAGTTTATGTAAATCAAAATGTTCAATGTCTAAATAGCAAATTTTAAATGAAATGTTAGGTAAAAGGAAGGTTAATAACAAAGAAAAAATTTAACATAGTAAATAATAAATAATTGATAATTAATTAATAGAAGTTCAATTAAAATTAAAATATAATGTTTATAATTTTATATGCCAATGTAAGGATGTAAAGTGTGTAATTTCTGATCAACCTTAAATGTGAGTTGTTTGTTTTAATGAAATGATCGCAATGTTAATTATGAGAGTATGATATGTATTATGTTAAGAATGAAAATTAATCAAGTAATTAATATACCCAAACATATAAGAGTTGACCTTCCGTGAATTGCAGTAGCGGTGTCAGCGTTGGCCTTATATGTCTTGGTAGTTTCCCCACATTTCGGGCGGTCACGGTTTCACCAGACCCTGGCCGTGGAATTATGTAAGTAGTTACAAAATTGGTGAATGTTGAAATTGAACCAGGGGGGTAACAGGGGAAACTACATAACTATGGAACAGCGGCTATCATCGAAGGTGGCGATAGTTCCGTATATAAGGGTGTGTGAATCATTTTAGTAGGATTACTGGTGTCCTCGGACATCAGTAATACCGAATTTTTATGTAACGCTGAACCAAGAACGGTATAGTCAGCGATTATACCTTATATATGTAACTTCAGTTCTTGGGAATGCAAATGGACGCCACAGTCCACCATCAGAAAACAGTAGTGTGAGTGGAAAAGGAGCTGGCAGTTACAAGCCAGAGGCACAGATATAGCATCTGTGCATAAGGCAAACGCTCGATCCGGTTCATCTGGCGGGTGGTTACCTAATTGTAACTGGGTAAAAGGGGGGACTTTAAGTAATGATGTAGTGGGAGCGTAGCTGTAAATTCAGCGAGAGGGTGACAACCCTTTGACAGCGGGTGTTTAACTTATAACACGACTCTATAGAGAGAGTTGGGGGTTGACAATCCATAGAGCTGTTCAGTAACTGTTGCTATGACTATGTCTCAATGAGTAGCGATGTATGTCCCTATGAGAGCAACCAATTTTAGGTGATCGAGTCAATTATAATGTTTTATTTTGATTCAAAAATACTATTGTAATAGATAGGCTGTTTAGGAGTAAGTGATTTAAATGTGATGTGCTTTGTGTAATGATTTCAGAAAAGACTGTGCTAACACGCAAAAGACTTTCAAGTATATAAGATGTTTATCTGATTCTGTTTAGTATGTTTTATTGTGTCAGTATTGTTAATATGTTAGTGGTAAGAATTATGAACATGTGTACTTTATATAATTTTAAAACATATCTGTAGTAAGGTCATTCACCTTGCCAAGAAAATCAGCTGATTGCTGGAGCTATCTAGTATATCACTTATAAAAGATTTGCAAATTTTCAATATAATTAATGATTGAATAATAGATTTTCCATGTGGTTAAAAGATTTTAATTTAAATGATGGAAATAATGTGAGATAGTTAAGAATTTTAAATGGTTTGTAAAATGTGGTAAAAGTTAGAATTTGGGTGATTATTATTTCGTTAGGACATTTAAATCAGTCCAAGTTGAGTTTAGAAGTGGAGTTGAATAAAGTAAGATTGTTGTGAATAAACGTAATGTAGAATTTGAGATGTAATAGTGACACAGTAGCTATGGGGAAAATATGTAGAGTAATGATTGATATATTGAGGTAATTAATAAATGGAGATATTTTGTAAATGTAAGTGATGTAATGGGAGAGTAATTAGGTGATGGGTAATTTTTTAAGGGGGGGTGGTGTGATAAGGAGTCCTCAACGAAAAGTGTTGTGGCGGGAATGGACCGATTAGCGCCAGAAAGGGTTACCTAGGGGGAATCCAGGAACCAACATAAGGGAGTGAGCAGTGGGAAGGGAACACACATCCTGAGTATAAAGGGGTAGAGAGTATTTTTTTATATAAGGGTAGAATGATGCGATATGAGTTGAGTAGTAAGTTGGGGTTAGAGAATGGGGTAGATGTTTTGATAGAGGGGTGTCATATGAGTTAAAGCTGTTAAGTGAGTATTAGAGTTAGAAAGGGGGAAGATTATAAATGTATAAATGCCAAGTTGTAAATCAAATTATTATGAATAATTAAGTCACCCAAACTAATTGAGAATGAGAATGTTAAAGAAAGAAGGTCATAGTCAAAATGTATAAAATTAATTGAAACAAGTGACAAATTTTAATAGAATTTGAAAATGATATGAAGCTATAAAATGTGTAATTTTGGTCAATTTAAATGTACAATTTTATTGTTTATTGTAATAATTAACCATGTTAATTTTGTATGTCTTATTTTATTATATTGTATTATGTTTGAAGACAAGAATTTTAAAGATGTTCATGTATTTTATGATGTAGCTTTGTGTAACATATGTATGTCAAGGTCGTTGACTTGACCCAGAAAGATCAGCTGATGGTTGATGTTATAGACAAAACCAGTTTCTGGCAATTGATTGATGCAATTTGGTCGCTTAATTGAATTAAATGATTTTGATTTTTTCCTAAATTGGTAAAAATATTTTGATAAATTTAAAATTTTTGAAAAAAAAAAAATTATTTTCCCGCCTGCCATATAGGTGATGTTTGAGTTTCACGTATATTATTGTTTATGTGTGTTACTAGTGTTTATTGAATTATATTGTTTAGAATATATGTGTAAACAAATGTTAGCGTAAATGAATTCATGTTTTAATAAGGTGTTCAATTTGTTTCTTTAGGATTGTTATTCAATATTGAAGAGAATTAATAGAGTTAATGGATTCATGCAAAAGATTTTATTTTTATTCTTTGAGAAAGTAATGGAGATATAACAATTTGATTTCAATTTAAATGAACTTTATGAATTTAAAAATAAAATTTTTTTGTTAGGATGTATTAATAAGTATATGTACGCGCCCAGTACTTGCTAAAGGCAGCCCAGTGTGCATGATAAGGGGGAACATATCGGTTGAGGATCTGGCATGGTATAAGGCCAAGGGTTTGGATTTTGGGGGGTGGCATGTTAGAAGGTTAGGTGCGCTGTGGTGCGTGTCTGTTCAATTTTATGGTGTTGGGATCTCGAATAGAGAAGTCCAGTAATATTGCTCAGGTGCGGCCATAGTCTCCGAACTAGGGGGGTAGTTTACCCATGATGTGTAAGAACTAATGGGGGGTTGTTGGCACCATATCCTCACCGATCCTCTTAGGGGTTTAGCAATGAGATTTCTTCTGTTTCGGCAGAAGATCTCTCATTGGGGGGGGTATTGTAATGGGGCGAAAAGGGGTATTATATTTTGTTGTAATTTTATTCTGTTTTATTCAATTTATACGGGCCCAAAACAGCGAGTCACCTACATAAAACGGTTCAGTGCGTTGGAATGCGACGTGGTCAACAACAGTTTAATTCACAGAATTCCAGTGCGCACATGCCTGTGTTTTCCGTTGGGGAGAAGAGTAAAAACTTTGTAGCTAACAACCAGCTACAATGAAATGCAGCGTGCGTTCGCCAACGCAATTGAATTCGCAGAACTTAAGGGCTGTGTTACGCACAACAACAACCAGGCACGTGGACGGGACGCCAAGCAGTTCAACCGACGCTGCCTAAAATGGCACAAAGACGAAGGTTTTGTTCGACATCCAGTCCGAGCTGGAGGAAGTATGGATAAGTCACGCCCATTCGCGTGACGTAACCAGTGGCAGTGTAATTTTGTCAACGCCTGACACACGTAAATAACACGTGTGACCTGAACAGTGACGAAGACTTTAACACCTAAGGCATTGCAATTTCCATTCTGCCTAACTGCTGGTGGGAGAAAATTTTGATAGCGTCCGCCCCAGTTGAATAAAACTCTCACCCCGGCCGGGAGTGAAAGACATGTGTGCATACAAAATTTAAGTTTATGATATAAAAGTCGCAACCAAATTTAAACAGTTCTTGATAAATAAACCGGTGAAGTCAGTGCAGTGAACCAATGTAAATTAAAATATGGTGAAGTGAAGAAAAAGGGGCTTTCGGACGTATAAAATAACGGGGCACATGGCGAAGAGAGGACGACGCTGGTTGGGTAATCCATGTCTATCATTCATAATCTCAAATTTAAAACAGGGGTTCAATAAATTAATGACAAAATTTAAACTGAATGAATGTGAGTGCGAGCAGGCTGGGCTGCTTTCTATAATTAAGGTATCCATACTAACTTTTAATGGTATAAAATGTTTGAATAATAGGTGAAGAAAATTTTGTTTTGTATAAATTGTTTGGAGATAATGAATAACAAAAAAGAAATGAATTATTTCATGACATAAGATACTGAAAGAATGTAATAAAATTTTAATTGTTTCACTTCATAAATGCGAGTTTGCGTACATTTGTTATGTAACCTGATAATCACACTTGCATTCCAACGTTCGTGTGACGCAACTCTGGGCGGGAGAAGATTGGAAGGTAAGTGGAAGACATATTATTATTATTATTATAAAAATGTATTAATAAATAACATCACATAATATATATGCTCTAACTATAGCTGGGGTAAACCAGAAACATGCTGGTTGTGGCCGGAGTTCTAATACTAGCCAGGAGAATTGATTGCGGGAGGTATTGGTTCCGAGAATATGTATTTCATACTTGTATACACGGCACAGTAAATGTTTTATTGTGGTGTTGATGGAAATTTATTGCCAACGTATAGAAGCACAGCCTTCAAACTAACTTTTGATAAACAATCATCACTCATCTGGCTGCCATGTTGATGCCCAGGAGTCTCCATAACAGAACAAATATTATTACAAAACACCACACCATTTCCTTCAGAGAAGTAGTCTGAAATCACTAATGCCGCTACGATAACTACATATACTTACTGCATCTTTATGGAGTAGATTTCATCCTTTGAGCATGGAAGTTAAAAATTCAGATTGTTATTTAGACAGGTTTAAATCGCAAATCAGATCAGATATTAGTACAAAAAAAGGTTTCACCATATAAGTATTCTTAATGTTCAAAGTGCCTCCCATTGTTCATCGCAGATCTGTAATCTACACTGCAAAGGATCTTCCCACTCTTTTGAAAACTTCTAGCTTATTTAAGATTTTTAGTAATTCTTTGCTATATTTCATCAATATTTTTAACTATAGTTGAGTACACTTTGGTTTTAAGGTGCCCCCATAGATGAAAATCAAATGAATTTAGATCATGTGAAAAAAACAGGCCATGATCAGTCCACCTTTCATCATAATGTTGTAACGTGATGTTTCCCTCTACATAAAGAATATACCCTAACCTAACATAAGTAATTATATTCTCCTAATAATGAAGAACCGAATAATAATTAAGTAAGGAACCTGTATAATATAAAAATATGTGTTAAATAGTAAAGTTGAGATGAACATGAAATAAAATAATAAGACCAAAATAGCAAATATGGTTACTGGAACTTAATAATAAATAACTCTAGTAAACTGCATAGGTAATGTTGTAAAAAATAGGTGAAAGCCTATACAACAGAACTTAAATGGTTTACCAATCAGGAAAATTTATAAACTAGATAAAATTTGAAGTAAAAGAAATAAGGAGTCAGAGAATAATCATATCTGAATGTGAATCAAGTCACTAAAACCATTCAGAGAGTGATTAATATAAAATAAGTGAATAATAACAGTTTAAATTGTATATAAAAGTGTAATGATGTAAGTTAGGTTATACACCATATGTCTATGTTAAAGCAAGGCAAAGAAATAAAGAAGAAAGTAAGATAAATTGTTTCATGATAAAAAGTATGAACAACAAGCAGAATAATAAATAAGACAAGTATAATTAACTATTGATGTTTAGTAACTAAGTAATAATGTAAATAGTAACTATATTTAATATTACCTTGTGTATCCAGGTACACTGGTGCTCCTCCTTGCAACTTCAATGTTTCTTTAAAAACTACGTGTTTCGGGACTCATGGTCCCATCATCAGGTTGGTAAAAAACAAGAATCACTCACATGGAGTACGTCAACTTAATAAGATATAAATAAAAATAAAAAGTTTCACTCGCACATACCGCGTGTATACAATTACACAACTACACGATGCGCATCATATCGGAACTTGCAGGCGACTAACCGTTACGCGTTGCTTGCAAGTTCCGATACGATGCGCATCGTGTAGTTGTGTAATTGTATACACGCGGTATGTGCGAGTGAAACTTTTTATTTTTATTTATATCTTATTAAGTTGACGTACTCCATGTGAGTGATTCTTGTTTTTTACCAACCTGATGATGGGACCGTGAGTCCCGAAACGTGTAGTTTTTAAAGAAACATTGAAGTTGCAAGGAGGAGCACCAGTGTACCTGGATACACAAGGTAATATTAAATATAGTTAGTTATATGCAACTTGGAGACCACAACACAATATGTGTAAATAGTAAGAAACTGATGAGACAAAAGCCTACATGTGGGTAGGAAAAAGTGATAATTTATGTAAATAAAACCTGTTAAATGATATAGTATAGATTATAAAAGAATGTATGTTAGTAGAGTAAGAAGGTAATAATGAAAAATGTCAAGAATTGACCAAGCATAATGTAAATAATAAGTTGTCAGCTTTGACAAACACTTCATACAGCTAAGGTGGAAGTTTATAATGAACAGTACAAGGGAAAAAGCTTGGTAGTGAAGTACAAAATGTATTGTAAAAGTTCAAGTAGATCATAAGTGATAATTAAGAGTTGTTACTTTGCAGTAGAATTAAGTAATTTTAGTTTGAGAAAGGAATTAAGGTCCCAATGAGCATGGACATGATTAGGCCTAAATGGCAATACTAAGTTTTTATAATAAATTGATGTTTATAATTATTATCACTATTGTTAAACCATATAATGTTAAAGTAAAACCAATTATACAACTAAGAATTAAATGATGGAACAGAAAAATTAATATTTTATAAAAAATACTAGACTAAATCAATCAGTGAAAATTGTTATTTTATTATTACTGAACAGAACCATGCCTTGAAAGGTCTCAAAATGATCAGCATAAAAAATGCTGATTAATGGTAGTAATATATTTTTAATGTGAGTAGCATAAGGAAGATACGTCAGTTTTAAGATTTTTTAATATATTTGATCAAAAAAGGGACGCTTAACTTGGCGTCTGTTGATGAGCATCAACCAGAAAACGGAATTTTTGTCATTAAAAACGAAAATGTTTAATAATTCAACCCATCAGAATCCTTCACTGGTCAGGTGAATTAACCCATAATGCAATGGCAACGCATCAGTCTTTTGCCAGTCATCATACAGTAAAGAACGCCTCATCTGTGATACGAAATATGTAAATAGTCTTGTCACCAAAGTCTTGATTCTGATTGAGGTTATGTGCAGTGTAAACAAACCCCAGTCTAACCTCCAAATGGAAATGTAACCCAACAGTGAATGTCAAGCGTAGTAAAGTCGTCTTTATCATTAAAGGACATTACAGTGAATAATTAATAAAAGTGAATTACAACGAGAATATAAAGAAAAGGAAAGTATAGTGTTTATTTTGAGAAGTAATAACGAACTTAATAATTAATGATCACGATCCCATAGTAACTTGTAATAGACACGTGGGAACTTATGTTTATATTATCACTGTAGATAAACACTAACACTATTAATATTCAATCAAATATATTGCAACTTACCGTCTGCGGCTTTTTGAAACAACGTCTTCACTATAATGTTTACATGTTTCGGGACACTTGTCCCATCCTCAGAACTTAAAATGTCCGTGTATCATTGAACGTTGATACAGTTGTCAAATAATTAAAATATTAAAATCCAATATGAAACAAAATCACAATACTTAAATGATTAAACCGAGCGCGACGGTTAAACGATGTACATCGTATGATGACTGACCGCGCACTGAATCACGTCTGGCTCCCACCACGACAATATCGCAAGGCAGTGTCGTACAATACATTTGACTTGAAAAGAAGTTGATCATGTAAAACACGCGGTAAACAAGTGAAGTGAAGACAATGGTAAACTGAATTTTCTGGATTTAACTGTTGCCAAGGACAATAATAAAAAACTACAATTTAACATCTATAGAAAACCCACAACGACTGATATTGTAATACATGCTAAGTCCTTTCATCCTATATCCCAGAAATTGGCTGCCTTCCATAGTATGATTTATAGACTTTTATCTTTGCCCCTCGGTGATAAAGAATACCATGAGGAATTGGACACCATTAAATACATTGCAGTCACTAATGGTTATGATGTCGATATGGTAAATAACATCCTTCGAAAACATAAGAAAAAGCATAGAAACATTAACGGACATAAAACTCGCGAGAATACAATACGCAAATACATTGCAACACCGTACACACACCTTCTGCCTAAGATTTTTGGGTCAATTTTTAATAAAAACAGCAATATAAAGGTCACTTTCAAAACCACTAATAATATTATGAATAATCTTCGTGTCCGCAGAACTACCAGCCTTGAACACAAAACTGGTGTTTACAAATTGATATGTGACGATTGTGACGCCTTTTATCTGGGCCAGACAGGTCGTGGTTTTTTAAAAAGATTTACAGAACATAGGCCGCCTACACACCGCAGCTTGGACAATATCTAGTCAAAATTTGCAGAACACCTCATTTCCGAGAATCATAATTACACTAATTTTAAAACTAATTTGATACCTCTTCACATATGTAAGAAAGGGCGATATATGAATGCCCTTGAAGAGTACGAAATTTATAAAGCGTATAATAATACTGATACCAAGCCACGTGTTTTAAATGATCAACTGCTTTTCAAGTCAAATGTATTGTATGACACTGCCTTGCGATATTGTCGTGGTGGGAGCCAGACGTAATTCAGTGCGCGGTCAGTCACCGTACGATATACATCGTTTAACCGTCGCGCTCGTTTTAAACATTTAAGTATTGTGATTTTGTTTCATATTGGATTTTAATATTTTAATTATTTGACAACTGTATCAACTTTCAATGATACACGAACATTTTAAGTTCTGAGGATGGGACAAGAGTCCCAAAACATGTAACCATTATAGTGAAGACGTTGTTTCAAAAAGCCGCAGACGGTAAGTTGCAATATATTTGATTGAACAACACGTGGCTTGGTACTAAAAATTTGGGATTTATTCCTTTTAAACACTATTAATATTATTTCATGTTTAACTATTGTATTTTGTTTTTGTATTCAATGTTTAACTAAATAACTTAGCCAAACTAGGTTAACATTGACACCGGACACTGTACAAAAATACGAACTGTTCGTCACTTTAGATTTACTTTAGCGTTTTATATCATATTTAATTTTATATTGTAATATTTTGTTCTTCAAAAAAGGCATTTTTTGTTAATTATTGTGGTCAAAAGAACTCATAAGGGTTATATTTCCAAAACGTAAACATAGCCTATATCTCTGAGATTTTTGAACTCATGCTACCAACTGTTGAGCTATCAATACGACAAGCCTGGTTAATTCATATTATGAGAAATGTTCTTCATTTTAATGGTAGAAGAATAAAATTTTAAAAGAAAATAAAAGAAAAACTGAAAAGAATTAATGGTGTAGGATGTATTATTTGATAATAATTAACATTTTATAATCCACTTTGAACGTTAGTGTTTACTTTTCAACTCCAGAAGAAAGTTGGCAGCACTTATGTTGGCACAAACCGTGCTATTTAAACGAGTCAACTAGGTCAGTGAACTCAGATAAGATAAGGAGAATATGTTAGAAGAAACTCACTAATAATCATTAATACAAACTTTTAATATCACAAGTAATTAATAAAATAAAAGAAATTTAGAACATCCTAAATAAATACCAGTGAGCACAGGCCATAATTCTAATTATTTTAATAAACTGACCAACCTATTTAATTCATAATTAATCTGAGTGAATTGTATTACCCAACTGGAGAAGAACTAACCAGAAAATCGTTTAATAAATAAACCATTAATTAACCAAACCATTACCAGTAAGTAAAGACAATTACAACACAATAAATATATTTGTAATCATTATTACAAATTGGCGCCCAAGACATCAATGATTTTAACCAGGTAATCCTAAGTTTTATTATATAAAGTCAAAAATATTGAACCGAATAATTGGGTGTTAAAGAATTGGCACCAACAAAGAGGGCCTTTAAATAAACAAAAATTAAATAAACAAGAAACGCGCGGGGGTTTCAATGTTCACCTAAAAAACAACGTACAATGTGATTACAGTGTTCTCAAGCACCATTGTGCATAAAACCCATTTGATTTCATGTGGCTAGCGGAACCTCTACAGTTACACTGTAGGTAATTCTGGCTATTAAGTCTTGGCGGGGAAACACAGGACTAGTCAAGAAGTCACTGATGATACCTGCCCAGACATTGACAGAAAACAACTGCTTGAGAATCTAAACTGAAGTGTGTGATGACGGTTTTCTTGTGCCCAGTATGGACATTAGTAATTCCATTTTGTGTAAAACTTGCTTCAATGTGACAGAGACCAAATATGTGTTCAGTTGCAGTTTTGTTTAGGAAAGTAAACAAAATGCCCATCTCTGTTCATAGTCAGTATCTTCAAGGGATATAGTCAACATCTACTGTTAGTTGATGTGACAGTAGATGGCCAAATGTTTTCTGCACACTCGTTTCAATTTTTTTGTCTTTTTACTTGTCTGGATTATCGGTGAGCCTCACTGTAGTTGCGCCATCAGGCAAAATTGTGCACTTTCCCGATAACTATGGTTTTGATGAAAAATACAAAAAAAGTTCCAACAGTCCAATAAACTACCGTTCACTGATTTGTATAATTTTACATGTTTTTATAACTTTTGAGATCGGTAGGCCTACCTTGGCTGCCCGCGGGCACTAACAAATACATGTACACTGGCTGCTGGCGATGGTGAGACTGAGCTAGAGGTGGGCCGATATACCTGTAACAGGTATTTTGGAACGATATTTTTGTGGAACAGATGTAACAGTGACTGAAAAGTTGAAATACCTGTTATTCGCGGCCTCGCTGTTCCGAGTCGAGCCATCCCCCTATGCAACTATACACAAGTAACAACTAAATGAATACGCCAAGGCCAAATACTAGGCGTACAAAAATGTCACTGGTACGCAAGGAACAACAAGTACACGAGTATTACAAATACTAGGTGTATCAGAGGAACAGTAGTATTTTAGGAACAACTAGTATCAAGCGTATTTCGAGTACGAACTAGTATGAAGCCACTTTTTGGTCCTGAATACTTCATTCTGCGCAAAGAGACGAAGCTGTTTTTAATAAATGAAAAAATTCATCCTGATGTTACATTTAATCTCGTGTGATATGCAGATATATAATACAGATTATATGCTAATAAATTATATATTATACTAGTCACCAACTTGGTAAATTTTGAAATAACGAATTATATTGTGTTATAATCTATTGAGTGGCTGATGTTGATAGGCTATATTATACTTTTTATTAATGTAATTTTAATTTCACTACACATGTCACGTGAATGAATCTGAAGATTATCCATACATGTAATGCATTTAATTTACTTTTGTTGTTGCTTATTATTTATAAGTTTTTATTTATTTATATTTATTTTATTACAGTTTTTATTATTTTTATTTGTAAAATTTTGTTTATTCTCATTCACTCTTGTGGCTTACTGTTATGTTTTTATGATATGTTTCTGATGTTTTTTTCACATTATTTGTTGTGGTATTACGTGTACTCTAAATCATTTCATTGCCCCGAGTTTCGCAACTGATTTGTCTAACCAATGTATTAGTTTGTTTACTCCTAGTGAAAACTTAAATTGGTATTCCCAAAGGGAGATGGGCCTATACATTCTCTTGTTTCTTGTTTTCTTTTAAACAGTAATAGTTTAATAAAGTCACAGTGTAAAGTAACACTGTTAATACTTTTAGTTTCAATTTATTTCTTATAACAAATTATATAGTACAGTATAGGTTATATAGTATCTTCAAATAAATACACTGCAAGTAGATTTATTAATATATTAATAGATTTATCTAGGTGAAAATAAACCTACTTGCATTGTATTTATTTGAAGATATTACATAGGAGACCTGCAGGAAACTCAAAACGAGTTACTTACAAAGGATAATATAAGTTATGTATAATAAGTATGTAATAACAGGTATTTGTACCTGTTATTTTTTGCAACTGTATTTTCATACCTGTTATTTTAAAATACTGTACTAGTTTAGCCCACCTCTAGACTGAGCTCTGCTCCCTTTGTTCTACACAACGCTGTCATTTTACTGCGCAATTGAAAACCAGTTTTTTCCGGTTTCAGCCACACATTGCTGCCGGTGGCTGACTTCACTTGTTTACAGTTTAATTACATAAGACGCAATTCTGTCACCACACCCAAACAACGATATTGTTTACACATTCCTTTTAGTGTACCTAATTGTGACTCACTCATCAACAGCTAAAAATAGTTTTCTTAATGTACTGTTACAATGGTATGGTTGTATTTGTTGGCTTTTTAAAATTCTGAATACAATTGCATGATCCACACCTTCAGCCATAGCAATTTTCCTTGTGCTCACTTCAGGATTTTGCCTAATTCTGTTCAATGCAGTGAATGAACTCTTTGTTAAACATACAGTAACATAATGCAATACAGTATAATAATACAGTAAAATATTGAAGAACTTGCCTGTACTGTCATTTCATCATTATATGTTTTTGAAGAACTCTGATATGGGCACCTGCATATACTTCTTCATACGTTTATTTATGATCAATTTCCATACTCCTTTTCCTCATCAGGAAGCGAGTCATACCAACTAATGATGTATTACCAAGTTCATTGGTTAGAGCTCTAGTGTCTAGCTATACTAGGAAGCGCAACCTTTAAGTCGATCAGATCAATATTATTCCTTACATCTTCATTTTTACTTTCTTCATCACTCTCATGTTTGGATTTAATTCTGCAATCATCCCATTACAATTTTCATCTTCATTGAAACATTCAATGTGTCTGTCCACGGAAGATAAATCAACTTCTGTGTTGGCAACATGACACAATTTAGACAGATCGGATTCACTGTCATTGCAATCAGTGATATCCACTCAACACCCACCATCACAGAAACCATGACCACCATGACAGAAATTTTTCTGTCTTGGTGGCACATTTTTTCATTCCATGTCGTAGCCAAGAAGTAAAAATTTCACGTCATTCAAGCTTTCCTTTTAGCATGCCAAGACACACTGAGTCATTGAGAAGCAAAATGCCAGTATTGTTGAAGCACCATGGACAGACTGCTGTGTGTGTCACAAGAGGTTGTTCTTTCTTCCCATGAAGATCTGTTCGGCCATTTTCTACCTTTACATTGTTGTCCTTTCAGAGTTAATGTCTTATCAGGAGTTGCTTGTAGAAAAGTCCTGTCTTATCCATATTAAAAATGTCCTGTTTAGAATAGTCGCAACTTTTGTTTTCCATTCATTGATGATATCTTGATTCACCTCAGAACTTTCCCTTCACACTCCCCAGAACAATATATTTTATCAAATGTGAAATTTATTGAGCCCAACCATTACTATTTTGCACTAAAATTTTCTACACTGAAATCTGAAGCAAGTTTACATGTTTTTTCTTGTAGCTTGAGGAACTTAGCGGTATTCCTTTAGAACGAGCATGATTAAACTGCTCTAAAACAGTGTTATGTATTTGTTCAAATGGTTGCCACCTTCTCTTCTTCATACCTTTGTTGCAATTTTCTTCCCATTGTTTAACATATCGATCCTGCTTAGAGAGTGTATTTTGAATATGTTTTACCACGGTTAAATAGTTTAGCTAATTCTCTTTGCAATTTGCCCTTTCTACTTTCATTGATCATGCTTATTTAAAGAAAGATGGACAGTTTCCTTTTTAAAAGCATTTGCTGTTACAACCAAGAAACAGTACACTAGGACAGTGTAACAGACACTGCGATAATAGCCATGACTGTACACAAACTGTTGGAAATAAGATTGACTGTGCACTGGGGACAAAACTGTTGCACAGTTGTTTCATATTTGCCTTACACATTCAAAATAATGAAGCAACGAAACTGTTTTGAGCCTATGCCTTCGTGCACTAAGGTAACAGTAACCTGTTAGGCAGTGAAAGTTACATGCAGTTTAGACTTCTCTAACTGCATTGAAATGAATGGCTGAAAGTGTCGTTAGGATAAGTGAATAGCATTTCTGCCTTATTAGCCCAGTGATTTAAGTCGTTCTGAGAACCAAATTTCCCAATAATATAACCCTGCATAACATGGATTAGGCCTCCTGGGGAAACCACGTAAAAAAAAACGCGCCTTGCATTCTACCTCGAAGGTGGTGCGGAAATGAATGCATTGAGTGGCTTTGATATTTTCTCTGCATCATTTCGTGGAAACGGCTTGTTTTATGTGAAAATTTCATAGGATCTTTTTTATAGAGAATATTAAGTTCTACAATTTTGATACCCACCTCTATTGTCATCCGACCAATAGGAAGCGAGATATTTGGAAAAAAAACCATTTTTGTGACCTTTGACCTTTAATAACTCAAGACATGTACACGATTGGCATTGTGACTTTTCAGACGTTATTCAGGACGTCAAAATAAAGCTGTATACAAAAATCGAGATCAGTAGGATTTTTTGGGCAGTTTTTTTCTTAAATCACTGGGCTATATCATAATACAAAAGGTCAGTTTTCCCAAAGTTCTGACAACTGCAAAGAACAGTTTTACTGACTAGGTGGTCATTTTAAAGAGGTGACAAAATATTTTCACAAGCAGAATTATCACTGTTGCACACCACTATTTATTCCGATTAGCGCTTTCAAGCTTCACAGCTCATCGTCAGATCGGAAATGAACAAATAACCTGAAAACAATCCCTTCACCCCCACCCCACCTAGCCCTGCTAACACACAACAAGCTATAATTCAAATGTCCCTTCCCCACCCTCTGAGCCCTGTCCCTCCATCTGGACAGTTACATATTTTTCTAGCAAATTCCGTGTGTGTGTGTGCATTCCTTTTAAACCTAACCATCTCTCATCCACACTTGTGGGCCAGTCACACACCCTTATTTTAAAAACATCCAATTAGTCCTATGCAATTTAATTCTGAATCTTATCTATCTGTCCTCTATCATTTACTTCTTAATTATGTTATAAAATATTTCTTCATTATCAAAATTAATTTTAGTATTAATTAAATTGTCTAACCCTTTTTCTCTTTCTTTCAATATTTCTAACTCCTCCCTAAGCTTCCTTTCAACTGTGTTATTTACTACTTTTACAATTCCGTAGTCTTCCAAAGGATTAACAAACTTATGGTTGTCTTCTATGAAATGTCTTGCATATAACGAATTCGTTGTTCTATTACCTTCTCCACGTTTGTGGTCAGACAACCTGCATATGAATTTTCGTCCTGTCTCACCTAGGTACACTTTGTTGCAGTCTTTACATTTTAATTTATAAACTGTAGTTTCTCATTATCTTTAATTTCTATGTTTAAATCTTAAGTAATTTATTTTCTTACCTCCTATCTCTTCTTTAAATTGTAAGTTTTTATCCTTATTATTTATTTCATTTATAAACTCATGCACTTCTTCTATGCTTCCTTCCCAAATTACTAATACATCGTCAACGTATCTAGTCCATAATTTTATATTGTCTTTATACTTAGTGGAATTTATTAATTGCTTTTCAAAATCATTCATGTATATTTCTGCAAGAATAGGGGATAATGAAGACCCCATAGGTAATCCTTTTTTCTGTATATAAAACTTGTTATTAAACCTAAAATAGTTCTGATTTACACATTCTTTAATTACTTTAATCAATTGCTTTTTATACCTGTATTCTCCCATATTATCGTTTATTAACTCAATAACTTTATTTACTGTGATATTGGTAAACATGTCCTTAACATCCAGTGATATCAATTTTTTATTTTCGTTAATTCTAATTTTTCTATCAATTTCACATTAATCTCTATATTGTATTTTGTCCCAAATTCAAATTTCTCTTTCAGTACTCTGGTAACTTCCTTTGATAATTTATAAATATGTGCATTAATAAAAGAAACAATCGGTCTAATTGGTTTTCCTTCTTTATGTATCTTAACCTGACTTTTAAAAGTTGGTGCTGTTGAATTACTTTCCAATAAATACTTTTTCTTATTTTCTTCTATAAATGTTATCTGTTTCATCATTTGTTTTATCCTTGACTGGTACTTTCAGTACTCTGGTAACTTCCTTTGATAATTTATAAATATGTGCATTAATAAAAGAAACAATCGGTCTAATTGGTTTTCCTTCTTTATGTATCTTAACCTGACTTTTAAAAGTTGGTGCTGTTGGATTACTTTCCAATAAATACTTTTTCTTATTTTCTTCTATAAATGTTATCTGTTTCATCGTTTGTTTTATCCTTGACTGGTACTTACTTGTATAATCATACTTTATTTCTTCATATGGTCCTTCACTTATAAATTCTTCCGTTTTCTTTATGTATTAGTCCTTTCTCAGTAGCACCATTGTATTTACTTTGTCTGCCTTCGTAACTATAATATGATTCTTTTTTATTTTATTCTTTAGTTTAGTTACAGTTGATTTGATTTTTTGTTCATTTTTTGAATTCTACAAATTTTTCTTAAATATTTTATCTACTACATTCCCTACTTCCCACCTTATTTTTTTTATCATTTTCATTTCCTAGTTTTTGTATTATGCTTTTGCATTCAATAATCGTTTTTTCTTGATTTAATTCTGGTGGCGGCGCCTATTTTAAGCCTTTTGCTAACATTTCTTTTTCTTCTGTATTGAAAGTTACCTCAGTAAGGTTTATTACTCTTTTTTCATAGTTATTCTTAGAGAGGTGTTCCTTTTTTATTTCGTTCTTTCTTATTAATTTATTTAACTTATCTACCATTTTTTTATTTTTATTTTCCAATTTCTTTTCTACGTACCCCAAACCAAAATTATATAATATTTCTTCTAACTCTACATACGAGTATATTCTTAACAATTCTATATGTCTGTCATATAATTCCCTACTATATCTATTGATTAAGCAGTAAAGTGACCTTATTTCTAATTTTATCCACAACTTGTCGCTTTGTTCTTTTACTTTTTTAGCTACTGTATTCTTATTTTTAATTTTAACTTGTGCGTATTTTGGGATGACATTATTATCCAGACATTGTTTATTGAACCATATTTTACTTAAAACCCTCTTCAATTTAACTTTTACCTTAAGATATTTAAAAACTTTACTTACCTTATTGTTGTTGTCCATTACCTGTCGTCGATTGCACATCTTAACAGAAGTTTAATGTTAAGATGTCCAAAAAATGGGTGGCCACCTGGAGAGGTTTCATTGTGTGTGTGTGTGTGTGTGTGTGTGTGTGTGTGTGTGTGTGTGTGTGTGTGTGTGTGTGTGTGTGTGTGTGTGTGTGGTTTTTGAAAGCAAGAATAAACACAATACAGTAATAAATAATTTATTCACCATATTTACTAACTGTTTCCACCTACATTTCCATCCCTGGTGTGTACAGCCATACCTAATCCACAGCATGTGAGTAATTTTGAAACATTTCTATTGATAATTTGGGGCTTTATAACCACTTCTCTCAGAAGTGGACATCTGTTCGCAAAATGATAAACATCCTCCTTTTCATTATTATTGGAAAGTTAACAAGTATAATTCTGATCACATAATCGGGCTTTGAAATTTAAATAAATAAAATAATACATTTAAAAATTCACTTTATTGAATTTAAACCAATATCTGCCATCAAATTAAGTCTTTTGTAATTGGCGTGATTCAGGAGGCAGTAGCAGCCAGAATACACTCCTGCCTTGTGTTATCTCTTACAGTATTCTCTTGCAGGTGTTTTTGACTTAGACATCTGCAAAGTCAAAAAACAAGTAATCCCATAACTGCTAACAAAGTATACTTTTTTCATCAGATTTTTATGCCCATTTAAAATTACTAAACCATTATTCTCACAAAATTTACAGAATTTTGTACCTCTTACATTTGTAACACAGTCTTTAGAATTTCTCTTTTCTTAATATTAATGATGTTATCCATAATATTGTCATCAATAAGTTGAGTGTGTGCAATTCTCACATTGTAGTTGCCTATAACAATGTATTTTTTATGTCACAGAGTAATAGAATCTCTGCCACATAAATAATAATTAAAATAAAGTAAATACAACTATTATATTAACGACTCGGAACACAAAGTTTTTTATAAGTAAAAACATAAAGTTTTACCTTACAACCTGAACCAGTTTTCACCTTTAAAAGGCTTCTTCAGAGGTTGCCGCTGGTAGCGATGTCCGCCCTGTTGTGGGCGACGGAATCGAATTTTGAAAGATCGATGTTGTGTGTGTGGGGTGAGATGTGTTCGAATAATGCGTGCGATTTGAATTGTGTCTGTTCGTTTAGGATGTCATTTTTATTTGTTTTCATGTGTTTGTATATTTCCAATTGTTCTAGAGTGTCTAGTTTTCGGCCTTTTGTGTGTACGTGTAGAATGTTCATGTTATTGTCTATGTTTGTGTATGTGTGGTTTGTCTCGATGAGGTGGTTTGCAAGCGTGGATTCTGTAGTGGAGTGGAGTGCCTTTGTGTGTTCAATGTATCTCTGTTTGAAGCGACGTCCTGTCTGGCCTATGTAGAATTTGTTGCAATTTGAGCAATTTAGTTTGTAAACACCGGGTAGATGGAATTTGTTTTGTGTGTGTGTTTTGATAGTGTGCGTTATGTTTTGTTAGTAGTTTTGTAAGCGATTCTGTATCCTGCTTTTTTGAATTTGTGGGCTATTTTTTCAGTTTGTTTGTTGATGTATGTTAGTGTTATGAATTTGTTGTTTTCTGTCTTTGTCTGTTGTTTGTTTTGTGTTTTGTAGGCAAACCACACATACAGAAACATCGACAATAACATAAACATTCTACACATACACACAAAAGGCCGAAAACTAGACACTCTAGAACAATTGGAAATATACAAACTCACGAAAACAAATAAAAACGACATCCTAAACAAACAGACACAATTCAAGTCGCACGCATTATTCGAACACATCTCACCCCAGACACACAACATCGATCTTTCGAAATTCGATTCCGTCGCCCACAACAGGACGGACAGCAATACCAGCGGCAACCTCTGAAGGAGCCTTTTAAAGGTGAAAACTGGTTCAGGTTGTAAGGTAAAACTTTATGTTTTACTTATAAAAAACTTTGTGTTCCGAGTCGTTAATATAATAGTTGTATTTAGTTAAGTAACGGACACGTCATGGACAACGAAATCCAAGAAAATAAAGTAGCAAAATATGTATCACATTATTATTTGCTAATCCTAAGCTTGAACAAATTGTGCTTTTATGATGACAGAAATTTATATGATTTACAAAACTCGAATTCAGGTTTATCCCAAATAAACAGTTTCTCACGGACCTGTTCAAATTCTCTTCTTTGACAGCTGCTTCGAAGTGAATTTTAAATTCAGAAACAATTTTTGTACAAGATTGGTATCCTTTTCTAACAGAAATGTTTCCAACAAAAGTATATCTTAATTCAATAAATAATTAATCAACTTAACATCCGCTAACCCTGTACATTAAAAGAATTTTTTCATATTCACCAGTATTAGTGTTCATCAAGAGTAGTCTGTGATTTATGTGGCCATCTTCTTGCTGCTTTTCCACCCTCATCGACACTACAAGCTGCTGTGATCCCAGTCTTGGGCTATCCCTTAGCTCCCCCTGAATGAAGTCCTTGATCTCAGCCTCCAGTAAATCACTTAATTTATTGCATCCATCTTTTACTCCCCCCCATCAATTTCCTATCAGCCTACAGAAGCTTAACACATTCAGTGAACAGATGGTCAACACCAACACCATCCTCTTTTGACCAGCCTGTCACCCTAGCTCTTTTTCCAGTGCCATTAGTGTATAGTAAAATTGGCAGCAGTATACACAAGACGCATGTGTGTAGAGGGGAATGCTGATAAGGAGGGAGTCACTGTGAGATATGAACCTGTTAACAGGTTCAGTGCAGCCAACCTATGTGTAAGACTTCTGATACTAAACAAAACTCATGTACTGTTGAGGTTTGTTGTAAAAGCTCTCTATGCCCCTCCCCCCACTATCTGCTGTTGAGAGGCCAAAACCTCAAACTTTATACTCTCAGCTCTTATTGCAATGGAATGTGCAGTTCCTGAATGACCGGCTACACTCTACTTTTTATCTCACTGGAAAATAAATTTATTGGAATCAATGGTTCAAATTTGTTAACACATGCGTGCGTGTGGAGTTTTAAATCACAATAGAACTAACATTCTACCATTACTTCTATAGAATTGTTGTTTATGTTGTAACTCTCTACTTTTATTGTTTAATTAGTTACATTTATTTTGTGTGTACTATTAATAATTACTTTCACTTTTAAAATCGGACGCCATGTTGTCAGATTGTGCAACATCATACAAGCTTACATTTAGGGCCAGAATTCGGGTAACACGAACCAGGGTTGTGGAATATATTACCTGAAATAATCGTACTCAAGATAAAATGTACCAGTGACCTTTTATTTTTAAGATGACTCTAAATACATATTGAGAAACTGACTCTAGCTGTACCAAACACGTACATATTACGCCATGGGGCGTTTAGCAAACATCAAACCCTTAGAACATTTTAACCCTCCAAAATAAACAGTTGTTACCACTATGGTATAATGAACATGATAAACAATACAATAAATAATATCTGCACAACCCAGCACTTCTTAAATGATTTTGTTCACGCTCTCTCTCTCTCTCTCTCTCTCTCTCTCTCTCTCTCTCATTCTCTGGTACAAATTTTTTGTTGTTGTACGAGCTCGTTTTGTGAATTTAAATGCAAAATTTTGTCATTTTAAAATTTTGTAATTATGAATTTACTGTAAGGTATAAATATCGGTCAGCTGATACTCAGCTGCCGGGTTTGTGGGTAGGTCTCACCAAATATTTAGCTGCGGTTGTTTCTCCGGTAGAACATCGCTCACCGCGATGTCACTGCTTACGCTACCGGTCACATCTTGACTGATTCGGTAAGGTGTCACTGTTAATTAAACACTTTTGTTGTTAACCACTTTTGGTGGTGTAAAAGTTAAAATTCACACTTGGTGAACCTTTTGCCGCGTTCACAATCCAGAAGGAAATAACCCAGAGTCTTTGTTAAGCATTGCGTAGGTGGGGCGAAAACTACGTCATCAGGCTTTTGTTTGTTGTTTACAGTCTCGAGCTGTTTACAGAAAATGTGCATTCCTTCCACTGACTTCATCAGGGCTAGTCACTTTATCTCTATCTGTGACATACGTTTTTTGCTGTGTTTGTTGTTTCACAATGAAAATCGGTCGGAATCCTGTCAATTCACATCTGCGTTTTATAAAATAATTATATAGTCCACTCACCAAAACTTTACAGCGATTATGAAATATTTAAATAATTATTACCAAATAATTGTTAAAATGAATAAATACAATAATTATGGTCTTTTGTACCATGTTTTTATAAATTTAGTATTGTACCAGAATTGTACCATCACAAAACCCCCTCAATGAAAGATTTTGTGCCGAAGCATAAAAACTTTCATTGACACATTCGTACTTCCTAAAGGGATCAGCCAGGATATGTCGCCACAACCCCCTTACAATTTATATAAAAAAATCAATAACTCACCCGTGGTCTGATGACGATGACAGAACCTGCATGACCTTACTGGACTTCTCCTTCGAGATCCCAACACCATAAGGCCAATCAGGCGCGTAACGCTCCTGCTCTGACGCGCTGGCCAGCTCAGGACCGCCGTCATAACATCACCAAACACTGAAACAATAAATTAAAAATATCAAAATAGTGGCTTGGTATATTACTCTATCCTTAACTGATCTGGTTCCCCTTAGCTATGTGCTGGTTTGTGTTAATAAGCACTGGGTTGGCTTGAACTACTAGAAATACAAATATAAAAAAAATATAAAATACAAGAATTACATAGAATTGCCATTCTCTTCGTGGACTACCCTGAATTGTAAAAATTGTTTCGATTCCCATCGATAATAATTAACTCTTTCTGTTTCATAATCAATGTAATTATAAAAGAAACAAATATTTATATGAAAAAGAGTTTAATTTAATTATAAAAGAAACATGGAAATCCCCATATAAATCTCCCAAATATTACTCAAACGTGGAGAAAAACAAATTATAGAAAAAAATAATTAATAAAATCTTATTGAAATTAATATTATTATTAACAGTTAATAACTGGCGCTGTCAATAACATTTACCCCTCTTTCTCCTCCACACACACTATTTCCTATACATCATGTTAAAATTTCATAACATAATACATGATACGTAATAATACACATTATCATTATATTAATACAGTAATACATTGAAATGGTTAATTCATATTTAATCTTGATTAAGATTTGCACATTTTATCTATTTAAAGTTGCATTTAAATTATAAAAATTACAATTTCAATTAATTGATTCTAATCTTTCATTAATTAGCCATCAATTATTTATTATTAATTTATTTCAAATTTATTATTAGTATTCATATTACATTATTATAATATTATCATTCATTTCTTATTACCTCTATACTCTAAACTTTCTACCTAACCTTTCATCTTCTAATCATTGTTTAGTCTGGGTGACTCCTGTATTCACTATGTTTTTACTTATTATAATCTTACTCACCTTTCTTCTAACTGACAACCAAATTTACCTATCATGACGCCAATTTCTCAATTATAAACACCTTTCACTAATTTCATTCCGACGATAAATCCTATAGCACCGCGCGTCTTTGTACAGAGATGGGTGTTCCCTACCTGGCTATATACATTCATAATATTTTGCCCTTCCAAAAACTTCGGCAAACACTCCCTTATAAACTACGCTATTACCTGCCACAACGCTATACGTTGGCTACTCCTTATCACCTCACCCCCACTACAAAATATCATCAACAACAAATATATGTTTAACCTTTACTTTACTCACCTCTACAAATATAATCACTAACTACTGTGTCCCTAAATATCTAATACTCTCTTTGTATTATTTACTTCAAAATTCTTAACTATCTAACTCCCTTTACATTAATTGGATAACTCACATGCTTTTATCTATACCCAGGCTCTATCCCTGTTTAAACATTCTACTGTACTGTAATCATTGACATTTGTCTTATAAAATTCATCTCTCACCTACTCATAACAGTACATCTCATTCTTCAAATATATATATTCTTAATCATTTATTATTATTCATTAGGAAATACCTCATTACAAATTAAATAATAATTTAACTTCATTGGAAACTTCTATTACCATTAATAATTTACAACTTCAATTACAAAGTTAGTACAACTCTCTTTTGTACCATATTAATTCAGTAATTAAGAGTAATAATCATTAATTATTATTCAATTATTTAAACTTGTTTAGTTAAACAAAAAGATGTTAATTGTTAATTATTAACACAATTATTAAAACATACATGGTGTACACAAAATTTACCTGTAATACACAACATCAAAATACATAAATACATTGACATAAATACATATAAAACAATGAAAAATATATAATCCAAACTCATTATTTTGTCATTAATCAAACTCAGTCCATATGCAGTCCAATTCAAAACCACTTTTCACATATATTAAATGTTCATTACACAATAAAACAATCTATCCTCCATCGTTGAATAACATTCTAATCTTAGGTCTATTTATCTTATTTTTTAGTGAATAAATTTTATTATTAGAAACATTATAATCATAATAATTATCAAACATTTCATATTCATTCACAATTTCAATATCATATATCAAGTCACGATCGAGTATGGTTCTGTCTACATCAGTAAGATCATATGTTATAATCTTGTTATTTTCGTAATTATCTCCTGCTACATCCATTACTACCACAGGTAAGTACTTGATACGATTATTATCATCACCTATTATTATTTCAATTTCATTATAAGGTTTGTATTCGTCATAATCTTACACCATCTCTATTCCTAACCTTTCTACAAGTTCTCTGTACTTTCTAGTTACTTTAAAAATTTCTATTACTCTCTTTCTCTCACCATATCTCTCTACACTTTCTCTTAATATATTTCTCACCATAACACCAAGTTACACTCTCTCTCTCTGTCTCTCCAAATATGCAGGGGTCACTAACTCAAAATTACTGCACCACTTATGAGGTACACAAAAACACCAAGGAACTTTATTTGTAGACCTATTGTCTCCCAAATATAAATTTAAGGAACTCTCGTCCTTATTAAAAATACGTGAAGACTTTTCTTCACCCCCTAACACAACATCAAAGGAAAATTCTAACCCCTGCACCCCTTTAGCAAAATTACTTTCTCTAAACTCTCTCTCTCTGACTCAATACACTCAAACACTTCATTATCACTTATAATATTCTCATTATCTTCTTCTAATATCACCCTACCTGTAAACTCATTCAAATTATCATGGTTACTTACTTTGTTAGCACTTAGACTAACATTATTTTCTGTGAATGTATTATCATTACTACCCCCACTATTATTCTGGTAATTCTCATCTACTTTACTCTTCGGTATATTAAATATCTTGTCTACTAACGTTACTGTTTGTTTGGTCAATTTATCGAAATGAGCATGCATTTCGTCTATTCTTTTATCAAAGTGATAATTTTGTCTTTTAATTTCGTCTTTTATTTCATCGAACTTCTCATTAAAATCACTTTTAATTTGAATATTTTGTGTTTTAATTTCATTGAATTTAACATCAGAATCATTCTTTTGTTCATCTAACTTCTTATTTTGAACATCGAATTTAAAATTCATATCATTAAAATTGCTACACATCATGTTATATAAACGTGTTAACATCTCGTCTGTTTTATTCTCTGACCTAGTTGGTATGGAGGTAGTGACTTTCTCTACAGATGCAAGCGTATTTGCCTCGTAAATCTGACTAGTTTGAGTTGGTTGAACATCCATCTCACTAGTCAAATCTACATCAGTTGTACTGATTTCTAATGTTAATTGTCATTAGTACTCATTTTTGCTATTTTATCTTGCTAAAACATATATGTTTATAACCTCGTAACTTATCCCTACCTTGCGCACGTGTTACGTACTTTCTCACTCTTCCCTCAGGTAATCATTCCACATTCTGGTAAGTATACTCCACATAAAATTAGGTTTTATGTAGAGTCCCTGGTCGGATAGCGCCATCTGTAACTCTCTACTTTTATTGTTTTAATTAGTTACATTTATTTTGTGTGTACTATTAATAATTACTTTCACTTTTAAAATCGGACGCCATGTTGTCAGATTGTGCAACATCATACAAGCTTACATTTAGGGCCAGAATTCGGGTAACACGAACCAGGGTTGTGGAATATATTACCTGAAATAAATGTACTCAAGATAAAATGTACCAGTGACCTTTTATTTTTAAGATGACTCTAAATACATATTGAGAAACTGACTAGCTGTACCAAACATGTACATATTACGCCATGGGGCGTTTAGCAAACATCAAACCCTTAGAACATTTTAACCCTCCAAAATAAACAGTTGTTACCACTATGGTATAATGAACATGATAAACAATACAATAAATAATATCTGCACAACCCAACACTTGTTAAATGATTTTGTTCGCTCTCTCTCTCTCTCTCTCTCTCTCTCTCTCTCTCTCTCTCTCTCTCTCTCTCTCTCTCTCTCTCTCTCTCATTCTCTGGTACAAATTTTTAGTTGTTGTACGAGCTCGTTTTGTGAATTTAAATGCAAAATTTGGTCATTTTAAAATTTTGTAATTATGAATTTACTGTAAGGTATAAATATCGGTCAGCTGATACTCAGCTGCCGGGTTTGTGGGTAGGTCTCACCAAATATTTAGCTGCGGTTGTTTCTCCGGTAGAACATCGCACACCGCGATGTCACTGCTTACGCTACCGGTCACATCTTGACTGATTACACCTTACCGAATGGTAAGGTGTCACTGTTAATTAAACACTTTTGTTGTTAACCACTTTTGGTGGTGTAAAAGTTAAAATTCACACTTGGTGAACCTTTTGCCGGCCGGCTGCGTTCACAATCCAGAAGGAAATGACCCAGAGTCTTTGTTAAGCATTGCGTAGGTGGGGCGAAAACTACGTCATCAGGCTTTTGTTTGTTGTTTACAGTCTCGAGCTGTTTACAGAAAATGTGCATTCCTTCCACTGACGTCATCAGGGCTAGTCACTTTATCTCTATCTGTGACATACGTTTTTTGCTGTGTTTGTTGTTTCACAATGAAAATCGGTCGGAATCCTGTCAATTCACATCTGAGTTTTATAAAATAATTATATAGTCCACTCACCAAAACTTTACAGGGATTATAAAATATTTAAATAATTATTACCAAATAATTGTTAAAATGAATAAATACAATAATTATGGTCTTTTGTACCATGTTTTTATAAATTTAGTATTGTACCAAAATTGTACCATCACAATGTGTAGTTACAATCTTTTTTTTACCTCTGTCCACTGCATTTGTCACTCATTGTGGCTACCAATGCCAGTTTATCATCCAGAAGCATGCCAATTGTCGCCATCAAGTCACTGTATGGCACATCCCCCCACTCTGCTGCTACTTATTTTTTTGTAATATTCTCTATCTTGACAGTTCTTTGGACACCACTTTCCTGTTTGACACTGTTCAGCACTTATGGTATAAAAATATTCTGAGCCATAAACTGAAGCTAAGACACCCAGATGCATTTGAAACACACACACACACACAATTTTGTTAGAGAAAATTGGTACTCCATACCCAGAAACCTCTTTCTTATGACTTGCCAATTAAATTACTAAAAAAAAGTTACTAATAGCATTTCAATTATGCTCACTACAACACATTTCACTTTTTAAAAGCGTAGTTGTTTGTGTAAGTAAGTTTTCCTAAAGATAATGTGAAAAAACTAGAACAAAATCATCACATGTTTCACAAGTGGACAGTCATTGTTACCAACTGGATGTGTTTGTGTGGACATATGAATACATAGATAGATCACTCCCAAGAGGAAGGGAGAAGAGTAGACATAGACAACATCTAACAACAACAATCAAAGTTGATATGTACTGTGAGTCGGCAGTTTCATTAGTTATTGCAAAAACAGTTTCTTTTCTGGCTATACATTATGGGAAAATTAATATTGTTTTTGTTTTGACTCTTGTACTTACTTACTTGTCTTGACTCCTTTTTTTTACTTCTTTATCTGTTTATTGTGCTTCTACCAATCTTTCTCGTACCATTGTTAGATACTGCATATGAACATATAACAGGTAAACATTTGACTGTATTTCACACAAATGTTTTGTAATTTTTGACAGACATGTGACCTGGTTGAAGTTGATGACCTTGCCAAGTTATGGTCAATAGCTGTTCAAGTACATTTGCCTAACGAGAAACTTACGATTTTGAGAAATGGTGTAATAACAGCTTGCTGTAACTTCAAACGATTGAGTAAGTTGCTGACATCGTCAGACTTGCCTAACAGTAGTCAGTTTAAATCGACCATTACTTTCTTCATGTCAGCTGTGGCACGGAAAGGACAGGTGAGTGCAATGATTATTTTCTTAGTATTTACACATGTCAGAATTGTGACATGTACAGTGTTAGTTAGCTTGGAGGGGGGGGCATTTTTTTAATTGTTAAGTGGTATTAAGAAAATGACTCTAGCCAGTACCAAGTGGCTACAGATGGCAGTAGAATTTGTGGCAGCTTGGATACTCACTGGCATAATTAGTCTTTGAGCACCCTAGAGCAGTCTTATCCTTGGTATCATCAAGGCCGTAGAATACAGGGGGTCTCAGTATTCTCAGGAAACAGTGTATTCATGAAAATGTTGAAAATTAAGATTCAATGGGCATTTTCATTGGATTGAGTGTACTCAGTGAATGATTTTTTAATTTTATTTTTATTTTATTTTGGCTCAAAAAATCTACCAAACTATACTCTTTTTGTACTTGTAAAAAATTGAAAAGAAAAGAAATAATTAGTGACAACCTTAGTTACATACAGGGATGTTTACAACAAGTATGCTTGAGTGACTGGACTAGAAGGTCTGCACAGACCAATTAAAACTAAGGAAATCAAGTTAATTAATTAGTGTTAGTTAAAGAGCAAACATTAATTGTAGTTTTATTGTTCGTCAGTTTGAATTTAAAACAAATAGAGGCAGAAAACGAATATGATGGAACATAAAAATTGAACTGATTAAAAGAGAGAAGGAAACTTATAGAAAATGGGTTGTTACAAAAGATGGAGATAACAATTGCTTACTTTCATTTTAGAAGAGAAGTAAATAAGGAGCTATTTCATTGTTGTAGCTCTTCCTTCAGATACAGTTATTTTGAACTGCTCCAAGTTTTCACCTGTTCTCTCAAAAATATTCTCGTTGTTTATAAACTTTTGTATTAGGATTCACTACAAAGCTTTCCTTCCCAGCTTTGCAAAGCTCAGCCTCCAAGTATTTAAATTACTTGATTGTTTCAATGTTATGTTCCACAATAATTTTTTGTGGGATTCTGACTGCATACATTTATGTGTAAAAAGGAAAGGATACAAAGTTGAAGTGGGAAAAGAGAGAATAAGAGGGCGAGAAGTATGTGTAAGAAAGGAAATAAAAGAAAATGAAAAATATAGCAATGAGAGAGAGAGGGGGGCAGTGAATCTGATTGGGGTGTGTACCAAAATGATTAAATATGAAGAAGTGGTGAAGTAAAGAATATTTGATCAAATAATGCACATCTGGAGGGAGGAAAGAAAAGAATGCCTGATGATTTAAGAGTGTAAGTGATAATGTGTATTTATAAAAACTGGAATACAGTGGTATGTGAAGATTGTAGGAAAATAATAGTATTGATTGCAGCATTTAAAGGATTATCTTCAATAATACTAAAAAGGTTGAAAAATGTTAGGAGGCTATCAGTACAGATTCAGATAAGGAAGATCTGGGTGGATGCAGTAGTTTTAGCGAGAGATTTTAGAAAAGATATAAGAACAAGGAGTAGAGTTACTTAGTATTCATAGACTCCCAATGAGACTTGGATAGGCTGAAAAGCTGAAGCAAAAGGTTATCATATGTGATGCAAAAGTAATTCCAGCAGGCTTAGAAGATTAATTCATCTGTCACTGGAAGGCTCAAAGGTCAAAGTGATACCACAGAAGGGATTGACAGAAATGGTAATGAAAAGAGGTGTGAGGCAGGAAGATGAGTCGTTTAATTATGTTGCAGTGGAAGGCATAGTTAGCAGCTGCAGATTTGAAAGAATATTATTGTAAAAATTGGTAAAGTTGTGATGTGTGCAGACAACATTATTTTTGTTGTGAAGTATACCTGCTAAATCGTCCAACTTTTATGTAAAACACGGAAATTTACAACATGGCATGATTTGCTGAATTCCAAGAAAAACGGTGAAGATATTGTGAAATACTGTATATTAAAACACAAAGACCGAGATGTGTTTGGTTAGTGTGTGTGTGTGTGTGTGCGTGCGTGCATGCATTTTCCTGAATGTTATTTGCATGTTTTTAAACTTTGTATTAAGTTTTGAACAAACAGATAGTATACGATTTGCAGATTGTGTAGAGTTTGAATAAAAGGGATGTGATATGTTATTATATGCCAAAATCAAATTAATCTACACGATTTGCAGATTGTGTAGAGTTTGAATAAAAAGGATGTGATATGTTATTTTATGCCAAAATTGAATTAATTTTTGTTCTCAGATAGTAATAACTCCAGCTACATTAGATGAAATGTTGGAAGTTGTAAATGATATTAGACCTCAAGAACACGAAGCGATAGTCATGGCTCTACGATTATTGACTACGCTGCTGCTTTGTAAGAAAGCTTTAATAGTTGACCGCATTCCACCATTTTTGCAAAGATTCCGTAGTTTGGTGTCAATGGTTGCAGTAGCTAGTCATGTCAATGAAAGGACTCCTCAGAATGCCTGGGCATGTTATGTTACTCCAGCTTATTACATAGAAAGGTATTTTTTATTCCTTACGTTTCACAATACATAGTGTGTATTTTTAAAAAGTGTGTGTAACAATAGTCAATTTTGTGTTGATATAATTAATAGCAGTTAGGTATTTATTTCATGTTTCATAAGGAAATGGAAGTATGGTGATCGCGAAAAAAATCATGTTTGAGATAAGCGGTATAATTCTGATTCTACAACCCTCAAAACATGAAGAAAAGACATTTTATGAAAAGTGTCTGTGTGTCTTCTGTAGAATTTTTTCTATGGTGAATAATAACTGCCGCAAATTCAAACAGAATCAAATAATTTTTTCCATATTTGTAGAGGACTCAAGGTGTATTAATTTTGGTGAATATCGTTCAAGGGGGAGGGGTAGTTTACCTGCATTGTTTTGTGTTTTAACAAGAGAAAAAGTACTTACTTTTGATAAATAAGTGCCCCGAAAATAAAGTCATATTAATCCACCATAAAATGGTAAATGAAATATCTATAAATGGAGAGGGTAGTTGAAGGGGAGGGGTGATTTAAAAAAGATTACTTTGCTGATATCAATTAAAGTATGAGTATTTAATTTTGAAGGATAAGATACCTTAGCAATTACATAATATGATAAAACTATTACTTTATGAACGTGTAAATATCATTAATGGTGGGGATCAGTTGAGGTGGAGGGATGATTATCTGCATAGTTCAGTTTCTTTATAAGAATAAAGTACCTAATTTGTATAGATAAAGTGACTCAAAAATAACATTATATTAAACGACTACCCCATAATAACAAAACTATCTATACATAGTGTAAATAGTTTGAGGGTAAGGGATACTTTTTTAGAAATTGTCAAACGGAATTCAAGTAAATGATTTTAAATATAATTCTTAGAACATGGAAGTGATGTATGGTTCTCCATACCAATATTTTATAATCCTTTCTGGATACAATCAGTACTGATTAATCTGGCAGTTCGAAATGTGTTGACATAGGGGTAGGGCACTGTTTCACTGCTTCTTTAACACTTTAAATACCATGGTCCATGTGACCATTAGAGACCATTCCCTGTGACCAATGGTTTATTAAAAAAAAAAATACTGTGTTGAAATACTCCCGCAAATATTTTTAGTAGAATTTATTACTAAAAATAATTACAGCAAACGTTTAACCAGACATACCTCTTATGAATATACTCTTTGTTTTTATTATCTTTTTTATATATCTCAAGTAAGGGTGTATAAAAATAAGACATTTTGTGTAATTTTTAGGGGGGGGGAATTCTTTGAAATCAAATGTCCTTTAAACTAAAACTATGTCCTCCTTTTTAAATTTTATAGTAGCTGTTTATTGAAATTCCTGTTCCTTGTAAAACATATTGTTATGACGGTCTCAGTGATCGTCGTATGGTACAGTAGAAACAAAATAGACAATAAAATCACTAATTACCAACTGTAATGAGTCACAAATAATGTGAAATCAACAAAGTACTCTTGTACAGTAATTCAAGTTGAATTTGTCCACACGCAATAATAATGTCAACTAATAGATTTCTGCACAATAATCACTTTCCACAACAACCACTTGAGACACATTGAGTTAATTGCCCAACGTAACTGACTTATAAATGGCAGCTGTGTGCGTGTGCGTGTGTGTGTGTGTGTGTGTGTGTGTCCTGCCGATGTTCCAGACTAATGTTCCATAATATTATAACATCTTAACTTGTGTTATAACGTAGGGAACCTGCATTAATTGGTTCTGTCAATTATACAGGCTGCCTTCGTTGTGACGAGCTGAAAATTAATCACAACACCTAAACAAATAATATAAAAGGATACTGGGAAGGTGGGAAGGGGAGACTGTTGATTTATGCACTCAGTTTAGTCGGTACTAAAGATGACATCTCTTTATTACATAATGAGATTAATTGCTCTATTTAAAGTTCTCAACATATATGGTTCAACAGCTTACAGTTTACAAGATGATTATATATTTTATTCTTTCACAAGGGCCCTCAAAATAAGATGTACATCAATTTAATTTATTCCACGGATCCGGGATTGAATATAGTATGTTAATAATGGTTACCTCGCCATATACAATCTTGAAAATTGTGCCATTTGAAGAATGGACTTTATTAATCTTTTTAAAACAATAAAGCTTTCAGTTTAAACTTTTACTCTTTTACTACAAACAGTTTTATTAGATTACAGACCACATGTTACATATAATGTCTGTCTTTTAAAGTCTTAAAGTGGTGCGTTAAATTGTCTTTTGTTGGTTATAATTTTAGTATCTCATAACCATGGAAGACAAGCCTCCATGTCACCTGTGTTTTCTGTAGTTGATGCAGATTTGGCTCTTCGGTCCTCAGTGTGTTTCCTGAAGGTCTGTCGTTACCTTAGTATCCGGTGAAGGTGAAGTTCTTGACGTCTGTTAAATCATTCTGGGTGGTGGTACTCTTCTTAGATGACTGTAGTAATTCTAGTTGTTAGAATAAATAAAGCGAAAGTTTGTTTCACTGGTATTCACTTAACATGATTATTTATTAGTTGAATTTCACCTCATGGTTCTAGTACTGTATTAATTACATAGTTTCTTATTTAAGAATTGATAGAGATGTCATCGGCGCACGATTTAGTTATTTAAATATTCTTTACCGAACATTCACATATTTGTATCCGCGTCGAGAACCAATGCTGTGCGCAGCTTACGGCGTGAGCGCTCCATTGCAAGTGCGTAAAAATAGTTAAGGGGTGAGAGTAGTAATCTCGCGACAATTACTATTCAGCATAAAAGTAGTTCCATGTTCCTTCTTTATTTAAAGGATTAAAGTATGACTATTTAATTAAGCAGAGATATTCTTAGTTACAGACGTTATTAAAGTACATTACAGTGGTCTTGTTTAATTATTTAAATAATGTCAAATTTACAAGTATATTTAGTTTGTTTAGGGGTCGGAATTCAAGTTAATTCTGGTTAGTGCATGTCTATGCAGGATTAATTAACAAGGTTTACCCTTTCTGTACAATCGTATTCCTTTTTATTTTATTATTACAACTCTTTATTAAATATTATTATTATTTAATGATAGCAATAACATTTAGTTTAAATGTGTGATTTTATTAAAAATTTAAAATTTCTCAGCCTACATATTATATATTTATTAATTACCATATTTTTATTAATGAAATCGTCACATACTCCGCCGCTTAAAGAACAGACTCCGGCTAAATTGGTCAGTAATGTACCGGGAGTATGCTTGGGGATTACCGTGTGAAATTATTTATTATTATTATTATTTATTATTATTGCAAGGTTTGTTTTCTCTATTTCTCCTTAAATGATCTTGTTCTCATTCATGAAATTCCCTTTTTCTCACTTCTTACAGTACTAACTTATATTTTAATTCTTACTACTAATTTCCCGTATCTCACAATATCGTGGCCTGACTGACATAGGCTTACTCTAACTACACAAGTTAGCTTTCAGCACGCACTAATGATCTTTGGCACCTTTCTGCCCCATCATTACAACTTTCAGTCGGCGCCGTTGTGACTTGTTACGTTATATATATATATAATTTTCAATTATATATCATCAACTTATCTCTAATATAATCTAAAGAGGATCCCATACTCCACTCTAGATTATAGTTAATCCTAATATCTTATATTACTTGAGAGAAGCGGAATCTCACGAGGATAATTCTTATTATCTCTTTAATAATAACTAAACAAACTATGCGGAAGGGGAGACACTTTACACAATTCATTGTAATACACAGGGGTGGTTTTCATTGTTTAGGGACGCTACTGTTTCGTACAATAAGGGGGGAAGGTGAGTGGCTGCTTACTACAATTCTTAACACGCTTTATTGTTTGCGTACAGACCACGACTGGGGTGTTCACAATAGCAACTATACTTTTATTATTATTTACTTTCTCTTATTTACTGCTACCGTTACACAAATTTAGTTTACTCAGTTTAAAAGTTTACTGTTTTTGGGACATGGGGGTTTAATACATTATCTAACAAGGGAGGGTTAACTGAGTCATTTATTTATTTGAAATTTAAATCACAATATTATTTGCTCTACTATACTACACACAATTATCGCCTACACAATTTAGTTCATGGTAAACATTTATTAACAGTGATTATTAAACATTTGCATTAGTTTCTATTTAAACGATCAGCTGTTTGCTGGAATGTAGGTCAGACTAGTTTAAACAATGGCATGTTTTGCTTACAAAGGGGGAATCCTCGGTTACTAAACACAGGAAAATACACGCTTCTTATAACAATAGAACTAACAAAGAGGGTGGCGTATTGTCTAACTCAGCTTGCGGGAGGGTGACTATGACAGTTTTTCACAGGCGGCAACAGGATATTTACCTGTCCGAGTTTGTCGTCAAATTGACACGTTGATGAATGAAATTTTTGGACAAGTACCTACATGGTTTTGTTTACATGGGACAATATGTTAATATAAGTTTACACATATTATATTTACAATTAACGTTACCTATACTATATTACTATAATAATAATTATGATTTTTATTTTATTTATAATTTTGACACATATTAAAATACATGAGTGAATAGATCAACAGCTATTGTGTGTGGAATATTGGGACACAATTACTTCTTAAACAACACAAGACACAATTTTTTTTACAAAGGAGCAGCAAAATTTAAGCAAAGCAGAGTGGCGCAATTTATAACATCTTAACTTGTGTTATAACGTAGGGAACCCGCATTAATTGGTTCTGCCAATTATACAGGCTGCCTTCGTTGTGACGAGCTGAAAATTAATCACAACACCTAAACAAATAATATAAAAGGATGGTGGGAAGGGGAGACTGTTGATTTATGCACTCAGTTTAGTCGGTACTAAAGATGACATCTCTTTATTACATAATGAGATTAATTGCTCTATTTAAAGTTCTCAACATATATGGTTCAACAGCTTACAGTTTACAAGATGATTATATATTTTATTCTTTCACAAGGGCCCTCAAAATAAGATGTACATCAATTTAATTTATTCCACGGATCCGGGATTGAATATAGTATGTTAATAATGGTTACCTCGCCATATACAATCTTGAATCTTTTTAAAACAATAAAGCTTTCAGTTTAAACTTTTACTCTTTTACTACAAACAGTTTTATTAGATTACAGACTACATGTTACATATAATGTCTGTCTTTTAAAGTCTTAAAGTGGTGCGTTAAATTGTCTTTTGTTGGTTATAATTTTAGTATCTCATAACCATGGAAGACAAGCCTCCATGTCACCTGTTTTCTGTAGTTGATGCAGATTTGGCTCTTCGGTCCTCAGTGTGTTTCCTGAAGGTGTAACGGTACAGAAATGGGAATTTTATTTTATATAAATCAGTATTTAATTCAGTAATTCAATAGTTAACTGCACCTGTAAGGAGCCTCCAGTACAGCAATGCACATTGTTAGCCAAAACAATTGCCAGACGCATTGCGTAACCGCCAGCAGCAGCCTTGTGACACAGTCTCCAGTCTGCAGTGTGTCATTAGAGAGTGAACAGTAGGAAGCAGTATCAGACAGTAAAGTTTGTTAATTAAAAAACAGTGGCCTCGGGTTTACAAGATAGGTCATTAAAATAAATCCGGCCGATCTAAGAAAGTGTGTAAACATTCAAAAGTATTAAAAGTGTACAAATAATAACGTGCGGCCAGTTCCATTGCAACGCACGGCTGAGCAGCCAGACAATCAGCAGACAGTTACCAGAACAAAAACGGTAGCCTCGGACGAGTTCTTGGTAGGCCGAAAAATACAAAAGTAGGCCTACCAAGTAATATAAAATGACGTAAGGTAATAATAAACTGTGTTCGGAGTGGAGAGTGACTAGTGAAAACAGTTCCGGACAATATCGTGTACAACATTTGGATATTACGCAAATAGGTAACAAGTGTAAAGACAGTTTCATTTGGCCAAAACATTATAATTAATAAAGAGCTCATTAATTAAATAGGAAGTTTTAAAAAAGAAATGTAAATTGAGTGAGTGTGTGTATGGGTTATTAAAAGTACTGGCTCAACTAGAAAGATGTAGTAGTCGTAGTCTATACAAAATTATTGGACTAAAATTAGTAAACATTTTAAATATAAAGAAAACATAATAATCAATGATAGAGTATTTAATTAAAATAAAAAGAGTAATTAAAAGGTTCATTCTTCTATAAACATGTGTTAGTGTAGTTATTTCGCCGTAAACCATTTCCATTTTTGTAAATTGTTTTATGAGATTTGATATTAATGAATAAATGTTAAATTGTTTGTATGAAATAACATTGTTGTTAAATGTTTCAGAGGTTACGTGGAGACATTGGTGAATGTGTGTGTATGGTGTGTATTTTGTATTCCTGCTAGTAGATGAATAATGTACTGTAAGTATAAAGCTTCTAATACCAATTAGATAGAATAAAACGCTTACAGGTGTGAAAAGAGTGTAACAGTAATAATAAATGACTTGTGATAATGCTATTAAAGTAATTGTGGTGAATTAAAATACAGTAAACCCTCGATTTAACGGACCTCGATTTAACGGACAGAATTTAACAGACAAAAAAAAGCATGAAAATGTTTTTAGGCGTATAATGTGCATAAACTGCAGACTCTCCTGTTCTGGCGATGTTGCTTGGCTATCGCAGCATTCTTTCGTTTCTTGTTTTGAAACACGCAAATTTTCTCATCTCCAATTGTATTTGATGAGAACGGAGATAAGAATTCATTTAATTCTTCACGATCCCCGTCTTTGGGTTGTTGTTAACGCAGGCGTCACACACGTTCAGTGGAAGACATCACGACGACTAACACTGACAATATACACTGATATGCATCTTATTTCACTGTGACTAAATTTATTTATTACTAACGTCACCTGGAGCGTTACATTTTTCGATGACTTTACACATTTTGCATCACGCATTTTGTGGAATGACCCCCAGCCTAAAAACATTATCATGTTAAAAAAAAATTTTGACACGAAAAAATCACGATTAAGTTTTTGAAGTCCATGGTTGTGATTTAAATTTGGTGGTAGTTCATAACCATAGCAACGTATTTTCACTCTTGAATATTCGGCTATTTTCGTGATAATTCGTATGCACGCGCAGTTCACATTCGTACAGCGTCGCATCAGTTTATTCAGAGAATACAGCGTGTACGCTACATGTGTTTCCATAGTACGAACCTTGCACGTGTTAAATAGAGAGTCTTAACGAGTTTATACTTGCGTTGTTACAGCAAGGTCCATTACTTTATTAGTGAATTACAGCATAAGTATGTCTGGCGTTACGAAAAAACGTGTGAACTTGAGTATAAAGCAAAAGCTTGAACTAATAATTAAACTTGAAGGTGGCGCGTCTGTTGCACATGTTTGTGAAGTGTACGGTGTAAAGAAACAAACCGTTTCAGACATTCGAAAGAATAAAGATAAACTTATTCAGTTTTCGCTAAAGTACAGTGTTGATAGTTCGAAGAATGAGGGAGAAAGAAAACATTAAATTAGCCAAACACAAACAATTAGAGGATGCTGTGTACAAGTGGTTTATTCAACAACGTTCTAGTGGCGTCGTTGTTCGTAGTGTGGAGTTGCGGGCTGCTGCTGATAAACTGGCGAAACATATTGGTATCCAATTTCAGGCGAGTGATGGGTGGCTTTGGCGTTTTCGTAAACGACATGGCATCACAAATAGATTAACATGTGGGAAGATGGAGATGATAACGATGAAGAAACATCTGTTACAGGAGGCCCTAAATTATCAGCGATAAGAAACAGCATGGACGAAATTATCGCGTACATTGGGGAGTCTTCAGATCCGGAAGTGTGTGCTTATTATGACCATTTTAGACAGTTTAGATCTTTAATAATAAAGAAGCAACATTCTAGTGGAAAACAACTGACTCTTGATGCTTTTATCCAGAATAAATAAAGGTGTGTACATAACATTGTATTTGCATGATATTAATAGTACGTATTAAAATACAGATAAGCGATGTTGTCGCTGTTACAATAGAAAACCACACTGGCAGTTTACCCATTATTTAGAAACATGTTATTCACACCCCCTCTACTCATCCTTTGTCTTGCTGCCTACAGAAGGGTGCGAGCACGCGCGCGTGCGCACGCACTTACACTTTTTCTTCCTATTCTTTGTTCAGTTTGCTGTTAAAACGTACGGTTGCAGTCATAAATCATAATGCCAGAGTTAACAACAGCCAGGCAAACTGCTGTTGCTTACGCAGTAAACAACTCATAGATACCAAAAGCGTTCGTCCCGCCAGAAGTCAGGTATAACTTCGAATTTCGTTAGCGCACGAATGCAAGACGCAGGCCAAATTAGCGACCATGTTTTTAGGAGAAAAAGTGCGGCTTGTATTCAGAACAATACGGTATTTGCATGATATTAATAGTATTAAAATTTCAAGTGTTATAGGCCTTTTTGACTTAAATATATCCTCAAAAAACAAAATTTGCGATTTAACGGACTTTCGATTTAACGGACACCCCTCAGCCCCAATTAGTCCGTTAAATCGAGGGTTTACTGTATATCTGATCTGGATTGGAATAAAAAATTTAAGAGGCAAATATGTTATCTAAAAGATTTATAAAAACTGAAAAGTACAGGTGTTAGTATGATGTAACCAGAATGTTTAGACTATGAATGCTGAAACTGAGAATGTTTATAACCGTTGTTTATGAAAACAAGTCTGGCACACAAATGTTTATGTAAACAGGTGTGTTGTGGTCATGCTTGGTGACAATAACAAAATGTTGTAGTCTGCTGAATCATTACCAGCACCATAACCCTATTGTGACATAAAAGAATTGAAGTTAAAATTTTTTTTACAGACCAAATAATAATGAGGCAGTTACTGTAACTTTTGAGATTAATTAAATTAATTAAAGTAAATTAAACGCAATCTAATTTGATAATTAAATAATTGAAAAGATGATTTTAATAATAAATTTAAATTTATTCTGATGCAAACTTCATGTAATTGTAAAACAAATGAAATATGTACTTTAATTGAAGTTGTTCGGGCGCCATTTGTGCTACTCTAAACGAATTGAAATTTTTAATTATCAAATTATAATAATAAATCTCCCACCTACCTGCAAAGACTCAGGTTCCAGGGATTCGATCACATGTACGCTAGATACAAACGTGTTTCATAGGTTAGTGAAATAAGTGACTCGACTCCTTTTCTGCATGAAGAGAATTGATAATTTAATTCTTTAGCATCATTTAAAATTTTGTCCAAAATTTGTTGTTCATGGTTTTACAGATTAAATTACATTTTTTCTCTTTGTTCTCTTTGTCATCTGCTACAAGTTAACTTAACCTATGATCTTACCTTACTTGTTACATATCAATATAGACACAGACAGAGCCCAGCCTGCAATTTTTACCCACTCTCACACACACACACACAAAATTTACAATGCCCTTAACATTTAAAATAATAACCCCGTCGGCACGCGGTAACCATTCGAGCTCGTTTTATTCCGTAAATAACTGTGTCGCCGTCACATAAAACTGATTTGAGGGTTCTCACATGTTCACTACTACCACTGACACATTTTAGTTGAAATTGAATTTACTCTTGATATTAAAACTTATGAAATTTTGTAGAGCCCACTCGGCTCTGTGTCTGCTCAGACACGATCAGTGACGAACTGCCAATGTACTTCTCTGAGAGGGAGGAACAGTGCATTCACGGCCACCTACTTTGCGTCGTCCTTCATGCTCAGTTGTTGAGGCATATTCCGTTTATATATGGAATATGAGATTTATATTCAGGATACCAGAGCACGATATTGGCGTCTGCTCTATTGACGTCACTAGCAGTGGGCGTGGTTTAACGGCGCTTCCGGATGACCGATGAAGAGATGATGAATAAATTTGCTCTCTAGCCATCTTGAGTTTTACCAGCGCCCATGCTTGGTATACGCATAGGTGAGCTCCGCCACACTCTCGCATAGTTCTTGGAAAAACTAGAGTGGTGAATTCTTCGCTTACTGATTTCACCACATTATTGAGTCTTGCCTTTGTCCCAAACTGTTCGGTCTACATGTGTTCTTTCGTAACCGAAATAGCGTAGTCGCATAATACAATTTCACAACATTTTATAAGACTCCCGCACAAAATGAAATACCCCATACTGTAAAAAAAAATAAAAGGACCCAAAATTGACCCGCTACAATACCCCCTCGATGAGAATTCTGCTGTTCACAACAGAAGAAATCTCATCGATAAACCCCGAAGAGGACCGGTGAGGAACTGGTGCCAACAACCCCTTGTTCTTAATCTGCATGGGTACACGACCCCCCTGGCTCAGCGACTATGGACTCATCTGAACGAGATCACTGGACTTCTCCGTAAGAGATCCCAACACCGAGAAATCGAACAGACTCGTACCACAGCGCACCTTACCTTCTAACATGCTACCCCCAAAATCCTCAATCCCTGGCTCAAAGTATGCCAGATCCTCGGCCGATATGTTTCCCCTTGTATGCAAGCTGGGCTGCCTTTAGCAGATACTGGGCTCACAGACACTCACATTACATGTTGACATAACGCATCGTAAAATTAAAAAATTCTTTTAAAATTTATGAAAATTTTAAAAAAGTTCAAAATTCAAAATAATATACTCAAAAAATTCTCTTCCTGGTTTTCTGTTTTCTACTTAAAATGCATTAATTTAAACCTTTCTCCTAATCTAAACACATCCTTAATCTAACATGTAATCACTTATAATCTAACAGTACAATGCCATACAATCAATCAAATAAAACAAACATGTTAAGTACACGCATAATAAAATAATCATTACCTAAAATATTCATTCGCTGGCAGGCGAAAAATCCAGATTTTTTTTTCTTTTTTTTTTCAAAAAAATTAAAATTTCCAAAAAATTTTAAATCCAAAAAAGATTTAAATTTATTAAATGTTTCCTTTATCTATCGAAATTATTTAGCATCTGTTTGAATTGATAAAATAAACAAATTAAATTGACTTCCTACTATACAAGCTTAGTAGGCATATGACCTCATCAGCTGATCGAAACTAGGTCAAGTCCATAATACTATTGTTTAGGGTCTATAATATAAAATGAGCCAGTACGTTGTCAATGAACCAGTACGGCTAAGAGGAAACGAACCAGTTGTGGGATATGGAGTGATGGAAGGCCGTTTGTCAATTTTTTAATTCCATGTTATAAAGTCAGGCGATACTGGGTCGGATATCTGTTCGATTTTTCGGTGTTGGGATCTCGAACAGAGAAGTCCAGTAAGATCGGATGGGTGCTGTCGCAGTCGCCAGACTAGGGGGGTAAGAACCCATGATTTAGTAGTGTTCAAGGGGGTTGCGGCGCCATATCCTCACTGATCCTCTTAGGTTTAGGCAATAAGAGTTTGAACGCTCCGGCCTTCAATCTCTTATTGGGGGGGTATTGTAACGGTACAGAAATGGGAATTTTATTTTATATAAATCAGTATTTAATTCAGTAATTCAATAGTTAACTGCACCTGTAAGGAGCCTCCAGTACAGCAATGCACATTGTTAGCCAAAACAATTGCCAGACGCATTGCATAACCGCCAGCAGCAGCCTTGTGACACAGTCTCCAGTCTGCAGTGTGTCATCAGATAGTGCACAACGCACAGTAGTAAGCAGTATCAGACAGTAAAGTTTGTTAATTAGAAAACAGTGGCCTCGGGTTTACAAGATAGGCCGTTAAAATAACCCCGGCCTATCTAAGAAAGTGTGTAAACATTCAAAAGTATTAAAAGTGTGAAAACATTTATATAAAAGTGTACAAATAATAACGTGCGGCCAGTTCCATTACAACTCACGGCTGAGCGGCCAGACAATCAGCAGACAGTTACCAGAACAAAACGGTAGCCTCGGACGAGTTCTTGGTAGGCCGAAAAAAATACAAAAGTAGGCCTACCAAGTAATATAAAATGACGTAAGGTAATAATAAACTGTGTTCGGAGTGGAGAGTGACTAGTGAAAACAGTTCCGGACAATATCGTGTACAACATTTGGATATTACGCAAATAGGTAACAAGTGTAAAGACAGTTTCATTTGGCCAAAACATTATAATTAATAAAGAGCTCATTAATGAAATAGGAAGTTTTAAAAAAGAAATGTAAATTGAGTGAGTTAATGAGGCGTCTGTAGTATGGTTATTAAAAGTACTGGCTCAAATGAAGAGCGTAGTCTTTAGCTCTTTAACCTATTGGCGTAATATCCAAAATTTTAAACGATATTGTCCAACTGTTTTCACTGAGTCTCTTCTTCCACTCCAACACGAGTTTATTAAAGGTTCCTTATCTTCATTATAATACATGTGTAGTGCTCGTACTGTGTATTTTTCGGCCTACCAAGAACTCGTCCGAGGCTACCGTTTTTGTTCTGGTAACTGTCTGCTGATTGTCTGGCCGCTCAGCCGTGCGTTGCAATGGAACTGGCCGCACGTTATTATTTGTACACTTTTAATACTTTTGAATGTTTACACACTTTCTTAGATAGGCCGGATTTATTTTAACGACCTATCTTGTAAACCCGAGGCCACTGTTTTTTAATTAACAAACTTTACTGTCTGATACTGCTTACTACTGTTCACTCTCTAATGACACACTGCAGACTGGAAACTGTGTCACAAGGCTGCTGCTGGCGGTTACGCAATGCGTCTGGCAATTGTTTTGGCTAACAATGTGCATTGCTGTACTGGAGGCTCCTTACAGGTGCAGTTAACTATTGAATTACTGAATTAAATACTGATTTATATAAAATAAAATTCCCATTTCTGTACCGTTACAATACCCCCCCAATAAGAGATTGAAGGCCGGAGCGTTCAAACTCTTATTGCCTAAACCTAAGAGGATCAGTGAGGATATGGCGCCGCAACCCCCCTGAACACTCTACTAAATCATGGGTTCTTACCCCCCTAGTCTGGCGACTGCGACAGCACCCATCCGATCTTACTGGACTTCTCTGTTCGAGATCCCAACACCGAAAAATCGAACAGATACCCGACCCAGTATCGCCTGACTTTAAAACATTTGATTAAAAAATTGACAAGCGGCCTTCCATCACTCCATATCCCACAACTGGTTTGTTTCCTCTTAGCCGTACTGGTTCATTGACAACGTACTGGCTCATTTTATATTATGGACCCTAAAAAATAATATTAATAAAACAACATTGGTTTACCATGGTACACATAAATTCCAGTTAAATTGAATAATATTCCCCATACAATATTGCCCAGCCAACATGACACATTAATTATACATGATTACATTAACTCACAGTAATAGTACCTAAAATACAAATTATATCCACTTGACTACTATATTTATATAGGCTAAGCAAAAATTTTGTTTAATGAAATTAAATAATGAAAGTACATATTTCATTTATTTTACAATTACATTTGAAGTTTGAATCAGAATAAATTTAGATTTGTTATTAAAATCCTCTTTCCGATTAATTTAATTACCAAATTGATTTAATTTTATTTAATTTCTCAAACTCTAAGTTACAGTAATTACCTCATTATTATTTTATTTGTTCAAAACAATTTCATTTGTTTTGCTTACATTTTACAAAAAGGCCCTACAAAAATATTCCCTACATTATTCAAAAATTTACATTCCTTTCTTCACATATGGTTGTAAAGGTCCTCCTTTCTTACCTTTTTAATTAAAAATTACTCATCATAAAATAATACTCACCACTGCCAGAATTTTACTTACCGTCATGATCCCATTAAACTTACCTTTAAAAATTACCCAGGTCGCCACGATATTTTATGGTTTAATATCGAACCATTCTACACACTTGCCCTTATGAAAATCCCGCTATCTGACTATAATAAAACTCAGAAAATCCCAAAATTTCGTTAGACGAGTTGTCAACACAGAAAACTAGGAAATGGTTTACGGCGAAATAACTACACTAACATGTTTATAGAAGAATGAACCTTTTAATTACTCTTTTTATTTTAATTAAATACTCTATCATTGAGTATTACGTTTTCTTTATATTTAAAATGTTTACTAATTTTAGTCCAATAATTTTGTATAGACTACGACTACTGCATCTTTCTAATTGAGCCAGTACTTTTAATAACCCATACACACACTCACTCAATTTACATTTCTTTTTTAATACTTCCTATTTAATTAATGAGCTCTTTATTAATTATAATGTTTTGGCCAAATGAAACTGTCTTTACACTTGTTACCTATTTGCGTAATATCCAAATGTTGTACACTATTTTGTCCGGAACTGTTTTCACTAGTCACTCTCCACTCCGAACACAGTTTATTATTACCTTACGTCATTTTATATTACTTGGTAGGCCTACTTTTGTATTTTTTCGGCCTACCAAGAACTCGTCCGAGGCTACCGTTTTGTTCTGGTAACTGTCTGCTGATTGTCTGGCCGCTCAGCCGTGAGTTGTAATGGAACTGGCCGCACGTTATTATTTGTACACTTTTATATAAATGTTTTCACACTTTTAATACTTTTGAATGTTTACACACTTTCTTGGATAGGCCGGATTTATTTTAACGGCCTATCTTGTAAACCCGAGGCCACTGTTTTCTAATTAACAAACTTTACTGTCTGATACTGCTTACTACTGTGCGTTGTGCACTATCTGATGACACACTGCAGACTGGAGACTGTGTCACAAGGCTGCTGCTGGCGGTTACGCAATGCGTCTGGCAATTGTTTTGGCTGACTGTATGTATGTTGCATTGCTGTACTGGAGGCTCCTCACAGGTGAAAGTCTGGCAATTTGGAAAGTGCTTAAAATGATAATTTAAATTAATATAAAATTAAACTGGGGTGGCTCACAATTCTGTACCGTTACATGGTATGTCTTTTTATTTCATAATAGTAATTTCCTGCTGGCATTGATTCATCAAACTGCAACATTTTTGTTATTGTCAATTCAGCATGACTGTATACATTAGTCTCAACATACAGCACACCTGTTTATATAAACAATGGTCTGCCAGGCTGGTGTTGTAAACACTCTGTCTCAACACTCACAGTCTAAACATTCTGGTTACATCATATACTGACATATCTGCTTGCTGCACTTTTCAATTTTTTTTTTATAAATCTTTTAGATAACATATTTATCAATGTCTATTTCTTACAGTTCAAACCAAATATAATTTTAATTCATAAATATAACTTAACCCTTTTAGTTATTATTACCTTTTAATTACAGTTTTCATTTAATACCAGTATCTCAATTCATTTCTATTATTGAAGTAACTTTTCACACCTGTAAACATTTTTATTATACCTGATTATAAAATTTTTTAATACTTACAATCCATTTAACATGATATACACACAAAACATAATCACCATACCACAATACTTTCACCTCACCTCTGAAACATTTAACACAAATATTAGTTTACATCAAACAATTTAGCCATCTATTATCGAATTCCAAATCTCGTAAACCATTCAACTCAAAAATTTCAATTATATAACTTTTAAATCAATCAGAATATTTTAAACATTTCAAATTGTTCAATTAAATTCATTATTAAAATATAAATTCCATTATTATTGTTTGCCGTTATACAAATTAGCCAATTACTGTTTCCGAACTTAATGTTATTATTTCTTTAAATTGCAAAATATTAATCTTATTATTACAACAATTAATTACATACATACACTGTTCACTTAACCCTTTACAACACATACAATTGAATTCACTACATATTTATTTACAAATCTACTTCATTATTTATTCAGTTATCATATTTCCATGTTCAAATCAGCCAAGTCAAGATTCTTAAAACAAAATATTTAACTGTCTTTTATTGTTTTATGGTTTAGCCTCCATCGTCAAAAAGATATCTCACATATTTATAGACTAAATGATTTTTGTCCACCTTTAGTTTATTATTATTGTTTTCATAAATCATTATTTCTAAGTTCATCATCATACCATTTATTATCTCATACAACCTGTCACGATCAATTAATATTATCCAGTCTCCGTCGGTAATTTCTCTCAACATCATGTATGTTATTTTGTCATCATAAATTATCTTATTGTTATTTAAACGTACTTCTAACCTTACTTTCCATTCACCATAATCTCTTTTTAAATTATATATTTCTATCTCTTTGTCGACCCACAGTTCTCCATCCAAATTTCTCTCATCACTATACCACACCACCCTTTCTCTCTCATTCCATACAGAGGGTACTACCTTAATTAAACATTTCCTAACAACAAAAAACTTCAAAAATAATTATTCGTAGAACCCTTGTCTACCCAATATATGCGTGAAGATCTTTCTTCACCCCCCAGAACACCTCGTAAAAATTTTACCCTCTGTTTCATACCCACAATATAACTCTCTTTACACTCATTATCTAATTCAACAATGTCAGTTACTACGCCTTTACAATCTATTACTTTCTCTCTCTCACTCCTTATCTCTATCTCATCACTATCCAACACTGCACTCTCAACTATATCATTATTATTATTCACCATTATTTCATCATTAGAATTAATTATAACAACATCACCACTTACCTCAGAATTGTAATTACCATCAATATCTTCACTAGTCAACACTACCTCTCCCACTATTTTGTCACTGTCATTTATGAATTCATTATTAGAATTATCGTTATCACTCACCTGGTTAATTATTCCCTCACTATCATTAACAACATTATTATCACTTACCTGTTTTAATTCAACTTCTATACTCTCTTTTGATTGACATCTATCTCCTTCCCACTTTTTGTCCCACTCATCAAAACGGGCTATTGAATGAATAGCGTCACTCAAAATCCTGGCAGGGTCGCCACTTGTGAAGGTCCTCGCCTTTACCTTTTTAATTAATAATACACTCATCATAAAATAATACTTACCGCTGCCAGAATTTCACTTACCGTCATGGTCCCCGAAAACTTACCTTATTAAAACTGCCCAGGTCGCCACGATATTTTTTCTAAAGGTTAAATATCGAAACCTTCTACACTCTTGCCCTTATAAAAATCCCGCTATCTGACTACCCTTATATATCAGAAGAATCCCAATTACGTTAAACGAGTTGTCAGCACAGAAAACTAGGAAATGGTTTACGGCGAAATAACTACACTAACACATGTTTATAGAAGAATGAACCTTTTAATTACTCTTTTTATTTTAATTAAATACTCTATCATTGATTATTACGTTTTCTTTATATTTAAAATGTTTACTAATTTTAGTCCAATAATTTTGTATAGACTACGACTACTACATCTTTCTAGTTGAGCCAGTACTTTTAATAACCCATACACACACTCACTCAATTTACATTTCTTTTTTAAAACTTCCTATTTAATTAATGAGCTCTTTATTAATTATAATGTTTTGGCCAAATGAAACTGTCTTTACACTTGTTACCTATTTGCGTAATATCCAAATGTTGTACACGATACTGTCCGGAACTGTTTTCACTAGTCACTCTCCACTCCGAACACAGTTTATTATTACCTTACGTCATTTTATATTACTTGGTAGGCCTACTTTTGTATTTTTCGGCCTACCAAGAACTCGTCCGAGGCTACCGTTTTTGTTCTGGTAACTGTCTGCTGATTGTCTGGCCGCTCAGCCGTGCGTTGCAATGGAACTGGCCGCACGTTATTATTTGTACACTTTTAATACTTTTGAATGTTTACACACTTTCTTAGATAGACCGGATTTATTTTAACGACCTATCTTGTAAACCCGAGGCCACTGTTTTTTAATTAACAAACTTTACTGTCTGATACTGCTTACTACTGTTCACTCTCTAATGACACACTGCAGACTGGAAACTGTGTCACAAGGCTGCTGCTGGCGGTTACGCAATGCGTCTGGCAATTGTTTTGGCTAACAATGTGCATTGCTGTACTGGAGGCTCCTTACAGGTGCAGTTAACTATTGAATTACTGAATTAAATACTGATTTATATAAAATAAAATTCCCATTTCTGTACCGTTACAATACCCCCCCAATAAGAGATTGAAGGCCGGAGCGTTCAAACTCTTATTGCCTAAACCTAAGAGGATCAGTGAGGATATGGCGCCGCAACCCCCCTGAACACTACTAAATCATGGGTTTTTACCCCCCTAGTCTGGCGACTGCGACAGCACCCATCCGATCTTACTGGACTTCTCTGTTCGAGATCCCAACACCGAAAAATCGAACAGATACCCGACCCAGTATCACCTGACTTTAAAACATTTGATTAAAAAATTGACAAGCGGCCTTCCATCACTCCATATCCCACAACTGGTTTGTTTCCTCTTAGCCGTACTGGTTCATTGACAACGTACTGGCTCATTTTATATTATGGACCCTAAAAAATAATATTAATAAAACAACATTGGTTTACCATGGTACGCATAAATTCCAGTTAAATTGAATAATATTCCCCATACAATATTGCCCAGCCAACATGACACATTAATTATACATGATTACATTAACTCACAGTAATAGTACCTAAAATACAAATTATATCCACTTGACTACTATATTTATATAGGCTAAGCAAAAATTTTGTTTAATGAAATTAAATAATGAAAGTACATATTTCATTTATTTTACAATTACATTTGAAGTTTGAATCAGAATAAATTTAGATTTGTTATTAAAATCCTCTTTCCGATTAATTTAATTACCAAATTGATTTAATTTTATTTAATTTCTCAAACTCTAAGTTACAATAATTACCTCATTATTATTTTATTTGTTCAAAACAATTTCATTTGTTTTGCTTACATTTTACAAAAAGGCCCTACAAAAATATTCCCTACATTATTCAAAAATTTACATTCCTTTCTTCACATATGGTTGTAAAGGTCCTCCTTTCTTACCTTTTTAATTAAAAATTACTCATCATAAAATAATACTCACCACTGCCAGAATTTTACTTACCGTCATGATCCCATTAAACTTACCTTTAAAAATTACCCAGGTCGCCACGATATTTTATGGTTTAATATCGAACCATTCTACACACTTGCCCTTATGAAAATCCCGCTATCTGACTATAATAAAACTCAGAAAATCCCAAAATTTCGTTAGACGAGTTGTCAACACAGAAAACTAGGAAATGGTTTACGGCGAAATAACTACACTAACATGTTTATAGAAGAATGAACCTTTTAATTACTCTTTTTATTTTAATTAAATACTCTATCATTGAGTATTACGTTTTCTTTATATTTAAAATGTTTACTAATTTTAGTCCAATAATTTTGTATAGACTACGACTACTGCATCTTTCTAATTGAGCCAGTACTTTTAATAACCCATACACACACTCACTCAATTTACATTTCTTTTTTAAAACTTCCTATTTAATTAATGAGCTCTTTATTAATTATAATGTTTTGGCCAAATGAAACTGTCTTTACACTTGTTACCTATTTGCGTAATATCCAAATGTTGTACACTATTTTGTCCGGAACTGTTTTCACTAGTCACTCTCCACTCCAAACACAGTTTATTATTACCTTACGTCATTTTATATTACTTGGTAGGCCTACTTTTGTATTTTTTCGGCCTACCAAGAACTCGTCCGAGGCTACCGTTTTGTTCTGGTAACTGTCTGCTGATTGTCTGGCCGCTCAGCCGTGAGTTGTAATGGAACTGGCCGCACGTTATTATTTGTACACTTGTATATAAATGTTTTCACACTTTTAATACTTTTGAATGTTTACACACTTTCTTGGATAGGCCGGATTTATTTTAATGGCCTATCTTGTAAACCCGAGGCCACTGTTTTCTAATTAACAAACTTTACTGTCTGATACTGCTTACTACTGTGCGTTGTGCACTATCTGATGACACACTGCAGACTGGAGACTGTGTCACAAGGCTGCTGCTGGCGGTTACGCAATGCGTCTGGCAATTGTTTTGGCTGACTGTATGTATGTTGCATTGCTGTACTGGAGGCTCCTCACAGGTGAAAGTCTGGCAATTTGGAAAGTGCTTAAAATGATAATTTAAATTAATATAAAATTAAACTGGGGTGGCTCACAATTCTGTACCGTTACATGGTATGTCTTTTTATTTCATAATAGTAATTTCCTGCTGGCATTGATTCATCAAACTGCAACATTTTTGTTATTGTCAATTCAGCATGACTGTATACATTAGTCTCAACATACAGCACACCTGTTTATATAAACAATGGTCTGCCAGGCTGGTGTTGTAAACACTCTGTCTCAACACTCACAGTCTAAACATTCTGGTTACATCATATACTGACATATCTGCTTGCTGCACTTTTCAATTTTTTTTTTTATAAATCTTTTAGATAACATATTTATCAATGTCTATTTCTTACAGTTCAAACCAAATATAATTTTAATTCATAAATATAACTTAACCCTTTTAGTTATTATTACCTTTTAATTACAGTTTTCATTTAATACCAGTATCTCAATTCATTTCTATTATTGAAGTAACTTTTCACACCTGTAAACATTTTTATTATACCTGATTATAAAATTTTTTATACTTACAATCCATTTAACATGATATACACACAAAACATAATCACCATACCACAATACTTTCACCTCACCTCTGAAACATTTAACACAAATATTAGTTTACATCAAACAATTTAGCCATCTATTATCGAATTCCAAATCTCGTAAACCATTCAACTCAAAAATTTCAATTATATAACTTTTAAATCAATCAGAATATTTTAAACATTTCAAATTGTTTCAATTAAATTCATTATTAAAATATAAATTCCATTATTATTGTGTGCCGTTATACAAATTAGCCAATTACTGTTTCCGAACTTAATGTTATTATTTCTTTAAATTGCAAAATATTAATCTTATTATTACAACAATTAATTACATACATACACTGTTCACTTAACCCTTTACAACACATACAATTGAATTCACTACATATTTATTTACAAATCTACTTCATTATTTATTCAGTTATCATATTTCCATGTTCAAATCAGCCAAGTCAAGATTCTTAAAACAAAATATTTAACTGTCTTTTATTGTTTTATGGTTTAGCCTCCATCGTCAAAAAGATATCTCACATATTTATAGACTAAATGATTTTTGTCCACCTTTAGTTTATTATTATTGTTTTCATAAATCATTATTTCTAAGTTCATCATCATACCATTTATTATCTCATACAACCTGTCACGATCAATTAATATTATCCAGTCTCCGTCGGTAATTTCTCTCAACATCATGTATGTTATTTTGTCATCATAAATTATCTTATTGTTATTTAAACGTACTTCTAACCTTACTTTCCATTCACCATAATCTCTTTTTAAATTATATATTTCTATCTCTTTGTCGACCCACAGTTCTCCATCCAAATTTCTCTCATCACTATACCACACCACCCTTTCTCTCTCATTCCATACAGAGGGTACTACCTTAATTAAACATTTCCTAACAACAAAAAACTTCAAAAATAATTATTCGTAGAACCCTTGTCTACCCAATATATGCGTGAAGATCTTTCTTCACCCCCCAGAACACCTCGTAAAAATTTTACCCTCTGTTTCATACCCACAATATAACTCTCTTTACACTCATTATCTAATTCAACAATGTCAGTTACTACGCCTTTACAATCTATTACTTTCTCTCTCTCACTCCTTATCTCTATCTCATCACTATCCAACACTGCACTCTCAACTATATCATTATTATTATTCACCATTATTTCATCATTAGAATTAATTATAACAACATCACCACTTACCTCAGAATTGTAATTACCATCAATATCTTCACTAGTCAACACTACCTCTCCCACTATTTTGTCACTGTCATTTATGAATTCATTATTAGAATTATCGTTATCACTCACCTGGTTAATTATTCCCTCACTATCATTAACAACATTATTATCACTTACCTGTTTTAATTCAACTTCTATACTCTCTTTTGATTGACATCTATCTCCTTCCCACTTTTTGTCCCACTCATCAAAACGGGCTATTGAATGAATAGCGTCACTCAAAATCCTGGCAGGGTCGCCACTTGTGAAGGTCCTCGCCTTTACCTTTTTAATTAATAATACACTCATCATAAAATAATACTTACCGCTGCCAGAATTTCACTTACCGTCATGGTCCCCGAAAACTTACCTTATTAAAACTGCCCAGGTCGCCACGATATTTTTTCTAAAGGTTAAATATCGAAACCTTCTACACTCTTGCCCTTATAAAAATCCCGCTATCTGACTACCCTTATATATCAGAAGAATCCCAATTACGTTAAACGAGTTGTCAGCACAGAAAACTAGGAAATGGTTTACGGCGAAATAACTACACTAACACATGTTTATAGAAGAATGAACCTTTTAATTACTCTTTTTATTTTAATTAAATACTCTATCATTGATTATTACGTTTTCTTTATATTTAAAATGTTTACTAATTTTAGTCCAATAATTTTGTATAGACTACGACTACTACATCTTTCTAGTTGAGCCAGTACTTTTAATAACCCATACACACACTCACTCAATTTACATTTCTTTTTTAAAACTTCCTATTTAATTAATGAGCTCTTTATTAATTATAATGTTTTGGCCAAATGAAACTGTCTTTACACTTGTTACCTATTTGCGTAATATCCAAATGTTGTACACGATACTGTCCGGAACTGTTTTCACTAGTCACTCTCCACTCCGAACACAGTTTATTATTACCTTACGTCATTTTATATTACTTGGTAGGCCTACTTTTGTATTTTTCGGCCTACCAAGAACTCGTCCGAGGCTACCGTTTTTGTTCTGGTAACTGTCTGCTGATTGTCTGGCCGCTCAGCCGTGCGTTGCAATGGAACTGGCCGCACGTTATTATTTGTACACTTTTAATACTTTTGAATGTTTACACACTTTCTTAGATAGACCGGATTTATTTTAACGACCTATCTTGTAAACCCGAGGCCACTGTTTTTTAATTAACAAACTTTACTGTCTGATACTGCTTACTACTGTTCACTCTCTAATGACACACTGCAGACTGGAAACTGTGTCACAAGGCTGCTGCTGGCGGTTACGCAATGCGTCTGGCAATTGTTTTGGCTAACAATGTGCATTGCTGTACTGGAGGCTCCTTACAGGTGCAGTTAACTATTGAATTACTGAATTAAATACTGATTTATATAAAATAAAATTCCCATTTCTGTACCGTTACAATACCCCCCCAATAAGAGATTGAAGGCCGGAGCGTTCAAACTCTTATTGCCTAAACCTAAGAGGATCAGTGAGGATATGGCGCCGCAACCCCCCTGAACACTCTACTAAATCATGGGTTTTTACCCCCCTAGTCTGGCGACTGCGACAGCACCCATCCGATCTTACTGGACTTCTCTGTTCGAGATCCCAACACCGAAAAATCGAACAGATACCCGACCCAGTATCACCTGACTTTAAAACATTTGATTAAAAAATTGACAAGCGGCCTTCCATCACTCCATATCCCACAACTGGTTTGTTTCCTCTTAGCCGTACTGGTTCATTGACAACGTACTGGCTCATTTTATATTATGGACCCTAAAAAATAATATTAATAAAACAACATTGGTTTACCATGGTACGCATAAATTCCAGTTAAATTGAATAATATTCCCCATACAATATTGCCCAGCCAACATGACACATTAATTATACATGATTACATTAACTCACAGTAATAGTACCTAAAATACAAATTATATCCACTTGACTACTATATTTATATAGGCTAAGCAAAAATTTTGTTTAATGAAATTAAATAATGAAAGTACATATTTCATTTATTTTACAATTACATTTGAAGTTTGAATCAGAATAAATTTAGATTTGTTATTAAAATCCTCTTTCCGATTAATTTAATTACCAAATTGATTTAATTTTATTTAATTTCTCAAACTCTAAGTTACAATAATTACCTCATTATTATTTTATTTGTTCAAAACAATTTCATTTGTTTTGCTTACATTTTACAAAAAGGCCCTACAAAAATATTCCCTACATTATTCAAAAATTTACATTCCTTTCTTCACATATGGTTGTAAAGGTCCTCCTTTCTTACCTTTTTAATTAAAAATTACTCATCATAAAATAATACTCACCACTGCCAGAATTTTACTTACCGTCATGATCCCATTAAACTTACCTTTAAAAATTACCCAGGTCGCCACGATATTTTATGGTTTAATATCGAACCATTCTACACACTTGCCCTTATGAAAATCCCGCTATCTGACTATAATAAAACTCAGAAAATCCCAAAATTTCGTTAGACGAGTTGTCAACACAGAAAACTAGGAAATGGTTTACGGCGAAATAACTACACTAACATGTTTATAGAAGAATGAACCTTTTAATTACTCTTTTTATTTTAATTAAATACTCTATCATTGAGTATTACGTTTTCTTTATATTTAAAATGTTTACTAATTTTAGTCCAATAATTTTGTATAGACTACGACTACTGCATCTTTCTAATTGAGCCAGTACTTTTAATAACCCATACACACACTCACTCAATTTACATTTCTTTTTTAAAACTTCCTATTTAATTAATGAGCTCTTTATTAATTATAATGTTTTGGCCAAATGAAACTGTCTTTACACTTGTTACCTATTTGCGTAATATCCAAATGTTGTACACTATTTTGTCCGGAACTGTTTTCACTAGTCACTCTCCACTCCAAACACAGTTTATTATTACCTTACGTCATTTTATATTACTTGGTAGGCCTACTTTTGTATTTTTTCGGCCTACCAAGAACTCGTCCGAGGCTACCGTTTTGTTCTGGTAACTGTCTGCTGATTGTCTGGCCGCTCAGCCGTGAGTTGTAATGGAACTGGCCGCACGTTATTATTTGTACACTTGTATATAAATGTTTTCACACTTTTAATACTTTTGAATGTTTACACACTTTCTTGGATAGGCCGGATTTATTTTAATGGCCTATCTTGTAAACCCGAGGCCACTGTTTTCTAATTAACAAACTTTACTGTCTGATACTGCTTACTACTGTGCGTTGTGCACTATCTGATGACACACTGCAGACTGGAGACTGTGTCACAAGGCTGCTGCTGGCGGTTACGCAATGCGTCTGGCAATTGTTTTGGCTGACTGTATGTATGTTGCATTGCTGTACTGGAGGCTCCTCACAGGTGAAAGTCTGGCAATTTGGAAAGTGCTTAAAATGATAATTTAAATTAATATAAAATTAAACTGGGGTGGCTCACAATTCTGTACCGTTACATGGTATGTCTTTTTATTTCATAATAGTAATTTCCTGCTGGCATTGATTCATCAAACTGCAACATTTTTGTTATTGTCAATTCAGCATGACTGTATACATTAGTCTCAACATACAGCACACCTGTTTATATAAACAATGGTCTGCCAGGCTGGTGTTGTAAACACTCTGTCTCAACACTCACAGTCTAAACATTCTGGTTACATCATATACTGACATATCTGCTTGCTGCACTTTTCAATTTTTTTTTTTATAAATCTTTTAGATAACATATTTATCAATGTCTATTTCTTACAGTTCAAACCAAATATAATTTTAATTCATAAATATAACTTAACCCTTTTAGTTATTATTACCTTTTAATTACAGTTTTCATTTAATACCAGTATCTCAATTCATTTCTATTATTGAAGTAACTTTTCACACCTGTAAACATTTTTATTATACCTGATTATAAAATTTTTTATACTTACAATCCATTTAACATGATATACACACAAAACATAATCACCATACCACAATACTTTCACCTCACCTCTGAAACATTTAACACAAATATTAGTTTACATCAAACAATTTAGCCATCTATTATCGAATTCCAAATCTCGTAAACCATTCAACTCAAAAATTTCAATTATATAACTTTTAAATCAATCAGAATATTTTAAACATTTCAAATTGTTTCAATTAAATTCATTATTAAAATATAAATTCCATTATTATTGTGTGCCGTTATACAAATTAGCCAATTACTGTTTCCGAACTTAATGTTATTATTTCTTTAAATTGCAAAATATTAATCTTATTATTACAACAATTAATTACATACATACACTGTTCACTTAACCCTTTACAACACATACAATTGAATTCACTACATATTTATTTACAAATCTACTTCATTATTTATTCAGTTATCATATTTCCATGTTCAAATCAGCCAAGTCAAGATCCTTAAAACAAAATATTTAACTGTCTTTTATTGTTTTATGGTTTAGCCTCCATCGTCAAAAAGATATCTCACATATTTATAGACTAAATGATTTTTGTCCACCTTTAGTTTATTATTATTGTTTTCATAAATCATTATTTCTAAGTTCATCATCATACCATTTATTATCTCATACAACCTGTCACGATCAATTAATATTATCCAGTCTCCGTCGGCAATTTCTCTCAACATCATGTATGTTATTTTGTCATCATAAATTATCTTATTGTTATTTAAACGTACTTCTAACCTTACTTTCCATTCACCATAATCTCTTTTTAAATTATATATTTCTATCTCTTTGTCGACCCACAGTTCTCCATCCAAATTTCTCTCATCACTATACCACACCACCCTTTCTCTCTCATTCCATACAGAGGGTACTACCTTAATTAAACATTTCCTAACAACAAAAAACTTCAAAAATAATTATTCGTAGAACCCTTGTCTACCCAATATATGCGTGAAGATCTTTCTTCACCCCCCAGAACACCTCGTAAAAATTTTACCCTGTGTTTCATACCCACAATATAACTCTCTTTACACTCATTATCTAATTCAACAATGTCAGTTACTACGCCTTTACAATCTATTACTTTCTCTCTCTCACTCCTTATCTCTATCTCATCACTATCCAACACTGCACTCTCAACTATATCATTATTATTATTCACCATTATTTCATCATTAGAATTAATTATAACAACATCACCACTTACCTCAGAATTGTAATTACCATCAATATCTTCACTAGTCAACACTACCTCTCCCACTATTTTGTCACTGTCATTTATGAATTCATTATTAGAATTATCGTTATCACTCACCTGGTTAATTATTCCCTCACTATCATTAACAACATTATTATCACTTACCTGTTTTAATTCAACTTCTATACTCTCTTTTGATTGACATCTATCTCCTTCCCACTTTTTGTCCCACTCATCAAAACGGGCTATTGAATGAATAGCGTCACTCAAAATCCTGGCAGGGTCGCCACTTGTGAAGGTCCTCGCCTTTACCTTTTTAATTAATAATACACTCATCATAAAATAATACTTACCGCTGCCAGAATTTCACTTACCGTCATGGTCCCCGAAAACTTACCTTATTAAAACTGCCCAGGTCGCCACGATATTTTTTCTAAAGGTTAAATATCGAAACCTTCTACACTCTTGCCCTTATAAAAATCCCGCTATCTGACTACCCTTATATATCAGAAGAATCCCAATTACGTTAAACGAGTTGTCAGCACAGAAAACTAGGAAATGGTTTACGGCGAAATAACTACACTAACACATGTTTATAGAAGAATGAACCTTTTAATTACTCTTTTTATTTTAATTAAATACTCTATCATTGATTATTACGTTTTCTTTATATTTAAAATGTTTACTAATTTTAGTCCAATAATTTTGTATAGACTACAACTACTACATCTTTCTAGTTGAGCCAGTACTTTTAATAACCCATACACACACTCACTCAATTTACATTTCTTTTTTAAAACTTCCTATTTAATTAATGAGCTCTTTATTAATTATAATGTTTTGGCCAAATGAAACTGTCTTTACACTTGTTACCTATTTGCGTAATATCCAAATGTTGTACACGATACTGTCCGGAACTGTTTTCACTAGTCACTCTCCACTCCGAACACAGTTTATTATTACCTTACGTCATTTTATATTACTTGGTAGGCCTACTTTTGTATTTTTCGGCCTACCAAGAACTCGTCCGAGGCTACCGTTTTTGTTCTGGTAACTGTCTGCTGATTGTCTGGCCGCTCAGCCGTGCGTTGCAATGGAACTGGCCGCACGTTATTATTTGTACACTTTTAATACTTTTGAATGTTTACACACTTTCTTAGATAGACCGGATTTATTTTAACGACCTATCTTGTAAACCCGAGGCCACTGTTTTTTAATTAACAAACTTTACTGTCTGATACTGCTTACTACTGTTCACTCTCTAATGACACACTGCAGACTGGAAACTGTGTCACAAGGCTGCTGCTGGCGGTTACGCAATGCGTCTGGCAATTGTTTTGGCTAACAATGTGCATTGCTGTACTGGAGGCTCCTTACAGGTGCAGTTAACTATTGAATTACTGAATTAAATACTGATTTATATAAAATAAAATTCCCATTTCTGTACCGTTACAATACCCCCCCAATAAGAGATTGAAGGCCGGAGCGTTCAAACTCTTATTGCCTAAACCTAAGAGGATCAGTGAGGATATGGCGCCGCAACCCCCCTGAACACTCTACTAAATCATGGGTTTTTACCCCCCTAGTCTGGCGACTGCGACAGCACCCATCCGATCTTACTGGACTTCTCTGTTCGAGATCCCAACACCGAAAAATCGAACAGATACCCGACCCAGTATCACCTGACTTTAAAACATTTGATTAAAAAATTGACAAGCGGCCTTCCATCACTCCATATCCCACAACTGGTTTGTTTCCTCTTAGCCGTACTGGTTCATTGACAACGTACTGGCTCATTTTATATTATGGACCCTAAAAAATAATATTAATAAAACAACATTGGTTTACCATGGTACGCATAAATTCCAGTTAAATTGAATAATATTCCCCATACAATATTGCCCAGCCAACATGACACATTAATTATACATGATTACATTAACTCACAGTAATAGTACCTAAAATACAAATTATATCCACTTGACTACTATATTTATATAGGCTAAGCAAAAATTTTGTTTAATGAAATTAAATAATGAAAGTACATATTTCATTTATTTTACAATTACATTTGAAGTTTGAATCAGAATAAATTTAGATTTGTTATTAAAATCCTCTTTCCGATTAATTTAATTACCAAATTGATTTAATTTTATTTAATTTCTCAAACTCTAAGTTACAATAATTACCTCATTATTATTTTATTTGTTCAAAACAATTTCATTTGTTTTGCTTACATTTTACAAAAAGGCCCTACAAAAATATTCCCTACATTATTCAAAAATTTACATTCCTTTCTTCACATATGGTTGTAAAGGTCCTCCTTTCTTACCTTTTTAATTAAAAATTACTCATCATAAAATAATACTCACCACTGCCAGAATTTTACTTACCGTCATGATCCCATTAAACTTACCTTTAAAAATTACCCAGGTCGCCACGATATTTTATGGTTTAATATCGAACCATTCTACACACTTGCCCTTATGAAAATCCCGCTATCTGACTATAATAAAACTCAGAAAATCCCAAAATTTCGTTAGACGAGTTGTCAACACAGAAAACTAGGAAATGGTTTACGGCGAAATAACTACACTAACATGTTTATAGAAGAATGAACCTTTTAATTACTCTTTTTATTTTAATTAAATACTCTATCATTGAGTATTACGTTTTCTTTATATTTAAAATGTTTACTAATTTTAGTCCAATAATTTTGTATAGACTACGACTACTGCATCTTTCTAATTGAGCCAGTACTTTTAATAACCCATACACACACTCACTCAATTTACATTTCTTTTTTAAAACTTCCTATTTAATTAATGAGCTCTTTATTAATTATAATGTTTTGGCCAAATGAAACTGTCTTTACACTTGTTACCTATTTGCGTAATATCCAAATGTTGTACACTATTTTGTCCGGAACTGTTTTCACTAGTCACTCTCCACTCCAAACACAGTTTATTATTACCTTACGTCATTTTATATTACTTGGTAGGCCTACTTTTGTATTTTTTCGGCCTACCAAGAACTCGTCCGAGGCTACCGTTTTGTTCTGGTAACTGTCTGCTGATTGTCTGGCCGCTCAGCCGTGAGTTGTAATGGAACTGGCCGCACGTTATTATTTGTACACTTGTATATAAATGTTTTCACACTTTTAATACTTTTGAATGTTTACACACTTTCTTGGATAGGCCGGATTTATTTTAATGGCCTATCTTGTAAACCCGAGGCCACTGTTTTCTAATTAACAAACTTTACTGTCTGATACTGCTTACTACTGTGCGTTGTGCACTATCTGATGACACACTGCAGACTGGAGACTGTGTCACAAGGCTGCTGCTGGCGGTTACGCAATGCGTCTGGCAATTGTTTTGGCTGACTGTATGTATGTTGCATTGCTGTACTGGAGGCTCCTCACAGGTGAAAGTCTGGCAATTTGGAAAGTGCTTAAAATGATAATTTAAATTAATATAAAATTAAACTGGGGTGGCTCACAATTCTGTACCGTTACATGGTATGTCTTTTTATTTCATAATAGTAATTTCCTGCTGGCATTGATTCATCAAACTGCAACATTTTTGTTATTGTCAATTCAGCATGACTGTATACATTAGTCTCAACATACAGCACACCTGTTTATATAAACAATGGTCTGCCAGGCTGGTGTTGTAAACACTCTGTCTCAACACTCACAGTCTAAACATTCTGGTTACATCATATACTGACATATCTGCTTGCTGCACTTTTCAATTTTTTTTTTTATAAATCTTTTAGATAACATATTTATCAATGTCTATTTCTTACAGTTCAAACCAAATATAATTTTAATTCATAAATATAACTTAACCCTTTTAGTTATTATTACCTTTTAATTACAGTTTTCATTTAATACCAGTATCTCAATTCATTTCTATTATTGAAGTAACTTTTCACACCTGTAAACATTTTTATTATACCTGATTATAAAATTTTTTATACTTACAATCCATTTAACATGATATACACACAAAACATAATCACCATACCACAATACTTTCACCTCACCTCTGAAACATTTAACACAAATATTAGTTTACATCAAACAATTTAGCCATCTATTATCGAATTCCAAATCTCGTAAACCATTCAACTCAAAAATTTCAATTATATAACTTTTAAATCAATCAGAATATTTTAAACATTTCAAATTGTTTCAATTAAATTCATTATTAAAATATAAATTCCATTATTATTGTGTGCCGTTATACAAATTAGCCAATTACTGTTTCCGAACTTAATGTTATTATTTCTTTAAATTGCAAAATATTAATCTTATTATTACAACAATTAATTACATACATACACTGTTCACTTAACCCTTTACAACACATACAATTGAATTCACTACATATTTATTTACAAATCTACTTCATTATTTATTCAGTTATCATATTTCCATGTTCAAATCAGCCAAGTCAAGATCCTTAAAACAAAATATTTAACTGTCTTTTATTGTTTTATGGTTTAGCCTCCATCGTCAAAAAGATATCTCACATATTTATAGACTAAATGATTTTTGTCCACCTTTAGTTTATTATTATTGTTTTCATAAATCATTATTTCTAAGTTCATCATCATACCATTTATTATCTCATACAACCTGTCACGATCAATTAATATTATCCAGTCTCCGTCGGCAATTTCTCTCAACATCATGTATGTTATTTTGTCATCATAAATTATCTTATTGTTATTTAAACGTACTTCTAACCTTACTTTCCATTCACCATAATCTCTTTTTAAATTATATATTTCTATCTCTTTGTCGACCCACAGTTCTCCATCCAAATTTCTCTCATCACTATACCACACCACCCTTTCTCTCTCATTCCATACAGAGGGTACTACCTTAATTAAACATTTCCTAACAACAAAAAACTTCAAAAATAATTATTCGTAGAACCCTTGTCTACCCAATATATGCGTGAAGATCTTTCTTCACCCCCCAGAACACCTCGTAAAAATTTTACCCTGTGTTTCATACCCACAATATAACTCTCTTTACACTCATTATCTAATTCAACAATGTCAGTTACTACGCCTTTACAATCTATTACTTTCTCTCTCTCACTCCTTATCTCTATCTCATCACTATCCAACACTGCACTCTCAACTATATCATTATTATTATTCACCATTATTTCATCATTAGAATTAATTATAACAACATCACCACTTACCTCAGAATTGTAATTACCATCAATATCTTCACTAGTCAACACTACCTCTCCCACTATTTTGTCACTGTTATTTATGAATTCATTATTAGAATTATCGTTATCAATCACCTGGTTAATTATTCCCTCACTATCATTAACAACATTATTATCACTTACCTGTTTTAATTCAACTTCTATACTCTCTTTTGATTGACATCTATCTCCTTCCCACTTTTTGTCCCACTCATCAAAACGGGCTATTGAATGAATAGCGTCACTCAAAATCCTGGCAGGGTCGCCACTTGTGAAGGTCCTCGCCTTTACCTTTTTAATTAATAATACACTCATCATAAAATAATACTTACCGCTGCCAGAATTTCACTTACCGTCATGGTCCCCGAAAACTTACCTTATTAAAACTGCCCAGGTCACCACGATATTTTTTCTAAAGGTTAAATATCGAAACCTTCTACACTCTTGCCCTTATAAAAATCCCGCTATCTGACTACCCTTATATATCAGAAGAATCCCAATTACGTTAAACGAGTTGTCAGCACAGAAAACTAGGAAATGGTTTACGGCGAAATAACTACACTAACACATGTTTATAGAAGAATGAACCTTTTAATTACTCTTTTTATTTTAATTAAATACTCTATCATTGATTATTACGTTTTCTTTATATTTAAAATGTTTACTAATTTTAGTCCAATAATTTTGTATAGACTACGACTACTACATCTTTCTAGTTGAGCCAGTACTTTTAATAACCCATACACACACTCACTCAATTTACATTTCTTTTTTAAAACTTCCTATTTAATTAATGAGCTCTTTATTAATTATAATGTTTTGGCCAAATGAAACTGTCTTTACACTTGTTACCTATTTGCGTAATATCCAAATGTTGTACACGATACTGTCCGGAACTGTTTTCACTAGTCACTCTCCACTCCGAACACAGTTTATTATTACCTTACGTCATTTTATATTACTTGGTAGGCCTACTTTTGTATTTTTCGGCCTACCAAGAACTCGTCCGAGGCTACCGTTTTTGTTCTGGTAACTGTCTGCTGATTGTCTGGCCGCTCAGCCGTGCGTTGCAATGGAACTGGCCGCACGTTATTATTTGTACACTTTTAATACTTTTGAATGTTTACACACTTTCTTAGATAGACCGGATTTATTTTAACGACCTATCTTGTAAACCCGAGGCCACTGTTTTTTAATTAACAAACTTTACTGTCTGATACTGCTTACTACTGTTCACTCTCTAATGACACACTGCAGACTGGAAACTGTGTCACAAGGCTGCTGCTGGCGGTTACGCAATGCGTCTGGCAATTGTTTTGGCTAACAATGTGCATTGCTGTACTGGAGGCTCCTTACAGGTGCAGTTAACTATTGAATTACTGAATTAAATACTGATTTATATAAAATAAAATTCCCATTTCTGTACCGTTACAATACCCCCCCAATAAGAGATTGAAGGCCGGAGCGTTCAAACTGTTATTGCCTAAACCTAAGAGGATCAGTGAGGATATGGCGCCGCAACCCCCCTGAACACTCTACTAAATCATGGGTTTTTACCCCCCTAGTCTGGCGACTGCGACAGCACCCATCCGATCTTACTGGACTTCTCTGTTCGAGATCCCAACACCGAAAAATCGAACAGATACCCGACCCAGTATCGCCTGACTTTAAAACATTTGATTAAAAAATTGACAAGCGGCCTTCCATCACTCCATATCCCACAACTGGTTTGTTTCCTCTTAGCCGTACTGGTTCATTGACAACGTACTGGCTCATTTTATATTATGGACCCTAAAAAATAATATTAATAAAACAACATTGGTTTACCATGGTACGCATAAATTCCAGTTAAATTGAATAATATTCCCCATACAATATTGCCCAGCCAACATGACACATTAATTATACATGATTACATTAACTCACAGTAATAGTACCTAAAATACAAATTATATCCACTTGACTACTATATTTATATAGGCTAAGCAAAAATTTTGTATAATGAAATTAAATAATGAAAGTACATATTTCATTTATTTTACAATTACATTTGAAGTTTGCATCAGAATAAATTTAAATTTATTATTAAAATCATCTTTTCAATTATTTAATTATCAAATTAATTTGATTATATTTAATTTCTCAAACTCTAGGTTACAACAATTACCTCATTATTATTTTATCAAAAAAAAATTTACTTTAATTCTTTTATGTCACAATAGGGTTTTGCTCAAGATACTGATTCATCAAGCTACAACAGTTATCAGCTTCAACACATCTGGCTGTAAACATTGGTCACACAACCTACCCGTTTATATAAACACTTGTGTGCCAGACTTGTTTTCATAAACACTCTCGGTCTCAACACTCACATAGTCTAAACATTCTGGTTACATCATATACTGACATATCTGCTTGCTGCACTTTTCAATTTTTTTATAAATCTTTTAGATAACATATTTATCAATGGCTATTTCTTACAATTTAAGCCAAATATTATTTTAATTCACCTTTCAGTTATTATTGCCTTTTAATTACAGTTTCTATTTAATACTATTATCTCAATACCATTATTATTATTATTACACTCTTTTCACACCTGTAAGCGTTTTATTCTATCTGATTGGTATTATAAACTTTATACTTACAATACATTATCCACTTATTGACCTGAACACAAAATACACCACACACACATACACCAATATCTCCATGTAACCTCTGAAACATTTAACAACAATGTTATTTCATACAAACAATTTAACATTTATTCATTAATATCAAATCTCATAAAACAATTTACACTCATTAGAAAAATTCGACCATATAACATTTAAATCAAGCAAAATATTTAAACATTTCAAATTATTTTAATTAAATCAATTATTGAAAACAACATTTTTTATTACTTTCACCCATTGCAATAACTACAACTCATTCATTATCTTCTTCTCAATTATTTTTGTTATTTATTTAAGCTGCAAAATATTAATATTATTATTATCATGATCACAACAGTTTCTGCTACATACATACATTGTTTATCTAACATTTTATAATACATACAATTAATGACACTACACCTGTATTTACAATTCTTCAGCAATAATTATTCAGTTGTATCACACTTCATTGTCCAAGGTTACGAGGTCTGAACCAATAAACATAATGTTTACAAACTGTCTTTTATTGTTTTAATAGTTTATCTTCCATCGTCCCAAATAAGTCTTGGTGTTATGTAACATTTTTCAATTTTATTACCACACAAATGACTGTTTTGTGTGTTGTAGCCATACAAACGAAATTCATTCATCTTACTCAAATACTCATTAAACCAGTCTACATTAGGCATTTTTGTTACGTCTCCATCGGTAAATTCACTCATTATTGGGTTAACTATTTTGGTCAAATCATTATAGTCATTATTATTCAAGTATACTTTTAAACTTTCATTCCATTCTTCATACTTTCTATTCAAGTTATATAATTCTGTTACTTTCGCCACATACACTTCTCTGTTTAACTCTCTCTCATCACAATACCAAATCATACTTTCAACATCATTATTACAGACAGAGGGTACAACATTATACAACATCACTAAACAACTCAACTCTTCTACTAATACGGGTCTCTTGCCCTTCAAAAACAACATTTGTGGATTCATTAAATATTCATCATAAACATTATAAACAATAAGGGGAAAATTTGCCCTCTGTCCCCACTCGACCACAACATTATTTTTTCGCTCTCTCTCTACTTCATCAATACACATTAACATTTCATTATCACTACATTCCACCAACTCATCAGTACTCTCATTCTTTATTTTTACCGTATCCGTCTCCGATACTAATTCTTCAAACTCAATATTATTATTCTCATTATTTTCAACATTATTGTTATCACTTATCTTACTCTCTACTACTACGTTTTTACCCATATCATTATAATTGTTATCTGTTGTACATTCAAAATTTTCAGTTACCTTTTGTCTTTGTTTATCAAATTTTTCCACCACATTACTCTCTATTTTGTCAATTTTATTATTCCTACTATTCAATGAGTGACTCAACGTTTCTTTTAATTCATTTGTCAATTTGATACAGTTACTCTCGCAGTTGATTTGTACTTTATTAATATCAGTTTTAAGTTCATCAAATTTTGCGCTAATACTCTGTTGAAACTGAATATTCTGTTCTTCGACTTTTTTATTAAAATTGTTATTTTGAGCGTCAAAACGACTCTCAAATTTTTCGTCAGTTGCATCTAAACGTTTACTTAAATCACTATTTTTTACCATGTTTTCAGACATAGTTTGTATCAGGTTGAATATATCATTTATTGACAACTCCTTTTCTCTTGTTTTAATTATTACGGGAGTAGAAATCGCTCCCGGCGTACTAATTACAGATTTTTCTACATTACGGTCATCTATTGGTAGTGACTCTGTTTGGATATCTGAGTCAGTATTTATTTGACTCTCGGTCTGACTGTCAGATAGACTGACGAATTCATTGTTGTCTGCCATTTTTATATTGTCAATTAACTACTTTTCTTAATTTACATATACTGCTCTTAGACTTATTTCTACAACATCTTATATTTACTCTAATCTTACCTCATTGTCTTGCGTACTTTACGTCATTTTTTCCGTATCGTTATTCAACCTTCAACCATACTTGTATTCGCTTTTAGGTGCCGATTTATAATTATTTTACAAATCGAGTCTCTGTTCGCAGCGCCAATTGTACTATCTTCTTTTAATACATTTAATTATTAGACTTTTATTCATTTTAAAACTCACCTCTTACGCCAAGGTCCGTTGCACGAAACTGCGAAATACAAATATGACCTTCAGGTTATCTGAATAACATACTCGACTCGCTTTTCATTTGAAACAAATCTAATTTAATTGCATTGGTTATTTTCTTTTAAAATACACACTTACTCCTCCTTCTACCTCAATTCACATATTACAGCTCCTTTTCTCTTTTTTAAAAAAAAAAAAGATACTCCATACACATTTTACTTAACCATTTTCTTATTCTAATATATTTAGAAATCTATTAAAGTGCGACCCAGATTGCCCATCCACTCATTCATACGAAACCCCTCTTTATATGTATAATTACTTCAAAACCCCCTTTTACACATGATCACAACAATTTTGGGTTAGATACAATTACCGTTACCATGGCGTCTCCTGCAACCTCGTGACGCGTCACACACACGATGTCTTTCCCGAAAAAAAATGTTATTGTTTCATTGATTTTTGACAGTTACACTGAATCACTGGTATATCACTTTACTTTTGATTTATATTTTAGTTCTTTAGGCATGCTGTTACGGTCAGCCGACCCTTGATACGCTCGAGCTAAGATTTTTACGACCGCGCGGTCTGAAGGTGTTATTAGACTGGGTGGCAAACTTTTTGTTTGTACACTGTTAATACTTTTTAATAACTGTTTTCAAACGTTCTAAGATAGGCCGAATTTGTTTCAACGGCCTATCTTGTAAACCCGAGGCCACTGTTTTAAATTCACAACTTTATTGTCTGGTGCTGCTTACTCTCTGATACCAAGCTGCAGACTGGAGACTGTGTCACAAGGCTGCTGCTGGGCGGTTGCGCAATGCGTCTGGCAATTGTTTTGGCTGACAATATGCATTGCTGTACTGGAGGCTCCTTACAGGTGAAGTCTGGCAATTTGAAAGTGATTGAAATGGGTGATCTATATTAATATAAAATTAAACTGTGGTAGCTCCCATATATAAAGTGAATTGTACACTTTTCACAAAATCACAGCCAAAATTAATAAAAAATAAAAAACCTTCTAATTCGCCCCCTTACAATCTCAAGACGCCCTTGAGAGTGAAGAGAGAGGTGTTTGTTTATAAGTATTTGTAAGGTTATAGTGTATGAAGACGTTTAATATATACTGTTAGTTCTTCCAAGAAAAATGACAGATACAGGAACACAACAGACCAAATCTAAAGGTCCTGCTCCAACAGTCGATCAGATTAACGCAGATAGAATTACTCAGCTTGCAAATCAGTATTGGGCTCCACATACAAAATACGATCATCTGCCTTTTGATAAAGCCATTGTAGAAGACATTTACACTAGAGAAATTTTTGGATCCAAGTTTTCAATAAGACGAACAATGATGCTTGAATTCAGTCAGTATTTAGAGAACTATTTGTGGCCGAATTATGTGACAGGAGAAGCCACTCATGCACACATGATGTCCATAGTTGTAATGTTAAATGAGAAGTTCCGTGAAAGAGTTCCTGCATGGGAGGCTTTAAAGAAGAGACCAACACATTTTCCAGGATTCTTTCAGCAAGTACTGGAAGCATGTCTGTCATGTAATTTTATTAGAGAACAGACAGCACTGATCGTATTTCTGAATCATAGTTTTAATAGTATGGAAGTAGAACTTGTACGAGAACAAGTTAAGCGTCTTGTCTCACTCTCAATGTGGGTTTCTTTGCAAGAGGTGTGTATAATTATTTGTCTTATTCTTAAGGGTTAAAAATGAGTCATGTGTGTTATTTTCATGCACAGTTTTTATATTGTTGAATACACAAATTGTAAAATATAATTACATGACCTATTTGATACTTAGTTTTGAACAATATTAAACATCGTTTTAATACACAGTTGTTTGTACTGTGTTGACAATATTCTCATTTTTAATATAGTAAAATCTGAATGTATTACATGTTAAAATAATAAAATGTGTAGAATTTAATTTTTTTACAACCCAAAAATTGCATAAGAATGGGTGGTTCAATTTAGTGAATTCAAAAAAGTAGGCATGCTCGAAATAATGAAGCTGCTGAGAAGAGGCAACATGGCAAACATATATTGTTATGATTGAAATTCTGTGTTTTGGAGTCAATAAAATTAGTTGCATCAGCCAGTCAGCATTCATTTTTGAAACAGATTTTATTGGAAATTTTGAGCTACTCTTTATTAAAATAAAGAATTGGAAAAGTGAAATACAGTTTACTGGTTATTATATAGGCCTATCTAAGAGAGCGTGTAAACATTTATCAACATTAAAAGTGTAGAACCAAGAGCGCGACCAGCCTACAACAACATCTAAGAGTAAAAAGTTATGCCGGCCGACTTAATTATCTTCCAGAACGTGAGACGTTAATTAATAAATCAATAAGAACCATGAGACAATAAACCGTGAAATCAGTACCGGTACCAACAGTGGCGTGAGTGTGAGAGAACTCAGAAATCGGTCAGTTAGTGAACTGGTGTCACGGTTATTATACGTGAATAATACGGGTGTGCATTGGAGGCAAGCTATTATCAGGATGAGTACAACCTTTTAAAATTCAATTATTATATTTCAATATTCGTTTTTATAGACACATTAATAAGAAATAGAGATCTCTAAGAGAGGGGAGTTTATTCAAACATTAAAAAGAGAAAGAGTGTGTGTGTGTGTGTGTGTGTGGTTATATACTGGTTCATTTTCAATTTTCTTATACGTATTTAGTAAGGTTAATTATCATAGTATTTAAAAAAAAAAAAAAAAGATAACAAAGATACTGTCATTTGTAGAAGTAAAAAAAGGGGGCGATTTTCGATGAATAAAATAAGTATGCATTTTAGACAGTAGAAAATGTGTTAGCGTCATTTTCACACATATCAAATCCAAATAATCCTTTTTGCAGCAGTTTCGTCTGAACGGCCCTTGGAATAAAAACCCTAAGGTAAGAGTTAATTATAATCTTATAATGTCAATAATTGAGTAGTTTCATTCAAAATATCATCGCCGAAGCAAGGATGGGGGTGGAATAAAAGAAAAAATGTCCACCCCTTCCGCATCAGTCCTTGTGAAAGCAACTAGACGCCACAGTCTAGGGGGGGTAATAGTGAGTGTGGATGGGCGGTGACTCAGTTACAGGTCACGAGGGAGATGTGGTTTACGGCGAGGATGAGGCTGGAAAGGGCCAAGAAGCCTCGCGTAGAACACATTAATATGTAACGGGTATCGGGGGTTAAGGGATTAAAAGGGGGGTAGAAAAAAAAATGAAAAAAAAAATAAATATATATATATATATGTATATATATCTATATATTTGTATATACTTTTGTGCCTGCCATTAAATTGATGTTTTGCATTTTTGGTTGTATTATTGTTTATGTGTATTAATAGTGTTATGGAATTATATTGTTTACGATATATACATAATCAAACGTTAGGATAAGGCAGTTCATATTTTAATTAAATATTCAATTTATTTGTTTTTTTTTCAGTAATAATAAAGAGATTTAGTCCATTCAGATAAGAGATTTTGTTTTGTTTTGATACAATCTGATTTTGACTTAAATTTTAAATGATGAGTTTGTGTAGAAAACATTATAGGGGTATGGATGCACCCAGTATTTGCCAAAGGCGACCCAGTTTGCATGTAAGGGGGAACATATCGGTTGAGGATCTGGCATGATATAAGCCAGGGATTTGGATTTTTGGGGAAACATGATAGAAGGCGAGGTGCGCGGTGGTGCATGTCTGTTCGATTTTTCGGTGTTGGGATCTCGAACAGAGAAGTCCAGTAAGATCGGATGGGTGCTGTCGCAGTCGCCAGACTAGGGGGGTAAGAACCCATGATTTAGTAGAGTGTTCAGGGGGGTTGCGGCGCCATATCCTCACTGATCCTCTTAGGTTTAGGCAATAAGAGTTTGAACGCTCCGGCCTTCAATCTCTTATTGGGGGGGGTATTGTAACGGTACAGAAATGGGAATTTTATTTTATATAAATCAGTATTTAATTCAGTAATTCAATAGTTAAGTATTTAATTTCAAGGTAGGTGGAAGTTATAGTATATTAATATCTTTAATATTTTATTTAAAATAATAAACGTCTCAATGGCGCCCGAACAGGGACAGTTTTTATTAATTAAAATAGTAAAAACCGTACCTACAGTAAAGATACAAACATGTTTTAGGTTAGCATAGCAAAATAATATTACATTACAAAATTTAATTAATTACATTATTTACTTAATTAATTTATTTAATCAATTTATTTAATTTAATTTGACCAATAATACAAAATGTCAGATAACGAAAATAACATAAATGAAATGACGAGTGTCGAAGTTTTTGACGAGTCAGAGATAAGTAAGTTTGAGTTACATTTGACTCCCAGTGCGAGTCAAGAGAAAGCAGAGATAAATTTAAGTGACCAAAGTAATGTAACTGATGATTCGGGTGTGCAACTGACCCCGACTTCAACAAAATATAATCCCCAATTTAACAGTGATGTAATGAGTATGTTACAATTACTTCTAGAACAGAATAAAGAAATGAAGAGTGATTCTGACGCTAAATTCAATATTCAGAATAACAAATTTAACGAATTAAATAATCGTTTTGACAATAACGATATAAAATTGAATAAATTTGACGCTAAATTTGATGTACTCAAATTTGTTATTGATGAGGTAAAAATAAAATGCGAAAATAGTTGTAATGAATTGAAACGAGATATTGAGAGAGTAGTAGAGTCAGTAGGAGAACAGAGTAAAAGTAAAAATAACAATGACAGTAAGAAATTAACAAGTGATGAAAATAATGTCGAAAATGAGAACATAATTAAAGATGTGATAGTAGAGAGTAAGACAACAATTGTTAACAATAATATTGAAAGTGGTAATGTAATTGAAAAGGTGGTATCAGAAAGTGATACGTTGAAAATAGATAGTGAAACAGTGAGTGAGAGAGAGAGAGAGTGATATGTAACGAAGTAATAATTAGTGTTGTTGAATTAGAAAAGAATGGAAAGAAAGAGTAGATGAATGTGTAGGGCAGAGGGTAAATTTTCCCCTTATTTGTGATGAACCAGAGTGTTCAAAAGTGTTATTTTTGGGCAAGAGACCCTTATTAATGAAAGATTTGAGTTGTTTATTTTTGTTGAATAATTGTGTACCCTCTGTCTGTAATAATGATGTTGAAAGTATGATTTGGTATTGTGATGAGAGAGATATAAGTGGAGAATTGTATGTTAGTAAAGAAACAGAATTATATAACTTAAATAGAAAGTACGATGAATGGAAGGAAAGTTTAGAAATATATTTGAGTAACAATGATTATAATGATTTGGTAAAAATAATTAACCCGATAGTGAATGAATTTAATGACGGAGACTTGACAAAATTACCTAATGTAGTGAATGAATTTAATGACGGAGACTTGACAAAATTACCTAATGTAGACTGGTGTAATGAGTATTGTGGTATGATTCATGAGTTTAGTTTGTATGGTTACGACACACAAAACAGTCATTTGTGTGGTGATAAAATTGAACAATGTTATGTAGAACCAAGGTTAATTTGGAACGATGGAGGTTAAACTATTAAAACAATAAAAGACAGTATAAACATTGTGTTTAATGGTTTTTTGACATGGCAAATCTGGACAAATGAAGTGCGGAAAAAACTGAACAATTAATAAGAGTTTGTAAATAAAAATATAGTGAATTTATTTGTGTGCATTGTGGAATGTTAAGTAAATAATGTGTGTACGTAAGATGATTGTTGTGATAATAATAATATCAATATTTTGCAATTTAAATAAATAGAATGAATTGTGAAAACGGTAATTGATTAATGGTAATTGTTTCGATAACTATATAATTTATATTTTTGGTAATTAATGTAATTAAAACAATTTGATACATGTTAAATATTTTGATTGCTTATTTAAATATTAATTAATTAAATATTTTTATGAATTCAATTTATTTCACGAGAGGTGGAAATTTGGTAATGAATGATAAATTATTTAATTTAAACTAATAGATTTTGTGAAATGTTTCAGAGATGGTGGTGATTATGTTTTGTGTGTATAGCGTGTTAAATGGATTGTAAGTATGAAAATTTTATAATCATGTATAACAAAAATATTTACAGGTAATTAAGAAAAAAAAAATAATTTTGGAAAATATTTCACTGTAAAAGTTGTAACCAAAGGGTTCAATGACTATTTTGTGGTACCTGCTATGTTAGGTTATGAGTAGGGGATAATGGTATTAAGAATGTGATTGTGGAGGAATTTAAAGGGAGATTAGAACCAATGATGTAATGTTTGTAAAATTTATTGAAATATTAAGAAAAACTGAAACATTTAATCACGTAGAATCATTTTGAAAATTGTAATCAAAGTCATGGAAATTGTTTTGAATGTATTAAGAGATGAAATTGAATTGTAACCGCCCCTGGAGTAACTTAATATTGTAAATGCTAGTGTTGTGTAAATTCATTTTGATTCAAATTGAAATTGTAATTTTTACATATTTTATACATTAACTTCATACAGCTGTAATTAAAGTCAAATTGTTTTGGGTGGAGATTGTTAAAGAATTTTCAAGTTAAATAAATAATTTAAAAGGGTCAATTTTATTAATGAATTAAAATATATCGGATCTGAATTGGAATAAAAAATCTAAGAGACAAATATGTTATCTAAAAGATTTATAAAATTTGAAAAGTGTAGTAAGCAGATATGTCATTATATGATGTAACCAGAATGTTTAGACTATGTGAGTATTGAGACAGTGTTTATAGCAAGTCTGGCACACAAGTGTTTATGTAAACAGGTGTGTTATGTTGAGACTAATGTATACAGTCATGCTGAATTGACAATAACAGAAATGTTGTAGTCTGCTGAATCAGTATCTCGAGCAAAACCCTATTGTGACATAAAAGAATTAAAGTAAATTTTTTGTTAAAATAATAACGAGGTAATTATTGTAACCTAGAGTTTGAGAAATTAAACACCATTGAATTAATTTGGTAATCAAATTAATAGAAACAATGATTTTTAACAATGAACTTAAATTTTTTTTTTGAAAGAAAAAAAAATGGGATGCATATAATTTCAAAATTAAATGAATTGTAGAATTAAGTGACCAAATATAATTGTCAAGTTTTAGTATCCGTAAGAATGGGAACGTTTTAAAAGATGTGTAACCAAATAAAAACTTGGTATCAATACAAGAAGTGGGGATGATTTTGGGGGGTAGATTGGTGCTCAATGAAGTGATAGAACAATGGAGTGTGGAACTGCAAAGGTTGAAAGCTTTAGTGTATAAATGTTAATTAATTAGTTAGTAGGTTGCTATTGCGGGGGTGGCCTGTGCCCTCGCAAATAGCGGAAAGGGTTGGGGGTAACCGAGAGTGTTACCTCCATCGGAGGCCAAAATGGCAAAAATGTGCGACACACTTTTTCCGTGTGAATTAAAGTTCACACATTGATAGACGACCGTGTCGCACATAGTAAGAATAATGAATGTAACAGGCAGTCAAATTGAAGTTTAGATTTCCCCGACTTTTCGGGCGATTACTGCCTTACCAGCACTAATCGTGGATTTGGCTAGCGGCCATCTATGGTCATATCAAGTCCCTTGACCATAGCTGACTTGAAATTGGTACATATTAGAAATTCAATGGGGGAGAACCTAGGGGAAATCTCCCGGCACTATGAAACAGCGGCTGCCACTCTGCCCGCGTGGGGGTAGCATAGACAGGTGGTAGACCCGCATTAAGGGTGTGTAATTATAGACCCGAACATGTTGATGTTCAATACTTTCAAATGTAATAGCGGAAGCAAAGACACGGAGAGGTAAAACCTGCTCCAAAATATACAGTCTCTGTCGAAGCGCAAGGGCGAAACAGTCCTCCATAATTTGAAATAGTGTGTGTGGCTGGGAGGTGACTCAAAGGAGTCACGAATGTAAATTTTATAACATAAAAATTTCTTACAATTTGATCTTATAAAAATGCTTGTGCTCTGTTCAATTAACTAGCTGCTCAGATATTTAATATAAGGTGTTCATTACATGCTTTTAAACGTATTATTTTATTATTGTATGTTAAATATGTGTATTGATAAAATATGTGTTTCCATTATGTGTATATTTTTTTATAAGCCAATAAGTAAACGTCTGGCAGGCGGGTAACAAAATGATCAGAATCAGAGAAATGGGAAACAAGAAGGTGAGGAGTAATGATAAATAAAAAGATATATATTTCATGTAGTTTGTTCAAATTTGAGATGTGTTTTCATTGTGTTAGGAGGATCAGCTGATAATTAATAACATGTCACTGATATTGGGTTCATAAATGCTACCAGTAATTAATGTTCAATATAATGTTTTTAATGTATTACAGATGTTTTGGAGTAATGACAACAATAATGATAATAAGAAATAAAATAATAATTTATGCAAGTTAATAAGAGAGAGTTTTGGGTGATAAATATTTTATGGGACATATAGATCTGTCCAAGTTGAAGTCAGAGTTAAAGAAGAAATAGTAGAGATGAAAATAATGTAATGTTGTCTTGAAGTAATATATGTTATAGAATTTTGTGAATTATTGATGTGGACACAGTAGTTACGGAGAATAATTGTAGAGTTTTGAATGATATGTTGTTGTTTATGATTAATGATGTTATTTTGTTGTAGTTGTAGTAAGGTAATGAGATTGAGATTTTTGGGGATGGCAATTTTGTATTAGGGGGTAGTGTCATGTAGGAGTCCGCAACAAGGGTTGGGACGGGATAGGGATAAATTTTAGTGAGGAGGGGTCGCCTTAGGTGGAATCCAGGGGCCAAATAAGGGAATTGAGTTTTGGGTGGGGAAAACACGTATCCTATGTACAAAGGGTTAGAGAGTATTTTTTGTTTATATGTAGAGAGAAGGTGGCGAATTGTGTTAAATGATAAGTTGGGGTTAGAGTGTTTTGGGATAGATATTTTGATAGAGATGGGTGTCATGGTAGTTGAAGCTATGAATTAGAGTTAATGGGAGAAAGATTATATATGTATACAGATCTAGTACAGTCAATGAGAATAAATAATTTACATCACTCACAGGAAGGGAGAATCAGATTATTACATAAAGAGAGAGTTATGATAAAAAGATATAAAATTTTATTTTCGAAACCAGTGACAGAATTTGGAAATCATGTAAAATTAAGAATTGTTTATTTTAAATAATTTAAATGTCAATTTGATTATTATGTTAATATTTTGTTTATTTTAAATGTGCTATTGTATTGTTTTGTATTTCCAGCTAGGATATTATAGATGTCAAATATATTTTCAGATAGAAAGCATACATAACATATGTAGGTCAAGGGTCTTGAACTTGACCTAGTTTCGATCAGCTGATGAGGTCATACACCTACTAAGCTTGTATAGTAGGAAGTCAATTTAATTTGTTTGTTTAATCAATTTAAACCAAATTTTAAATAATGTTTAAATATAAAAGAAGCAGCTTTATAAATTTAAATATTTTTGAATTTTAAAATTTTTGAAAATTTTAATTTTTTTTGAAAAAATAAACTTGATTTTTCACCTGCCAGCGAATGAATATTGTGAGTAATGAGTATTTTGTTATATGTGTACCTAACATGTTTATTTTTATTGATTGATTGTATTGCATTGTATTGTTAGACTATAAGTGATTACTTGTTAGATTAAGGATATGTTTTGATTAGTAGGAATGTCTAAGTTAAGTCATTTGAAATAAAAACAGAAAAAACAAGGAAGAGAATTTTTTTGATAAAATAGTATTTTGAATTTTTTAAATTTTTTATAAATCTTAAAAGATAATTTTTCAATTTTACTATGTGTTATGTCAACATGTAATGTGAGTGTGTGTGTGAGCCCAGTATTTGCTAAAGGCAGCCCAGCTTGCATAAGAGGGGATCCATATCGGTGGAGGATCTGGCATAATCTGAGCCAGGGATTGAGGATTTTTGGGGGCAGCATGTTAGAAGGTGAGGTGCTCTGTGGTACTTAGCTGTTCGACTTCTCGGTGTTGGGATCTCTTACGGAGAAGTCCAGTGATCTCGTTCAGATGGGTCCATAGTCGCTGAGCCAGGGGGGTCGTGTACCCATGCAGATTAAGAACAAGGGGGTTGTTGGCACCAGTTCCTCACCGGTCCTCTTCGGGGTTTATCGATGAGATTTCTTCTGTCGTGAACAGCAGAATTCTCATCGAGGGGGTATTGTAGCGGGTCAATTTTGGGTGTTTTTATTTTTTACAGTATGGGGCATTGGTATTTTTATTTATTTCATTTTGTGCGGGAGTCTTATAAGAACTTGTGAAATTGGATTATGCGACGTTATTTCGGTTGCGAAAGAACACGTGTAGACTGAACAGTTTGGGACAAAGGCAAGACTCAATAGTGTGGCGCAATCAGCAAGCAAAGAATTTACCACCCTAGATTTTCCAAGAACTATGCGAGAGTGTGGCAGTGCGCACCTAGGCGTACACCAAGCATGGGCGCCAACCCACACGCTGGTAAAAACTCAAGATGGCCAAAGCGCAAGAGTATTCATCGTCTTTTCAAAGATCTTCCGGAAATGCTGCTTAAGTCCGGCCCACTTTAATAACGTCAACCAATGCCTAGCTGAGATCCTACGATATATTCACTCCAACAACTACATGTAGAGCATGGGACGAAACTGTGTCGACCAAATAACAGGCATTGGTTTCCTCAAAAACGACGAAGTTCAGTTAGCGGTGAACGCCTTGCCGCTCTGCGCAGTTTTAGCCTAGCAACAGTACCTGCAGGTACAGAGCCAAGTGAGCTCTTCTAAAAAATGTTATAATTTCAAGTAAAAAAATGATTTATCAACCGTAATTTAACAGTGAAGTGAAACTATAGTCTACCAAGAACACCAACAAATTAATTTCGTACACACTACCAAATACAAAAAGGAAATAACGCGTTTCGGGTGATCACCACGTGCTACGGTAGAGAAGGGTATTTTATTTTAAAATGTGTTAAGGGGTTTTTCTTTTAAATATGCAGGTGTGAATGTGAGCGTGGGCAAAGCTGGGCTGTTTCTGTTTGTGTTTTATAATTGTGTTTGTGTTGTAGAAAAGATAAGGTAAGCTATAGTTGGTAAGTTCCGTTACAAGATGCACGAGTTGCACAATATTTGATTACATGTAAATCTATTTGCCAAACAATAATTTCAACATTTGAGTATTAAAATTATCAATTCTCTTCATAACGATGTGTAGAGTTAGTTATTTCGAGAACCTTTGAAACACATGTTTGTATCTAGCGTTCGTCCGAAAGGATCCTGGCCCAGACAAAACGAAACCTTCCAGCTAGGTGGAAGTTAATGTATTATAATATATTTAATATATATTTAATAGTTATTTAACGTATCACTTACCGTCATGGTCCCCGAAAACTTACCTTATTAAAACTGCCCAGGTCGCCACGATATTTTTTCTAAAGGTTAAATATCGAAACCTTCTACACTCTTGCCCTTATAAAAATCCCGCTGTCTGACTACCCTTATATATCAGAAGAATCCCAATTACGTTAAACGAGTTGTCAGCACAGAATAAATCCGGCCTATCTAAGAAAGTGTGTAAACATTCAAAAGTATTAAAAGTGTACAAATAATAACGTGCGGCCAGTTCCATTGCAATGCACGGCTGAGCGGCCAGACAATCAGCAGACAGTTACCAGAACAAAAACGGTAGCCTCGGACGAGTTCTTGGTAGGCCGAAAAATACAAAAGTAGTTAGGCCTACCAAGTAATATAAAATGACGTAAGGTAATAATAAACTGTGTTCGGAGTGGAGAGTGACTAGTGAAAACAGTTCCGGACAATATCGTGTACAACATTTGGATATTACGCAAATAGGTAACAAGTGTAAAGACAGTTTCATTTGGCCAAAACATTATAATTAATAAAGAGCTCATTAATTAAATAGGAAGTTTTAAAAAAGAAATGTAAATTGAGTGAGTGTGTGTATGGGTTATTAAAAGTACTGGCTCAACTAGAAAGATGTAGTAGTCGTAGTCTATACAAAATTATTGGACTAAAATTAGTAAACATTTTAAATAAAGAAAACGTAATAATCAATGATAGAGTATTTAATTAAAATAAAAAGAGTAATTAAAAGGTTCATTCTTCTATAAACATGTGTTAGTGTAGTTATTTCGCCGTAAACTATTTCCTAGTTTTCTGTGCTGACAACTCGTTTAACGTAATTGGGATTCTTCTGATATATAAGGGTAGTCAGATAGCGGGATTTTTATAAGGGCAAGAGTGTAGAAGGTTTCGATATTTAACCTTTAGAAAAAATATCGTGGCGACCTGGGCAGTTTTAATAAGGTAAGTTTTCGGGGACCATGACGGTAAGTGAAATTCTGGCAGCGGTAAGTATTATTTTATGATGAGTGTATTATTAATTAAAAAGGTAAAGGCGAGGACCTTCACAAAGGTCTATCGTTACCTTAGTATCCGGTGAAGGTGAAGTTCTTGACGTCTGTTAAATCATTCTGGGTGGTGGTACTCTCTTCTTAGATGACTGTAGTAATTCTAGTTGTTAGAATAAATAAAGCGAAAGTTTATTTCACTGGTATTCACTTCACATGATTATTTATTAGTTGAATTTCACCTCATGGTTCTAGTACTGTATTAATTACATAGTTTCTTATTTAAGAATTGATAGAGATGTCATCGGCGCACGATTTAGTTATTTAAATATTCTTTACCGAACATTCACATATTTGTATCCGCGTCGAGAACCAATGCTGTGCGCAGCTTACGGCGTGAGCGCTCCATTGCAAGTGCGTAAAAATAGTTAAGGGGTGAGAGTAGTAATCTCGCGACAATTACTATTCAGCATAAAAGTAGTTCCATGTTCCTTCTTTATTTAAAGGATTAAAGTATGACTATTTAATTAAGCAGAGATATTCTTAGTTACAGACGTTATTAAAGTACATTACAGTGGTCTTGTTTAATTATTTAAATAATGTCAAATTTACAAGTATATTTAGTTTGTTTAGGGGTCGGAATTCAAGTTAATTCTGGTTAGTGCATGTCTATGCAGGATTAATTAACAAGGTTTACCCTTTCTGTACAATCGTATTCCTTTATATTTTATTATTACAACTCTTTATTAAATATTATTATTATTTAATGATAGCAATAACATTTAGTTTAAATGTGTGATTTTATTAAAAATTTAAAATTTCTCAGCCTACACATTACCTATTTATTAATTACCATATTTTTATTAATGAAATCGTCACAATATGCATCAACAAGCAATCAAAAACTCTAGAGGGTACTTAAGTGCGGCCTTGGCAGAAACACGCGGCTAGCCGAGAAACGTGTAGAAGGACGGTCTCCCCTTTTTGAGAGGTTCCATCGTTACAGTATTCTTCACTTTATTGAGCAGCATGATAATACCTTCTTTCAATATCCATTCAACATATTTGATTACTTTGTAAATAAATCTGCCTACTTCAGCTGTGAAGAACTTTACTTTTCTTATTTAATTTCTTCATGGTGATTAACAAATGAATGTTGCAGACGTTAGTAGAGCTCAATAAAACACAATGCTATAGAACACTACACAGAACAGATACGATAACACTATGTACTACAGAAGATTCTAATGGATACTACAACTTTCATTTGAAAGAAGAAACTGCTGTTGAATTTTTTTAAGAATCCTTAAAGTTTATTAGTAAATAAGCTATAAAAAATATTTACTTAAAAATTGTTTACATTTGTTTTTTAGATTGTCGCAGTTAATAGTAAAGAACGCTGAAGATTTTGCCCGACTTGCGCCAAATTTAATCTGCCACTTTGTATCATGTTTTGAAAAGTACACGTTGCCTTCTGTGATAAAGGTAGGTATATAATAATTTTAACATATGATAACACGATAACATTTTTTGTACCTTTCAGCAGTTTGATGTCAGGAGTTATGAACCTTCAACTTTTCAGTAATATGTACAGGATTTTAGTTGGAGAAAGGGTCCCTACACTACACAACAAAAATGAATGTGTGTGTATATGCATGAGTGGAGTGCATTTACACTCCACTGTTAAATGCAACGAAACTGTGATTCATTTTTGTGGATGTACATCTTGTATATATGGTATGTTAACTCTGAGCTTTTGAAGTGTGGTAGTACTGTATTGAAACTCTGATTCCCTAAAATATGTGTTGGTTCAAATGTTATGCCCCAAGGGAGTGGCATACAGCTGAAGTTGTCTTGCTTTTCAAAAAGATAAAAGAAATAATGTGAACAGTTGTCGAGGGATTGGTCTACTTAAGGTTGACTACAGAATATCGAGTAGTATATTTGACAATAGATTGCAGTATATTGCTGATACAGTTCTGCAAGAAGAGCAGTCAGACATTAGATAAGGTCGATCTTGCACTGATGGTATACTTGTGCTAAGACATATTGTTAAAAAAAAGGATGGAATTTAATTTGGAAACTCATGTAGCCTGTAATTTTATTTACTATTTTACACTTTTATATTTTTACTTTGTTTACTAAAACTCTATTTAGTTGGACGCCATCTTTTAATACTGCCAACTGTATAATTTCATACTTACCTGGGTCCAAAGTTCGTTTGAGCGAGCTGGAGAGCAGAATGGTCATTAGAAATAAATAATTCGTTTACTTGTTCTCAAATCAATCTTATTTGATTAAATTAGAATCCAATTAATTTCATCTTTTCCAAAAGAGAAAACACTGTACATTCCTTTGCATACCATCATATAATACAAACAAAACAATTACTTCTCCCTCCCTTACACATTTATGTTTAGTAATATTCCCATACGTTGGTTAAAATAAAAAATAACTAGATACAAACTTAAATTTATTTCTCGCAAATTAATTAATTTCTCGCCTCTTGTTAATTAATTTTGATGCACACACACACACACACACACACCTTGCCCTTATGAGATCTCAAATGAAATTGGAATACATGATTTTTGAATTTTGCTTAAGCCGTTTTGAATTTTGTTTTACCTCTCCCCAATGTTACTTAGCTGAATTTTAGTCCAGACGTGCCCAAGCCTTTTCATCCACGCACACTGAATCGACTATTCCGTATTTCACTGAGTCTACATATTTACAATAAGAAAAAACTGTTAATCCGTTCTAATCATTGTTTAAATTTTGTTGATACACCTTTTACACTTTTAATAGGCGGTGAGCGCCCCTAAATTTAGCACTCGAGCTGCCCACCCGAAATTGCGTCCGTTGTCACTAGATGGTGGTTGGCGACTGTCTTTTTACGCCAAGCGCATACAGACTGCTGGCATCGATTCGGCGAGGTAGCGGACACTCCCGCATTCCTACATGACGTGTGCTGGTCTCGGCTCCTGACGTCATGTAGCGTGACTTCAGATGTGCAAAGTTCGGCTGGCTAAAAATAACTGCCTTCTGCTGTTAAATCGTCAACCTTGACTCCAAATCGTGTACATCGTTTTTTACCCAATACACTTTATAAATAAAATCTTTACATTTTATTTATTTCCCTGGGCGGTTTTACCTGTACCGTTACAAAACCTCCTCAATGAGAGGTTTTATGCCGAAGCATAATAACTCTTATTGACACTCACATACTTCATAAGAGGATCAGCCCAGAGATGGCGCCACAACCCCCTTTATGTTTTATTAAAACTAATGGGTAACTTACCCCCCTGGTCCAGTGACTGCGGCCGCACCTGAGTGACCTTACTGGACTTATCTCTCGAGATCCCAACACCGCAAGGCCAGTCAGGCACTTGATGCCCCTGCTCTGACGCATGGGCCAGCACAGGACTGCCGCCACAGCATCACCAGACACTGAAACATTAAATCAAAAACATCAAATAGTGGCCTTACATAATACCATATCCCCAACTGATCTGGTCCCCCTTAGCTGTTGCTGGTTTGCGTTAAGAAGCACTGGTTTTTTCTTAACTTCTAACATACTGTTATATTATTTTTATTACTGCTAATAAAATATAACTTTACACTTATTATTATAATTGTATTTAATTTCAAATGTCGGGCGCCATCTTGTGTATATTAAAACATGAAATTTTACTTACCTTTAAGGGCAGAAATTCAGTTAAGCGAACCAGAGTAGCGGAAAGTGTTATTTGAAATAATGACACTTTCTTAAATTTTTACCATGCGACATTACCCTTTTTATTTATATAATATGGAATTTACTTACATAAGACATTACTACGTGAAACAAACAAGCTATTATCCGCCAGGTGGCGACATTCAATTTAAGTTAAATTTCCCCTTAACAAGCCCTCCAAAATACATAGTTATTACCTTATTGAAATATTAAACATATTAAATATGTGTATAGATATATATATGCATTTACTTTGCACAACCCAGCACTTTTTAATAATCTTTTATTATTCACTCTCTCTCTCTCTCTCTCTCTCTCTCTCTCTCTCTCTCTCTCTCTCTCTCTCTCTCTCACACACACACTCTGGTACAATTATTATTATTATGAGCTCATTTCAATTTACGGTATACCGATTTTGTTAATGAATTTACTGAATTTTGGTCATTTTAACATTCTTTGAAATATAAGATGGTTGTAGCTGGTACTTAGCTGCAAATTTGGGTTGACGACATCGAACACCTCGAGTCCTGCGATTGCACGTGCAATAATCTGACCTGTCACATCGTCTTAGGGCACACACTCTCGATATAGCATCCCCCCTCGGATCACACTTCTGCCAGATTTTTGGCCGCACGTAAGAAAGTCTGGACCGTCACATCTTCTTAGGGCGCACACTCTCGATGTAGCATCCCCCCTCGGATCACACTTCTGCCAGATTCTTTTATCATGAAATTCACTTTTTCGATGACATCAATTCAAAGGTTGTTAAGGTACCACCGTTATTAGCCCACTTTTGGTGGTGTAAAAGTTAAATAAAAACACTTAGTGAATATGCCGGCCGGCTCGATTCACTGTCTGGACGAGAATGACACTGTTTCATTGTTAAACATTGCCGAGGTGGGGTAAAACTACGTCACTGGCCCTTTGTTCAAACGCCAAGCCTCGTCGAATACAAAGCATCTTGCATTCCTTAGTTCTGACGTAGTTATGGGCTTGGTTGTTTACTTGTTATCTGTGACAAACAGTTTTTTGCGACATTTGTAACTTTCCAGCGAATTTGACAGAAATCCTGTTTACTCAACTGTGCGTTGTTTAAAATACTTATAGTTTATTCACCAATACTTTATAGGGATTATGAAATAGAATTATTATTATTAAAAAATAAATGGTTAGAGAATAAAAATACAATAATTATGGTTTTTGGGACTATAGGTTTACAAAATTATTATGGTACCAGAATTGTACCGTCACAAAACCCCCTCAATGAAAGATTTTATGCCGAAGCATAAAGACTTTCATTGACACATTCGTACTTCCTAAAGGGATCAGCCAGGATATGTCGCCACAACCCCCTTACAATTTATATGAAAAGAAATACAATAACTCACCCGTGGTCCGATGATGATGACAGTACCTGCATGACCTTACTGGACTTCTCCTTCGAGATCCCAACACCATAAGCCCAATCAGGCGCGTAACGCTCCTGCTCTGACGCGCTGGCCAGCTCAGGACCGCCATCACAACATCACCAAACACTGAAACAATAAATAAAAAATATTAAAATAGTGGCTTGGTATATGCTATATCCCTAACTGATCTGTGTCCCCTTAGCTATGTGCTGGTTTGCGTTAAGAAGCACTGGGTTTGCTTCAAATCAACAAGAATTATATAGAAGTGCCATTCTCTTCATTGACTACCCTTAACATTATAAAATCTTTTCGATTCCCATCGATAATAATTAACCCTTTCTGTTTTCATAATTAATGTAATTATAGAAGAAACGACCATTATACGACCGTTCCCCCTCGCAAGGCAATGGCAAACCAGCGAGAGGTATCCTGCTTAGTATAAACATTCCCCAACTTCAGTACCACATGCACCACGGGTATATGCGGGGAGAGTACTATCCAGTCGAAAGGCTGAAGGACTACGATGATAGAAGAAACACAAATCTTTATATAAAGGAAACATATAATCCAAAGTTTATGGATACAATTACCAAAATCTCCCTGTTTGAGTAAGAGGGAGAAAAACATTTTATATTAAAAAATTTTTACTATTATTATTAATATTATTAACAGTTAATTAAACTGGCGCTGTTAATAATATTTACCCCTCTTTCTCCTCCACACACACTATTTCCCATACATCATGTTCAAATTTCTATGATAATATAATATGATAAAACATAATACATAATAATACACTCATCATTATATTAATACAGTAATATGGTTAATAACTAATTCACATTTAAGAATTTACACATTCTACATCTTGAAATTTGTGTATAAAATTATATACATTACTTTTTAATTAATTAATACTTTTAATTATTAAACTCATTTAATTATCATCAATTATTCATCATTTACTTCTCATTTAATTCTTCACAAAAAAATCCAAATTTATTATTAATATTCATATTACATTATTATTATTTCATTTCCTATTACCTCTCTACTCTGAATTTTCTACCTAACCTTTCACATTTTATTATTTATTAGTCTGGGTGACTCCTGTATTCACTATGCTTTGACTTCTTATATAGGCACTAACATTTATAATCTTACTCACCTTCTTCCAACTACATACTGCATTCAAAAAGTTCTGGGACTAACGCTATTAAGGTCACAACTTTTCAGATAAATGAAATTTTATTATTTATTATTCAACATACATCCCTTCCCTCTCTATACAGATTTTAGATCGCTCATACAATCGTTGAAAGGCATGCGCATAGTTCTCCTTCGAAATCGTGTTTAAAACAGCTGTCACATTCTTCTGAATTGTCTCTATATTATCAAAACGCTGCCCCTTCAGTACCACCTTCAGCTTAGGGAACAGAAAGAAGTCAGCCGGAGCCAAATCTGGTGAGTAGGGTGGATGGTTAATCACTGTGACTGATTTTCCAGCGAGAAATTGTGAGACAATCAATGATGAGTGGACTGGAGCATTGTCATGCAGAAGAAACCACTCCCCTGATCGGTACATTTCTGGCCTAACCCTGCGAATTCTTTTCAAAAGGCGATCAAGTACCTCTTTGTAAAATAGTCCAGTTACAGTCTGGCCGGGTGGCAAGAATTCTTTGTGGATCAGTCCCCTTGAATCAAAAAATGTGATCAGCATTGTTTTCACTTTTGATTTTGTGGCTCTCACTTTCATGGGTCTGCCATCTCCTGGGTCGCGCCATTCAGCTGTTTGACGTTTGGTAGATGGGTCATACTGGAAACACCACGATTCGTCGCCTGTGACAATGTTCTGTAAGAAATTCGGGTTGTCATCGGCCCATTCAACGAGACTTCGCGACGCTTACACACGTTCTTTTTGCTCTGCTGTTAACGAGTGTGGAATGAACCTGGCACACAGTTTCCGTTTGCCGAGTACGTCATGCACGATAGTGTAAATACTACCCACACTGATGCCAATCTCTTCTGATAAAATCTGGACGCTCAGCTGACGGTTGACGGACAGTACAGCACAGACACGCTTGACATTCTCATCAGTCACGCTTGTGGAGGGGCGCCCATCTCTTGGATCATCTTCTAGAGACTCACGACCATTTTTAAAACGTGCATACCACTCGAACACTTTGCTACGACTTAAACAATCTTTTCCATATGCAAGTTGCATCATCGAAAACGTTTCTGTCGCACTTTTTCCACATTTAAAACAAAATTTAATTGCAGCTCTTTGCTCCATCTCGAAAATTATGACAACAAGGAAAAACCAGATAAACTTAACAGTGTCGCTGTTTACTATGGAATGAGTCCTCAACAATGCAATTGTCACAGGAAGTAAGTGAAGGTTGTCACATAGTGTTCCAGCTGTGACACAGAGATAGCTCCATCTGTATGTCTATAGCAGCATCAGTCCCGGGACTTTTTGAATGCACTGTGTAACAACCAAATTTACCTATCATGACACCAATTTCTCAGTTATAAACACCTTCACTAATTCCATTTTAAATCCTATGGCACCGCACGTCTTTGTAATAAGATGGGTGTTCCCTACCTGGCTATATACATTCATAAATTTTTGCCCTTCCAAAATATCGGCAAACACTCCCTTAAACTACGCTATTACCTGCCACAACGCTATACGTTGGCCACTCCTTATCACCTCACCCCCACTACAAAATATCACCATCAACAATATATGTTTAACCTTTACTTTACTCACCTCTACATATAATCACTAACTACTGTGTCCCTAAAATATCTAATACTCTCTTTGTATTATTTTCTTTAAAATTCTTATCTATCTAACTCCCATTAACTTTAATTGACTAACTCACATGCCTTTATTTTATTAAATTCTCACCCAATCTCTATTCCCTTTTTTAAACTTTACCTTACTGTGATCATTGACAATTGCATTATAAAATTCATCTCTCACCTACTCATAACAATACATTTCAATCTTCAAATATATATTCTTACTTAATCATTTATTATTCATTATAGCATCTTAAATTCATAAATTTCATAAAATCCTTAAACTTCATTAGAAATTTTCTTCATTACAAATTAATAATTTAACTTCATTACAACTTCAGTTACAAATTTAGTACAACTTTCTTTTGTACCACATTAATTAAATGATTGATTTTCAATTATTTAATTTATTTAATTACACTTTCACTATTCATCATTTGTTTAGTCAAAAAAAAAACATGTTAATTGTTAATTATTAAAACAATTTACTATAACTTACTGTTACATCTATGTTGTACATAAAAATTACCTGTAATACACAACATCAAAAATACACAAATACACTGACATTAAAACAATTAATACAATGAAAAATATACAATCCAACTTTTTATTTTATCATTAATCAAAATCAGTCCATATGCAGTCCATTTCAAAACCACTGTTCACATATATTAAATGTTCATTACACAATAAAACAATCTATCCTCCATCATTGAATAATATTCTAATCTTAGGTCTATTTATCTTATTGTTTAGTAAATAAATTATATTATTATAATCATTATAATATTTATCAAACATTTTATATTCATTCACAATCTCAATATGTTTATTATATACCACGTCACGATCGGGTATGGTTCTGTCTACCTCTATATCATATGTCATGCTCCTGTTAGTCATATAGTTATCATAATTACCTACTATTATTTCAATTTCAGTTTTACTATAATGTAAGTCTTCACCATAGTTATCCACCATCTCTACTCCTAACCTTTCTACAAGTTCTCTCTACTTTCTATTTGTCTTAAAAATCTCTATTACTCTCTTTCTCTCAATATATTTATTTCCATAACACCAAACTACTCTCTCTCTCTCTCTCTCTCTCTCTCTCTCTCTCTCTCTCTCTCTCTCTCTCTCTCTCTCTCTCTCTCTCTCTCTCTCTCTCTCTCTCCAAATATGCAGGGGTCACTAATTCATAATTACTGCACCACCTATGAGGTACACAAAAACACCAGGGAACTCTATCGTCTCCCAAATATAATTCTAAGGAACTCTCGTCCTTCTTAAAAATACGTGAAGACTTGACTTCACCACCTACCGCAACATCAAGGGAAAAGTCTACCCCCTGCACTCCTTTTACAAAAATACTTTCTCTCAGCTCTCTCTCTGACTCAACACACACAAACACCTCATTATCACTCCCAATATTCTCATTATCATTTTCTGACACCATATTCTTAACTACACCATTGTTACTACCTGTAAACTCATTATTCAAATTATCACTGGTACTTACTTTCTGATTCTTTATTTGGATTAACTTCTCATCTAACCTTTTAATCACTTTGTCACATTGTTTGTCTATATTATCGTTACGTCTTTTAATTTCGGTCTTTAATTCGTCACACTTTACACTCTGTTCATCAAATTTGTCATTCAAGTTAGTAAACTTAACGACAAACTTATTTAATAGTAACTGCATCATTGCAGCTGTCTCATCTGGTTTATTTACGTCTTGAGTTGAGATGGGGGTTAATGGAACTGGGTTTAATTCAGTGACACTGATTTCACTGGTCTGACTAATTTGGTTCAGTTTAACATCCATCTCACTCGCAACTGTTTCATCTACGTTATCACCTTTATCAGTATTCATTTTGCTTATTTATGATACACGCATGCATACAACCTTATAACATAACCTCGTAGAAGATATGTTATGTGTACGTATTTAAAATTGTGGCTATTATTTCAGATAACTTTTCCGCTCTCTCCAGTAGACTTACTCCACATAAAATTTTTATGTAGAGTCTCTGTTTGCAAAAGCCAATGTTATATTATTTTTATTACTGCTAATAAAATATAACTTTACACTTAGCCTATAATTGTATTTAATTTCAAATGTCGGGCGCCATCTTGTGATATATTAAAACGTGAAATTTTACTTACCTTTAAGGGCAGAAATTCGGTTAAGCGAACCAGAGTAGCGGAAAGTATTATTTGAAATAATGATACTTTGTTAAATTTTTTACCATATGACATTACCCTTTTTATTTATATAATATGGAATTTACTTACATAAGACATTACTACGTGAAACAAACAAGCTATTATCCGCCAGGTGGCGACATTCAATTTAAGTTAAATTTCCCCTTAACAAGCCCTCCAAAATACATAGTTATTACCTTATTGAAATATTAAACATATTAAATATGTGTATAGATATATATATGCATTTACTTTGCACAACCCAGCACTTTTTAATAATCTTTTATTATTCTCTCTCTCTCTCTCTCTCTCTCTCTCTCTCTCTCTCTCTCTCTCTCTCTCTCTCTCTCTCACACACACACACACTCTGGTACAATTATTATTATTATGAGCTCATTTCAATTTACGGTATACCGATTTTGTTAATGAATTTACTGAATTTTGGTCATTTTAACATTCTTTGAAATATAAGATGGTTGTAGCTGGTACTTAGCTGCAAATTTGGGTTGACGACATCGAACACCTCGAATCCTGTGATTGCACGTGCAATAATCTGACCTGTCACATCGTCTTAGGGCACACACTCTCGATGTAGCATCCCCCCTCGGATCACACTTCTGCCAGATTTTTGGCCGCACATAAGAAAGTCTGGACCGTCACATCGTCTTAGGGCACACACTCTCGATGTAGCATCCCCCCTCGGATCACACTTCTGCCAGATTCTTTTATCGTGAAATTCACTTTTTCGATGACATCAATTCAAAGGTTGTTAAGGTACCACCGTTATTAGCCCACTTTTGGTGGTGTAAAAGTTAAATAAAAACACTTAGTGAATACGCCGGCCGGCTCGATTCACTGTCTGGACGAGAATGACACTGTTTCATTGTTAAACATTGCCGAGGTGGGGCAAAACTACGTCACTGGCCCTTTGTTCAAACGCCAAGCCTCGTCGAATACAAAGCGTCTTGCATTCCTTAGTTCTGATGTAGTTATGGGCTTGGTTGTTTACTTGTTATCTGTGACAAACAGTTTTTTGCGACATTTGTAACTTTCCAGCGAATTTGACAGAAATCCTGTTTACTCAACTGTGCGTTGTTTAAAATACTTATAGTTTATTCACCAAAACTTTATAGGGATTATGAAATAGAATTATTATTATTAAAAAATAAATGGTTAGAGAATAAAAATACAATAATTATGGTTTTTGGGACCATAGGTTTACAAAATTATTATGGTACCAGAATTGTACCGTCACAATACATATATACTTAATATAACATGATACATTTTAAATTTTCAATACCAACATTCTGTATGCCCCTCTCTCGTTAATTCTTATCCCAAATTCAAAATATTTCCCTGATTCCAATCAGAATTTAAATAACCACTTCCCATTACAACATTACAAATATCTTTCATTACCCAATTCACATCTCAAAAATATTTAAATTCATTACTAAAATTCCTCTTAGACACATTTAAATCGACTACGTAATCACAAATTATCTATTTATATCTTTTCTTAAAAATTGTTAATTATCTCCATAAGACTCTTCAAAACAACACAAAAATCATTTAATTGCATCATAGGATCAATTGATTCCATTTAATCGGGTTATTTTATCCCAGTTATAATAATCATCAACTTCTCGTTTCCACATCATTTTATAATGTCCCCCCCCAACCCAGTTACAATTGGGTAAATAACCTCACGGGTAAACCATGCAAGGCATTTACCTATTTACATAAATACTATATTTATGTCCCTGGCTTGTAACGGCCAGCTCCTTTCCACACACTATTGATTTTTTATGTTGGACTGTAGCGCCCATTTGCTTCAACAAGAACTGAGGCTTATTAGGGTGTAAACGCTGCTTACACCGTTCTTGCTTCAGCGTTATATAAAAATTCGCCATTACTGGTATCCGAGGACACCAGTAATCCTACTAAAATGATTCATATGCCCTTAATACGGTCTACCATCCCATTCGATGGTAGCCGCTGTTCCAAAGTTATGTTGATTCCCCTGATTTACCCCCCGGTTAATTTCTAAGTTACACCAATTTCAAAGGCAACCAACCATGGTCAGTGTACAATAAGTTTGCCCATAGCTGGTTGTCAGCCAAACCCACGGTCTGGGCTGGTAAGGTCGGGACCGCCCTAAATGTGGGAAATCACATTTAAAACATACAATACATGTTTTATATCTACACAATTACATACTACTCAATTAGACACTTTATGCTTCTCATAATCAACATAATACAACATAATAAATACTCAAATTGAACATAACCATTATTACATTAAAATAAATCTTTCACACTTGAATCTGAATAAAATTTACAAACATTTCCTTTAATTTCAGCTTTCAATTTAAAGATTCCACTTTTTATATCATTATTTCAAGAGCATTTAACTTCATTTGATTCCATCAAAACTATAAATTGATCACAAAAATCCCATGTACCTCCCAATAACATAACCTTAACACAATACATTATACATCAATACAAATTTACCTACAATTTTCCTCATATAATTTTATTGTTTACCACACCTCATTACATATGTTAGCCAAGTAATTACCATAAACTAAAATAATTAAATGTTCATTCACTATACATCTAACCACCATCATCGAACAATAATCTTATCTTACGTATACACAATTCATTTTTAATTAAGTACATTTTGTTACTACCATCAATATAACAACTATTTGCTTTTTCCAATGGTTCCATTACCCCATAACAATGGTTTACAGGATTACTCCACATTATTATCAAATCATATATCACGTTAGCTTTAGTATTTTTATTCCAGTCTCCGTAAGTATTTTTTGTCAACCCCAGGTAAGTTATGATCTCATCATCATCACCGTTATATACTACTACACCCGTTACACCGTAAGGTAAGCGCTTGTTATCATCGTTATCATCATTTTCATCTACTACTGCTGTATTAATTACTTCACAAGGTAAGCCCTTTATATAATCAACTCTCTCACTATTTATTCTCTCTATTAACTCTTTATAATCTCTATTCAACTTGAACAACTCTATCTGTCTCACTCTCTCAAAATTGCTTACACAACCCCGTCTTACTTTCTCTCTCTCTCACTCCATGCAGAGGGCACTGCAACATCATAAAAACACCTCCTGGCTTTTCCAGGACAACTACAAAAAATTAAGGGACTACTTGAAGACACCTCGTCTTCCACACAACCTCTAGAGGAAATTCTGTCCTCGTAAACCACTAGTGGAGTCTTTACTCCACTTAAACAACAGGGAAAGTTTGCCCTTTGCCAACCTAACCTCTCATCACACTCTCTCTCTCCATCTCATCAACCCCTATCTCATTAATAATTTCTATTTCCACTAAAACTTCATCATCACTATCATTTTTCCCAACTTTACTCTCTAACACCACATTTTTAATTATATCAGCATTATTCTCACCCCCACTTACCTTTTCAATTACTACTTAATTTGCACTTAAACTATCATTATCACCTCCACTATCAGAACTACTTACCTGGTTTAGGTCACTTTCTTTACTCTCTTTTAATTTATCTGTATCTGGTTTCCACCTTTCAGTTTGTTCTTTCTTATCATTAATCATGTCATCTAACATCGCGCTTTGTTTATCCAAACTTTTATTAATCTCATTGAAACCCTTATTAATATCAAAATTTGGTTGTTTTAGTTCGTCTCTAATTTCATTAAAATTACTTTCATTTTGTGTATTCTGTTCGTTTAATTTATCATTTACTTCGTTAAATTTTACATTTTGTTGCTCTAACATCGCATTTTGCTTTTCTAGAAGTAATTGCATCATATTCATTACCTTATCATTACTATCCGATTGTTTTGGATAGGCGTTGAATGAATCGTAGCGCCTTCCATTGTTACAGATTCTGTTAAGCTTGATTGACTTTCTGTACTAATGTCAGATAGGCTGAATTCATCATTATTTTTCTGGATCTTTCAAATTATTGGGATTGTATAAACCCGTCAAAATTATTACCATACACAATATATATAATTAACACATAACAAAATATTTTAATTAACCTCCAATCATAACCTTATAACTTTCGTCTATTTAGACGTAAATGGAAATTTATTATCTACTTCGAATAACCCGTTCTGCTCTCCCAAAACAGGCCCACGATTACATAAATAAATTTTTATGTAAACGTCCCTGTTCGGGCGCCAATGTAATTTTATTTACTATTTTACACTTTTATATTCTTACTTTGTTTACTAAAACTCAGCTGTGCGTCTATTTACTTGGACACCGTCTTTTAATACTGTCAACTGTATAATTTCACACTTACCTGGGTCCAAAGTTCGTTTGAGCGAGCTGGGGAGCAGAATGGTCATTAGAAATAAATAATTCATTTACTTGTTCTCAAATCAATCTTATTTTATTAAATTAGAATCCAATTAATTTCATCTTTTCCAAAAGAGAAAACGCTGTACATTCCTTTGCATACCATCATATAATACAAACAAAACAATAATTACTTCTCCCTCCCTTACACATTTATGTTTAGTAATATTCCCATACGTTGGTTAAAATAAAAAATAACTAGATACAAACTTAAATTTATTTCTCGCAAACCAGCGCCTCTTGTTAATTAATTTTCATTCACACACACACACACACACACACATACATATCCCTTGCCCTTATGAGATCTCAAATGAAATTGGAATACATGATTTTTGAATTTTGTTTTACCCCTCCCCAATGTTACTTAGCTGAATTTTAGTCCAGACGTGGCCAAGCCTTTTCATCCACGCACACTGAATCGACTACTCCGTATTTCACTGAGTCTACATATTGTTACGTACCGCGAGCTTTCTTACGTCGGTTTCTCTATGTGTTACGTCTTTTTGATACTCTGACTGTGTTATTTTGTTTATTGTGTAATTCTTTCGTTAAAATAAACCACGGGATCCTTTGCCGTTTTTTTTTTACCTCCTTGCAGGTATTACAGTTCAGTTGATAGGGAGAGAGAGAGAGAGTTCCTCTCTTGGTGTACTGTTTTATCGTTTTATTTAAACGCGCTTTGCATCAGCTGTTTTCAATGTGATAACCAGTTACAGGTTATGTTGGCCGTTGTACTTCATAGGTTATGATGACTGCGCTAACTTTCGCACTCTTCTCTGCTATTCACCGCTTTCCTGTAACAAATCTGCTATCTACAAAGAATAATACAAAGTCAATTCCCTAAAAGAAAGGTATTTATTGATTGAAATTGGTTTATTTTCTGGAAACTATTAAATCCAGTTCATCGATTTTCAGATCGACTATTATCGAAATTACAACAGTTTTCGATATAAGTTTTTCTATAACACAACAGATATATTCAATTATAGTTATTAGTAAAATTAATAAATTATTTATCTCAGGGTTATTTGAGGATTCTTTGAGCTGTAAGAAAGTCAGAAATGCTTAGATAAGAGTATCATACTTTACAATAAATAATATTTTTATTCTTAAAGTCTGAGTCAATAAGTTCGTTTTTTAGACGCCAGAGCACAGACTACTCGGATTCATGCCGCTTGCAAAAAAGAAATATGGCTGCTGTGAAGTTCTAATGAGACCACGTTTTTACTGTTTTGGATTAAATAAATAAAGTTTAAAATCTTCACACTAAGTTTTCTTATAAATTGAATTATGTTGTACTGGTTTTTGGTGACCGTAACTTGGTGGTGATGTGTAGTGTTTTAGTTTATGAAGGTAAGCTTCCTCACCAATGTATTGACTGATTCAATTTCTTCAAGTGATCTTATGGTCGGACAAATTTTCAATGTTCTTGGATATTCCCGCATCAATTAGTATGTTTCAATGGATGTCTCAGACGTAGTTTCTTGTGCAGAATTGTTTCGTCTATTACTTCCATATTCCTTAAGGAATGGAAGTATGGTGATGGCAAAAAAAATCGTGTTCGAGATTATTGCAGATTCTGATTCTACTACACTCAAAACATGAAAAAAAGTCGTTTTCCGAAAAGTGTCTGTGTGTGTGTCTGTCTGTGTGTGTGTGTGTCTGTAGATTTTTTTTCTATGGCAAACGATAACTGCCGCAAATTCAAACAGAATCAAATAATTTTTTGCATACAGCCCTGATTTGTAGAGTACTCACGACCTATTGTTTTTGGTGAAGATCGGTTGAGGGAAAGGGGTAGTTTACCTGCAACAGTTTTTTTTTATCAAGGGAAATTTTTTTTTTTTTGGCAAACGGTAACAGCCGCAAATTCAAACAAAATTAAATAATGTTCGTATACAGCCCTGAATTGTAGAGTTCTCAAGACCTATGGTTTTTGGTGAAGATCGGTTAAGGGAAAGGGGTAGTTTACCTGCAACGTTTTATGTTTAACAAGGGTATTTCCTATGGCAAACGATAACAGACGCAAATTCAAACAGAATCAAAAGATTATTTGTATACAGCCCTAAATTCCAGAGTTCTCAAGACCTATTGTTTTTGGTGAAGATCGGTTAAGGGAAAGGGGTAGTTTACCTGCAGCGTTTTTTTATCAAGGGTATTTTCTATGGCAAACGATAACAGCCGCAAATTCAAACAGAATCAAATAATTTTTTGCATACGTCACTGAATTGTAGAGGACTCAAGGCCTTTTGATTTTGGTGAAGATCGGTTAAGGGGAAGGGGTAGTTTACCTGCAACCTTTTACGTTTTAACAAGAGTAAAGTATATGAAAATTCATTTAAACTTTTTCAAACAATGGTAATTGTTAAAATAAAATAATTTTGTTGCCAGGCAATAAAATTATAATTTTTTCATTTTAATGTAAATCTGTACATAGTATAAAGTAAAGTCGGTGCGTTTTCTCTCTGTGTTTGAAATCGCTAATCTCAGGAAGTGCTGAACGGATTTTATTCAAGTTTTCGCCAATAGATAGAGTGTCTATCGAGGAACATTTATGTGTATAATTAATACATATATGTTGTACATTAGCTTAGCTATCACGGTTTATGTCAAGTAAGTGGTATAGTTTACATCTTATATATAAAAATGAATGTTTCTTTGTTTGTCCCGTATGCGTTCCTATACCATTCATCCGATTGCGATGAAACTTCGGTGAGTTGTTGTGCGCACGTCCGCGAAGGTTTCTTCCACATCTCCTCCTAAACCACTGTACCGATTTCAACCAAACTTGGCACAAATATTTTACGCAACGGGAGAACCAACATAGGATAGGTGTTTTTTCGATGGGGTCCTTTTGGGGGTTCTTTGGGGTCTTCCACATCGCCTCCTAAACCACTGGACCGATTTCAACCAAACTTGGCACAAATATTTTACGCAAAGGGAGAACCAACATAGGACAAGTGTTTTTTTCGATACGATCCTTTGGGGTCTTCCACGTCTCCACCTAAACCATTGGACCGATTTCAACCAAACTTGGCACAAATATTTTACGCAACGGGAGAACCAACATAGGACAGGTGTTTTTTTCGATACGATCCTCTGGGGGGTCCTTTGCGGTCTTAAAAAACTATTAGATCTGGTTACTATGGCAACCCAATAGAATAGATTCTGTTCTAAATATATTATCGCATTAAATTGAAGACCACGCGAACGAAGTTGTGGGCAACAGCTATTTATTTTTAAGAAGCCTACTTTAATTAAACTTTATTAATTAAACTAACATTTTCATTACGTACAACGTGAACTCCGTAGCGAAGCACGGGTATTCTGCTAGTCATGTATAAGAGAAAATATATCGTGCGTGGCAGGCAAGCATATCTCAGTTATGTACGGTTTACGTTTCCATTTTATTATTATCACTACCGCAATAAAAAGGCAGGGAAGACACACACACACACACAATTCGCGTTATTTCTGGCCTCATTCATGTTTATTTTCTTACATTTGCACGGTTTTTAAATGGAAAGTGCCGAACCCATACCAACATAACGCATGCAAGCCGAAAAAGTGTCCACCGTGGATAGCGATTTGCTTCCTGTGGATCGCTGGGCAGTGTAACTGCACGTGTTTACAGAGGAACGATTCATAGACAGACTTTTCGTCTTTAGGGAATGAACCCTCTGCAAGATGCTGAGGGTCCATGAGTGACTTCGGAGCGCTCCTTCTTTTCCGCGTGTTTGTTCTGTGAAACATACACTGTAGATTCGCAGATTTATTCTAAGCAACGCTCAATAGGAAATGTTGAAAATTTTTGTCCACGGTGAACCCTCATACACACTAAACCTGCTCTGATGTTTTAATTACGGACATCATAATATTAAAACTTTGGAAACTTGAGCACTACTTAATGGAGATCAATCATTAACTTATACAAGCCATTAATTTTATGCATATTTTTTATATATATGTGTACAACGTTATCGGCAACAAAGAAGTAGTTTTTGTTAAACATCCTTCCCAGGATATTTGGCCGTAGTCCAATGTTTTCTACAAAACCAGACGTTTCGGCAATGCCATTGACTTCCATCATCAGTGAAAATCGAGTGCGATAACGTGAGGTGGTATACGTTAGTGACCACAGTACTGTGGTTAAGGCTGAAGCAGTAAGTAGAAAGAAGTAGTTTCTATGGTAATATTTCATTTCGAAAATGATTTTAAATATAAATCTTAGAATATGGAAGTCATGTATGGTTCTCCATACCGATATTTTTGAATAGTGGATGGTTCAAACTGTAGTTAATATTTTTGAAAATTGCTGGACATTATTTCTGTCATCTACCCTCTTTAAATCAAATTTTAAAATTCTCTCTCCTCTTGTTAACGCTGTTACCGTTAGCAACCAAGAAATTGATGAGTTTTTATTGGCTAACCTAGGTACAGTTTTAGTAAATAGGCTAGTATTAAGATATTATTAGTTCTTCCACTTTTTAGGAAAAATACTCCTTTATAAATGTTAACTTTAATTAAATTTAATTTACATAATGTTTTTCTTCATATTATTACATAAACTTAGATACTTGTATGTTATAATTTAGTAGTTATAATCTATAGTTTTTTTTATTAACAAGATTCTGGTTTTTAGGCACTATTTTCCCTCAACATTATTTTCTCATACCCATTACATAAACTTATTTAATATACCTTTCAGTCATTACTTGAAAGTGTTTTTTGTTACATTTAGTTGTCTTGGATTTCGTTGTCCATGATGTGTCCGTTACTTAACTACATATCACTATAGTATTGACGACTCGGAACACTAAGTTTTTTATAAGTAAAAATGTAAAGTTTTACCTTACAGCCTAAACCGGCTTTCACCTTTAGAAGGCTTCATCAGAGGCTGCACTCTGATGAAGCCTTCTAAAGGTAAAGCCGGTTTAGGCTGTAAGGTAAAACTTTACGTTTTTACTTATAAAAAACTTAGTGTTCCGAGTCGTCAATACTATAGTGATATTTATTTAGTTTTCCTTTTATATTTTCATTTTATTATTTGTTTTTAATTAGTTTATTTCTGACTTTTATTTCTGTAAATGTATTACTGCTCGAGGCCCTATTTTATCTTCCACTATCTCTTTATAATTTATTCTAATTAGTAGTGATTAATTTCTTACCTAACCCTGGATCCTTCAAACAATAAACATAATAACATTTTACTTACATTGATATTGCCTTTGTGGCCAACAAAATAAAAATAAAATAACTTCCTACTAAACTTATTGTTTATTACAATAGTTCTGCATCTTTATCACAACTTGTGATTGGTGTCTTTTTAATATTATATATATCATACTGTGTTGCACTTTGTGTACACTCCACTTTTGTAGCACCACTCATTACACTGTTTTTTCACTACTAAAGTGTTTATTGTGTAGTGTAAAGATTATACAAATATTTTATAGTATGATACTTAAATGTCATTCATTTCTGACTTGGGGAATGGGATACCTACTGACTTTTATTATTAGTTTTTTTTTAAATAATAATAATAGGTATTTCTTTATATTTTTTATTAAAGAATATCGTACCTTTAGTTTACTCAGTATTAGGCACTGATTATGTAATGTTACATAAAGCTCCCCCACTAGAACATGTTTATTTTTTATTTCAGCATTAAAAATTAACTGTTTGACTCATAATCATTCACCTTCTTTTATTTTTCTTCATAATACAGTTTTATCTCTGTCTGGTTATATACCCCTTTCAGTTTATTGTTTGGAATTTACTTTATTTCATAGGTATTGTTACCCTTTACCTGGGTTATTAGGTATGACCCAGTATAAAGTAATAGTAACTTCCTTGCTATACCCTCTATAGAACTAGGTAGTTGTCTATTTTTAATTAATACTTTATTTCCTACTTTATATTGGATAATTCTTTTCTTCTTTCCTGTTTCTTTTTTGTACAGAAGTTCAGCCTTATGAAGCAGCCTATTATGCATTTCAGTTTTAGTATACTCAACTCTCTCTCCTGGAGGAAAATTAACTAATGATACTATTTCTCGTGGTGGTGGTTTTTCGAACATCACTTGATGAGGACTGGTCCCAATAGTTTCGTGGTATGCCCAGTTAAGGAAGGTTTCAGCTGGTTCAAGATACTGGCTCCATTCACTATGTTCATGGTGGCAATAGGTCCGTAAAATTCTCCCAACTTCCCTCAAAACACGTTCTGCAGGATTACTATTAGGATGATATACCGATGTCTTATATGTTCTTATATCACATTTCAACAATTCCATCTTCCACTTCTTTCCTCGAAACTGGGTCCCATGATCGGTTACTGTAGTTTCTGGTTTTCCCACTTCTACCATTTACTTATGAATAATAACTTCTAAGATCTTTTTGGTGGTGGCTCTACTGATGGGGTAAAGTTTTGTGTACTTTGTATAATGATCAAAAATAATTACTATGTATTTAAACCTATGTCTTCCTCCACTTCTGGGAAAGGGGCCACATATGTCAAGGAATGTTTTCTCAAGTCTAGCGGTTAGATGTTATAGTAATCATAGCTCCTGTTCTTTTCTCATTTTTTACTTTCACTAACTGGCATATTTTGCAATTTCTTATGACTTGTCTCACTTGTTTATTGATTGCTTTTATGTACCAATGTTCTGATAATGCTTTGATTACTTTGAGTGGTCCCATATGCCCATACCTTTCATGATAGTCTTTTACGAGGGTTATCCAGAATGTAACAGACGTTTTGAAATAAAAAATTTACAAAATGAAAAAACAAAATTGTATTATATACATTTGAAAGGTACACTCTTAAGCTATTTTTCTACATAATCGCCATTCAAATTAAGGCACTTATCATACCGTGGCACAAGTTTTTCAATACCGTCTCTGTAGAAATCTGCCGCCTGCGATTTCAACCACTGGTTTACACCGGCGTGCAGTTCGGCGTCAGTATCAAAGCGTTGTGTAGCGAGCCATGTCTTCATCGCTGGGAAGAGGTGATAGTCGCTCGGCGCCAAATCCGGGCTGTATGGTGGATGATCGAACACCTCCCATCCAAAACCATCGAAGAGCTCTCGGGTACGATTGGCCGTGTGTGGAAGTGCGTTGTCGTGAAAAAACAAAACCTTCTCACTAAGTTTTCCCCGACGCTTGTTTTGTATCGCGCGCCTTAACTTTCTCAGTGTTTCACAATACCTCTCTGTGTTAATTGTTGTGCCATGTTCAAGAAAATCAACGAGAATCACTCCTTCAGAGTCCCAAAACACAGTAGCCATGATCTTTCTTGCTGACAGCGTTTGCAAACACTTCCTTGGTTTCTTGGGAGAATTTGTGTGTCCCCATTCCATCGACTGCTTTTTGTTTCACTATTGACATGCTTCACCCAAGTCTCGTCCCCAGTTACGATACGATCGATAACTTTGTTACCATTTTTGTCGTAATCTTCGAGGAAAGTTAGTGCTGCAGCCAGTCTCTGTTTTTTGTGGTCTTCCGTTAGGATTTTCGGAATCCACCTAGCACAAAATTTGTGGTAACCAAGCTTTTCCACCACAATTTCATGCACCAAACTCCGTGAAATTTGGGGAAAATGTTTCGAAAGTTCCGTAATCGTGAAACGACGATCTTCACGAATTTTGTCGTTGATTTTCATCACCAGTTCATCAGTCACAAGGCTAGGTCTACCACTGCGGTCCTCATCGTGAACATTGGTACGGCCATTTTTAAAATCAATGCACCATTGCCTCACTCGGCTTTCACTCATTATTCCTTTTCCGTACACATCACAAAGTTGGCGATAAATTTCAATTGGTTTGTGATTTTTTGCCAACAAAAACCTAATCACAGAACGCACCTCACAAGTGGCGGGATTTTCTATTGCAGCGCACATTTTAACACGTCACAGAGAGCAAAGTAAGAGGGGCACAGACCACACGCTACCACAGCTGGATGCGTACTGAGTGTAGGAACGTTCTGACACCAAGATGGCGGCTCTATCCCCGCCCACCGCCGCGGTCGGTCAAAACGTCTGTTACTTTCTGGATAGCCCTCGTATTATTGCTGCTTCCGTTACTTCTGGTACATAAATTCGCCACACTTGATCCTTAATTTTAGGACAAATAAAAATTATTTCTTCATGGACACAGAAAATGCTGTTATAATAGAGTCATTTTGTGCTATCCTTTCTCTAATTTTGATTAATTGGGAGTATGTTCTTTGATCTTCTTTTAATCTGCCGATTACTTCCTGTAACTCTTTCTTGGATTTTAAAATATAATATATTTTACTAATACTCTCCTGCTCTACTTCAAATGTTTCCTTTTCTAGGTTCACTCGTGACAGGCTGTTTGCTATGATATTCTTTTTTCCAGGTACATATTCCCAATCTAAATGGTATTCTTGGAGTATCAACATCCATCTGGTGAGCCTACCGTGGTTAAGCTTACAGTTTCTTAAAAACGATATTGACCTATGGTCGGTCCTAATAGTTACTGGGTAGCCCAATATAAATGTACAGAATTTTAAACAAGAAAAAACAACACTCAGTAGTTTCTTTTGGGTCACTGTATAATTCCGTTCACAACTACTCAGGACCCTGCTTGCAAACCTAATTACCCAATGATTGCCTTCCTCATCTTCCTGATATAATTCACTTCCAAGACTAATGTTGCTGGCATCACAGTTGAAAAAAACGTTTATTGAAATTTGGGTGATGTAGCATTATGCTATTTAAAAATTTATCCTTTATTAATTTAAAATTATTGTCTTCATTTTCATCCCACTTCCATTTGTTTTTCTTTGATAGTAAATGTTGGAAATTTGCGGTCACTTCTGAATAACTATGTTGAAATTTCCGGTAATAATTGCATTTTTCCAAAAAAGATTGTAATTGTTTTAAATTCTTAGGTTTTGGAAAATCCTGGGTAGCTTTTACTTTTTCTGGTGATGGTGTTATCCCAGTAGCGGAAAAAATAAATCTTAAAAATGGTAATTCGGATGTGATAAATTTCCATTTGTCTAATTTTAAAGTTATATTGTTTTATAGTAACTTATTTAATACTGTTTCTACTCTATTACAGTGCTCCTTCCAAGTACATGAAGTAATCAATATGTCGTCGACATATACTGTTGTAAAATCTAAAACTTCTTTACCAAGAATTTGGTCCATACATTGTATGAACACGGCCACAGAATTTACCAAGCCAAAAGGTAAGCGTTTGAAATGATAATTTCGTCCTTCAAATATAAAAGCGACATATTGTCTACTGTTAGGGTGCAATTCTGTCTGCCAATAGCCGCAGACAGCGTCCCAAGTACTCATGTACTTACATCCATAAAATTTCTTCATTATCTCATCAATCTCACCTGGAGATGTGCGGTCATTAATGAGCATCTTATTTAACTCTTGAGCGTCGAGGCATAATCTAACTTGACCATCTTTCTTTGGTATAGCTACCAGTGAACTCGTGTATGGGGAGTTGCTTCTTTCAATTATGTCTTCCATGACCATTCTTTTAATTTCTTTTCGTGCTGCTTCCTTTAAAGCTTGAGCGATAGGATAAGTCCTTTTATTAAAATTTACATTGTCTTTAAACTTTAACTCACACAGGAAGTTTTTTGCTTTTCCTGGTGATTCCGAAAATACCATACTGTATCTATTATAGATTTCTATAAGTTGATGTTTCTCTTCTACACTTATTGTTTCCTGGGCCTGCCTACCTTGAAACTCCATTATCTCTTCTATCTTCCTCTGCCACATCTCTGACTCCGTTACTTTATTATTCTTACCTATGATTAACCTATTATTTTCCCTAACATAATATGAGTTCAGACACTGAAGGGCACTTTGGCTACCAATTATCTCAGCCGATAACTCACCTTCTTCTGTACTCAGTGTAACCTTACCACTGGCCAGATTTATAATTGCAGTGTGTCGCCATAGCATATCACACCCTATTAATATTCTAAAAGGTAACCCTTTGGCTACTAAAAATTCCATAGGTATTCCTATTCCACTGTTGGTAACATTCAGAGATACTTGTTTTCTAATCATCTTATTTTGTTTCCCGGTGGCGCCAACAATTGTCATGTTGTTAATTGGTAATGTAGGTATTCTTTCGGTGGTTAACTCTATAATTCTGTCAAGCTCTAATTGGTCAATAATTGAAACATTTGCTCCCGTGTCGATCATAGCTTCTGCTAATACTCCATTTAATATTACTTGTACATATACTATATCATTATTTAATGGTGCCTCTTCAATTGCTCTTTCTTCAAGTAATTCCGCCTGTAAACTTTTTAGATAATTGCTTTTGATAATTGTAATTGGTTCCTTTAATTGGTTTTGAGGACCTTGGTAAATTCTGTGCCCGGTGGTCTCTAGCAGTGACGGGCTGTCACTTCTTCTCACTGCTGGTACCCATTACCCGACTTCCGTCATTATTATAGGATTGTTCAGTATTCTCCCTGGATTGATGCTCAGGTGAATGCCTTCTCTCTTCCTCACTGTTTCTGGTTCTTTGATGTTCTTCGCTTCTACTTCTTTGCGGAACTTCCTCTCTCTGGTATGAATTGCTATGATAGCTTCTATTATTGAAATTTCGCTGTCTTCCTCGGTATCGACTATTATTATAATTATTATTTGCCCTTACATAATTTACTCTTTGTCGAGTGTGTCTTGGTTGTTCATTCCTACGATCCTCTGTATTTCCTGATCTCCATCTACTTTTTCTGTAATAAGATTCTTGCTCATAATTCTCTAATAGAGCTTCCATACCTCCGATAGTTTTAATTTGTCCACTCAACCGAACACTGATAATCTTCTCATCAAAATGATAAGCTATTTTGATTACAAGACACTCTGGAATTTTCGGGTCTAAGTATTTCGCCACACATACTTTTCCTAAAAAGTATGCCATAGGTGTCTATCCTTTAATGCTGTCATACCTCCCATGACAGATATCGTCCCGAATAATATTTTGTACGGATTCAGACCAATACTTCAGTTTGAATAACTGTTTAAATTTATCATAATTACACACTTCATTCCTAATGACTGTCCACCAGTTGTCTGTGATGTTTTTAAAACACTCATCTAAGATGCCGTTGATCATATTCCACCTGGTTTCTTTCAATCGGTTCAGTATTTCTTCTACTCTTTCTAAAAATCCTAGAGGGTTTCTTCTATAGTCCCGAACGTTCACACTTTCTCTACTATCTTGTATGGTATGTTGAGCGTTACATGTTGGTCTAACACTCATTCTATCTATCTCTCCCCTTGTATGTTTAGTTGGAGATGTTGTAAATTTTCTATTTTCTCCCCCTGATTATTTACTTGGTTTTTTACCTGTTCTATTTTATCATTAATATTGGTTATTTTACCAGCTATGTCGCTCTTCATACCGTCCAATGGATCTTGATTTTCCTGTTGTATAGCCATGATTTGGACTTGATTAATATGTTCCCCTCGATCCATCCTGGCATCCATTTCCGTTCTGAATTGTCCGATGGTTTCTTCGGTTTTATCTAATCTTTGCTTGGTCTCTGTTATTTGCTTTTCTGTTTCCTCCTTATATCCATCTACTCTTTGGCTAAGTGTGTTACTGACCATTTCAATCTTCTCATGAATTTGCTTTAATTTTTCATTATTTTCTTCAACATTTTTTGTTCATATCTTCCCTTTGTCCATTAATAGTTTCTCTCAAGTTCGTGGTTTTGGTCATTCATGGTTTGTCTTATATCTTCATGAATGATTTCAATTTTTTCATTTATGTGCTTTACTAGACTTTCTTGAATACTATCTATTTTCTTATTGGTTTGCTTGTTTTGTTCCCTCAAAGTTTCGTTTTGTTTCCTTGAGTTTCCCTTCTGTTTCCTAAAATTTTCATCTATCTTGTCAAATTTTTCGCTCAAGGTTTCATTTTGTTTCCTCGAGTTTTCCTCATTTGTTTGTTTATTGCTTTCCTTAATGCTATCAATTTTCTCCATCATTAGCCTCATCATTTCTTGCCAATTTGGTTCCCCTCTGGCTTCCGCTTTGTCACCCGCCTGTTGCTCTTTTTCCATGTCTATACCTACTTCGGTTTCTTCTTTATCGCCTGTCTGTTTTTCCATTTCACTGTCTGTGACTACATCTATTTCTTGTTCCTGTCCACCTTCTTCCTTCTCCGGCTCTTCTGCCCTCTTCTTTGGCCTGCCTCTGGTATGCATTTCTTAGATTCTTACAGTTGCCGACAAAAATTAGGTTTTTCGTTATTGTAAGTACTTGCATATTTTTCAAAATTCTTTCCTAATTTACGCCCTCTAAGTTGAGCGCCATTTGTAACATCTACGCGAGCTTTCTTACGTCGGTTTCTGTATGTGTTACGTCTTTTTGATACTGTGACTCTGTTATTTTGTTTACTGTGTAATTCTTTCGTTAAAATAAACCACGGGATCCTTTGCCGTTTTTTTTTACCTCCTTGCAGGTATTACAGTTCAGTTGATAGGAAGAGAGAGAGAGAGAGAGTTCCTCTCTTGGTGTACTGTTTTATCGTTTTATTTAAACGCGCTTTGCATCAGCTGTTTTCAATGTGATAACCAGTTACAGGTTATGTTGGCCATTGTACTTCATAGGTTATGATGACTGCGCTAACTTTCGCACTCTTCTCTGCTATTCACCGCTTTCCTGTAACAAATCTGCTATCTACAAAGAATAATACAAAGTCAATTCCCTAAAAGAAAGGTATTTATTGATTGAAATTGGTTTATTTTCTGGAAACTATTAAATCCAGTTCATCGATTTTCAGATCGACTATTATCGAAATTACAACAGTTTTCGATATAAGTTTTTCTATAACACAACAGATATATTCAATTATAGTTATTGGTAAAATTAATAAATTATTTATCTCAGGGTTATTTGAGGATTCTTTGAGCTGTAAGAAAGTCAGAAATGTTTAGATAAGAGTATCATACTTTACAATAAATAATATTTTTATTCTTAAAGTCTGAGTCAATAAGTTCGTTTTTTAGACGCCAGAGCGCAGACTACTCGGATTCATGCCGCTTGCAAAAAGAAATATGGCTGCTGTGAAGTTCTAATGAGACCACGTTTTTACTGTTTTGGATTAAATAAATAAAGTTTAAAATGTTCACACTAAGTTTTCTTATAAATTGAATTATGTTTTACTGGTTTCTAGTGTTTGTAACTTGGTGGTGATGTGTAGTGTTTTAGTTTATGAAGGTAGGCTTCCTCACCAATGTATTGACTGATTCAATTTCTTCAAGTGATCTTATGGTCTGACAAATTTTCAATGTTCTTGGATATTCCCGCATCAATTAGTATGTTTCAATGGATGTCTCAGACGTAGTTTCTTGTGCAGAATCGTCTATTTTGAATAGTGGATGGTTCAAACTGTAGTTAATATTTTTGAAAATTGCTGGACATTATTTCTGTCATCTACCCTCTTGAAATCAAATTTTACAATTCTCTCTCTTGTTAACGCTGTTACCATTAGTAACCAAGGAAATTGATGAGTTTTTATTGGCTAACCTAGGTACAGTTTTAGTAAATAGGCTAGTACAGTGGAACTTAGTTATTACGGCCTCGGCTGTTACGTCAACTCGGGTGTAGCGTTATTTTGTTATAAGTCCGGTCAAACTGATATCTTTAACATTATAAAAATTACCGGTTTTAACGTCACTAAATATTGTACTACTCTGTTATAGCGTCAAAAATTTCTCAGATATTTTACTCTAAATTTCATATAAACGTATATATCTGCGCACGCGCTACGCCCATGGCTACAGACATACATTGTATGCAAGCGATAAGCACTGTAACAGGACCGCCGGCGCCAGCCGGTGTCTGGCGACTGACATGTCTCCCCGCCACGCTGTTACAGTATTTACTGTACAGTATTGTTTACACGTAGTCTCGTCTCTGTTTTTGGTTGTTATTGTTTCTGTATCTGCTCGTACTGTGACAGTTTCTTTTGTGTGTTTTATAACTTAAGTTTCAGTAGCCACTGTTTATAGAATTTTATACGTAGGTCTACATTTTTATATAGTAATCATGGCAAGTTCTAGTACAAAAAGAAAGGTTCTGTCTATTCAAGAGAAAGTACGTGTAATTAGATCATATGAAAGCGGACGTAAAATAGCTGATATATGCTGTAAGTTTGGTTTAGTGAATTTTACCGTAGGTTCAATGACAAAATTGTAAAAAAATTTGAGGAAGATGGAGAAAAAATTTAAAAAATTAGGAAATGCGAACATGGTGCTGTGGATGCAGCATTATTAAAATGGTTCAAACAGTGTCGATGTTCAGATATTCCTGTGAGTGGACCAATTCTGAAAGAGAAAGCTACAGAATTCGGAAAATTGTTTGGTATTGATTTTACGTGCTCCAACGGATGGCTAGATCGATTTAAGGCCCGACACTCGATTTCCTTTGCAAAAATTTGTGGTGAGGCAAAATGCGTAGATCTGAACGTTACAGGTGATTGGGTGCGTAACACTTGGCCAGAAATTAGACGATCATATAAAGATGAAGACATCTTTAATGGAGATGAAGCCGGAATTTGTTATAAATTAACTCCAGATAAGACTTTCAAATTTAAAAATGAAAAGTGCGTTGGTGGGAAGCTCTCTAAACAAAGAGTTACAGTTTTTGTTTGTGCGAACATGACGGGAACCGAAAAAAGTTTGTTATCGGAATGCCTTTTAGTTATCGGAAAAGTTTGCATCCTAGATGTTTTAAAACATCAAAAAACTTCTTTTAAGTTACACTGCCAACAAAAAAGCGTGGATGACTTCTAGTATTTTTGAAAATGAACTAAGAAAGTGGGATAAAGAACTGTCATCGAAAAACAGAAAAATTCTACTTCTAGTTGACAACTATGCAGCCCATCCAAAGTTAAATTTGACAAACATTAATCTGGTCTTCTTACCGGCCAACTGTACGAGTGTCCTTCAACCTATGGACCAAGGCGTCATTAGAAGCCTAATGTCACTACCGCAAGCAACTTTAAATAAAAATTATTTTCTGTATGGACACGGCGCAACCTGCCACAATTTCACTCTTAGATGCAATACAATTCCTAGACGACTCTTGGAAGAGTGTAACACAGAAGACGATAGCAAAATGCTTTAGTAAAGCACAGCTCGTACATGAAAATTTACCTGATGATGACGAAGACGACGACTTGACGCTCTCGGAGTGGATTAAGAAATTCGACGTAAATGAATTTGGAAATGAACTTGATTCCTATGCATCAGTGGATGACCAAGTAGAAACATTCCAAGTGTTAGTGACGCAGAAATTATCGCGGAAGTAAAAAACATAGAAGCAGAAGATAGTGTTGAAGAAGATGCTGAGCAAGAGGAGGATGCCGACATCGTTTGTCCAACAGTACTGGAAGCAACGAGAGCCGCCGAAACTCTTTCATGATTTTACTGCTTTAGAGAGACGTCTGACGACACGTTCAATGCAGCGCAGCATCTCCACACCACAACAGAAAGAATTTATTTTTCAGAAAGGAGCGTTCAAAAGAAAATTACGGATTACTTTCGACAGTAAGCCTAAATGTAAGTTACATGTACTGTCTTTTTGATCTTTTAAAATATTCTTCATGCTGTTTGTATAAATGAAATGCAGTTTGTAAACTTTAGAATAAATATCACGAATAATGTTAATAATGCAAAGATCTTTTTTTTATTTCTCCTTCCTTACTAGTGATTAAAAAGGGTCTTTTATAACGACTCTTTTATAACGTCATTATTTTTTTGGTCCCTTCAATGACGTTATAACCAAGTTCCACTGTATTAAGATATTAGTTCTTCCACTTTTTAGGAAAAATACTCCTTTATAAATGTTAACTTTAATTAAATTTAATTTACATAATGTTTTTCTTCATATTATTACATAAACTTAGATACTTGTATGTTATAATTTAGTGGTTATAATCTGTAGTTTTTTTATTAACAAGATTCTGGTTTTTAGGCACTATTTTCCCTCAACATTATTTTCTCATACCCATTACATAAACTTATTTAATATACCTTTCAGTCATTACTTGAAAGTGTTTTTTATTACATTTAGTTTTCCTTTTATATTTTCAGTTTATTATTTGTTTTTAATTAGTTTATTTCTGACTTTTATTTCTGTAAATATATTACTGCTCTAGGCCCTATTTTATCTTCCACTATCTCTTTATAATTTATTCTAATTAGTAGTGATTAATTTCTTACCTAACCCTGGATCCTTCAAACAATAAACATAATGTAATGGTACAATTATGGTACAATTTGTAATTACCCTAAATATGGTATAAAAACCATAAATATTGTATTCCTTAGTTTGGTCATAATTAAACAAACATTAAATAACCTGTATGAATATATCGTGAGTGGACTGTATAATATTTGCCAGGATTTGGACCGAATCGTAGCAAAAAACGTGAAGCCTCACAAAAAACAGTATGTCATTTGTTGCGATAAAAGTGACGATCCTTAATGACGTGAGTGGCCAGGAATGTGTTTTTTGTCAACAACATGATGCTGTCAACAGCTTAACAAAAGGCTTGTGACGTAGATTCACCCCACCTCGGAAATATGTAACAAAGACTCGGCGTCATTTCATCAGCAACAGTGATCGCAGCCGGCCGGCCTACCGTTCACGAACGGCAACTCGTTCACTAATAAGTGAATTTTAACTTTTAAACCACTAGAAGTGGTTAATAAACTATTTAGATACAGTTTAATCTACTTCAAAATGTGACCGGGAAGTGTACACGGTAAACTCACGGTACACGAAGTTTTACCGCACGGAAACTGCAACCAAGACAGACATACGAACTTTGGTGAGAACGTTCCATCAACACACATATACATATTTTATTTCCACATCAAACTTAATTTGAAATGACCAAAGTAACAAATAACAGGAAGTAAATTCAAGTATTTAAAATTTTAATTTTCAAAATGAGCTCATAAAATAATAAAGAATTGTACCAGTGTGAGAGAGAGAGAGTGACATACATTACGCTGGGTTGTGCGCAACAATATATAAAGACAATGTATATCTATATTTACATAATTATCTAATATTACATAATAACACATTTTATATTACATGTTATGATTTTGGAGGGTAAATTTATTTTTAAAACGCCCATGGCGTAATATGTGGGTCTAATCGTTTTTTCAATATGTATTAAAATACAAGTTCAATACTAATAAAAGTAATTTATATATGGTATTTTGTGTATGTTTTATTTCAGGTAATCTATTTCACAAAACTAGTTCGTGTTGCACGAACTCTGGCCCGAAACGTAAATTTATGTAATGTTATTTTGTACAACATGGCGCCCGAGGTTAAAAGTGATATTTACTAGTACATACAAAAATACAATTTTAATGATAACGAATTAAACGATAAAAAAAAGCCATAAGTTACAATTGGGTGCCGAACATGGACTCGACATAAAATATAATTTTATGTAGAATACACCTACCGGTATGTGAAATAATTACCTGAGATAATAGCGTTATAGTACGCAAAGCGTGCGCAAGGTAAGGTTAAAATTTTAGGTTATAAATAAACATGTTTTAGTAACATAAAATAATACAATATGAGTAATAAGGATAATATTGCAATAGAAACCAGTACCACTGAGGTAAATTTAACTAGTGAAATGGATGTTCAGCCAACTCCAATTAGTCAGATTGACGAAGCAGATACACCTGTATCTGTTGTATGTGTAGAAGCAGAGAAGGTCTCTACATCCATTTCAACAATGTCAGAAAGTAAGTCAGACAGTACTGCTGCAATGATGCAGCTCTTATTAAACAAATTTGATGAAAAATTTACAAATTTGAATGACAAATTTGATAATTTTGATATCAAGTTCAATGAACTTAAAAATGAAATCAAAATAGGTCATGATAATCTGGTTAAGAAGGTTGATAAGGTAATCACAAAACTAGACGAGAGTTTAAGTCTATTAGAAACCCAGAAGGTAAATAGTACCCAGAAAAACGAAGTGCTGAATAATAACGTAATTAAAAGTGATAACTCAAATAATGAATTTACTGATAGTAAGAATATTACAAGTAGTAAGAATATAATGTTAGAAAATGATAATGAAAGTAGTATGAGTGAAAATGAGGTGTCTGAGTGTATTGAGTCAGAAAGAGAGTTGAGAGAAAGTATTTTTGTACAAGGAGTGCAGGGGGTAGAATTTTCTTTTGATGTTGTGTTAGGGGGTGAAGAAAAGTCTTCACGTATTTTTTATAAGGATAAGAGTTCCTTCAATTTATATTTGGGAGACGAAAGGTCTACAAATAAAGTTTCTTTGTATTTTTGTGTACCTAATAAGAGGTGCAATAATTTTAAGATAGGGACCCCTGCATATTTAGAGAGAGAAAGTGTAATTTGGTGTTATGGAGAGAAATGTATTAAGAAAGAAAGTATAGAGAGATATTGTGAGAAAAAGAAAGTAATACAATTTTTTAAAGTAAATAGAAATTACAGAGAATTGGTAGGGAGGTTAGGGTTAGATAAGGCATATGAAAATAATGAATACTTACCTTATAATAACAATGAAATTGAGATAACAATAAATAATGATGATAATAATGGTATTAAGTACTTACCTGTGGTAGAATATTATGAGGATAATCATAAAATAAATAACCAATTAATGACATATGATATTACTGAGATAAACGGAACTCTACTCGATCGTGACTTGAAATATTTGGTTGATAACAGTTGTATAAATGAACATGAATATAATGTTACTATTCATAAAATTTATTTATTAAATAATAAATTAAATAGATGGAGGGTAGAGTGTTTCAATTGTGTAATGAACATTAAATATATATGTGTAAAGTGGTATTGAATTGGACTGCTATGTACTGAGTTTGATAAATAACAAGATAATGAGTTGGAGTGTATATTTTTCATTGTATTCAGTGTATTTATGTATCAATGTATTTATGTGATCTTGATGTATTTTTACAGGTATATGTTATGTACACCAGTATGTATTATTATTTATTTTAATAATGAACATGTTTAATAATAATAGTTTTTAAATAACGGAATAACCATTAAAGAGTAATCATTCTTTATTACTTAATTAAAATAGTACAAAAGAAAATGGTACTATATTTGTAACAGCAGTAAAATATTAAGTGTCATAAAAGTTTCTATTAATGAAGATAAACTATTAATTCATTTGTAATGAAGGTAATTCATAATGAATAATAATAATATTTAAATAAGAATATATAGTTGAGAATTGTGAGATGTACTGTTATGAGTAGGTGAGAGATGTATTTTATAAGACAATTGTCAATGATTACAGCAAGGTAGAATGTGTAAACAGGAATAGAGCCTGGGTATAGATAGAAGCTGGTGAGTTTAATTAATGAAAATGGAATTAGATAGTTAAGAATTTTGAAGTAAGTAATACAAAAGAATTATTAGATATTTAGGGACACAGTAGTTAGTGATTATTAGTAAAGGTGTTTAAGTAAAGGTATAAACATATATTTGTTGTTGATGAATTCTGTAGTGGGGGTGAGGTGATAAGGAGTAGCCAACCAATAGTGTTGTGGCAGGTATTAGCATAAGTTTAAGGGAGTGTTTGCCGAATATTTTGGAAGGGCAAAATAATATGGATGTATATAGCCATTTATGTATATAGCTATTTAGGGAACACCCAACCCATTGCAAAGACGAGCGGTGCCATAGGATTTAAATGAAATTAGTAAAGGTGTTTATAATTGAGATATTGGTGTCAGGATAGGTAAATTTGATTGTCAGTTAGAAGAAGGTGAGTAAGATTATAATAAGTAAAAAGTATAGTGAATATAGGAGTTATCCAGACTAAACAGTGATTAGAAGGTGAAAGGTTAGGTAGTTAGGTAGGTAGAAAATTCAGAATAGAGAGGTAATGAGAAATGAATAATGAAATAATAATAATGTAGTATGAATACTAATAATAATTTGAAATAAATATTAATAATTATAATAAATAAATTGATGTCTAATTAATTAATTAATTGAAATTGTAATTTTAACTTAAATGCAACCTCAAATAAATTATGCAAATGTTAGTGCATATCTTATAGTGTAAATCTTAATCAAGATTAAATATGTAATGTAATTACAAAACTAATTCGATGTATTACTGTATTAATATAATGTATCAATGTGTATTATTATGTATAAATGTATTATGTATTTATGTTATAAAATTTTAACATGTATGGAAATAATGTGTACGAAGGGATAAATGTAAATGGTGCTGTTAATGCCGGAATTTTACCTGTTAATAATAATAATAATAATAATAATAATAATTTTAATCTAACCATTCAATAAGATTTATAAATAAATAATACCATACAGATTTATTAATTCTTTTATATCAAGATAATTTGTTTTTCTCCATGTTTGGGAGATTTATAGTGGAATTTTCATATTTTCAATTAGATTTTAATTCTTTTTATATCAATGTGTTTATTTTATAATTACAGTAATTATAAAATGGAAAGAGATAAATATTATCGATAGAAATCGAAACAATTTATAAATTCAGGATTTGTCAATATGGAGAAAGGAAATTCTTTATAATTCTTGAGAGTTACGTTTTTAGTAGGATAATTTTTATAACTAAATTTTAATTATATATCAAGCAAACCCCGTGCTTAATAGCACAAACCAGCACCTAGCTAAGGGGAACCAGATCAGTTAAGGGTAGAGTAATTTACCAAGTCACTATTTTGAGATTTTTCGTTAATTGTTTCAGTGTTTGGTGATATGACAGCGGTCCTGAGCTGGCCAGCGCGTCAGAGCAGGGGCGTTAAGAGCCTAAGTGGCCTTATGGTGTTGGGATCTCGAAGGAGAAGTCCAGTAAGGTCATGTAGGTACAGTCATCATCATCAGACCAAGGGTGAGTTGTTATTTTCTTTTATATAAAATTGTAAGGGGGTTGTGGCGACTTATCCTGGCTGATCCCTTTAGGACGTATGAAAGGGTCAATGAAAGTTTTTGTGCTTCGACACACAATCTTTCATTGAGGGGGTTTTGTAATGGTACAATTTGTAATTACCCTAAATATGGTATAAAAACCATAAATATTGTATTCCTTAGTTTGGTCATAATTAAACAAACATTAAATAACCTGTATGAATATATCGTGAGTGGACTGTATAATATTTGCCAGGATTTGGACCGAATCGTAGCAAAAAACGTGAAGCCTCACAAAAAACAGTATGTCATTTGTTGCGATAAAAGTGACAATCCCCGTGAGTGGCCAGGAATGTGTTTTTGTCAACAACATGATGCTGTCAACAGCTTAACAAAAGGCTTGTGACGTAGATTCACCCCACCTCGGAAATATGTAACAAAGACTCGGCGTCATTTCATCAGCAACAGTGATCGCAGCCGGCCGGCCTACCGTTCACGAACGGCAACTCGTTCACTAATAAGTGAATTTTAACTTTTAAACCACTAGAAGTGGTTAATAAACTATTTAGATACAGTTTAATCTACTTCAAAATGTGACCGGGAAGTGTACACGGTAAACTCACGGTACACGAAGTTTTACCGCACGGAAACTGCAACCAAGACAGACATACGAACTTTGGTGAGAACGTTCCATCAACACACATATACATATTTTATTTCCACATCAAACTTAATTTGAAATGACCAAAGTAACAAATAACAGGAAGTAAATTCAAGTATTTAAAATTTTAATTTTCAAAATGAGCTCATAAAATAATAAAGAATTGTACCAGTGTGAGAGAGAGAGAGTGACATACATTACGCTGGGTTGTGCGCAACAATATATAAAGACAATGTATATCTATATTTACATAATTATCTAATATTACATAATAACACATTTTATATTACATGTTATGATTTTGGAGGGTAAATTTATTTTTAAAACGCCCATGGCGTAATATGTGGGTCTAATCGTTTTTTCAATATGTATTAAAATACAAGTTCAATACTAATAAAAGTAATTTATATATGGTATTTTGTGTATGTTTTATTTCAGGTAATCTATTTCACAAAACTAGTTCGTGTTGCACGAACTCTGGCCCGAAACGTAAATTTATGTAATGTTATTTTGTACAACATGGCGCCCGAGGTTAAAAGTGATATTTACTAGTACATACAAAAATACAATTTTAATGATAACGAATTAAACGATAAAAAGCCATAAGTTACAATAATAACATGTTACTTACATTGATATTGCGTTTGTTACCTAACAAAATAAAACTGTAATAACTTACTACTAAACTTATTGTTTATTACAATAGTTCTGCATCTTTATCACAACTTGTGATTGATGTCTTTTTAATATTATATATCATACTATGTTGCACTTTGTGTACACTGCACTTCTGTAGCACCACTCATTACACTGTTTTTTCACTACTAAAGTGTTTATTGTGTAGTGTAAAGATTATACAAATATTTTATAGTATGATACTTAAATGTCATTCATTTCTGACTTGGGGAATGGGATACCTACTGACTTTTATTACGGTATTAGTTTTTTTTTAAATAATAATAATAATAGGTATATTTTTTATTAAAGAATATCATATACCTTTAGTTTACTCAGTATTAGGCACTGATTATGTAATGTTACAATATTTACAATAAGAAAAAACTTTTAATCCGTTCTAATCATTGTTTAAATTTTGTTGATACACCTTTTACACTTTTAATAGGCGGTGGGTGCCCCTAAATTTAACACTCGGGCTGCCCACCCGAAATTGTGTCCATCGTCACTAGATGTTGGTTGGCGACTGTCTTTTTACGCCAAGCGCATACAGACTGCTGGCATCGATTCGGCGAGTTAGCGGACACTCCTGCATTCCTACGTGAAGTGTGTTGGTCTCGGCTCCTGACGTCATGTAGCGTGACTTCAGATTCAAAGTTCAGCTGGCTAAAAATAACTGCCTTCCACTGTTAAATCGTCGACCTTGACTCCAAATCGTGTATATCGGTTTTTACCCAATACACTTTATAAATAAAATCTTTACATTTTATTTATTTCTCTGGGTTTTTTTACCTGTACCGTTACAAGCCTATGCGAAGGATTTGACAAATTAAAAAGGTGTTTACTGTGTCAGGTAATGGAAAGTGAATTCCAAGCCATATAAAGAGCTTATATAAGGATACCACAATTATTAGTGGCACGGAACCTCTTTCTTCTTGGAGTTTCATGTAAAGATATAGTTTGCCCTCAACATTACATAATTTATAAATTGATGGCTCACTAGACACTGGTCAAACAGTGACATTTGGGATACTCGTACCATTTACTAGCCACACATGCCTGAAGTATTTTGTACATTGGTGATCAGATTACTATTATTCAGGAGAGTGATGGGGACCTTCAAAGGTCGGTCTATCTTCGTGGTAAACTTGGATCTGAATATGACATGGAGATTTCTTCAGTTTAAACTAGAATGATGGAGTTTAGAGGGAAGTAGCCTGACAGATCAAATGTAATAATAAATGGTGCAACAATTGAACAAGTATCCCAGTTCCACTATATGGGATATCCATTACCTACGGCAACAGCAGTGATGTAGATGCTAAACTTGCCAACTTTAATTTAGTCTGTGATGCGATACAAAGGATTGTAAATAGGAAAGCAAGAAAGGAAACCCAGTTAATGTTTAACAGAGTAATGGCAGTCCCTGATGTGTTATATGGGTAGGAGAGTTGAGTAATGGCACGAGAAGATACGAGGAGTCAAGCTTCCGAGATGAAGTTTCTGCATTCTGTGAAGGGACGCTTAAGAGCAGATAGAATGTGTAATGAGGATATATGCCAGGAACTAAATATTTCTTCATTGAATCAAAAAATTGGGGAATTTCAGAATCAGTGGATGCATCATATAGACTGAATGATGGCTGATGGGTTGCCCAGGAAACGGTCTTTTATAAACCCAAAGGGAAGCAACCTCGTGCAAGACTGAGGAAGAGATGGCTTGATTTTGCTGACTAGAACCGTTGATAACACCTAATCCATGTAGGGTAGATGAAGAAGATGCTTCTGTAGACTTGTTTACATTTTTCTTCTTTTTTTGTTTTCCATTTCAGCCATCCTCAACCTATCTGCAGATGTAGGGAACAATTTTAAATATTGACCATAATTTGACTGAAAAATGCTCAATTTTTGTACTTTAAAATGTATATATTCCATCTTGTTATTGTAAAATTAATACTAAAAAAAATTAATTGTGGTGTATAATAACTTAATTATATTGTTAATGGAAAACTCAACTTATATATGAATTCTAAAATGCTGAATTTTTGATGTCATGAGTTCCAGTCAGTGTAAAAAAATCTGATTCTCACTGTAACTCTTTATTAACACTATTTTCATAAATAATGTTTTGAAAACACGCAAAATAAACTATCATAGCTGCAAATGTAAACGGACAGAAACTGGAACAATCCACATGGTCAGGTTCAGTGATGTAATACCTGATGCAAGATGGCGCTATTATATAAAATTATATATATATAATATATTGTAACAATTAGTCGTGGTCGTACCTGTTAAAATGTGTCACACTTGTTTATTTTGTGTATTAGTGTGAATGTAGTGTGTTTGCCTCACACAGGTCGTTACATAAATCGACGTCACTACTGGAGTCTGTAGCGTTGTCAATATTACCAGTACAACCTACCTGTTAATTCATAGGGGTTGCGAATCCCGGGTGGCGCCAAATTGTTCTATTAAAACAATTAAAATAGTTAAATTATAAGATGATACGTGTTATTAGCATGGACAACTGGAGCGTTCAAATGGTTCCCGCCGCTATACAGGTTGCCGCCTCGACCACTCGTGATGAGCGCTAGTTGGTTATTGAATAAAACTTGCTAACACACATATACTCTACAACGTCCTATGAAATAAAAAGATAGTAATACTCGGTATTGTGATTTTAATACAAATTTGATCATTAATTAATATGACAAATGAATTATAACTGTTTTGATAATAAATAGCTCCGGTTTATAACATGAAACACAAATATCTCAGAGTTGGCAAAATTGATTTTACAACACTTTTCGTTGCCAAGATGGCTACAGTTACGTACAATATATGAATATGTTTAAAATCTGGGGTTCTTTGGATTATGAAACAAGACATAAATGTTGGTTACATTAAAAAAGTACACTACCATACCTTATACGTACTTAGAAAGTATAATGTGTTTTTACAAATTGTTCGGTAGTGTCGTATTTTTGTTACAAAATGGTACTCTTAAGCGAGGTTATATTTTGATTAATAAAATGTTTTTATGTAAGTAAATTATGCATTAACACCTTTGAAAGAAAATAATCTTTGTTCAATAGTGAGAAATTTCATCATTTGGAAAATATTTAAGGTAATTTAGTTTTTTGGGATTAAGGAATTTATTCGATACTTATCAGTTCAGACAGTGCTGATGTGTTGCCATCTAGGGTAGTGGATATTCTTCAAATTTGGACTTGTTTTAAGCTTCGAACATCTTTTTCAATCTTGTCTTGGGTTTTTGTTAATTAATTTATTCAATTTGGTTCCAGGACATCGTTAATTCTTGGTAGGTCAACATCTATTCGTCTTTGGTCATCTTGGTTAACTTCCGAAACTTTTCGTAACTATTTAAATTAAAATTTCAATCATTCCAATTTTGCGTGCCGCTTACCCACGCGTCGTTTTTTTTCAAGTCTCATATATTTAACGGAAAAACTAGCCTTCAACGGCTCGTTACTATGGTAACAGCAATCCTGGGATTGGTTAAATACTCTTTCAAAAGCATTGTTAAGAGATTTGAATTTTTATTCAAATTTATCAAGTATTTTCCTAATGGTTTTATTCCTTTATAGTTCCTTTGGGGTAATAAATGATATCACTATTATCTTTCTTTCCTTTCAAAGTTTACAACGATACCTCATAAGGTCATATTCTGTTATACATTAACTTTAGTCTAAATATTTGAATTTGATAAATTATATATCTTTCTTAAATTAAACTTTTATAATAACATTTCTGTTTTAAAATGATTGACATATAATTACTGGCCATTTACTGGTCTTAGATTAGTAAAGTTTCTTGTGAAATTGTTACAATTTACATTTGAGTGTCTCTGACAGTTAGATTTTTTCATAGCCAAGATTAGCCATGATGGTTTTTTAGTGTATTTCTTTTAAATTACATTTTGAATTCAGCCTGATGGGCTTCACTTAGTTATCATATTTGTTTGTGTTTTAACTACTATTCAACATACATTTTCATTACACATATTTTAAAATATAATAATTAGGCTTATGGACTGTAGGTTCCCTTCAGCCATATCCTCTTTATAACATTGAACCAAACTATTCTTTATAAGTTACTAGTTATTGTTAGTTCTAATATTGATTCCTTTCTTTTGTTACTACCTAGAGTGATAAACATCATCACTTCTTGCAAAATTATGACAGTTAATTCCCCTTTCAACATGGGGTGTTTTATTCATTGTAGTCTTAATTTTAAAAACAAAACCTTATTTCTATTCTACTATCTCCTCCATACCATGTTAATACAAACTGTTTTTGTTTTTGTTTCTCCCCGAATAACATTACATGCTTCTTTTATATTTATTTGGAATATTATTTTTAATTATTTTCAGTTATATAAATGTGTACAAGATCACTCCAATCATTGATTGTTTATCAATGTTTTATAAAGTGTTTTCTTACTTATCATTACATTTTTATTGCTTAACATACACTTTCACTATTTTTAGGGTACTTACACTTTCACTATTGCACTTCACTTTGGTTCACTGTTTGTATTGAGTGTTATTTAATGGGTAGTCCCTATACTTTCTCCTATTATTTCTCACTATTTCTTTACAGCATAATATTTATTATTAATAATATTAGGTTAGTTATTTTTTGTTAAATCTAACCTTTCTAACTGTGTTAGTGTACTTTTTCTACACTACGTTACTTTACAATCGTATTGTCTTTAAAATGGGTATATAAGTTAATTCAATTATAACAATAATATTTGTTTCATCAATAAATAATTATTTGGGGTTTATTTACAGTATTCTATCCTTGAGTATACTATTTTTTCCCCTTTATATGTGTGTTAGTTTCCCCTTGGGTTTAACCTGTCTCCTCTTCATTCTTCCTCTCCTTCGTCTTCTTCAATAGTCTTCATCTTGGTTCGGTTCTCCTCTTCTCATCTGGTTCGATTTCTGTTTAATCGTAGGGATCTGTTCTCTTCCTTTGATTCTTCTTTAGTTCTGGGTTCATATCTTCCTTTGTTAGTTCATAATTGTTTGGTGCATCACCTTTTTTCTTGAGTATGGTTCGTGGTTCCCCTCTGTGTGTTTATGTTGTTGGGTCAGTCACTTGGGTTGGGTAATATCGTAGTTCGTTGTGTCATAATATTAATATTTTATACATTTTTTAAACATTTTATTTTATATGAAGTATTTTGATGTTAAGAATTATCTTTTTTATCACTGGTACGGGATTTGGCTTATTTGTGTCGTAACATAATGCCTCTCCTCTAAAATTGATCATTTTAATAAAACACTAGCATAGTTTTTTATGAAATTATCAGTTATAGATAACCTTTTTCCTTTTCTTTCTTGTTTGTTTCTCCATTCTTCGTTTCTCTTCTTACTTAATTCCCTCCATTTTATTTGGATCTGTTTTTATTTATTTCCATTGGTGCATTTTCCCTCATACACAATTTTTTTCCCTAACTTTTATAGTAGCTGGTTTCTCCCATTACTACTCATTTTTCTGAGACCAGAGGCACATCATCTCTGCTCAGTTTATTTGGATTGCTGGACTTTTCAACAGTCAATCTTAAATACCTTCTTTGTCAACTTGTGACTTAAATAATAATAATAAAATATAATATAATAATATACTTTGGGATTGTCCACCTTGTGGTTTGTTTTTAGATCACTTTGGCCTTTTACTCATTCTTCCGTCCGCTATACCCTAACTATCATCTACTCATACACTTGATTGTTTTTATATTTATTCATATGTTAATTTCATCATGTCATTATTTTGTTTTCAATGCTCGTTGTGATCATTTTAATTGTCTTAGACATTTTTTATTCTTTTCTTAGTCATTCAGCAAGATTCTGCTTTAGCCATATCTGTATATTTGTTTATACATAATCTCTCTCTCCTCCTTGTACCAGTTAAAATTTTATTTTTTTTTTCTTAGAATACTTTTGATTCAGTATAATTTCAGGTATTTATCTCAGTAATTTGAGCTTAATTTTAATTTTTGGTTTATCTTGCTCTGTATTAAATATCATTTTTGATAATTCTTTGGTAAGTTAATTGTCTTACCTTAAAGGAATGTTTGTAGCGTATTCCTTTTTAGTTATTTTTTGTTTAATTATAATAGTAAGTTTGTGATTCTTACATTTTTATTATATAGGAATGTGTGTAACTTATTCCTTATTATCTCACTTTTTACTTCATACTTCATATCTCGATCTTTTATTAGACTGTAAATTGATTTAAATTGAAAGGAATTTGTGTAACTGTTTCCTTTGTGTTTTTTTTTCATTATTATATTAATTCTTTTTATTCCGCATATATCATCTAAATAAGGTAGTAAGCTGCTCTTACAATCTTTTTTGGAATTTGGAAATATGTTTCATTTCACAATGGTTTTATTCTTCTTCGTAAAACTTTTTTATCGAAGTTTGGTTATAAACTCCCTTTATTTTTCTTGTATTGACATTGCTTATCTGGTAAGTATTATTATCATTATCTTTTGTGATGATATACGGTCCTGTATATAGCAATAATAATTTCTTTGCTATACCTTCCATTGTACTTGGCAGTTCACGATTTTTAATTAATATTTTTTCTCCCTCTTTATATTTGATTATTTTGGGTTGTTTTTTTGCATATTTGGCCTTTTGTTTCTCAATCTTTTCCATTATTAGGCTGTACCATTTTTTTTTATCATACGGGTCTTCTGGGTTCTTTGGGAATTCTGTTATCTCTTGGATCTCTCTATTTGGCTTCCTCTCGAACATCATTAAGTAGGGTGTACTTTCAGTAAATTGGTGATAGCTGATATTTAAAAACACTTCGGTTGAAGATAAATATTTGTACCATTCTGTCTGGTTATTATGACAATAAGTTCGCAAAATGCGTCCCACCTCTCTCAACATTCTTTCTGCTGGATTACTACTAGGGTGGTATACTGAAGTTTTATATGTTTTAATATTTAGTTTTAGTAATTCTTCTCTCCACCTTCTTCCCTTAAACTGCGTTCCATGATCGGTTATTATCATGTACGGTTTTCCAATCTTTAACATGTATTTATTTTTAATAATATCTAATATTTTCTTTGTTGTGGCTCTGTTTATAGTGTATAGTTTGGTGTACTTGGTGTAATGGTCAAGTATGATAACAATGAATTTGTATCCATGTCTTCCTCCGCTACATGGGAATGGTCCACATATGTCGAGGAACACCTTCTCTAGTTTGGCACTTGATGTGATGGGTATCATCGTTCCATCCTTCCTTTCGTTATTGGTTTTGACCATCTGACACAATGTGCAGGTTTTTATGTTTTTATTCACTTTTCTTACAATATTTTTTATGAACAAATCTTCCTCTAAAGCTTTTACCATTTTAATTGTTCCCATGTGGCCGTATCTCACATGGTAATCTTTGATGATTTGATTTTCTAATGATTGAGGAATTACTAGTTTCCAAGTGTCTTGGTTCTTTTTTGTTTTTATAAATAAAATGTCATTGTATACACAGTAAAATTTGTTAATAATTGTTTCAGACTCCATCAGTCTTTTTCTGATGTTGGATATTTTTGTATCTTGCTCTTGTTGCAACACTATTTGGTTTACAATATTTTCCAGGTCTTTCCTATCTTTCAATATATAATCCACTTTTGCTATCTTCCCCTTTTCTCCTTCAAATGTCTGATTTACTACATTTATTCTGGATAATACGTCCCCCACTATGTTTTTCCGTCCTGGAATATACTCCCATGTAATGTGGTATTCTTGCAAAGCAAGTATCCATCGAGTAAGTTGGCCATGATTCAACTTACACTGTTTGAGAAACGATATTGATTTATGATCGCTTCGGACCGTGATAGGATATCCTAGTATGTACGTCCTAAACTTGCCGCACGCGAATACTATGCTGAGCAACTCCTTTTCTGTAACATTGTAGTTACGCTCGCAACTATTTAGTATTCGGCTGGCGAAGCTAATGACCAGGTGATTGCCATCTTCGTCTTCCTGGTATAGCTCTGCGCCTAGACTTACATCACTAGCATCGCAGTTTAGGTAGAACGGTTTTTCAAAATTGGGGTGGTGTAATATAACAGTATCAACAAACTTTTGTTTAATTAATTTGAGCACTTCCTCTTGCTCCACTCCCTACGTCCATTTTTCTTTCGAAGAGAGTTGTTTGGAAAATTTTGCTGTTAGGTGGGAGTAGCTGGTCTGAAACTTCCTATACTAATTACATACTCCTAGGAAGGATTGCAATTGCTTTTTGTTTCTTGGTGATGGGAAATTTTGTATGGCTTCAACCTTCTCTTGGGATGGAGAGATTCCCTCCTCGGTTAGGTTGAATCCTAAGAACTTCACTTCTTTTGCAATAAACTTCGATTTGTCCAATTTAAGTGTGATATTGTTGTTAGATAATTTTTCCAATACATGTCTGACTCTTTCGCAGTGTTCGTCCCAGTTAGATGATGTGATAAGCAGGTCGTCAATGTACACTGTAGTAAATTCCAGTGCCTCCTGACCCAACACTTGGTCCATGCACTTCACGAACACTGCTACTGAATTAATGAGTCCAAATGGTAACCTTTTGAACTGGTAATTTCTACCGTCAAATATGAAAGCCATGTACTGTCTACTGTGTGGGTGCAGCTCCACCTGCCAGTACCCACATACAGTATCCCAGGTGCTAATATATCTTATCCCATGAAATCTCTTCAGAATTTCTTCTATTTCTCCTGGTGAGGTTCGGTCATTGATAATCATTTTATTTATTTCTCGGGCATCCAGGCAAATTCGTACCTTGCCATTTTTCTTGGGTATGGCTACTATGGGGCTGGTATATTGAGAGTGGCTATACTCAATAATATCTTCAGCAATCATTCTATTTATTTCCATTCTGACTTCATTTTTCAGGGAATGTGCTATGGGATGTGATTTCCTGTGGAAGTCTACCGGTTCTCGGAACTGAATTTCACACTGGTATCCTTTAACTTTTCCTGGGGTGTTTGAAAAGACATGCTGATAGTCGTTATAAATGGCAATTAGTTTTTTAGACTGTTACTCACTAATTTCCTGCAGAGGCCGTTCTCTTTGGAAGGTTATGATCTCTTCCAACTTCTGTTTCCACAAGGCTTTACGCTCCTCCTCCTCGGCCATGGTGATAGATGGTTCACGCCTCTGACAATAATAACTCTTCAGTCCTGGGTCTTGGCTCAAAGCAATTGGACTTGGTATACAATTTATAATGTTTGCGGACCAGGTTCCTTGTTCCGAAGTTAACAACACGACTCCCTTCTGCAGGTTTATTACTGCTGAATACCTTCTTAATACATCACATCCGATAAGCATGTTGAATGGTAGCCCACTTGCCACGAGAAATATAATAGGGATGGTTGATTCTAGATTATTTAACTCCAATGATACTTGTTTTCTCACTGTTTTGTTCTGTTTACCAGTTGCGCCAATGATGATTATATTATTTATTGGCAGTGTAGGGATTGGTGTTCGAGAGTGAGCTTGAATTCGTTCTAATTCAGGCTGGTTGATTAGAGAGATATTAGACCCCGTATCCACCATGATAATGGTTATTGTGCCATTTATTGTCGCCTTTATATGAACAATTTCACTATTATGTTGTGGTAATTGATTGGCCTCTTCTTCGAGAAGTTCTTCTCGAATATCCTTTAAATAATTATTGTATATTATCGTAAACATTTTATTTTCCTTGTCTGACGTGGTTCGACGTATCAACCCAAGTGATTGGTCATGTGACGGGCGTTCATACTTTTCCACTGACCCGTTTAGTTTAAAGGTGGTTGCTGGCTGACGGCCAGGTTATTTGACTGGTCGTTTGTTTCATTGTTCAGCACTTTTTGCTGGTTATTTCCATTCTGAAGTGGTTCGTTGTTCCTGCTCACTGATGGTTGATTGTTATTATTGTTGGACGTGTGGTACCATGAATCTGGGTGCCAATTCGGGTTATATCTTCTGTGGTTATTCTGCCTTCTCCCACTGATAAAATTTACGTGACGTCGGCCGTCGCTTCTATTTGGATTACCCCCGGGTCCCCGGTTGTACTGGTAACTAGGATGAAACCGGTTGCCGTAGTAATTATGGTCATTGGGGTGACCGTTGGTGCGTTGTACAGGTTCCGCTCCTCTGTAACTATCATTGGGTCAGTTATTATTTGGGCTGTTTCTATTGTTGTCTTGATTCCCTGAATGATGGTTTTGTTGACCTCTGTTACCAGGCTGATTATTCGGAGGGTGATGCTGGGTATTTCTATTGAATGTCTGTTCTTCATTATTATTATTATTGTTTTGGCCCCAGTTATTCCGATTATTGTTTTGTGGATGATTGTATGGTCCATGGAAATTAGTCGTATGATTATGTTCATTCCACTTGTTATACCATTGGTTCAGGATCCGGTTTTTTCGGTATTGGCCATCATTCTCCAGGTCTTCCAATAGGCTAGCCATTCCTTGAATTGTTTTTATTTGTCCTTGCCTTCGGGCCTTCTGTATTGCTTCTTCGTAATGATAACCCAGCTGTATTACCAAAGACTCCTCGGGTATCTTGGGTTCCAAATTTCTGGCTAAGCATACTTTTCCCAAAAAGTAAGATGTTAAAGTGTGTCCTCCTTGTGACTCGTATCTTCCATTACTGATATCATTGCGGACCACATTCTGTGTGGACTCGGACCAATATTTCTCCCGGAATTGTTTCTTAAACTCTTGTGTGTCATTGATCTCGGGTCGAGTGGCCGTCCACCAGTTGTCATGGGTGTCTCGGAACATTTCATCGATCATACTTCTCACACTGGACCACCTGGTTTCTCTGTTCTTCTCTATCAGTTCTTCTACCCGTTTGAGGAATTCTATCGGGTTCCTCCGGTAGCTGCGGAAATTAATTATTTCTCGATTCTCACTGGTTGTGAACTGTGTGTGATTATAAGGTTTCTCTCTTAATGCATCTAATTCTTCCTGCATCTGTTTCTCCCGTATATTGATCCCCTGGATTTTCTCTCTGTTTTCTCTGGTCAGTCCGTCTATTTTATTTATGACGGTGTATACTTTCTCCACCCGATTGTTTACATCTATTTGTAGTTCTTGGTGCCTCTCCTCCAGTTCCTTGACCACCTCCTGTTTGTTCTTCTGGCACCCTTCGGTAAGGACTTGGTAGAATTCCGTCGCTCTCAATTTACCTTCCTCCTCAACATTACTAATTTTATTATTCAATTCTTCACGGACTTGTATCACTGTTTCGTTGGTCTCTGTTACCGTTTGCCTGATCTCCTCTCGACATTCGACTAGCTGTTGCTTCCATTCCTCCTTGGTTTTCTCACTTTCTTCCTCGATTTTCCGTTGGAGAATATCATGATTATTTTCCATCTTTTTATTTACTAATTCCAGATCCTTCTTAATCTGTTTCTTCAGCTCTTCGCTCTTCTTTTCCAATGCCTCCTGACTTCTCTTCAAGTCTTCATCGTTGCTCTCTATTTTGTCATTCAGGAATTCTATACTCTCCTTTATTTGCTTCTTCAATTCTTCACTGTTTTGGTCCAGTTTTTCCAATTTTTTATTCAAATCTTCCTTGTCCCGTCTTCTATTTTCCTTGTCCTGTCTTCTATCTTCCTTGTCTGACTCTAATTTTGTATTTAAATCTTCATGGCTCCTGTTCATTTGTCCAAATTGTTCCATCATGAACTTCAGCATGTGATCTAATTTTGTTTCTTCTGTTGGTTTGACTGGTTGGTCGTTTACTATGACTTCTGGTTCAGGTGGGTTGGGATTTTCCAGTTGGTCCTCCAGTGGGTTCTCTTCCAGCAATTCTCCAGTTGTTTCCTCCCTACTTCCTCAACTTCCTCCATTTCTTCTTGGTTTAATGCTTCCTTCCCTTTGCGCCTCGTAACCATACCGTGTCTATTCATAACCGCCGCTAGTTATTCTTTCTAGCCTCACGTTGCTGGTCGCCAATATGTAACAGTTAGTCGTGGTCGTACCTGTTAAAATGTGTCACACTTGTTTATTTTGTGTATTAGTGTGAATGTAGTGTGTTTGCCTCACACAGGTCGTTACATAAATCGACGTCACTACTGGAGTCTGTAGCGTTGTCAATATTACCAGTACAACCTACCTATTAATTCATAGGGGTTGCGAATCCCGCGTGGCGCCAAATTGTTCTATTAAAACAATTAAAATAGTTAAATTATAAGATGATACGTGTTATTAGCATGGACAGCTGGAGCGTTCAAATGGTTCCCACCGCTATACAGGTTGCCGCCTCGACCACTCGTGATGAGCGCTAGTTGGTTATTGAATAAAACTTGCTAACACACATATACTCTACAACGTCCTATGAAATAAAAAGATAGTAATACTCGGTATTGTGATTTTAATACAAATTTGATCATTAATTAATATGACAAATGAATTATAACTGTTTTGATAATAAATAGCTCCGGTTTATAACATGAAACACAAATATCTCAGAGTTGGCAAAATTGATTTTCAACACTTTTCGTTGCCGAGATGGCTACAGTTACGTACAATATATGAATATGTTTAAAATCTGGGGTTCTTTGTATTATGAAATAAGACATAAACGTTGGTTACATTAAAAAAGTACACTACCATACCTTATACGTACTTAGAAAGTATAATGTGTTTTTACAAATTGTTCGGTAGTGTCGTATTTTTGTTACAAAATGGTACTCTTAAGCGAGGTTATATTTTGATTAATAAAATGTTTTTATGTAAGTAAATTATGCATTAACACCTTTGAAAGAAAATAATCTTTGTTCAATAGTGAGAAATTTCATCATTTGGAAAATATTTAAGGTAATTTAGTTTTTTGGGATTAAGGAATTTATTCGATACTTATCAGTTCAGATAGTAATTTATACTGGAGGCCTTTACTTGATGAAAATCCATTATATTAAAGCATTAAAGAAAACTAAACTTGTTTTCGTGATTTTCACTCGTCAGTTTATTTAAAAAAGAATATACCATGACAGCTGTTTCGGCACACAGTGCCTTCTTCAGATGGTAAAAGCTGACTAGTTACTTACAATAAAACATCACATAAAGCCAGTGCTATTAAAACGATAATCGACTCAAGTTCGAACAATAAACAATACACATTACATATACACAACTATATACAAATTAGAAAAGAACATACATTTACTTATATAATTTCAAATTTAAAAGCGGAGAGCTATTTAAATCAGTTTGGTTGTTCAAAAGCAAACCTAAATCTTTATGCTTATTAATTTCGAGGGCTTCAAGTAAATCAAGTTTTTTACCCTTTTCCAATACATGTAAAATTTTAAAGTTATCATTAAAATTATGATCTTTTTCCAACAAATGATTCGCATAATTAGATTTACCATCCTGATATCTTAAACTGTAATTGTGATCGTAAATTCTTGAAAATTTTACATGTATTGGAAAAGGGTAAAAAACTTGATTTACTTGAAGCCCTCGAAATTAATAAGCATAAAGATTTAGGTTTGCTTTTGAACAACCAAACTGATTTAAATAGCTCTCCGCTTTTAAATTTGAAATTATATAAGTAAATGTATGTTCTTTTCTAATTTGTATATAGTTGTGTATATGTAATGTGTATTGTTTATTGTTCGAACTTGAGTCGATTATCGTTTTAATAGCACTGGCTTTATGTGATGTTTTATTGTAAGTAACTAGTCAGCTTTTACCATCTGAAGAAGGCACTGTGTGCCGAAACAGCTGTCGTGGTATATTATTTTTTAAATAAATTGACGAGTGAAAATCACGAAAACAAGTTTAGTTTTCTTTAATGCTTTAAGTTCAGATAGTGCTGATGTGTTGCCATCTAGGGTAGTGGATATTCTTCAAATTTGGACTTGTTTTAAGCTTCGAACATCTTTTTCAATCTTGTCTTGGGTTTTTGTTAATTAATTTATTCAATTTGGTTCCAGGACATCGTTAATTCTTGGTAGGTCGACATCTATTCGTCTTTGGTCATCTTGGTTAACTTCCGAAACTTTTCGTAACTATTTAAATTAAAATTTCAATCATTCCAATTTTGCGTGCCGCTTACCCACGCGTCGTTTTTTTTCAAGTCTCATATATTTAACAGAAAAACTAGCCTTCAACGGCTCGTTACTATGGTAACAGCAATCCTGGGATTGGTTAAATACTCTTTCAAAAGCATTGTTAAGAGATTTGAATTTTTATTCAAATTTATCAAGTATTTTCCTAATGGTTTTATTCCTTTATAGTTCCTTTGGGGTAATAAATGATATCACTCTTATCTTTCTTTCCTTTCAAAGTTTACAACGATACCTCATAAGGTCATATTCTGTTATACATTAACTTTAGTCTAAATATTTGAATTTGATAAATTACATATCTTTCTTAAATTAAACTTTTATAATAACATTTCTGTTTTAAAATGATTGACATATAATTACTGGCCATTTACTGGTCTTAGATTAGTAAAGTTTCTTGTGAAATTGTTACAATTTACATTTGAGTGTCTCTGACAGTTAGATTTTTTCATAGCCAAGATTAGCCATGATGGTTTTTTGGTGTATTTCTTTTAAATTACATTTTGAATTCAGCCTGATGGGCTTCACTTAGTTATCATATTTGTTTGTGTTTTAACTACTATTCAACATACATTTTCATTACACATATTTTAAAATATAATAATTAGGCTTATGGACTGTAGGTTCCCTTCAGCCATATCCTCTTTATAACATTGAACCAAACTATTCTTTATAAGTTACTAGTTATTGTTAGTTCTAATATTGATTCCTTTCTTTTGTTACTACCTAGAGTGATAAACATCATCACTTCTTGCAAAATTATGACAGTTAATTCCCCTTTCAACATGGGGTGTTTTATTCATTGTAGTCTTAATTTTAAAAACAAAACCTTATTTCTATTCTACTATCTCCTCCATACCATGTTAATACAAACTGTTTTTGTTTTTGTTTCTCCCCGAATAACATTACATGCTTCTTTTATATTTATTTGGAATATTATTTTTAATTATTTTCAGTTATATAAATGTGTACAAGATCACTCCAATCATTGATTGTTTATCAATGTTTTATAAAGTGTTTTCTTACTTATCATTACATTTTTATTGCTTAACATACACTTTCACTATTTTTAGGGTACTTACACTTTCACTATTGCACTTCACTTTGGTTCACTGTTTGTATTGAGTGTTATTTAATGGGTAATCCCTATACTTTCTCCTATTATTTCTCACTATTTCTTTACAGCATAATATTTATTATTAATAATATTAGGTTAGTTATTTTTTGTTAAATCTAACCTTTCTAACTGTGTTAGTGTACTTTTTCTACACTACGTTACTTTACAATCGTATTGTCTTTAAAATTGGTATATAAGTTAATTCAATTATAACAATAATATTTGTTTCATCAATAAATAATTATTTGGGGTTTATTTACAGTATTCTATCCTTGAGTATACTATTTTTCCCCTTTATATGTGTGTTAGTTTCCCCTTGGGTTTAACCTGTCTCCTCTTCATTCTTCCTCTTCTTCGTCTTCTTCAATAGTCTTCATCTTGGTTCGGTTCTCCTCTTCTCATCTGGTTCGATTTCTGTTTAATCGTAGGGATCTGTTCTCTTCCTTTGATTCTTCTTTAGTTCTGGGTTCATATCTTCCTTTGTTAGTTCATAATTGTTTGGTACATCACCTTTTTTCTTGAGTATGGTTCGTGGTTCCCCTCTTTGTGTTTATGTTGTTGGGTCAATCACTTGGGTTGGGTAATATCGTCGTTCGTCGTGTCATAATATTAATATTTTATACATTTTTTAAACATTTTATTTTATATGAAGTATTTTTATGTTAAGAATTATCTTTTTTATCACTGGTACGGGATTTGGCTTATTTGTGTCGTAACAAAATATATATATATATATATATATATATCATTTTCTATATAAGTAACTCGATGTTTCTTGCAGTAATTGTATAATTTGTGATCTTTTCAATTTGTTTCTTCTGCAAGTAGATAAATTGTATATTCTTTTTATCTACAATTATCTACAAAAAAGAATATACAATTTATCTACTTGCAGAAGAAACAAATTGAAAAGATCACAAATTATATATATATATATATATATATATATATATATATATATATATATATATATATATATAGAAAACAAAGTGGAATGTCTAATTCGTAATACAGCACATCATAGAGCGACAAAGTGTGGAATCACCATTATACATAACCATGTCAGAATATTTTGTCATCAAACAAAATAATGTTGGCAAAATCGTCATGACAAATTATCTTGTCAGCGGCATTTTTTTTAACAAATCAACTAATGTATTATCTCACCAAGATGTGTCAGCATGTATTTTGTCAAAATAATTAAGCTGTTTTGAATGTTTCAGAAATTAGTCTAGTTTTTGGAAAATTACAAAATAGTCTAGTGTGTTGTATGTCTTATTAAAGCCTGATGAAAATCCTAAAAAGAAACACCACTTTCAACTCTCTACACTTTTGTTTTTACATTCATCCAGAGGTTTTGAAGTGTGCTAAAATTTGTGGTTTTGAAATCTTGTCTTAATGTGTAACACATACTATCAGTAGTACACATAATTTTAATTTCTGAAATCTCAAGTTCATTGATTTGACATTTGTATGTAATAAGTATGTAGGTATGTAATGAATACATTATTTAGTTATGTGTCAGTGTATATACAATGTTCTTGGTTTGTTTCAGATGAATTATACCAACTCAGTGTACAAATTCCTTAGCATATGTGACAAACATGGAATTGAATTTATAAAGCGTCTGATGCCGGAGGCTTCAGTAGAATTGTTTAAAACACTTTACAATAATTATGTCAAATTCCAGAAGTTCACTGGGAATGTGTAATACTTCTTTAAACATCACCACAGTGACAAAAGCTTGGTGTGTGTGTGTATATATTTGAATATGTATTTGTGTGGTATAATCAGGAGGCATACAAGAACAGTACTTTAGAACTTATAATTTGTCAGAGCAACATAGTACAATTTTCATATTTTTGACTTTTTTATATTTCTCAAAATCATATTTTTTAGATATTTCAAAGGTTATCAAAATTAAAAGAATTAAGGGGAGTGGGAACCATATGTGCTTTCTCATGTTAAAATCGGTTTTACAAATACCCCATTTTCTCAGCAACTATGTGTGCTACAGACTTGAAATGTTTACAGGTTATTCATCGCACATTCAGGTTGATATGTTACCAGAATAATAAATTTATATTAAAAATTTACAAAATTTTTATTTTTTTAAACAGATTGTGCATATTTTTTAAATTGAAAATATTTTTTATTTGGGTCAGTTTTTAAAATATTTTTATAATTCTAGTACTGTAGAAACAATGTTATTAGTAGAAAAACTGGTAAAAATTGTAACTTCCAGTCTTAAACAGTTTTAGAGAAAACGGGTCATTTATATAAAAAAAACTTTCCACGAAATACGAGATGAAATCACTGTATACTTTAATGTTTATACAAGAAAACAGCTACGGTATGAGATAGAATAATCTGTTTCCTTCTTTCGTGCCCATAAACAGTGAGCACAGATTTTTGGGCAACATTATTGGCACCCATCTAGTCACAATTTGTGTACTTGTTTCTTGGTGAGAATATATTTTTATACCATGTATAAGAGTAGCTTTTCTAGTTGTATGCTTCTGCTCCAATGAGCAATTTCAAATCATTTTGTGTAACTTGAATTGTCTTGACTAATCTAGTTTAAAATTATTTATATGGAAACGTTAGTTCTACACAAGATCCTTTTAATGTGTGATATAAGAACTTATGAGTTGACATCTCTTAATATATAGTTTTTTTGCATAATTTTTTATATTTTACTTAACCATTTTATGGTTGTGCACACAACTACACAAAATCCTTTTAATGTGTGATATAAAAACTTATGAGTTGATATCTCTTATATATTGGTTTTTTTTGCTTAATTTATTATATTTTACTTAACCATTTTATAATTTTGTAAGTTACTATTTGATCAGATTATATATAAAAGTTAATGATTTAAAGTTTAGTTTTTAAAGTTTTTTATTATAAATATAGTCAGATACATGGGCGTAGCCAGCCACTGACCTGGGGGGGGGGGGGGGGGGGCAGCATATAAGAGTAGTCATATTTATGGGTACCATATCACTTAATGGCGGAACTCAAGAAATGCTTTGTTGCTGTAGTATATGAAAAACCCTGTATTATTAACTTACCTTAGCCTGTAAGTTCTATTTTTTTGTCATTTTGTATTTTTCTTTGACTCTAGGGAGGGCAGCTGCCCTCCTCTGCCCCCTGATGATGCCCCTGTTGAGATTACCAAAGCAGATGTTGCTAAGTGTTAAGTAAAGTGTGATATTTCATTTGTTGTTAAAAGTTTGTCAGAAAACAACTTGAAAACTTAAATTTTACTAATTAATGCACTTTATTATTAATGTTATTAATTGTTACTGTTACTTGTGAATTCTATACAAAACACTGTTACTATATAGAATTCACAAGTAACAGTGTTTTGTGTGTACAAGACTGTTTTTTTAGAGATATATTGTACCTTTTTTTTACTGTAGTACAAATATATGACATTTGGTTATAGATGTGCGAGTACTGTTATGATTTGCCATATAACACTTTGTCATGCTCTGCTTAATCTCTGAGCATTGGGTAGTTTTTGATCAAGTGTAATAGAACCACTTGATGTCTCCACACCTGTTTCTGCCTCAGGCAGGTGTTCTACACTACCCATTTCCCAATCTACCTTATCACCTCTCTGCTGCACCTTCTTTATTCCTCTCTAGTTATGATTACAACATTGTAGTTTAGTTATCTGTTGTAACAGTTTTTCACCATAATAGTTTTTATCTTATTCTACATACTGGTTAGTTCTCCTTTCATGTGAACTAACTTTTTTTTTTTTTCCTTTTTGGCAGGGCAGGTGAACATCTCTATAGACACACTGGAGCCCCGTAGCTCCAGGTAGTGTGGGACTCTAACCCACTAAAAACACCTCCCTTTGCAACAACTGAGTGAGCCCAACAAGTTGCTTTTCTTTAATATTACAGTCACGGTTTATGGGGTAGAAGCCCACTGGCTGTTCCCCGCTAGTTTGAATTCCTGAATCCCTAATGACCTTTTCTAGAGCTATGTTGAACAACAGACACGCTAAGGCATCTCCTTGTTTCAACCCATGCAGACAGCAAGTTTTAATGTCTGCAGACAGCAAGATTAAAATGCATAGGACAAAATAGGTACACCTGTTTAAAATGAAAGGGAATGACGTCTTTCCGCATGGATTCATCCAGATTGATGTTTTACAGTTTGGTTATTTCCATTCATACAAATGGTTCATAGTCAGGGTGAGTATGCTGGTTTCTTTTTGCTGTGTTTAAGACAACACGTAATTGCAGTACTAAATAAAGAGAAAAGGATGGTAGAAACAGTGGAAATGGACTTCTTAAGAAGAGCGTGTAATATTTCTAGAATGCAACCTGTTAGAAACGAAGATATAAAAAGGAAAACAGGGCGCATATTTACAACAACAGAAAGAATAGAATCCAGACAGTTGCTATGGTATGGTCACGTAATGAGGATGGAGGAGAAGCGATGGCCAAAGAAAGCATTGACTTTCACACCACAAAACAGGAGAAGAAAAGGAAGACTGACAACACAATGGAGAACAGGAATTAAGAAAAGCATGAGAGATCGAGCTATTGAAGATGATGGCTGGAAGGATAGGGAGAAATGGCAATCGAAATGTGGGATGCGGCATAGACTGTAGGACCCCCGCTAATAATAAATAAATGCAGTACTAAAGCTTTAGTAGTGTTTATACAAAGTAATTTTTAAGTACATGATCTAGAATATAAGAACTTAGATGGCAGAGAGCTGCTGAGTGGTAAAGAGTGAACCATAAAGTGACTCGGTACGTAAAACATGGATACTTTTAGAATGGAATGTTGTATGAGGAGGCAATGACAAACCTATAGGGGGTCAGTGGGGATCAATCCCCCCCCCCCCAGAGCTATTAAACATTTCAGTGAAATTCCGTAATCACTTAGTGTAGATCTATTTCTAAGTCAGTTGCATGTGTTAAAGGAAGGGAATAATCGTAGAATTAAAGATAGTTGTAGAAGTAAAGGGAATTACAATATTTGTAAATTAATGAAATAAAGTTGAAGTTATTTTAATAATGACAGTCATTCAACATTTGGTAAATAACATACATATTTGTAGCATTAAAAAAACAATTATGTCCATGCCAGAAAATGAAGGCAGACCCTATTAATCCACCTTTATCTTTTTTGCCCACACTTCCCTGTACAGGGTTGTCAATGTCATGACTCTTACAGTCTAATATCTGTATGATCGTCTTTGTACAGGTAAAGTAGCAGTTTCTTGACTTTAATTTGGAAAAATTAAAAGATTATATTGCTTGATTTTATATAAGAAATAATGTACTTTAATATGAACGTCCTTAAAACATTCTTGGGACAGCATCAGTAAAACTGTTTTTCAAAATACCTTCAGAAAGACTCATTTTCACAAAATGTATTAAGAATACGAATTTAGAATTAAAGTGATTCCTAATGGCATGACATTTATTACCTTTGCTTTGAATAACACTTAATGAAAATAAAATATTTTAAAATCACCTCTTATTTGATCAACCCGTATACTTCATGTTGATTTATTTAAAAACTTTGTGATGCAATCGATTTACAAAATTATTTGAGAAGAATCCTGAATTCCTCATTTGCCCTGATGGAAATGGGAAAGAGGGTCGAACGTTCAAGCTAGTCTTATGTCCCCCCTCCCCTGGGTACAGCTCGTAGTTATGCCACTGTAAGATGGTACTGTACTTTAAAGGTAAAGGCTGCAAGAGATCCGAATGTAGACAGTGATGGTGTCTGAATTTGCTGCGTTGTAATCGATACTATCGAGAAGAAGGAATTAAACCCCAATACTACTTTTTTACTTACCTAAGTTCAGACAGAAGATTCCCAAAAATACCAAAAGCCCAGAGTCACCACCACATTTTTATAGGAGGAAACCGTATCACTTTCCCCATGAAAACAATTTAAAAATTAAAAAACTGCGCAGCAAAATTCCAAGGCTGTTTAGAAGAACTTTTGGAACGCAGGTCATAGGTTAGGTAGGATGGCATAAGAAATTAACTTAACACATTGTAATAAAAATCCTTATTTTATTGTAATAACATATCATTGTTATTAATAAAAACGAAATAACAAAACATAAAAATATATATACAGTCTATTGGTATTGCCTCCTTTTTCTCTCTCTCTCGCTCTCTTATTCTGTATATAGTTTTACTTCATTACGCTTGTTTTTATTATTTGGCAAAAAAAAACTTCCCAGACTTGTTATATTTTACCTTTTTGTCTTTGTACTTATCTGAAAACATTGGTGAGTCTCATTTTTTTTTTCTCGTCGTTGCACCACATGGGCGGAAGCCTGGACTTTCTCCGGAATTATTGTTCTGTTGAACATTAAAAAACCGCTTACATTTCACAAATTTGTATAATTTTGCACTGTTTCAAATTTAGAATGCGGTAGGCCTACCGTGATTGCCCACGCACTAAAATACGTCTGTACTGGCTGCCAGCTATTATGAGACTGACTCAGCTTTCTTGTTCTACCCAACGCTGTTCGTTTTAGGCTGCTGACACACGGGCCACTCTGTGGCGCCACTCAGTCACGCCAAGTACCAGTGGCTTGTGTGCAAGGGTTCGCTTCAGAGGCGCGCCACTCTGCATTTGCTCAGTGATAAAAGATTGTTTCATTTAGTATTTACATCAGTTTCATCATGGACTCTGACGAGGAAGTTCTTCTTCCTTCCGAATTCTTTTGTACACAAGAAGGATCAGTACCATGGCAAGACAGAATTATATATTGACCTTTTTCAGAGAAACCTTGTCTGACCTTTCACTATCAAACCATAGTCATAATAAAAACTATTTTAATAACTTATTTTGTGTCTTATTCAAAATGTGTTTTCCCTAAAATATATCACTTAGTAGAAATATTTATTTAAAAATAAAAATGGTTTCTATTTATATGAATATTGTTCGTTTGTCGCATCTAATTTGTTTCAAAGATTTTGATAGATTATGTTAAGAACGTTACACCCACGTACATTCTATTTACCTTCCTCCTCCCTCCTAACATCCCTCTCTCTTTCACACGCACGCGCGTGCACACACACACACACACACATGCAATAATTGTATTTCAGTAGACGAAATATTAACCAGTTTGGTGTTGAGTAATCGATTAAAACTATTGATTTCCTGTAAGCCAGACCTAAACTTGTTTGCAACTGTAAACTGTGTGCATTGTTCGCAAGATTGTTTTGGCTCATAAGTATGTGGTCAAGTCAGTGGCGGCTCGTGAGTACATCTACAGGGGGTTCACAATTAATAATTTGCAGTTTTTGAGATACACTGTGTCAAACACTTGTGTGTTGCTTGCAATATTCATATAATTTAGGCGCTGCTATACCTTGATGTAATGTATTAATTTTGAAACGAAATGTTATTATAGATATTACTGTACGTTAACTATTTCACAACTTAATAATAAAGGATTACTTTATTGATCATACTTGTTATAATATGCTAAATGTTCTTTTTTACTAAAACAATTATTTTCATTTAATTTTAAAGTAGTAAAATAAACGCAAAACAGAAAGCTTGTTTTAAGTGTTAAATATTTAGATAGTCATAAGGCCTCATGCTCTCAGTTATTAGATTAGATTATTAAATACACAGAAAAAGGAAAATAATCAAAGCTGCTGCATATGATGGTAAGGTCTAGTATTTACTTACACAAATTTACTTGGATGGTAGGGGATGGTAGCTTGCACAAATATTTTCTTTAAGTATAGTTTTTGTAAACAAAGTCCATCATTCTATCTTTTCGTGACACAAAAACATCAATAACTCTTTCATTGAAATTATGGATGTTAGAAATCATTTCCTTCTCGATTGCAAGCATGGCTAAAGCTATAAGCCTCTCTTGACACATCGTAGACCGCAAAAATGTCTTTATCCGTTTTAGGGTTGAAAAACACCTTTCAGCTTCAGCAGTCGTCATTGGTATTGTTGCAATAATTAATAACAGTTTATAACTTTCAGAAAATGATGACAATAAGTTGTTTTCAATAAAAAACTGTAAAAGACTACTGTAACAGCACCACGCATGTTTCTGAAATAAGTTCTTTTGTAAATGATTTCAAGCTCTGTCTTGAGGCGATTTTTTTCAAGAAATGAATACACATTTATTGTATCTTCAAGCAATTTATCGGGGAATTTCTGTTCAAACTTTTGTGATTCAAAAAGAGATACAACTGACCAAGATGTGAATGAAAATCTTCTTTTTATTTGCGTTGTAATAATGTCACAGGTTTCCTTGGCAGCCACTGTTCTACTTAAGTAAAAATCTTCTTCACGCCTCGATCGTTTAGGTGCATTTTCTGGGTACTGATTAACCAGCTCTGTCACTTAGTCCGTGTTAGCTCTTTCCTTATCAATGGCTTTGACGAAGTGGTCAACAATGGCTATAGTTCTCACAGCATCAGTGTAAGTTAGCTGTAATTGGTTGTACAAAATATCCACATGTGGCATTAATCTGTGAAAAATAGAAAGCCAAAATATAAACTTATTATCTCTAAGGAGACGAGCTAGAGCACCTTATTATCTCTAAGGAGACGAGCTAGAGCACCAGCTGTAATTATGGTGGTTGGTTGCTTAGAGGTTGATTGGATTTCCTCCATACATTCAATTAATTCCTCTCTGTACTCAAAAACTGTATTAACAGTTCTGCTCTTAAAATTCCACCTTGCAGCTGACGCCCGAGGTATTCGTTTGCCAACTATCTTGTCCAAAACAGCCACTCTCTGAGGGGAATTCGAAAAAAAATTTGTTGTATCACTTAAGACCGAAAAAAAAATTCTGACATCTTGGTTTTGGCTTGTTGCTTGAGCTACAATCAAGTTCAACTGATGAGCATAACAGTGAACGAAAAAAGCATGTTTATAGGTTTGTTGCACTATGGTCTGCACGCCAGCATGGTGCCCACTTATTACATTCACACCGTCATAGCTTTGAGATACGAGTTTTTCTGGATTTTGCACAACATAATCTAAACTGGTACAAATACATTTGGCTATAGATTCTGCATCGTGCCCTTCAGAGTTATCAAATTTCCAAAATCTTTCAACTGGTTGGCCATTAGCTAAAACATAGCGGAAAACTATTACTAACTGAAATACAGACGAGATGTCTGATGTTTCATCCGCAATCAAAGAAACATACTGTGCAGTTTTTATTTCTTCTATTATGTTTTCTTGACATACAAAAAGCATACAATCTAACAATTCATTTTGAATTTCTTTCGAGGTACCTTTAAAGACAGTAGCGGTACTCAAGTGTTCTTTCAAAGATGAGTCAAGTTCTGCAGAAAAGTTTACAAGCCCTTTAAATATGCCAGGATTTAAGGAATCGTCATCCTCACGATGACCTCGAAGGGCCAACTCAAATGTACCACAAAATTTAATACAGTCTATAAGCTTAGAAAGGACATAGCTATTTTTAGTCACTTGTTCATTGTGCTTTTTAATATTTTGTCGATAAGCACTGTCAAGCTGCTGACGAACATCAACCTTTCCCTGCAAATTAAAATCCAATGTAGCACTTATGTGTCCATGAGAACTTTCGTGTTTTTTAATTTTTTGATTCAAATGAGCTAAGTCACAAACGCCGTTTTTCACCCAAGCAGGATCGCCCTTTTCACGGGAAAATAAACAAGGAAAACAAAATATTTTGTTTGTTTGTTCACAACCACAAAGCCAAGGAATTTTTTCATATAGTAAATTCTCTTTTAAAAGTTCTAGATTTTGATGTCGATGTTGGCCTACCACTCTCTTTTATTGCTATTTTAACTTCTATGGGTAAATTGGCAAACGCTACTTCGTTTAAATTACTAACTGAGTACTTGCAGGTACTTTCCATTATTGTACAGTAAATAAAAACAACAGTTCACTAGCTACACTATAATAGATAAACTGTAATTTCAACTAAAACTTTATCACTAAAAAATAATCGAAACTGCAAAACACAAATGTAACGCGTGCACGCGCCAAGGTAAGGAGCATCCACCGTCAACTACAGCCATGCAACTACTGAGCTGAGCTGTGTCAGAGGCAGCTCATCAGTATTCTCCGTTAAGCCGCTTGTAAACATGTTTCCCTCCCTACTGCGAGCAAATGGACTCGCCTGTCTGTCGCATATCCCGTGTGTACAGCATCAAGAGCGGCGCATTCAGTCCGCTCCTAGCCACTGGCGCGTCATTACACTTGACCTCACTTGGCGCGCTCTACGCTGTTTTTCATTGTCAGCTCTTTTAAACTTACTGAAGATAAGCCATTTTAGTACTGCGTCAATAAAGATGTATAATTTATATCATATAATACGATACACATATCGAAGAGTACGTTCACGTGCTCTTGTGCTCTTATGGACGAGCCGCCACTGGGTCAAGTAGTGTTAGCATAAAACATTGTTGAGACCGTCCCGCCTGAATTCACTAATATGCTATGTAATTTAGAAGTCATTATTCTTTTTCTTGTGTTGTAATTATGATACTCAACAGGAAACTATGGCTAGAGATTGATCTTACAGGGAGAATATTGTTATATAATTATTTGTCACTTGTAGGAGTCATATGGGCTAGACGCAAATGTATACGATTGTTGCAGGGACTGATGTTAAATTTTTTATGGTGCAATTCCATAAAATACAACAGTTATTAAAGAAAATATTACATTCATAATTACTCAATTATTGTTGTATTATTTTTATATTATTATTAATAATAATAAAAATATTCGTACAAGAATATATTTTGTATTATTTTTTCAATATAACACTGTTTAAATAGGTACTGTTAATTTAAATAATTTTAATTTGTATATCTGATGATGTTTGTTAAATAAATGTACTATTGAAACAGTGTTATATTAAAAAAAAAATAATTAAAAATATATTCTTGTACGAAAAGTTTTTTTATTATTAATAATAGTGAAAATATATATAGAAAAACTTGTTCAAGCAGAATTGCATGGGACCGAAGTTTTTTTCGGATTGCATAAATTCTCGCATTATACAAACTTAGACATTAGTCAAATACTGCACTTCGTAGACCTTGTATATGTATTTTGTTTCTATTCTATTACATACACCTACATTTCTGTCATAATATAATTACACAATATAATGTCTACCAACTTTAGGCATTTATGACTTTAGTTGTTTTATGAAGTTTACACTTTAGTTTAGTGCAGTAGGCCTACTTTATTATTATTACTGCTATTATAATTTTTATTACATACTTTACTACAGTACTGAGTAGAAACATACCTGATTTATTTTTCATCAGGCTGTCCATTTCACTGAAGCCTGATACAAAATATAACAGAGCTGTTTCCATGCTCTCCCTTTTGCCATTTTTTTGAATATTCATTGCATCTCGGGGGTCCCAAATTGCCGGTCTCTGTTCCACTTCAATTATAAATCGATCAGAATCAAAATCCGACATGACAGTTAAAGTTTTTAAATAGTTTTTAGAAACAAGAAAGTCTTATAAAGTTTAAAAACAAATAGTAAGAAAGCTCCAAAAGTTTTATAGAAATTACAGTGTTAGTATACGCTTCACAACACTACTCTGAACACTGCTGTGGTGTGACTGAAAGTGGCCCGTGTGTAAGCTCCAATGCCACAAATCGTCTCCATTCGTGGCGGGGACTGGCTTCTGCCTGTCACAGTCGCTCGTGTGCAAGGGTACAATTTAAAACCATGCAAAACAACCGGGCATGACTGAGTGGCACCACAGAGTGGCCCGTGTGTCAGCAGCCTTACTCTGCACTTAAAACCAGTTTTTTCTGGTTCTCGCCACACATTGCTGCCATTGGCTGATGTCATTTGTTTACAGTTTGATTACATAAGACACATTCTGTCCTGCCTCACCCAAACAACGACATGGTTTACACATTCTTTTTTGTGTGCGTAATTGTGACTCTTCGTCAACAGCTAAAAATAGGTTGCGTAATGTACTGTTACAGCGTGGCGAAGTAGTATATGATAGTGATGACAAAAGGACAGTGATTAGTTCAAATTGTTACCCAATCTACGTGTAGTAATTATAGTATGGCTCATTGTCACATGTGATAACTGACTTCAAACATTCTCATTATTTATTTTCCTGTATTATGTAATTCATAATTACCATAAGGAGTAAAGGGGTAAGAATACTACCATGCCATACTCTTTGCAGGTATTAAAGTTGTACTAGTCATTAACAGGGATATTTTATTACAGTGTATTATATTCTATTACCTGGTAATAATCTAATTTGTGTGTGTTTTAAATAATAGCATGGAACATATAGTAACATGTTCCCAGAATTTATAAATCAAGCCCAAAACACTTGCAAAGACAGCCAGACACCACCATTTAGTGGTGTGGAATATATAAATTTTCAAAAGGGGAAACACTGAGTACTACAAATGCTGAGTTGAAGAAAAATTGGTTCCAAATTTGCCTGCCAAGAGTGTTTGACAAAGGCAGATATCATAATGTGCAGTTAGGAAGAAATAACACCAAATTACAGTATATTCTACAAGTGGTATGGAGTAGGGTGAGCCAAATTTTTTTTGTTCGTTTCACTGTCCGCGGAAAACTTGCCCCTAGGACAGATAAGTAAAAAAATAAATAAATAAAAAATCAGTTAATATCTTCCAGTCATGCATCACCCCTGAAAATAATAAAAACTAATCAATTTTAACAACTTTTTGTAATTAAAAAAAACAAAACTTTTTCTATGTAAGTCAAATGATACGGCTTTAGATAAGTAAAGAATAGCATAAGGAAGATAAATACATTAAAAAAAGTATAAATATTTCTACTTTTATTGGTCGCGCATTGCATCTGGAAAACACATTTTTAACATTAAAATTGCAAATTTTACATTGACATATCTATAATCTGCTGTTGTTTCATCATCATATCTCCTCTGATGTTCGAAGTTGCTATCTTCATCTCTTTCGAAATCCAATCTTGTGTCCGTTTTTGTTTGCAAATGTCTTTATCATTATATCCGTCCTGGTTTCCAAGGCTACTGTTGGAGTTGTGAGTTGTTGATTGAGACCACCATATAGGGCAACCAACCCTATGCCGGTTAGATTTTTTATCGACCTTCTCTGGTCTAGATCTGTCGTGTTCTGTTATAGGACCACCTCGAAAAGGGTGTGGCTCTTCACCACGCACTACAGTGTTGAGTAGGTGGGGGCTCTGGTCCTTTTCTAAGATCAGTTAAAAGGTGTAATAGATGAGATAATATAAGACATGAGGAGATAAGAAGTGATTTAGTTATTTTTGCAGTTAATGAAAGGTTTAAAGAATACAGAATAAAATGGATTCAACACATAGATAGAATGGAAGAAAGTAGAATACCGAAGACAGCAAAAGATTACAACCCTAAATGTTGAAGAAAAGTTGGTAGGCCTAAGAGAAGGTGGACTGTGGAATAGGAACAGGCTGCTGGAGCCTAAAACCGTTAAGAAGATGATGATGACATTTTGACATAAAATAGATAATGATAAATGTTACAATCTATGCAGTGCCGGATCTAGAAATTTTGCCCCCCCCCCGCAAAAACCATAAAAGGCCCCTTTAACAAAAACAAAATTAGTTTGTACCAAATTACGGCATTTTCGGTGGAAACTTGGAATAGGAATAAAAACAGTTAAGATCACTATAAGTTTATTTACAGCTACATTGAACAGAAGGATCAGTTATGACATAAGTCTTTGCAAGTTTTCAGATTTCAAAAATATCAGTAATATGTTAAACAGTTCAGATATTAGAATCATTTAACTTTACGCAGAGATTGGTACGATCAGTCCAGATTACACCACATCATTCAAAATTAATCAATAGCTTGAATGACACAAACCCTTCAAAAGAAATTCTTCCTTCTTGATTTCATTTCTGCAAAGTCCCTTATCTCTTATCCAAAACTGAGGCTTCTGCGTGGTTGATAGCTAACATTCCAAGCTCACTGACTCTCCTGCTCCATCGAGCTCCTTAAGTAGCTTTTAACCCTCTTCAAGACAGAGAATGACCTTTCAGCAGATGCAACAGTTACAGGTAGAGTCAGGAATAAAGCCAGAGCAGTTAATACCTCAGGATAACTTGATGCGATGGTGTCAAACTCAATGTAAACAGTAAACAAGAGCTGCCAATTCGGAAACTGTATTGAGCTTAGAAATTTGATTTTTTAATCCTGAGCGAAGGGAGATAAGCTCTAGCAGTAGGGATGGACCAATGTCTTTTTCATACTTCTTTTGAAGTTTTTCAGCTCTGGCTAAAATTTCATCTTCTGATAGTTGAAGAAGAACTTTGGGGAACAGTACAGAAAAGCTTTCTACCACGTTTTCCAGGGCAGAAAAACGGTTGTCTATTTGGCTGTTGACAACATCCAAAAGGGCATTAAAAACATTCACCCTGAAACAAGTTTCCGAGTCGGAAAATGTATGATCCTCTGCCAGTTCGTTGAAGTGCTTCTTCACTTTTGGATGTCTCTTCTGTAAGAATACAGGCTCCACTTTCCATTTTGCAGCAACAGTTGTGGCTTCCTCTTTCATGCTATCATATTCGCCTCTCATCTGTTTCAGAGTTTCTTTGCTTTCCTGAAGAGTGCTTAACGCCTTCCCAAGGTCTGTCTCTTTTCTCTGGAGAAGCTGTGAAGTTACATTCACTTCAGAAAATATCTGTGACAGGATCACAGTCAGAAAGACAAACTGGAAGCAGTCCATAGTTTTTGCCAGTCGATTTGCTTCCGACACTTCGTCTTTATTTTTACTTACGAGTGAAATTTTTCTGAGGGTCTTCATAACATCAAGATACCTCACCTTGATAGCTACAATGGACTGATGCCTTGATGCCCACCTAGTTGGATTGAGCTTTTTTAGTGTGACAGTAGATTCACCTGTCATGGAAGAGAGAATGTCCCATCTGTTGATACTATGACCAAAGTAAACATACAAATCCTGCAGAGCTGAGAAGTAATTAGCCACTTCTCTTACACTTCTGACTGCATCGTTGATGACTAGGTTTAAGTTGTGTGCTGTACAATGCACATACACAGCTAGTCCCTCCTTTTCATGCAACCTCTTCTGCACTCCTAAGTAAGCACCACTCATCACAGCAGCTCCATCTTATCCCTGGCCTCTGCACTTTTTAAAGTCTAAACCCAATTTTTGCAAATGATCTAACACTAGCGTTGCGAGTCCAGATGCAGTTGGATCTCTCACTTGTAAAAATCCCAGAAAAACTTCCTCAATCTTGATTTGTCGACAATTCTCTTTTTCCAAGCCCTCTTGTACTTCAGGTTCAGTGAAACTTGCATACCGAATAACAAAACTCATTTGATCTTTTTTTGACAGATCTTGTGTTGTATCAATAATTAATGAAAAAAAAAGGTGCATTATTAATTTTCTGCAACAGTTTGCCTTGCAAGTGTGAAGACATGGATGTCATGACTGAGATACTTGATATGTCCCTTTGGTAAACTGATTACTCGTGCCATCACAGTGTCATATTTGGCTAGTAACTGCACCAATGATAGAAAGTTGCCATCATAGTTTCCACAATGCTCCTTCGAGCCTCTAAATGCGAGACCGTTTTTTGCTAACATGAGCGTAATATCAAAAAGTCTCTTTAAAACCTGGGCCCAAAACTCACCTTCAGACTTTCTTTCATTTTCCAAGGAAGACCAAACGGGCTGAAATGTGCTGTTGAGATTTGCTGTGTACTTTGATTTTTTTTGACAAACCTTGCTAGTCTCTAATACCAGTGGCCCATCCACTTTTACTTTCACCACCGGAAAATAGCCAACATGGCAGGCAATACGCACAATCCAACTTTTTTGAGTAATGTAACCATTTCACTTGTAAAGACTGTCCTGCTGCTGCAACTGTCTTGTAGTAGACAGTAGAGAATCCTCTTTTCTTTTCATCCTTGGAAAATGGACCATTTGGTTGGCAGCTTCCAGTTTTAACAATAAAATTCTTGAGCTTGTCAGATAAATTAATATTTTCAAAATGAGCTTTATCAGTTGTGTAACAGTACGAAAAACGTGATATCAAATTTATGGTATACAAGGTATCAAATTATTGCATTTCAATGTATTTTGCATTCATTTGTATGGGTAGTACAATTTCCCTGGGTTTGCCTGCAACGACGCAGTTTCGACACAACAGAATCATTCCAAGGTCAACGGTGGACGTGCGGATAAGAACGCTTAAAATGGTTACACAAACAAATACAGGCTCTAGATACGTCTGTTTCATTGGCCAACAACGCCAAACATCATTAACAAAAGAATGACGTGCATAAAATACGTAATAAACTAGGATATTTCTTTGACTAAAGACAAAGAATAATGACGTACGCACACACACACATACGTAAAAAGTGCGTAGTGCTTGATCCCAGTCTTCACAACTCCGCATCAGCGGTAACACCTTACAAAAGGCAGCCGGCTAATTATACCGGCCCAGTGATCTGAAATTTCAAAATGTAATCTCTATATGTAGTTATAAATCAGTGGAAGAGGAACTAAGACAGTGCACAATAGTTTTTCAAAATTCAGCCGGCTAATTATACCGGCCCAGTGATCTGAAATTTCAAAATGTAATCTCTATATGTAGTTATAAATCAGTGGAAGAGGAACTAAGACAGTGCACAATAGTTTTTCAAAATTAAAACCTAGAGTCAGTGAAACAATAGTAAAAAATGTAACCATGCAACTTCTGTAAAAGCAGCATGTGAGACATCGTCCAGAACTTCTAGTTTACAAAACAGGAAAGTGCAAAACCTAAATTCAATTTTAAAGAGCTCTTTTACACAACTGTCAGATATATTCATAACCAAAATGCATTAATGTATTCAGAATGAGTGAGAGTGAGAAAGTGGGGAGTGAATGGTAATTGTCGACAGCCAAGCCAAGTTGGTTTGCGTTTCGCCTCTAAGCGAATATAATTAAAGTCATTTTAATAGAAAGGCAGCTGCCCAGTTAACAGAAAAAATTGGTAATATGATGAATAAGAATATATAATCTAGTTGTGGTAATAAGAGAAATAGAATGTAAGTAACGGCCGCCATTTTGGTTGGGCAAAACACCATTGTCATTAAATAAAAAGTCCAGTGTAAAAAATGAAAAGAAAAATAAACCGATATTGATAGTTGATGTTTTAAAATGGTAGTATCTTTATTTCAAAGCCCATTTCAGTCAGTATTCACGCTGAGTCAAAACCCTGGACCCATAACAAATAATAAGATCGAAGCAACAGGCTTTACATATGTATGGTAAGTACCATAATTATGGTGTGGTGGACACACGTGTATAAGGTTAATAAATATAAACACACAAAAGTATATGTTTGCATGTTATTCTTTTTTACAAATAAATATGTAGAAGAAAGTGTGTTGGTTAAAAAATGCCGCCCGAACTGGTGACTATATAAAAATATATCCTGTTGTATTTTATATAATAAGCCTGAATGATGGCAGAGTGGGCATTGAAATTAAAGATACGATTGTAGGTTAGGTGGTAACACAAATATAAAGCAACAAATCATTAACATTTTTTTATTATAATGGAAAATGATAGCGAAACAAGCATGACTGAGTCACAAATTATGCGAGAAGGCGATCAGTCAACGCCTATAGTAAATAAAAAAACGGAAGAAAATGAAATAGTAAAAATTATGCAGACTCTTTTTGAGATACAGAATAACAAATTCGATGAGAAATTTAACGAATTGAAAGAACAAAATAGCGATTTAAAAAATGACATTAATGAAATTGAAAAACAGAATTGTAATTTAGATAAGAGAATTAACAAAATAGAGACGCGTTTAGATGAAATGGAATTAGAAAATAAGAAAGTAATAGACAAATTAGAATTGAACAATGATGACAAGGTAAGTAGTAGTGGAAATTACGATAAAATAAATAAAAATATAGTAATAGGAGATAATAGTGTGGATGTTGGTAGTGATAATGAGGTTTTATGGGGAATAGAATATAATAATAATGGAATGATAGTGTGTGTTGAAGGGTTAATGAGAGGGTGTAAAGAGAGATATATTGAGAGAGAGAAGTGTTGTTGGGAGAGTTATTACGAGAGATATTTTAAAAGAGAGAGATGTTTTGAAAGTGAGAGAAAAAGAGAAGTAGAGATTTTTAAGATAAGTGGAGACTATGAAGAGTTTATGGAAAGGTTAGGAGGAGAGATGATTGATAAATATAATAAGAACTTACCTTGTAAGGAAACTGAAGTAGTAGGAGATAAAGAGAATAATGACTTGACAAATTACCCAATTATGACTGATTATACTGAAGGTGACAGAACTATACCCGATCATGAGTTAAATGAGTTTGAGGATAATGATGAACATTTGAATTGTATATGTATTTATGATGTTAGTATAAGATATCTAATAATAAACAATGTATATAGTTTTAAGATTCGACGATGGAGGTTAATTATTTTATTGTGGTTATAAACATTTAATTATGTGGACAGTGTTTTGAAACGGACTGCTTATAAACTGATTTTTGGTAAATGATAAGATGATAATGTGGATTGTATATTTTTGTGTATATTAATGTCAGTGTATGTGTGTATTTTTGCTGTTGTGTATTTTATGTAAACCATATATTGTAGAATTTTAAATGTTCAAGAATAATTAATTACGAGAATGATTTTAAATAATTATGGAATTCAGAGTCTAATGGTTAGTAAATGATTACGCATGTAATATATTTGGATATTGAGTTGTTTTAGGATTGTAAGATAAGTGATGAATTTTCTAGTGGTATATTAAGATGAAATGTTGTAAAAGAGTTTGGGTAATAATGATAAATAAGGGCATTGGAGTTAGTTAAATAGAGTTAAAGGGAGTTAGTGAAAATAAGAATGTTGAGATACAGATGATAATACAAAGAGGCGTTAGATATTTTAGGGACACAGGAGTTAGTAATTATATGTAGAGAGGTGAGTAATGTGAATGGTAATTATATATTTTGTTGATGATGATATTTTGTAGTAAGGATCTGGTGTAGGGAGTGATCAACGTGCAGCGTTGTGGCAGGCGGAGCAATTTTGGGTTAGAGTGTTTGCCGATATTTGGTGGAGGCCAAATGGTTAGGAATGGATATGGCCAGGTAGGGAACACACATCCTAGTACAAAAAAAGAGCGGTGCCAGAGGATTTAAATGGGATTAGTGAAGGGGGTTATTATAGAGATATTGGTGTCATATTATATTAATGGTTAGAAGCGGTTGTTAGTAGTGAAAAAGAGGTGAGTAAGGTTAGATTGACAAATGCCAAAATAAGATAGAGAATAATGAATAATAGAGAGTCACCCAAACTAGTAAGGATAGAGGGTTAGAAAAGGAAAATTCATGGTAGAAAGGTAATGTAACAGGAAGGGTAATGATAAGTTTGAAAATTTTATTTAGAATCTAATGATAAATGAATGTTTACTAATTTAAAAGTTAATAAAGAGTGGATAATAGTAATGTTATAAAGTTTTGATACCAGTTATTTAAATGTAAATTGTTTAATGTAAATGTAACAATGTTAATGTGTAATGTACAATGTTTTATTATGTTTTTATTATATTTATGGTACGATAGTGTATGTGGATAGGAGGTCGTTACGGGGGTAGCGACGATAAAATTTTAAGGTGCTAAAATATAAAGATAACATTGGTTTCAAACAAAGAAATTTGAGTTAGTTTGGTTGCAAAGAAAATAAGAATAAAGAAAAAGTTGTAAAGAAAATAAAGAGCTTTAAAGTTGTTTGCCATGATAGATAGATATTGTAATGTTATATGAAGTAAAATAGTAGAGTTAATGGTTGTTGCTTAGAAAAGTAAAATGTGTTTTCTGTTTAGGCTAAGAATAAATGTTTCCATGTGGTAAAGAGAGTAAATATAATTGACTGGAGTCAAAAAGTTGTACTAAATACGGGGTTGTTAAAAAGAGAAGGAATTTTCTATCTTAACTCTTGTTATACATTATTTGAAAATTGTAGAGTTAAGCAAACCAATGCCCCAAAACGCAAACCAATGCACTAAGAGGAAACATATCGGTTGTGGATATGGATATAGAGAAGGCCACTATTTTAAAATTTGGTATTGCATGTTTCAGAGTTTGGTGGTGTTGTGACCGCGGTCCTGAGCTGGCCGGTGCGTCAGAACAGGAGCGTAAAGTGCCTCATGGCCTTATGGTGTTGGGATCTCTCCTGAGAAGACCAGTAAGGTCAGAGGGTGCGAACATCATCATTGGACGAAGGGTGAGTGATTGAAATTCTTTTTATAGTAACACTACAGGGGGTTGTGGCGCCATATCTGGGCTGATCCTTTTAGAAAAGTGTGAATGGGTCAATGAAAGTTTTTATGTTTCGACATAAAACCTTTCATTGAGGGGGTTTTGTAACAGTACGAAAAACCTGATATCAAATTTATGGTATACAAGGTATCAAATTATTGTATATCAATGTATTTTGCATTCATTTGTATGGGTAGTACAATTTCCCTGGTTTTGCCTGCAACGACGCAGTTTCGACACAACAGAATCATTCCAAGGTCAACGGTGGACGTGCGGATAAGAACGCTTAAAATGGTTACACAAACAAATACAGGCTTTAGATACATCTGTTTCATTGGCCAACAACGCCAAACGTCATTAACAAAAATTTATTCGACGTGCATAAAATACGTAATAAACTAGGACGTTTCTTTGACTAAAGACAAAGAATAATGACGTACGCACACACATACATACGTAAAAAGTGCGTAGTGCTTGATCCCAGTCTTCACAACTCCACATCAGCGGTAACACCTTACAAAAGGCAGCCGGCTAATTATACCGGCCCAGTGATCTGAAATTTCAAAATGTAATCTCTATATGTAGTTATAAATCAGTGGAAGAGGAACTAAGACAGTGCACAATAGTTTTCAAAATTAAAACCTAGAGTCAGTGAAACAATAGTAAAAAATGTAACCACGCAACTTCTGTAAAAGCAGCATGTGAGACATCGTCCAGAACTTCTAGTTTACAAAACAGGAAAGTGCAAAACATAAATTCAATTTTAAAGAGCTCTTTTACACAACTGTCAGATATATTCATAACCAAAATGCATTAATGTATTCAGAATGAGTGAGAGTGAGAAAGTGGGGAGTGAATGGTAATTGTCGACAGCCAAGCGGGGCCTGTAAGCGAATATAATTAAAGTCATTTTAATAGAAAGGCAGCTGCCCAGTTAACAGAAAAAATTGGTAATATGATGAATAAGAATATATAATCTAGTTGTGGTAATAAGAGAAATAGAATGTAAGTAACGGCCGCCATTTTGGTTGGGCAAAACGCCATTGTCATTAAATAAAAAGTCCAGTGTAAAAAATGAAAAGAAAAATAAACCGATATTGATAGTTGATGTTTTAAAATGGTAGTATCTTTATTTCAAAGCCCATTTCAGTCAGTATTCACGCTGAGTCAAAACCCTGGACCCATAACAAATAATAAGATCGAAGCAACAGGCTTTACATATGTATGGTAAGTACCATAATTATGGTGTGGTGGACACACATGTATAAGGTTAATAAATATAAACACACAAAAGTATATGTTTGCATGTTATTCTTTTTTACAAATAAATATGTAGAAGAAAGTGTGTTAGTTAACAGTTGGATTCTCCTGTTTCAACAAACAAGTAATGAAATATTCATCACTCAAATTTGACTTATTCGTGGATATGCTGGCAACGTCTTGGATATCATCAAAATTAAAGTCTCTAGTGGATGTGGAGGGAGAATCTTCTGTCACACTATTGGTCTTAAAATCAGGATCAAATCTCTGGATAGCTGGTGAGGTTTTGGAGACAGGAACGGAAGTCTCACTGCTAGGATGGAATGTGTCAAGGCCAGATGTCATGTCATAAGCAGTGGAAGTTTCAGTGCCTGAAAAAAAACAAAGCCACAGATTGGTTTAATGGAAAATTCAGTTTATGAATACGAATTTCAAATTAATAATGGTCGGTTGGTCAGTAAGAGGATCCTTGCAAAAACCTTCAGTCGGAAAGACAGGACAGTACTATGTTAAAGCACGGTGAGAGAAGCGAAAAAGTGACGGTGTTGCTACCTAGCGAACATGGAGTAATAAAATTTATAAAATAGTTTTAAAGGTTTGGCATATATACCTACGTATATATAATATCATAATAATTATTAATTTTTCATTACAGAGGAAGGTTTTTTCCCTTACTGTCTTCTCAAGGCTTTCTTTTGGTATTGGTGAACGTGATTGGACAATTTCAATTTTATTTTAGCAATTTTCAATTTTATTTTTTTCTTATTCTACGACTATTTTTGAGTAAGAATATGTAAGTTTTACGTATGAATTATGTTTTTAACATACTTAAAAGAATATTAAAATGTATACATGCAGGCCGATTTTTTAGTAATAACACTCACAACGCCTCTTGGTGTGTTATATATTATATTTATTAGTTTTACATACATTATTTTCCTAATACAGATTTAGATGTTATAAAGGTTATATCGAATAAAGGTAAGATAACCTTCGAATCAAAAAGGCTGAAAAAGCTATATTGGAACTAACAAAGGAGGCTAAACAAAAAAGAAGAGTTCTAAAAAGAAAAAAAGACGAAAGAGATGCAGAAAAAGATACTTCCTATTTCCTATGGTGGTGGACAATTTTAATAAGCATTTATTGCACTTTATTTGGTTTTTTGTTATTTCCCGAAAGTGTTGTTTTTTATATTTAGGAACATTTATCTCCTAAAGTATCTAACATAGAGCATTGGAATTTGGTATGTATATAAAGATATATGTTTTCTATAAACTGTACCAAAATAAATAATTTTTGTTCAAAAATAAAATTTAAAAAATTGTTTACCATCATATTTTTTTTGTAAAATTATTTTATTACTTTTCACTGTACAAGATAATTTCTGCAAGGTAAGGTTTTAAAGATAGATCAGTTATTTAGCTACTGAGTACACATATGTATACAGTGAATATGTGGTAAAAATTTCATAGAAAAATTCCATACCGTTACTTAGATAAATGTACCTACATATTACATATATTTCTTATGGAAACGCGTTCATTGACGTCTCCCCTTAGTTTTCTCGGTAAAATTTACATTGCACATACTGGTACTAAGCCAGACATGTTGATGGCATTAAATGCATAGGTACTTAGATTAAATTACACTATTAGCACCTTTAATCACCACCATCACATGAACAATACCGTACGTCGAAATTGGAGTAAAATGAGTTTTCACGTGTTCTGATCAAGCTGGCCAGTCTTCTTCGTGAAGGTTTTTGGTACTTGTTCAGAAAACTATCGATCTACAAATCACGGAATAAAACGGTTGAATCTCAATCTAACTCACCTGGTGTAGGTCCAGTTTCCGTGATTCCCAATGAGGTTTGACTAGGAACAAGAAACAACGTAATTTTTTTGTTTGTTCTATGTAATGTTTCTGTCTGTAAACGTCGTTTTCGTCTTTTGCCCACACCACTTGTTTCACTTAGCTCCATCAGTATTTTGTTATTGTTTGTTACGAAACACAAACACTTAAAACCCTTGTTAAGTTACAAAACACTTTTACTTTGTAAAAAAACACTAAGGAAGATACACATAACAAACATAACCTAGCGAGTCGCAACTGGAAAAATAACAACCTAAACGGGGACACCAACTATTCTAAAGTTGCCTCACCCAAACGTACAGCATGAGCCTTCTATTCTAACACGTCTATCTTCTTTGCCTAAACCAGTAACAGTGTAACCACTCGCCAAATATTCCGGAGCAAAATTTCTCTTTCCCAGTCTCCGAGATTGGATCAATTTTCGAAATTCCATATTTGGAAATTTTTTTATTACTGATTGATGTTTACTAATGCAGTGTTTAAATTTTGCTCCGACATGGCCTGGGGCCCCCCCTGCGCCCCATAGATCTGGGCCTGAATCTATGGCATTAGTCTTTTACTCATTGTTTTTGGTACTTGTTATTTTAAACTCCGATTTGTGCAAAAAACATGGCATGATTTATCGTGAAAGAAGCGTTATTCTGGTGAACCCATCCCTGGACTTGGCACCAACAACTTTTTGTGCCGCTTCTGTCACTGCTTGCTTATGACATGGAAACTTCTCAAAATTCAATTCAACTGCTGTTCCTGATTTTATTACAGATGAAATACTCTTTGCATCTTTACATGATCACATGATTTGTGTTATTATAGATGATTGCTTACTCTTTGCAGCAAAGGTGGCGATGTACGTCAGTGGCGTTCACAGCAAAGGTTCTATCATTTCGGTGTAGTCAGTGACTGCAAAATTTAGTTTTGGTGTCACAAAGCTCCTAATTAACTTTCCCTTAGGTGCTTAGTTTCTCACCTTCATCATTCTTCTGAGCCGTAATTCTCTGATATGCTCTCTTTCAGCTACAATCATACTCAAAAGCAAATTTTTTGGGTGAGCAAAAAAAATGAGTTAGTCACGGGTCTACTACTTGAAGTAAATTTTCAGGTAGGAACCTTGATTTTTCTATGGCTTCAAACACATGCTTTGGGTCATCTGTAAAGTACTTGTTTTTCTTGATATTAAACCAGACTGGCATGTAGGACTTTAAGATGAAAGAAAGTAATAGGAGAACTCTGTTTGCCATAGTTAACCATCTTAAGTGTGAAAGAGAGCCGGGATCACGAACAGACAAATTTTCTGGACATTTACCTGATTTTAGTACCTGCAGTACTAATGTCAAACAGATATTGCTGATCTTTGCGTAGGTCATTCCAGTCAATTTCAGGAATCACACACTGAATGCTATCAAAATTTACCTCTGGAATTTTTTTACATCCACAGCTGCCTGCCATTTGGACCAGACAAGGATTTAGGTCCGGTAGTGTCACCATCAAGAGTTTGAATAGCAATTCATTGAAATGCAAAAGATATAACCCCCACTGTAGTGGCCTTTTCACATGTAGTTCAAACAAATATCACCAGTTTTCCAGCCTGTGTTAGTTACCGTACTGTCACATCCAATTTCGTCAAGAGGAATCCCAAATGTAGGCAAATGAGAAATAATGCTATTAGCAATATCTGGAGTAGCTGTAATCTTTCGCCGCCACCTTTACTGCGAAGAGTAATCGATGAGGTGATTTCATCTGTAATAAAATCAGGAACAGCAGCTGAATTGAGTTTGACAAATTTCCATGTCATACGCAAACAGTGACAGAAGTGTCACATAAAGTCGGTGTCAAGTCCAGGGATGGGTTCATTAGAACAACACTTCTTTCCTGACAAATCATGCCACATGTTTTGCACAAATCGGAGTTTAAAATAACAAGTACCAAAAATAATGAGTAAAAGACTATTACGCTGACTTCAGAATCACTCAACATGTAGTTGTGTGTACTGTTCAGATGTGTGCTGTAGTATTTTCTAATTTTGCTTAAAGATCATATAAACTGAAACCCCCCTTTTCTTTTATAAGTTTTTTTTTGTAAATTTTTTTGTATTTTTATTTTATTTTATTTTTATTAAGTTTTTTTTTGTAAAGGGGAGAGACATCATATTTAGAACTAGGTGGTGAACCTAGAGGAAGCAAAAGTGTGTAAGGCCCAATTACAATTGCAGACATGTCCCCCCAGGTGAATGACAGGACTTGCAAATGAAAAAGTCTTTTAACCAACAAGCGTATACTTTATTAAGCCTGCAAATCTTACATGAGATGACAAGTTATCGATTGAACAAGCACAAAATTAACTGCAGGATTATATATATATGTATCAATTAATATTCTTAATGGCATAAAATGTGAGTGAATTGAATATTAACATAAATTGCGAAAATCCTGCCTCATTATATATAAGTTAATGATAGCAATAATCTCATTCACAAAATAGCAAATCACTAATCCATAAGTGTTGCATGGACTTCAAATAGGCTAGCCTTTTAATAACTTGTTAAGCACATTTATGATCATCTAATTTATAACATATTCCCCCAGCAAAATATATATAAAGATTACACACACAAGCACATACACAACATAAATGACACAACATCCCTCATTTCAGTACTAAATCCCTCATAAACCCATTTCAACTAGAGTAAATGAATGCACAGCTATATATATACATGTATAAAAATAATTAACAAGGTAATCAGATAAATCACAGCTACGAGGCATTGATATGCCTTGGTAATTAGCGCCAGAGAATGTAATTGACGGCCCCCCAACTAAACCAGAGACTCAACATACTAATCAACCCTCACTTTAATCATAAAAGCAATAAGAATATGTGACCAGGAAAATAGTTTCACAACTAAAACACATCAGACAGCCCCCCATTACGTGATTAAAACTCTGCCAAGACCGTATGACATGAAAGCACAAAATAACTAACTCTCTAATGGCTTTAATTGGCTAAAAAAAAATTGAACTTAAAGCCGACTGCAGATATGCGTGTGTGTGTAATTTTCTTACACATTATAAGCGGATATAATAGATTTCATTAGGTCTAATTGTGTAATGTTCACACATGCAGTCACAGAACTGAACATGAGAGTTTGTGCCAAAGTTTAACGGTTAGAACTTCATGAGTGAGCTTCTGGGAGCTTCCGTGCATTCACAATGTCGTTGAGATAGAATTAGATAATTAGAATGTTCCCACCTGGATTGTCCGGTGCACTTAAGCAATACTGTGGCTGATCAGTAGTGTCTTGGTTGTACTGCGAAGTCCTGAGGCAGCGTAGCGTTAGAAGTGTGTCTGAACGGTAGATCTCAACTGACGGCAATCGTGGCTAAAAGATCGTCTCTGCCAGGAGGGTGGACAGTTGGTCGTCACACCCGACACCCATCTCGCCCTTGTTTGAGCACCTGCGACATGTAATGAGTTGTATAGGGTGTCATAAGGAAATGATCTCGCCACATAGGCCGTCCGCATTAAATTTCTAACACCAACTTTAAACATCAACAGCCCACACACACATCGCCACTAATTCGTATTAATCAGTATTAAACTCCCCAGCTGTGACTTATTTCACTCATCTACCAATTATGTTTTAAGTATTTCGTTGAAAATGTTCAAATTAATTAACTAAGTATTTCATAATTATTAATGACACAAAACAACAACAGCTGAGTGCAAGATGCATTATCATTTTCTTTACTGAAGTCAATTTGACCCGCAACATTTACATTCATATTAAGTTAAGCTTTAATTGCGTTAACGCCGAAATTGAAAACTGATATACACGCACACACACAAGTATAGTTTATAATAGAAACTGAAACACAAAAATATATTTGGGGTTAGAATATTTTTAGAACCAGTCAACTTGTACATACCTGGAGCTATACTTTATTCAGCCAACCATAGAGAAAGTCGACGAAGTCCTGAACTGAAGAGTGCCGCCAGTCGAGAGCAGATGACCAGGTTGAGGGTTCGAAAAGAAATGAGACAGATTCAATGTGTCTGTCTACCCAAGAAAACTCTCGATGCAGGAATGTACAAAAACAGCTGGACGCGCCAACTGAATTTCGTAGCTACACAACAACAGTGTGCATAGCCGTACGGCGACGAGATGCCGTGGCCGTGCGTGACGTCAAAGCCACTCATTTTAAAAACACTTAGCCTACGATGCCGAACCCAGTACGGCACAAAACTAAATGCGCCTATGCCTTTAATGAATGTAATTTTGAAGGTAAATGAAATATATTATTAGGACATTATATCATTATTGATGAAGCATGTAAAACTAATATTTTACTTGGTATGTTTTTATATTTTTTTAATGTGTAAGTATCAAAATGCTTAAAAAGTTATAACGAGTTTTCTTAATCCTGTCAAATATGTCCTATAAATAAACTTGCCTTTTTACTATTTTTTTTAATGTTTTTAAAGTTATTTGTATTTTAAATTTGTATTCTTATTGTAATAACTATAAAAAACTAAATCTAATTCCTTTCTGATTATTCATATTGTTCAGCAGTAGTGTAACTTAATAGTCTATTATGTGAGGAATTTTCTGCTGATTTTGAGTCAGTGTCCATGGATTCTTCTTGCAGTAGTGTAACTTAATAGTCTATTATGTGAGGAATTTTCTGCTGATTTTGAGTCAGTGTCCATGGATTCTTCTGATTTTTTTTTCAATTCTTCATAAAAGGTTACAGAATCAGGTTAAGGAAATTTTTTAGCCTGCTCTTAAATTTAGGGGTTGTTTTTACCCCTTTTGGGGCGGTTAAAAAACAAACAAAATTTAAATAACTCCGTTAACCGATAGAGAATCAAATTCTAAGCAAAAAGGTGGTATACACTTTTTGAAAAAATGCGTTGTTTGTGAGTTACAAGGATTCAAAGTTTTGCCAAAAAAAACACGTTTTTAACATTAATCTACAAATAACTCATACTCAAATTTAAAGCTTATCAACAGATGAACATTTTCCACTTTGGTTGATTTTGTTATGTCAAATGGTTCTCGAGATACAGCCAAAACAAGACAGCGATTCATCGTTTTTTTATCAAATCACGTGCTTAAAACTGATATAACTCAGCGAAAAATGGTTCGATCGTAACCAAATTAGTATCAAATGAAAGCTCTGTTAATTTTCTAAAACATGGTGGTTAATCACTTGTCTAGCTTGCAAAATAACAAAGGTATGTAGGAAAATATTATAATTTCTGCAAATGTTTTCTAAGAAATTTAAAAAAGGGCGTCCGTCATTTTGTAAAATATGCATATTAAGCCGAGATACTGTAGATTTTGGTTGTCTATTATATTAGCAATGTCCTCAAATTTTTTGAAGCAATTTGTATTGCTGTATAGTAACATGTAACGTTTTAAGAAAATTCAAGTTTTTAGATTTTCACCAAAATACACCTTTTTTTATTAAATATCTCAGTAACGATGCGTTTATCGAAAAATTGATATGAACCAAAAATAAAACTTATAAAAACACAAAAATTGTAAATTTTGTTTCATTCCTTTACGACTAAACGTCAATGAGTTACAGGAGTTTAAAAGTGTATTTTGCTGACATTCTGTAATAACGTTTTGACTTCTAGGCGAAATATCTAGTGTAGGGGAGAGTGTTGTACCTTGGACCAATTTTCACTATATATTTTTTTGTGCAAGATATAATTTTCTCAATAACTTGAAAGTTTTGTCACTAATACATTATACTTTTGCCTATTAATATGAATTTTTTCTTGGAATTATATTTAGCATTCACTTCAAAAAAAAAATTTTTTAAAGTAATAACAATTGGTCCAAGGTACAACATGTTGTTGTACCTTGGACCATTTATTTTTTACCTTGTATAACACTATTTTTGAGCTATTTTTATCTTCTTATCCTGTTAGTTGATTAATGCTAGATATTCATCCAAATAAGGCACATTTTTTGCAAAGTTTTCAGGTACATTAACTAAAATAAAGCAAACCAAATTAATAATAATTTAATACAAATTAATAATTTATTGAAATACTTGAAAAATTTATAATTTGTTACATGGTGTAAGTGGCAAAGTCCACTGGAAAATATATTTGTGCTAACTGGCGCTCAGAAGCACCTGTTGTACATGGGCAAGGTAGTTTCTTTACATCACTTTCAAAAATATCTGAAACATGCTCATCTGGCAAAAACTTGTTTGAGTTAACCATTTTTTTGTAAAACTTAACCTGATATCCATCACTAACAATATTTAAAACTTCAGCAACATAATGCTTTTTGTTTTTTTCCCTGCTAATTCAACCAAGACAAAATCCCCTATTGACACCTCTGAAGCAGTAGCTTCTTCCTTTTCATCATCACTTCTATGCAATTCAAAAAGAGTTTCAGCAAATTTACTTCCATCACTTGAATCTTGTAAGATCAACTCTTCATCCAAGTCTTCTTTAGAACTACATGTAAGCCTGCACTTTTTTCTCTTTGGATAAGATACTTTTGGTTTAACACGTTTTTTTTTTCTTTTCAACATCTTCTTTCTCTGGAGTGTCTGTTAATATTCTGGTCCTTCCTTTTTGCCTTCCTCCTCGGCTTTTTCTTAGAAGAGCTTTGGGATAAGGTCGAACCATTTCAGGAGACACTGCTGCGTATGATTTTTCCTAGACAAAACTAACAGATGCCCTAGGCTCATCACTATTATGGTTGAAAGGCAAATCAGTGGAACATGAAGGTCTGTTATCTATATTGTTAACATTTTGACCTCCATTGGATGCATCATATGGTCGATCAGTAACATAAGGTGTCAAGAACTTATTGTCACTAAATATGTTTTCATTTAATGGGCATATTCCTGTTACTGTAAACCCTTTAACAATGTTTTCAATTGTGAAAGCTTTGCCATAGGCTTTTCCTACAATTTCAGCAACATCATAAATTCCCATAGGCTTTCCCGGATTTGAAAAGATCCATTCTGATGCAGCTTGACTGTAAAACGCTTTATATGGCCCAAAAACTGTTCTGTCTAATGGCTGTAACTTGTGTGATGTGTGTGGTGGAAGCGTTAGGAGAATGATGCCATTGTTTTTTGCTAACGTTATAGCTGGTATAGAAATATGAGTATCATGATTATCAATAATCAATAACACTTTCTCATTAATTGTAGGTTTTACATATTTTATAAAATGATTTAAATACTCAACAAACAGATCTTCGTTAGACCAGCCAGAAGGATTAGCACCTCCTATTGATCCAGGTGGGGCCCCTTTCAACATGTGATTTTTGAAATGAACGCGAGGGAATATCAACATTGGTGGTACATGATTACCTACCGCATTTATAGCAGCTATCATGTTACATTAATACTTCATGGTTCACCTGATGTCATACTTCCCACTTGTTGTGCACCACGAGATGCGATTATTTTGGGAGGAACGTGGACAGTTGAATTACCTGTCTCATCTAAATTATACATTTTGTTGGCATCAAACTGATCACGAGATAAACAGGCCTTCAAATTAGTAAAAAAGTCTCCCACATTTTTTTTATTGAAGCTAGTTGAACGAGCAAGGCTCGTAGCTTCTGGCTTTCTTAAAGACAAAGTTTTGTGTCTCTGTAAAAACCCTCTCAACCACTCTTTACCAGCAATGCCTTCGTTATTCCACTTTTCAGTTATAAATTGTTTGTTTTCTCTTGCAAACTGATAGGCTAATATTCTTGTGTCTCTTTTAGTTAGGCCATAATGTAGCGTCGAAGCTACCTTTAAATAATTTACAAGACTCACCTCTTCTTCTTCAGTAAAGATTTGTTTCACATTTATATTCGACTTGTACTGAAAATCCTTATCTCCTGAGGAAGTATGTGCTTTCAAGTGGCGCAGCAGTGTTGTTTTAGAGATCCCGTGATTTTTTGCTGCTACTCCAATGGATAACTTCCTGAAATGAACATCTTCTATAGCTTCTTTCAAACTTTGAACGTCAACAGCAGGCCTTTTCACCCCTCCTGTACTTCTGGGCATCTTTCTGTGAAAATGAATAATACTTCACTATCTAGGTTAGGCTCTACACAGTTAAGGGACCCATATATAGACTAAATGTGTGTATATTGTAACGTAACAGAGTTGAGGTCCCCAATGTTACATAAAAAATTGAATTAACTATGGTCAAGGACCATACCCCGAATTAAGGTTGCTCAGTAATTAATGCATCTGAGAAGTACCTCAAGTCAAAAGATGCAATAATAAACGTTGAATATAAAATACTATACCAATTAATAGTTAATATAATAAATTGTGCTTGTTTTTATACTGTAGCATGTTAATGTTCACAGAATATTTATGTTATGTTTTGAGTATGGTAAGAGTGAACTCTTGTTTGTATGTTGTTTAATAGGAATACTTAATCAATGATAATGTTTGTATTTATGTTAAATTTGTCTTTAGACAATCCAGTATAGTTACCTGTGTTAGGCATTATACTAAGTTTTAAGTATTGTCTAAAACTGAATGATGAAGTTGTTTTAATTAATGTTTGTAAACTTGGCCAGGAGGGCAATCAGTGTTTAAGGTTTGACAAGTAGTTCTGATAATTATATTGTAAACTAATGAAGGGTTCCAGGACAAGTTAATTAATGTAATAAAGTAAAAACCAGGAAATTAAAATTAATGTAAATAACCATTAATCAATAATTAATTGTACAGTAGGTCAGGTAAAGAAAATTAAGTTTAAAACCCAAACAATATTATAACAGTTGTAAGAAAACCTATAGGCCTAAATTTAATATTTGTGAAAGGAAATTAATACCTTTTTAAGAAGCCCAGTCCAATGAAACTATAGTAAAACATTTACTGTTTAAGAAGGAAGGTTAGGTGAGAATTTTAGGTAATTTAGTATTATTCCAAGCATGGAGTATTTTATTGAAAAAGAGTAGTAATATTCTGTAATTAGGATATCTAATTTCATCCAATGACAGAAAAAGTGGTTGTTAAGGCAACTGAAATGTACAAGAGTTGTTTATATTGAATCATTCGTTCCGATTGTTACAAGCTATTGAGTTGAGATGGGCAGACACATTTAAAAAGAATGAATGATAAATTTTGAAGAAAAAATGAATCTAAATTAAAAAACCCTATTTGAAACTAATTCTATAATACTACTGATGAGTAATAAAACCAATTAGACTTCCAAATTATAACTGAATACCTTTAAAAGAGTTGAAAACCCCTCACCTCATTCACCAGAATAATTCCGCTGGATTCGGTATTAAACCGATTTCTCCTATAACCAGAAGATTAGTTGAGAGAAATAAAGGCCGAAACTAACGGAATTATTGAGAAGACATACGAAGATCTCGTTTTGCAGAGTTAACCTTCACTTGCAGAAGAAGCTGGAATACTATTTTCATTCCACCGTGACCGACAACTATCAAGATCGTAGGAGAAGAACAGCAGTTAGAAGAGTTCCTGAGAGCTTCCCTGGATACTACACCATCAATTTTATTAAGGGCCAAAACAATTTTTCCTGGATGAACGTAACTTAAGCTGAACATCTTCACTGTTTACAGACGTCCAGTGCCAGTTTGAGTTCTGCCAACCCGGTAAAAAACAACCTATTTTAAATTCAATATATTTAGAGTTAATAATTTTGTTTTGTAATACTTGAGTAACCTTAATTTTGCATTTTACCTGGCCTTACTAATGGTTCAAAGAATCTTACGAACCCTGGGTAAGAAATATTTATTGTTATATTTAATTTGTATAAGTCAAATGAACTTGATCAATTGACAATCGATATATTTTTGCATAATCGATTTGATAATATTATTATTTTGGAGATAACGGTGACTGTGAAATAACATATAAAATTAATAAAGGATCTTTATTGTATGAGATAATGTTTTAAGTTATTGCAGAATAGATACTATATGTTGTAGGTGGAATAATTTACAATAAAAGGTTGATTCAAACCCGATGAACGGCTAACCTAGAAGCACGCTTATTACAAATAACAGCGCTAATTGCATACAGCTGGTGGAACGGGAGATTGCCGAACTAGTGTGTTTTCAGTACCAAATTTGAGTAGAATTCTCTAAAATCGAGGGACTAGGGTTGACGAGAATACTCAATACATTCAGTCAATACACTATATATATTGTTGTTATTGCCCAACTACTGAATACTAAGTTAAACCTATATCGTAATACGATTATAAGTAAAAAGAACATAATCATAATTATATTTGCCTAATAATATATTTTCAGGAGGTTTCAGCTGTAACAACCTAATAGATACATTCATTAATGACACATTGATTAAAAACAGGTAACAACATTTTAATTGTTACAAATTGCCACCTTCAACGTGTTGTTTGACGTTGATACACTGGAGTCTCATATAAGTAAATAAAGTAACAACATAAGAGTCGTTACAAATTGGCGCATACCAACGTGGAGCTTAATTAAACCCCATAACAAATATTGTTGGTTACAAATTGGCGAACCCAACAGTGGGGCTTTCACACATCCTCGAATATAATTAAACACACCAGAGATCTTGTTTTATAGCAAATTGACGACTCCAAAGTGGGGCTGAATTAAGAAGGACTCAATTGTAAACAAGTCGTTACAATATATATATATATATATATATATATATATATATATATATATTGTCACGACACAAATAGCCAACCCCGTACCAGAGATTAAAAAATATATTTATAATTGTAAAAAATACCTCTTATCAAATGAACTGATTGATTTTAATTAAAATATAAGGAATATGACACGACAATACAACGACTATAACCCAACCCAAGTGATTGAGACAAAAACATAAACATAAAGAAGGGAACCACGGAACATACTTAGTAAAATGTAAATATTTTAAAGTGATTGAGACAACAACCCAAACATAAAGAAGGGAACCACAAATAAACAACGAGAATGAGAAAATAATAAACCTAAGCCACAAGGAAACAAGTTTATGGGTTTAAATGACCCCAAAATGCCCAAAGGAACGGAGGAAAAACCTAATATATTAAACAAACAAGGAAAATGAAGAAGGAGGGAGACGAGCAAAAGTGAAATCCAAGAATGATTCACCAACACAAGTAAAATAGCACTCAACAAGAGCATTGAAACCAAAACAAGGGTTATCAGGAGGAAGGAGAGATAACGGTTACTACCCATTAAAAAGGCAACCAGAAACCACAAATTAGAATTGTTATTAGTCAGTAAGTATTAGTTATTAAGTATTAATTGTCATTAGGATTAAGTCATGAAAGAGAAATCAGTATAGGGGTCACCCACTATCAAACCAATGATATAAACAGTGATATAGTGTAATAGTGTAGGTGTCAGAACCCCAAAGTGAAGTGTGACACTAGTGAAATTGTAATTAACAATAAGTGATTTACAAGTGAAGGTAAGGTAAAAGGTGGAAATAAACAGTGCATAGATAACTGATAAATAAGTAGTATTAAGAGTGAATTAGAGTATAAGGGATAGAAAAACACTAGAAGTGATAATGACTTTTTATTTAAAAAGATGTTCAATAGAGTTAAGTTAATTATAGCCAGTAGTAAGTAAAAAGGGAGGATTCCAGAATAGAATAAATTGAAGGTGTTACCATGGAGGGAATATAAAAATTGTTTAGAGACTGAGAAGTCAAAAAACTAACAAAGATACCTAATTTGTAAAGGACTATCATTAATTTAATAACAAGTGATGTTTATCACAACACAGATAATATGTGTTATAAACTAAAAAATTAGCACATAAGGATAAGTTAGGAGTGAGTGATGATATTTCTTAATCAAAACAATAACTCTAATAACTTATAAAAAATTGTGTTCATGTTATTGTTATAAGAGGATATGGCTGAATGCAATGTGCAGTCCATAAACCTAATGTTATATTTTTAAGATTGAAATAAGGAGAGCAATATTGAATAATAAACAAAACACCTACAGACTCAAAACACAACACAACTAATAAAAATAACAAAGTAAGCCCAATAGGCTGAACCAAAATGTGATTTGAACGAAATAAGTAAATTATTATAATGGCTACTTAGGCCTAGAAAAAAACATAACTGTCAGAACCAAACAAACAAAGATTATAACAAATTGAATCAGAATTTAGAAAATCTGAGGTGAAGGAATCACCAAGGATAAATTGTAGATCATTTATAACACAAAATATTGTAATAGGCATTATTATATAAAAGGAAATGTAATTAACAAGCATTAACATAATTGTAAAAACTTAAAATCTGAAAATACCCAAGCTTGTGGGGTATCAAAATAATCTATGAACGAGAATAAATACTATAGTGACAATATTTATTAACCAGGAAGGAAGATGGAGGAATAACAGTAATCAGAAGATATACGAAGGATTCGAAGTTTCGATAACAATACATCAACTCAAAATAAGCCTATTCGAAAAATACCATTACTATGGAAACAGCGGTTGTTGACAGAAAAATACCGTTAAAAATTAGTAGAGAAAAAAAGAAGCGAAGCGTCACCAAGCCATACAGATGCAGAAGTTCGGAAGAAAGTTTTTTCAGTGTAAATCATGAAAATAATAGTATAAAGTTGCTGAAAACCAATCGTCAAAGAAGCAGAAGACCACTACAACCAATATTACAAGACCCAAGACCTGAATAAACGGAAATTATCCATAAATAGAACGTCCAAACACAAGACGAAAGGACGCCACATTTTAATGAAGCCCAAAATCCAAGAAAACTGATTTTATGCAGCCAATTCCTATCTCGAACCAACTACAAAGGCCTATACACGTCGAATTGTTAAGTACTATCCAATTATTTATTTTCCACCAACCCTAATCACTTTAAATAATTTTGAAAGGTAAAATTACCACACTATAAAGATAGTATTTCTCTTTCATAGAGTATTTAAGCAAATTAAAACATAATGAAACATTGTTAACATAAAATAACCTAAGAATTGAACACGAACTTACAGAACACTTTTACAACACAACACCACAGATTGTAATAGCACACTTTATATTTTTTGTACACTTAGATTAAGGTAATTTGTATTTTTATTGTAACCATTGTAGTTCTCTAACTCATAGTCAAAAGAATCCACGGATTTTGAAGCCAAAACATTGTAATACGCCTAACGTAAACAGACGCTAGGTTAAATGGTTTCTAAATTAATTCGCCGCCCTGAAAATAAGATCTCATGTAATCAAACGATAATTATTTTGTTGTAATTGTAAATGTTTCCAGATATCACCATTAAAAAATATTCATTACAGGGAGTAACCAGCGTTATCATTTCATAGGGAGTGCTATATAATAATTACTTGTATTGAAGAATAAATCGTAGCAGTAAGCTAGTTGCCAGTTATTCGTCAGAAGCGACGATTGAGTCGGCTGTGCGAGCGGGAACGATTTGAATACACCAACCCGCTACGCTGATAACTTGTTCACAGTTTTTAGTTGTTTTGTAAAACGACTTGGCGCCACCCGGGATTATCACACCCCCTAAGAATAACAGGTAAGGTTACTGCCGTAATATACAGGTGATCAGAACTACGCTACGAACATCGCTAGCCACCAAAATTACTGTAACGACCCTGTGCGAGGCGAACGCACTAATCATCCAAAACACATTATTTTATGTACACATTTTGCAGGTACGCTCAAAGCATATAGTTACAATATATATTGTAACATTACATTTGGAACACCTTAATATCGTACCCGATTTAATGAAGACAATTGATAAGAAACTAAACAAGAAGAAAAATATCTTTCAAGATGATAGTGAGGAGGAACGAATAATTATTTCAGACTGACTAGTAATACAAATGACCGTACCCAAATAAATGATTCAGGCAAAGTGATGCAAAATACATTCAACCCCGATTAAGACATGAACTTTAAATAATGACAAAATAAGTATTATAAAGACAGACAGATTATGTATCAATGCTATAAGGAAACAAATGGTTTCATTCAATGTATCATAATATCAAGATAATCAAAATACAAATTGAGGGATAATAGGCCCAAACATACAATACTATGTAAAAAGAAATATTAGTAAGTGATTAATTTGAATGATGTAATGAAAATATAACAAACCTTATTATAGATACATGAACCATACAACTAATTGTAATAATTGTAACCTTATGGTCCAGAAAACAATAAATAATAACTTATTCACAGTAATATTTTGTAACAAGAGTGAAGTTCTTTTAATGACAATAAAAATGTAAACCCAAATACAAAAACAATGAATGTGACAAATAGAAACACAAGACGATATATTGTAGTATTAAATATATTTTAATGGATAAGGAAGTAGCTGAATATTATGTGTCAGTGAAACCAAAACAATCAGTAACAGAAGTGTCTAAAGGTAGAATTAAAAGTGAACCAGTGGAAATTATTTATAATGGGACAAACAAATCTTAATAATCTTGTATAAATAAGATTATTAATCTTATAAGACTAATTAAAACAAATAGAGATAAGATCAAAGAATAACAGTGGACTAGTGCAAGTAATTTTATTATGAAAATATACTAAAAATGATCCCAAGTGAGTGCTATTTTTATCTCACAATATTAGGTAATATGACTATAAATGTGATGAGATAATATAATAAGTAGTGCAGTGATCAAGGGTACATCCCTGAAATAAAACAAAAACAGCAAGGACTGCATGAAACTTAATTTTAAGGAATAATTTAAGTAATGAAAAAACATATGTGTTTTGTTTATATTAATGGTTCATTGAACTCAAGGCTGGAAGGTCTGAGTTAGCATACAACTCTTTTGTTTTCAAATATATTTGTTATGTATTAATAATAAGGATTAATTAATTAGTTATCAAGGCAAGATGGAGTGAAAGGAGGTGTTATTACTAGTGGTAAACAGTTGTTTATGTTTAATGAAATTTTAACTTATTTATTTAATGTCCATAAAAGTCATAGCCATGTGGGCATGACACTAAATTGATTTGATTATATATTGTTTTGTTATTGTTCATGTAATGATGTTATCAGGATAGCCAGGAAAGCAACCAACCATTCTAAATTAATGAGAAATAGAAAAATAACAAAGCAGACAGTAGTTATATAAGGATGATCATTTTTTGAACAAATAAATGGAGTAGCAAATGTTTTGTGGATGGCAAACTGTAGGAAGCCATGTAAAACCAACTTTTGTAAATTTTAGATAATACTGTTAGGAATTTTGTGAAACAAATGTTGAAGGATGAATAGATTTATAGTTAATAGTATACACTACAAATCTAGAAGCAAAATAATTCGTTTTAAGCTATTTAAGAAAAATTCAAATAACAAAATTGTAACAGCTGTATTTCTTAAGTAAAGGTAGGCATGTTTAGTGTCTATGTGTCACAAATGTAAAGACCAAAATAATGTTGCTAATAGTTTTAAATTCCCAATCAGTACAGAAAAGTTATACTAATTTAAAGGTTTTGAACAAATTCAGACATTGAAATAATGAAATTACATGACAATGTATATCCGAATCAACCAACCAGATTCCAAGTTTACCCTTAGCAACCAGAAATTTTGGATAAATAAAAAGAGACTTCTTTAACAATGGTCATAGCGTACAGACGCGTTTGTAAAACGTCTAATATAATTAACTATAAACTGTGAAAACACATTCCAGACATATTAATACAGATAGATATACATAATACGAATTATTACAACCGAGTGAGGAACATCCAGCATTTGCAGAGAAGAATCAAGAACCAGGGAAGAGGACCGAAGCAGACGTGGGCCCTACCTTCGACCAAGAACCATATAAAGAAGAGGATTTGGTGACTTTGACATTTTATTATATTATGTATCAACACCAACTTTTGTATACACGACTTTTTAAGAATTAATCAACTAAAACTACAGACACCATATCACACCAACACTAAGAACACTCACTAATAACACGAATTGAGATTGACACCTTTATAAACACCACAAGAACCTTTGATTTTGATAATAATTAATAAACACATAAACTGGACATAACCTATAATAACTAGCAATCACTATCCGACTGCCTGTGTGCACATTATACTCTAAACTTTGTAATATCCTTGAACTGTAAAATTTGTACTTTGATTTATAGAATAATATTTTGTTTAAATTGTAATCCCCAAACCAGATACGCCCTGAGATGATCTATTTTAATAGAAATAATAACCAACGCTTTATTTTGGTCTGAATACAATAAGAATTGCAACTACTGTACCAACTGGTAAAGAAGACACATAATTTTTGCCACAATTGTGATTATCATAAAAGAAACGAGAAACAATTAACCAATGCTTTACTGAATAAATGGTTTCTATAAAGATATATGTTTGGAGTTATATTTGCGTCGTTATTATTGCTGTTCCATTTAAAAAAATAAGTTCACAGAGCACGGCGGACACCACAACGGCTGGCAACGGTGGGTGACGTCATTGAAACGGTACGTATAGTGGGAGCAAGCAGCAGATTACAAAATCATTCGCCGTTCAACATATCTTATTAATAGTAACATAATTGCAACAACAACAGTGTGGTTGAAAGTAGTTAATACATATATATTTGTTACTAATTGACGTTTCCAACGGGCGGCGTATATAATTTAAGTGCCCGCAACACAAATAGAGTGTTACAAATTGACGAATCCTACGTGAGGCTTAAAGAAATAAGACATAACATATTAATTTGTTACAAATTGGCGCCCAATGTGGGGCGTTTAATTTAATATAAATTAAATTATAATTTATAGTTAAACCAAAAAATAAACAAAATGAGCGAAAAGTATCGCGCAAATGAGCGGCCGAAACCAAGAAAGTAGACGAATTAAACATGGAAGACAAGGAAGCAACGCCGGTTGAGGAAGTAGAAATTATAACAAGGAAGGATCCGGAGAAACAACCAGAAGAACCCACACAAACAGAAAGCGAGAAGACGCAAGAAATGATTAGACGTATGATGGAATTAATGCAGGAAACTGGGAAGAAACTAACGGAAGATTTGAGTAAGAAAACGGAGGAGAGTAATAAGAAAATGGAAGAAAATATGGAGGAATTAAAAAGGGACAATAAACAGTCTATGGAAGAATTAAGTGAGAACAGTAATAAGAACTTAGTAATATTGAAGGAAGACTTGAGTAAGAAGATGGAGGAAATAAAGAGTGATAATAAACAAACAAAGGAGGAATTGAGCCAAGAATTGAAAGAGAATAGCAGTAAAATGGAGGAGAAAATAGACGAAAATAATCGAGCACTGAGGGAAGAATTGAAGGGAAATTACCAGGAAACCATGAAAAAATTGGATGAACACAAAGAGTCATTAAAGGAAGAGTGGAATAACAAGATGGAAATTAATAACCGGCAATTGCAGGAAGAATGGGGCAAGAAGCTAGAAGAACCGGTAACCGAAATTAAAAGGGTAGAATCCGAGACCAAAGAAAAGTGTGAGCGGATGAACCAAGAGATACTGAGCGTCCGGGAAGAAACGAATGGACGAGTTGAAAATATAAGAACCAACCAAGCAGTGATGGGGGAAAGATTAGAAGGTATAAGTACTAGTCTTAATCGAGTACAAGACCAAACAACTGCCCATAGAGATGAAATTAATTCCCTAAAAAACAGACAATGTACCGGTGCCCATACAACATGCGAGGAAAACCGAGAAGTTATCGATTTCCAAAATTATAGAAGAAACCCCATGCTATTCTTAGAACGGGTAGAAGAGAAAATAGCCAAAACTGGGGAAGACAGATGGTTTGTGATTAGGAGTATGCTGGACGAAATGTTCAGAAAAGTATATGACAATTGGTGGACGGCGATGCGGCCAAGTATACAAAACTTCCAAGAATTTAAAAAACAATTCAAATCTAAGTATTGGTCCGATCCCACGCAACATATGATAAGAAGTGACATAGGATTGGGCCGATATGACCTGCACGGCAAGCAAACTCCGACCGCATATTTTCTTGGAAAAATAAACATAGCCAGACATTTAGAGCCTGCTACTCCTACCGAATGTTTAGTGAGGCTATTAGCTTACCACTATGGTGGGGAAATTACGAGAGGCCGAATAAACGGACGTATACAAACTATCGAGGAGATGTCGACATTATTAGCGGAGATGGAACAGGAGAAGAACTTCCTCCAGTACAGACGAAGGAACAATGAAATAAATAGAAATAATGGTCGTTGTGACGCCCAATATGAAAACAACGGGCAAAGACCGAACAATAGTTACAACAACAACGGTAACCACTATCAACGCGGTTACCAAAACAACAATACCAATAACAACTATCCACGAAATAATGCGGCAAATAATAACAACAATAACAACAACCACTATTACTGTAGCTCTCCTACAAATAATAATAATAATGGATACCAGCGTGCCAATGACAGAGACCACCATTACCAGAACAACCGAGGTTATAACAACAACTACGATAACCGATACAGACAGAATAATAACGGCAATAATAACAATCAAAACCAAACATATCGAAGACATGTGAATTATGTAAGCATTGACGATAGAGATGTGGGAAGGTGTTCGTACCAGGGACGAACGAATTATAATGGGAACCGTGGGAGAAGTTTTCAGGAGGAGAATAACCAGCACTACCGTGATGAACATAGACGAAGTAGGAGCTGTGACGACAACAGGAATAACAGAAACTCAGTGACGTTTGATAATAACGCCATTGAGGTAGAGTTGCAAAATAGAGACAGACCTGGTCAACCAGACAACAGGACTGAGGAGATCAGCCCTGATTTAAACGGACCGCGGCAGTGAAAAACCATCAGGTCCCATCACTGAACCGACAATTTGGGTACTTACTAGGACGAGACAAAATGACTGACAATACAATGACGATAGTGCACAATCACTTCTTAAAAAATGTGAGAGAAGAACTACTGAACGAAGACACGATAACGCACAATAGTTCGAATAATGAGATCGCCTATATTATCGCCCAAGTGAATGGACTAGACACAAGATTCATGATAGATACGGGCGCAAACATGTCATTAATTGATAATAATGAATACATCAAAATTCAAAAATATAATAAGGTCATCTTACCAACTTTACTAATCCAGAATATAATTTTAAATGAAGCCAAAATAAACAAATAGAATATCAAAAAATTCAAATAAATAGTAAGGACAACTTACAGTACATTTTGATGATGTTATTATGAATCAAGTGAATAAACAAATGTGAATAAATTTCCAAATTCTAAACAAAATAAGCACCTCTTATTAAATATAATTATGAACTTATTAATGGAATATAAAAGAAAGATGCAACATCCATGAAACAGAAGGAACCATAGTGCTATAAAATGAATAAGAAAAGACAAATGTAGACAATCGACGATGAAAATAAGACAAGACTAGAAACGAATTTACTACAAATAACCTATCATGATTGTGAGAGAATCAACAACAAATATAGATACAGATACTTGTTATGTTTTAATTGAATGAAGATAGTGAATGAAAAATGAAGATTAAGGAGTACTGATAAAAAAGGAAAGAAAATAGTACCAATTGAAAATTTAAAAAAAATGTTATTAATATCGCCACAAGAAAATAAACATCTGAAAGAATCAATGGAAAGAAATATTTAGATCTGAGAAGTTAAACTGAGTGAACAATCCCAAGAATATATTATATTATATTTATTTGATTTAGTCGTGAATAGACTAGTGATTATTAAATGTGATTGACTGATGAGATAGCTCCAGCAATTGATATTATTTATGTATTATGTATTATAAGGACAGCGGGGTATTAGGTCAAGAGAGCCCCCCGACTGATTCCAAAATATATGGTGATTAATTTGTTAGGGTAGTAACATGTTCCAGGGATAGAACACTTATAATTAAAGATAAGTATACCAGATCATAAAAAGAATAACAAATGATAAAGTGAAGGATAAGATAATTGATAATTTCAACAAAAACAATATTTTATTAAAATAATCAAATTTGGTGGCAGGGTAGTATGTAACATTACATTTGGAACACCTTAATATCGTACCCGATTTAATGAAGACAATGGATAAGAAGCTAAACAAGAAGAAAAATATCTTTCAAGATGATAGTGAGGAGGAACGAATAATTATTTCAGACTGACTAGTAATACAAATGACCGTACCCAAATAAATGATTCAGGCAAAGTGATGCAAAATACATTCAACCCCGATTAAGACATGAACTTTAAATAATGACAAAATAAGTATTATAAAGACAGACAGATTATGTATCAATGCTATAAGGAAACAAATGGTTTCATTCAATGTATCATAATATCAAGATATCAAAATACAAATTGAGGGATAATAGGCCCAAACATACAATACTATGTAAAAAGAAATATTAGTAAGTGATTAATTTGAATGATGTAATGAAAATATAACAAACCTTATTATAGATACATGAACCATACAACTAATTGTAATAATTGTAACCTTATGGTCCAGAAAACAATAAATAATAACTTATTCACAGTAATATTTTGTAACAAGAGTGAAGTTCTTTTAATGACAATAAAAATGTAAACCCAAATACAAAAACAATGAATGTGACAAATAGAAACACAAGACGATATATTGTAGTATTAAATATATTTTAATGGATAAGGAAGTAGCTGAATATTATGTGTCAGTGAAACCAAAACAATCAGTAACAGAAGTGTCTAAAGGTAGAATTAAAAGTGAACCAGTGGAAATTATTTATAATGGGACAAACAAATCTTAATAATCTTGTATAAATAAGATTATTAATCTTATAAGACTAATTAAAACAAATAGAGATAAGATCAAAGAATAACAGTGGACTAGTGCAAGTAATTTTATTATGAAAATATACTAAAAATGATCCCAAGTGAGTGCTATTTTTATCTCACAATATTAGGTAATATGACTATAAATGTGATGAGATAATATAATAAGTAGTGCAGTGATCAAGGGTACATCCCTGAAATAAAACAAAAACAGCAAGGACTGCATGAAACTTAATTTTAAGGAATAATTTAAGTAATGAAAAAACATATGTGTTTTGTTTATATTAATGGTTCATTGAACTCAAGGCTGGAAGGTCTGAGTTAGAGTACAACTCTTTTGTTTTCAAATATATTTGTTATGTATTAATAATAAGGATTAATTAATTAGTTATCAAGGCAAGATGGAGTGAAAGGAGGTGTTATTACTAGTGGTAAACAGTTGTTTATGTTTAATGAAATTTTAACTTATTTATTTAATGTCCATAAAAGTCATAGCCATGTGGGCATGACACTAAATTGATTTGATTATATATTGTTTTGTTATTGTTCATGTAATGATGTTATCAGGATAGCCAGGAAAGCAACCAACCATTCTAAATTAATGAGAAATAGAAAAATAACAAAGCAGACAGTAGTTATATAAGGATGATCATTTTTTGAACAAATAAATGGAGTAGCAAATGTTTTGTGGATGGCAAACTGTAGGAAGCCATGTAAAACCAACTTTTGTAAATTTTAGATAATACTGTTAGGAATTTTGTGAAACAAATGTTGAAGGATGAATAGATTTATAGTTAATAGTATACACTACAAATCTAGAAGCAAAATAATTCGTTTTAAGCTATTTAAGAAAAATTCAAATAACAAAATTGTAACAGCTGTATTTCTTAAGTAAAGGTAGGCATGTTTAGTGTCTATGTGTCACAAATGTAAAGACCAAAATAATGTTGCTAATAGTTTTAAATTCCCAATCAGTACAGAAAAGTTATACTAATTTAAAGGTTTTGAACAAATTCAGACATTGAAATAATGAAATTACATGACAATGTATATCCGAATCAACCAACCAGATTCCAAGTTTACCCTTAGCAACCAGAAATTTTGGATAAATAAAAAGAGACTTCTTTAACAATGGTCATAGCGTACAGACGCGTTTGTAAAACGTCTAATATAATTAACTATAAACTGTGAAAACACATTCCAGACATATTAATACAGATAGATATACATAATACGAATTATTACAACCGAGTGAGGAACATCCAGCATTTGAATAGAAGAATCAAGAACCAGGGAGGTACGTATAGTGGGAGCGAGCGGCAGATTACAAAATCATTCGCCGTTCAACATATCTTATTAATAGTAACATAATTGCAACAACAACAGTGTGGTTGAAAGTAGTTAATACATATATATTTGTTACTAATTGACGTTTCCAATGGGCGGCGTATATAATTTAAGTGCCCGCAACACAAATAGAGTGTTACAAATTGACGAATCCTACGTGAGGCTTAAAGAAATAAGACGTAACATATTAATTTGTTACAATATATATAATTTCATTTGTAAGTAATAATTACATATGAAATCTTAAACAAGTCACAAAAATTCTACTAAAAATGTTGTACCTTGGACCAGTCCAAGGTACAACACTGACACTGGTCCAAGGTACAACAAGTGTCCATTTTTGTAATTTCGTTAAGGTTAACAAATTCAGGTTATGTTTCTTAAAAACTTGTTATTTTATCTTATAGAGAATGAAATTGTGGTACTTACCTACCTTAGTTCTGCTTTCAAATACAGCACTGTAGTTCTATTATTCAAATCAAACGCACACTAGAAAATTACTCGCAAGTAGAAAAACCAAAATCATTCAGTAGCACATGGCTTGAAAATCTAAAATGGTCACCAGCACAGTAAATAGCACCTGGTGTCACAGCTGTCAACTACATATACTTAAAGTCAAGTTTCTCCACTAGATGGCAGAGAAATTCAGTCTGGTCCAAGGTACAACACTCTCCCCTACAGTAGGTTTTGTGACTATAGTGTATAGGACAAAAGTTGTAGCTCTTTAAATTTCCTACAAAATGCATTTTGTTTGCAATTTGTTTCTTAAACATTGACCGAGTTATGACTAAAAATGTAAACACGCTCCAACAGTTAGATATTGTTATCGTACGTTATATGTTTGGGTTCGGTCCTGAGAGCCTAATAATTTATACTAAACTAAATTTTTTTCAAATTGACAATAAAATTAAGTGTCATTATTATTTTTTAACGTCTGTTGTAAACAAAAGAATATCTGTTGGAATTTGTCACTGTCCGTACTGCTGGTTCGTTAAATCAATCGAATATTTAATTTAATAAAATAATATTTATGGTTCGAATTTCTTTGATTAAATTTCATTAGCATGGATGAAATATACATTTTTGCGACTGAATTTTGAATTATGACCGCTAAAAACACGGTCCCTCTAGCGGAGACAGAAGAGGCTTGATGCGCTACCTGATGCTGACTGCTTAGAGCTGACACGTGTCTTTTAGAGCATCAGCTGAGCGCCGGAGGTGTTTGTTATTGTGCAAAGGTTGTAATATTTTGTTAAATATTATTAATGTTGTGATGTTTAAGTAATTGTAGGTTAAACATCCCCAAAATCTGTAGGTACCCAATTTCAAAACTTCAAAGTACATCCTCGCGTTGTTTCATGTTTTCAATCCTTTAGGGGTGGTTTTCAGCCCTTTCAAGTCCAACACTCACATCGGATGTATCCCTTGACGTCAAAATCGTAATCAGCACCCCCATAACCTATAAGTACCTAATTTCAGGGCTTCAAAATGCATCCTCGCGTTGTTTCATATTTTCAACCCTTTAGGGGTGAGAGCGGGCCAAAAATTGTCCTTAACTTTGTTCTAGAATCTTTTAGGAAGCGATAGCAAAAGGAATCAAAAAATTACATGGACACTGACTCAAAATCGGCAGATAGGCCCTTTGTCACACCTCACGTAATAGACTATAAGATGACATGGGTTCCCTTAAAACATCAAGATACTGGAATTTTACAGACAAAATGTTAATGGTGCCCCGTTTGTATTTTAAAACTCTGTGGCTATTACATTGCAACATTGGGCTTTTGCACACAAAAATTAAAAATATTTTTATACAAATTACATGGTCTAAAAAAATGTTCCATTTCATCTCCTTAACAAAACTTAATTTGTTTCCTATCATAAAGCCTGATTGTAACAGGGCAAATATTTAAGTTCTTGGATTTTGTTGTCAATGATGTGTCTGTTGATTAATTATACATATAATTAAATATTTATACGTTTTGAGTACACGTTTAAGCATTAATCTTGAGTTACAGGGGTCTATAAAATGCAGAAATTTAGTACGTAACTAATATAACTAAAAACAAGTTATTGAATTTTGAAACTGTGTTTTAACTAGGGCTGCTTTATAACAGCATTGCATGTCTGTTAGTTATGTCAGTGTTGTTTAGGTACACAGTAGTGAATTAGAATCCTTTAATCCAGTTAATCATTCACATATGTTTGTAACAGCTATAATTTATATGCGAAAATGTGCAAGTGAGAAGAAAATACTAATGTATTTCGAACAAATACTAGACTTGAATGGGAAGTGATGAAGACACAACTAAACAGTCTTCTCCAAGTGACAATTTTAATGAAGTCTTCCAACAAGGAATTAAAAAAAAAAAAACATCCATGTTTGTAATTTCCCTGTTAACAAATATTTAGGATGATGTAATGCATTGTTAATTACTTTTACAGTCTTGAATGTTACCAACGACAGAAGCTGTGATCAGTGACAGTCAGTCTACTACATTGTAATTTAAAATTTCAATTGGCTCTTGAAGACAAAAAGTCACTGAAGCTCAACTTCAGCACCTCATTTGGAAATGAAAAGATGTATTACCATCATACACTGGAAAGGCAGAAGGTGCTCATTAATACAGTAAAATTTAATTGTCACATTGTGAGTTACATATACTGTATATTTATTCTTTATACCTGATTTGCCAATATATAGCATAATTGATTGTTCTTTTTTCTAGGTCTGTTGAAAAGGGATTTTTCATTGCATGGAATGCCAATACATGTATTAAAATATACCATTCATAAAGAAATGTATGAAAACAACTTGATTCCATTTCAGAAGAATAAATACCCAAATGAACTTTTGTCATTTGTAAGGGTAAACTTTTAACTAGTCATGTCATTATACCACTGTGAAAAAAGTAATAATGAGTGAATTTTGATTCATGTCTATCAGTCAGATCTTGGGCTCCTCCCCCTCCATTGACACTGTTTTGAAAAATATATGGTGTAACTAGAGATGTTTTTGTGGATGAATAAATTATATTGTTCAAAGAATTATTGAGTGTAAAATGTTTATCAAATAAATTGTTACCAATATTACCATATAACAGTAATAATATGAAACAATTATTACTGTCGTTGGTTGGATGCTGAAGACTGTCAGTTAGAAATATTACTATACTAGAAAGAATGAAAAAATGCATTAGAGGTATCTAGAAATGAACATGTGTCGTGTTATACCAACCGCTTTTTTAACTGTGATAAGCAGTACTTGATACTTTGTATAAGTATAATAAGTAGTAACATGTGTATGTCTTCATGACATGGAACACTAATATTTTGGATACAAATGTTTACCCTTGCCTAAGCTAGCTGTCACTCATCGGAATCTTCATCAGACGCAGAGCTTAATAAGAGCTTTATCATTGCACCTCTAATAAAGCTTGCAGTGAGTGAAAGCTAGCTTAGGGAAGGGTAAATATTAAAAAAAATGATCGAAAATATTAGTGTTGCGTGTCAGAAGAGTGTGTATTGTACAAATACTTGGACAACAAAACCCATGTTATAAATATTGCCAACAACAAACATCAGTATACCATAAAACAAAACAACCCTATGAAGCCTATCGCAAATTGGTGTCTGGCTGACAGAAACTTTTGAAGTTTATCAAGGGGAATATGAAATACAGACAGATTGGTTTGCAGTATACAGTTTAGGTGGGAGGATGGCAGGGACGAACATAGGGGTATGATATGGGGGATATATCCCCTCAAAGTCCGAAAATGTGGGTGGAGCAAAAATGTTAAACTGGTTGCGTGTTTATGTAATGTAATTAGTTGACTTCCAAGTTTTGTCAATTTAAAAAAATTACTATTTAAGTCAATGACAAGTTTAAAGAATCTACAGTAATAGGGCTTATACACAATAATAATAAATATAACAGATGTTGAAAGAAATGATGAAAAATGAAAAAATTGACTTGAAAGATAGTAGGAGGACATGATTTTCTGCTGGGTACAAGCAACTTGAAACATATAATTCATGCTTTACACTACGTAAGGTTGACCCATGTCAGCTGATTTATTAGAAGGTGCAATTTATCCATTCTGCAACTAAGGAACTGTTTGCTTTTACCCGCTAGTTGGCCGTAAACTGAGGCCTACGAAAAAGACGGGTGAAGGCACATATGACGGTTTTTGAAGTCAAGTGACGTTAGGAGTCAGACAGTTCCAGTGTTATCCTATGTACTCGCGTAATCAATGCGCTTTATTTTACCAAATTGACTTAAATATTTTGGAAGTTTTAAAAATGGAACATGTAATGAAACATATGTAATCCACATATTTTTTAAAGTATCAAGAAGGATAGATAAAAATACTTATTTAACAAAGTATATAGTAATATTTATGTCTTTGGTTTTTTTACCTTTCTGTCTTTTTCTATTTTTACTTTTGAAAAAGACTGTCAATCATTATATTTTTTAACAAAATTATTTAACATTACATGCTGTAAAATTTATAGCATGTTGGGTACATTAAATTTATATCCTCAGCAATTATATACATGCTGGTAACCCTCAATTTCTTAATTTTAACGTTCGCTTCAAAGTATTTGTATTCCACAGAAAGATATTATTAGGCTTGCAAGACAAACTGGAAGCCTATCTGATGTATGTATTTAATTGATTTTAATTAAATTAGTGAATTACAGCTATTATTAGCCTGTTAGTTTTAATTTTTGGTACGATTTTCATTATAATATGAGCAAAACAATACTCTAAGAAAACGATATGTGGTTGGAAAAAATCCCCCCCCCCCCGAAATGAAATCCTAGGTTCCCACATGGAGGATGGAGTGCAACTTATAAGGTCTTGCTAGGAAACCACACTGACAGAGTATTTTAACCATTATTATGGGGCAATGGAATTCACTTAAAAATTATAAACTGCAAGAATACTACCAGACACCACTGGTATAATGAGAAGAAAAAATTATTGTCTTGTCTTACAAGTGGCAAAGAGGTGACCAGATATAGTTCCTTTACCTATAAATTTTTTGATTTCAATCATTCATTGGATTGAAGACTGCTTAGTATGTATAACTAATATACATTAAAATATTCAGGTGAAAAGACAACTGAACTGTTTAGCACCAGGTTTGTGTCACTGGTACAAATAAATTTGTTGTATAATGAAGATATAAAGATTAGAGTAAAATCAACATAACGTGCTCTGAAATTGTAAAGAATGAATCTGAAGTGTTTGGAGTTGACTTTCAGACTCTTTCCTCCAGTTGTAATGTGTCAATAGAAACTGAGAAAATAATGGCACTGATTTTCTAGGGCACCACTGAGGTTATGTTAGTAATTGTATACAATCTACAAATATTTGCATTCTGAAAACAGATTAACTAATTTACAATTTGAAGGGTGCAAGAACAAAAGGTAATGGTACAATCTGGAAAACAAATGTGATTACTATCAAAGTCAAAAAGCATTACAAAAGAAGAAAATGGTGTAGGCTACTTAATTGTTAATAATTACGGAACAGAGGTTTCGATTCCATGAAAATTTTAAAACCAGGAAAGATGAGAAATTTACTATACGAGAAAACTGAATCACATCCTCTTGATATCCATAAATTCCTTTGTGCACGAGTTAAAAAGTGTTCAAAAAGTCTCGTAGCTTTAAACATTTTATATATTAACACTGTGAATAACATTATACATTTTAAATAAAATTCTGTATTTGTGTAATATAATTGAATATATTACAGTTATTATATTTGCTTTTGCTCCTATATGAGTTTAACTTCAGAGAAATTTTTTTGAAGTTACACTAGTAAAAAATATTAAAAGTTTTTCGATAAACAAAAATTATTATTGTAAACAATAGATAATTATTATTTTTAATTGGTAAAAACTTACTTCCAACAAAGAAATCCTTTAGTTGTATTTGTTTTTAATGTGGCACAGAAAAGAATAATCGATATGATCATCTGCATGTTTAAACTATAAGACTGTTGAACAAATAAGCATGTTCAGTTATTTTATTGTATTGTTGGTGATTTTACAACAAATTAATAGATTTAGAGAATACAATATAAATGCAGTGATCAACAGATTTATAGAGACAGTAGGATAAAACGTGTTAAGAATTGATTTAGTGAAGGAATTAAACATAATTTGAGAATTGAAATGAAAATAATAATTGGATTACATAACAGTACTGACTATTATCGACTGCCACTTCTATACGGTAACTTTTGCATAACATAATTAAGTTTGTTTTCTTCTTCTTCTTTAATAAAACTGTCTTACAAAAGGCTTAAACTGGATGCTCTCCATTTTTCTTGGTCCTGTGCATCTGACTTCTTCTGTCTATAGCTCCTTCTATTTCTGTTATCATCAACCACCATGCCAACATTTCTGTTATCATCAACCACCATGCCAACATTTCTATTATCATCAACCACCATTTACCAACATTGTTTTTCCCCATCGTCTCTTTCCTTCCACATTTCCTTCTGTGATCCTTAGTTGCAGACAGTTTACACAGTATATACCTCTTTCTTATTAGTTCAGCAGTTTTCTTTCCTCTCCCATTCTTGTCACCCATTCATCATAATTTCTCACTCTATCAGTCCACTTCTGATAATGTTAAGGTTCTGCTAGGTAACACTACGTCTTTCACTGTATTTAGGATCTGAGGAAGGGGTAAAGTTAAGGTTCTGCTAAGTAACACTATGTCTTCCACTGTATTTAGGATCTGAGGAAGGGGTAAAGTTAAGGTTCTGCTAGGTAACACGATTTCTTCCACTGTATTTAGGATCTGAGATAGGGGTAAAGTTAAGGTTCTGCTAGGTAACACTACGTCTTTCACTGTATTTAGGATCCGAGGAAGGGGTAAAGTTAAGGGTCTGCTAGGTAACACTGTCTTCCACTGTATTTAGCATCTGAGGAAGGGGTAAAGTTAAGGGTCTGCTAGGTAACACTGTCTTCCACTGTATTTAGGATCTGAGAAAGGGGTAAAGTTAAAGTTCTGCTAGGTAACATTGTCTTTCACTGTATTTAGGATCCGAATGTAGTTTCCACACATGTAGACTACAGGACACATTCAGGTTTCACAGGTGAAGTTTGTGAGTTCAGTGAAACACGTTTGATAGATTTAATGAAGACAGCTTTAACATATCAAATGTTTTACTGAAGATTGGGGGAAATAAAGGTGAAAGGAAAACACCTCCAACATATGCTTTGAGATCAGACTCTGAGAACTTTTTCTGGGTAGAAACAAAAAATGTGAAGAATCAAGAAGCATTAGCGCGAGGATTCCAATAGTATTCAGTAATGGTACTCATGTTTTCCATCGGATTATTTGGCAATCTCTTTTTCTTTTATGTGCTATCTGTTTGAAAACATTTAGTGGTTATTCTTCCTTCCTCCAGCATTTCATATTTCCATATCGTAACTATTTCTCCTTTGTTCTGTCTAATAGTGTCTTTCCTGTCTGTAACAGTATGTAATGTAATATGATATAAAATAGTAACACATGTTTCCAAGTAGTGATTTTCGTGGCATTTCTCCTTCTTTTAAAGATTTTATGTAGTGTCCACACTTCGGAGCCATTATCAGCTGTGCTTTCTAATAACGATTAAACATTTGCAGAGCAAGTCAGTAGCATATCTAGAATTTAGCTTAGGGAAGGGGTGTCCGGTGTCAGGTTGACTTCATACAAAAGAAAAAAACAAGTTAAGACTAATCAACATTACTACCTTTGAAAAATGGATGGTAACATCCTGGAATCAGTGCAGTCAAAGTAAACGGTAAAAACACAATAAAAGTTCGCTATTGAAACATTGTTCATAAGATACTTATTGATTGAATTGATTTTCGGCATTTTCCTATATTTCAAACTATACGCTAATGATGAGTAATAAATGTATGTGTATATTTCAAAAAAAGTTACTACTATACTAGTTTACACAGCAGGAAAACAAAATAAAACAGCCTAAAAATTAAGAGATTAACAAATTCGTCAAATTTTTGATCCTATGGGGGTTCATCCTCCGCCCTCCCCCGTAAATACGCCTCTGGACTAAGTATTTGCTTTTTCAAACCGTCGCGTCATCACGGATCAGATCTGTTTAACGCTTGTTGGAGTGTGACAGCAGTGGGATCGTAAGGGTCTATAAATTTATTCTCATTTAAGCCGGACAGCGCCAGAACGCGCATTCATTGTCCAGCAGAGGCCACACGATAAGCACAGCTTTGTCTATCTACACGGTAGGATCACAGATTAGCCTTATCAATTAATTAATTACAGTTCTACATCTATTAAAATCTTCAGTTGATTCAATTAAAACCGTTGTATTCCCCTTGCCTAAACATCACCGCCCCCTTGGGACTTCCGTTTCACTTACGATTAAATTGGTTTAAGTAGCGGGTCGCCGGCAATTAGATAAGTGAATGAAATGTACACATCTCGATCGTTACGAGAACAAAGAATTATTTTTTCTCCAATACTTACAGCGTGAGGTGTCTACCTACAATGTGGATACTCAGTCGGTATATTTTGTTAGCAGTCTTTATTATGCCAGCGTTGTCGTAGACCAGTGATTTCCAACTGGCGGGGCAGCCCGCGACGTCTATTTAAGGGGGCCGTGATCTTATGTTAGAAACCGATTTTATACTTATCCCATTTACTTTATTGAGACAATTAATAATAAAATATTATTTCAACTGAGAATGGCCTTTCAGGAGAAATCTATGAGACAATGTTTTCCTTCTTCTCCTCCTCCTCCTCCTCAAGGATTAGGTTATATAAACCTGTTCCGGCAACCATCTCATCCTCGGACGACCCACGTCTCTTCTACCAATGGCTTTAGAGTTTTCAGTGGCGCTTCCGGCAATCGATCTTCTGTCATCCTTTGCAGATGATCCCACCATTGTCTTCTGTAAATTATCTTCATTCCTTATTCTATCTTGCAATGTATAATTTAAAGTATTTCGAAGAAACTGCATTTCAGCACTCTGAATCTTGCCACTTTCCTTTTTTGTCATGACCCACGCTTCACTCGCATAAGTCAGTGTGAGTATTGCAATTGACTTATAAAATTTAATCCTTGTGCAGTGTCTTGTTTTATTTTTATGATTTCTATGAATCGTACTACAAATATTCTTAAATTTATTTATCTTCTCTCTTATATCATATTCAGATTCATAGGCTACTGCACAGGCGAGATATTTGAAACAGCTCACGTGTTCTAAAGTGCTGTTGTTTATAACTATCTTAGTCCTCACTGGATATTTACCTTTAAAGGCCATGGTTTTGGTCTTTCTTACTGAAATTGTCAGTGAGTACTCTCTTGCCACTTCTTGTAATTGAAACATAGCTCTTTGTAAATCATTCTCATTATGTTTCCCTGATTAGGTAATAAACATACAGTAGATTTCACATTGTTTAACTGAAAGTGTATTTGCTCTAGTCTCTTTTAATTTCATCATATTACAAGAGCCACTCTACTCCCTTCCATCCCTTGGCTAGACAAAACAGACGCGCTTGTCCAATGTTTCGTCCCTGATTCGCAGTCAGTCACATCTAATTGACTACATACGTATTCATAATTACGTGCAAGACTTTCCAACTACAACTAGGCCATTTACAAGGCGATCCCTTCCTTCAGACCATGCAAGAAAAGGGGTCGGATTTCTTTAAGGTGTTATTCCCTGATGAGCGCTTTCAGCGCTTTGCAAATCTGTGAAATTTGGGCAGCAAATGGCGTCAACGTTTGGAAGTACGTACATCTGGGAATCGTGTTTTCCACAGTGAAGTTAATGAAGAACTACAGCAGAAGCCTCACAGATTCTTCTCTGCTACTGACATTAGCAGCAACTGAGCTCGACGTGGACATTTCTGCTTCAGTGGCTGCACCACATCCACTTTACTGTACCAATGTAAATGTTTGAAAACTTCTCATATTGTAAATTTATGTTCCGAGATCTTTCCTTTTTTTAATATGACCAGCAATTGTTCTTTTTTTTTAATTTGTTTAACCAGCAAAAATTAAAAGAAATCGCAAAGCTTATAAGTACGAGATCATATTAGGTAATGTTACCTTAAAATGCGGAATTTGTTCCTTCTAATCTACTATACAGTGGCCCAGCGAAGGCGGGTTTGGGGATTAAAGTTCCCTCCAGAGCGATAAAGAAGAAGGAATTTCAAAAATTAACGAAAATGTTTCAGTAAAACTAAAGTCATGTAAGTCGAATTTAATAATTAGACTAAGTAGTTACGTGATTACGAACGTTTTTTAAATTGCGGTATGCATTTTAAACTGCAAGTACAAAATCGCTTCGTGTACAAAATCGTTGCCCCAGATCCTCTTAAAATTTTCTAGGCCCACACTCTGGTCCCCCCAGATTGGAGCAACTAGACCTGTAGCCTACTACAGAATGTGTTAAATGTCGATGTAGGCAGTAGAAAGGTTTAGCAGAAAAAAATGTCATACTGGTAAGAATGTAATATTATTAACAAAACGTTATTCTCCAAATTAATGGATGATACTGTAGAGTCTTATAACTTTACAAATCGGGGAGAAAAACGAACGGTGACTGACGCAATATAGCTTACTGGCAAACCTGTAGAATGCTCGTTTGTGAAGTAACCTGAATCCATGCGTCCGTTTGATTTGTGTTCGTCACTGTGATGAGGTTATCTAATAGCAGTATCCTTTGTTTTCGAGATTAATTAGTTTCAGCATTCAATTTAGTTGTGTGCAATAGAAGAATTGCAGTTTGTAAGTATAAAAATGTAATTTTCAGTGTCTGTAAATTGGAATCCAGTATAGTAACGCGCTAAGGGTGGCCCTTGGACTACCCTGCTTTACTTCGAGTTGTTTTTTTTTGCGGATTATTAAATAAAAAGTATTATTTTTTAAGTGCATTGGTTTTTGTGCGTTAACCTAACAACACCAGGTTTAACAGCTAGTAATGCTGTTTAACGTGTTAAATATTGCTTGAAACGCTGCGAATGCTAATTAAGTGACAATAAACAGTGATTATGATAAACAACAAACTATTTATTTGGATAATACAACTAACTCACACGTTTTGGATTATCTTACTAAACTAATAAGCGATATTCACTACATATTGATTCAACTACCGCACAGTCAAAATATCGAAAACCGGTGCGGGTACAAATAATGGGAAAAAATGATTTTGGGAGACTTTAAATAAAGATACTCTCATAACATTTAATAATCTTACAAACCACTCAAAACAACCTACCGACGTACAGACGGAGGCTGCAAGAAGAAAAGAAACACAAGAACTGTTTTTCGTATCACTGTGAACAACTTGTAAAATGTAATGTACTGAGAAACACGAGGTACATTCACTTGTCCGTGTTCGATCCAGCTTGTTCTTGGCCGTCCCAAACTACGCCGTCCTCTTCAACGTAACGCAGCACCGCACCCGCAGGGTCGGATTAGAAGCGCGTGGTGCCCTATCCTGCCATTAGACTGTCCCCCCCCCGATTCAAAATTCATCCTTTTATCCATTATTTACACTGATAAATGGCATACACAGTTTCGAAAGTTAACAATTATTTTATTAAACTCTCAAATTACAACAAATATTTAGCTAAATAGTGATTACAATGGCCATAGTAGTACTTAAGCTTAGAAAATACTAATCGATCCATTTTTTTTTTATTTTGCCTTAACGAAGTCTTGTATAATTCTTCTAAATAAATAAACTTCTAATTCAAGTATCTCGCTTTCAATATTCAACCTTGCTAGCGAAGTAATTCAACCTTGAACCTCATCTCCCATAGTTGAACTCAGCATATCTTTAATGCGTTTTAATACAGAAAATGATCTTTCAGATTTGCAGTTAGCTATTGGAATCGTAAAAAGCAGACGATAAGCAATGTATATATTCAGAAATACACCAATCGTTTTACAATCAATAATCCAGTTTAATACTTTGAGCGGACAAACTGTAGTATCATGGAATCTATCATCTTCATTCGATCGATTTGAAAAAACCTCTTTCTAGCAATGTTACTCGTGGCACAAAGTGCTTCAGTTCTATTAGAAGATCGTTATGCAAATCGTTCGAGTAAACTTCTATAAGAGCTTTCGCTTGATTTTCCAACTCGACAGTGACTATGGTCAATAAATACGTAAGAAAACCAAATAACTGCGTAATGTGATCGTAAACTTTGCTTTGCTTAGTCAATGCAGCTGAATGGTGCCTCCTCTGATACCCGAGTTCCTGGTGCCCGGTGCTGCAGCGTACTCTAGCGTTATGGATAACCCGCCACTGCACACCCACCTCGCTATGTTAGTTGATGGTTGTCGCTGTACGTGGTCTGTCTATGTTATTTTATTTTATACAAAGATTATCTGTAAATTTAGTTCAGTCCTAATATCTACATTCTTCGTCTGGTCGATAAGCTTATACCCAGCGACGGTTCTCAGAAATCTCACTTCCGCGACCTGTATCCGCTGGTAGTCCTTCTTAGTTAAAGTCCACGTTTCACACCCATAGAGAAAAGCAGGTACTGTCATCACTTTATAGAACTTAAACAGCGTAGCTCTGCAAATTTTATTTTTTAGACTGCTTATAATTGTGCCTCACATGTTCTGAAGGATACATTTTCTAGGTCATAGTTAACATCGAAAAATACATGACAGAATACAAATAGGAAATTGGGCAAATTATGGCAACAGCAGACTATTGAGAAGCAAACTCATTAGTCGCAACACAAAAATAAATAAATAAATATATATATATATATATATAAGACACTTATCAGACCGGTTGTTACTTATGGAGGCGAGACATGGACGTCGATAAAAAAAACACAAGAAACACGAACAAGGTTTGAAAGAAAGATTTTAGGACGTGTTTATGGTCCGGTTAAAGACGATGACGAATGGAGAATCAGAAATAACCAGGAGATAGATGAGGTATTGAATCACGAAGACATTGTAAGATTCATAAAGGCTCAACAAATACAAGGGTTAAGTCACCTAGAAGGGATGGTTGTTCAGCGTATGCGAAAGAAAATTCTGAGGGCCCAGGTATATAAAAGCAGAAAGAGGGGCCGGCCTAGGATAAGATGATTGGATGATGTGCTAGAGGAGACTTAGGAGAAGGTTGGTGTTGGAAGCCACGGCTCACGTTGGGTTGTAGTACTGAAGAAGAAGTTAACATCGAAACTTACCAGACATCCTAGATAATTAAAAACATTTACTTATCCAGTTGATTTATTGTCATGCACTGTTTTACCTCTAACTGCATATTTTCCCTGTAAAGCGAGTTACTTAGTTTTCTCGATTTTCTATTTCCTGTCACATGTAAAAATATCGGTATAGAGAACCATACATGACTTCCATGTTCTAAGATTTATATTTAATATCATTTACGAAATTAAATGTTTCCATAGAAACTACTTCTTTCCACTTATTGCTTCAGCCTTAACCACAGTACTGTGGTCACTAACGTATACCACCACACATTATCGCACTCGATTTTCACTGATGATGGCAGTCGACGGCACTGCCGAAACGTCTGGTTTTGCAGAAACATTGGATTACGGCCAAACATCCCGGCAAGGAATTTTAACAACAAACTACTACTTTGTTGCCGATAACGTAGTACACATATAAAAATTATCCCCTCCCCCTTCAACTATAATTTTCATTTATAGAAAATTACCCCCACCCCGTTCAACTAGCCTCTTCATTTATAGATATTTCATCTAAGTTTCTACAGTGGATTATTAAGATCTTCTTATCAGGATACTTTATTTATCAAAATTAAGTACTTTACTCTTGTTACAACAAAAAATGTTTCAGGTAAACTGCCCTTTCCCCGTAATCTATCTTCACCAAAATCAATAGGCCTTGAGTATTATACAACTCAGGGACATATGTAAAGAATTATTTGATTCTGTTTGAATTTACGGCAGTTATCGTTCGTCATGAAAATCGTTCTCTTGTTACAACATAAAATGTTCCAGGTAAACTACCCCTTTCCCTTAACCGATCTTCACTAAAATCCACAGACATTGCGCACTCTATAGATCAGGAAGGTGTGCAAAACATTATTTGATTCTGATTGAATTTACGGCAGTTATCATTCGTCATAGAAAAAAATTACCAATGCTAAAACATAAAACGTTGCAGGTAAACTACCCCTTTCCCTTAACCGATCTTCACCAAAAACAATATGTCTTGAGTACTCAAGAAATAAGGGCTGTATGCAAAAAATTATTGATTCTGTTTGAATTTGCGGCTGTTATCGTTTGCCATAGAAACAAAATCTATAGACACACTGGCACACACACAGACAGTTTTAGAAAAATAACTGTTTTTCATGTTTTGAGGGTAGTACAATCAGAATCTGCAATAATCTCGACCACGATTTTTTTGCCACCACCATACTTCCATTTCCTTATGGAAATATCGGTATGGAGAACCATACATGACTTCCATGTTCTAAGATTTATATTTAAAATCAAATTCGAAATGAAATATTTCCATAGAAACTACTTCTTTCTACTTATTGCTTCAGCCTTAACCACAGTACTGTGGTCACTAACGTATACCACCTCACGTTTTCGCACTCGATGGCACTGCCTAAAGTCTGGTTTTGCAGAAAACATTGGACTACGGCTAAACACCCCGGGATTAATTTTAACAAAGAACTACTTCTTTGTTGCCGATAACGTAGTACACATATAAAAAATTCTCCCCTCCCCCTTCAAATATACTTTTCATTAATAGAAAATTACCCCCACCCCGTTCACCTAACCTCTTCATTTATAGATATTTCATCTACGTTTCTACAGTGGATTATTATGAGCTTCTTATCAGGATACTTTATTTATCAAAATTAAGTACTTTACTCTTGTTACAACAAAAAATGTTTCAGGTAAACTCCCCTTTCCCCGTAATCTATCTTCACCAAAATCAATAGGCCTTGAGTATTATACAACTCAGGCACATATGTAAAGAATTATTTGATTCTGTTTGAATTTACGGCAGTTATCGTTCGTCATGAAAATCGTTCTCTTGTTACAACATAAAATGTTCCTGGTAAACTACCCCTTTCCCTTAACCGATCTTCACTAAAATCCACAGACATTGCGCACTCTATAGATCAGGAAGGTGTGCAAAACATTATTTGATTCTGATTGAATTTACGGCAGTTATCATTCGTCATAGAAAAAAATTACCAATGCTAAAACATAAAACGTTGCAGGTAAACTACCCCTTTCCCTTAACCGATCTTCACCAAAAACAATATGTCTTGAGTACTCTACAAATCAGGGCTGAATGCAAAAAATTATTTGATTCTGTTTGAATTTGCGGCTGTTATCGTTTGCCATAGAAAAAATAATCTATAGACACACAGACACACTGGCACACACACAGACACTTTCAGAAAAATGACTTTTTTTCATGTTTTGAGGGTAGTACAAACAGAATCTGCAATAATCTCGACCACGATTTTTTTGCCACCACCATACTTCCATTTCCTTATGGAAATATCGGTATGGAGAACCATACATGACTTCCATGTTCTAAGATTTATATTTAAAATCATATTCGAAATGAAATATTTCCATAGAAACTACTTCTTTCTACTTATTGCTTCAGCCTTAACCACAGTACTGTGGTCACTAACGTATACCACCTCACGTTTTCGCACTCGATGGCACTGCCTAAAGTCTGGTTTTGCAGAAAACATTGGACTACGGCTAAACACCCCGGGATTAATTTTAACAAAGAACTACTTCTTTGTTGCCGATAACGTAGTACACATATAAAAAATTCTCCCCTCCCCCTTCAAATATACTTTTTATTAATAGAAAATTACCCCCACCCCGTTCACCTAACCTCTTCATTTATAGATATTTCATCTACGTTTCTACAGTGGATTATTATGAGCTTCTTATCAGGATACTTTATTTATCAAAATTAAGTACTTTACTCTTGTTAAAACATAAAACGTTGCAGGTACTCTACCCGTTTCTCTTAACCGATCTCCACCAAAATCAATAGACCTTCAGTCCTCTACAATTCAGGGATGCATGCAAAAAAATAATTGATTCTGTTTGAATGTGCGGCAGTTATCGTTCGTCATGAAAACATTTCTCTTGTTACAACATAACATGTTGCAGGTAAACTACCCCTTTCCCTTAATCGATCTTCACCAAAATCAACAACCCTTGAGTTCTCTACAATTCAGGCATGCATGCAAAACATTATTTGATTCTGTCTGAATATGCGGCAGTTATCGTTCGTCATAGAAACAATTACTCTTGTTAAAACATGAAAAATGGCAGGTAAACTACCCCTTTCCCTTAACCGATCTTCACCTCAATCAACAGGCCTTCACTTCTTTACAATTCAGGACAGTGTGCAAAAAATTATTTGATTCTGTTAGAATTTGGGGCTGTTATCGTTTGCCATAGAAAATACCCTTATTAAAACGTAAAACGTTGCTGGTAAACTACCCCTTTCCCTTAACCGATCTTCACCAAAAACAATAGGTCTTGAGTACTCTACAAATAAAAACTGTATGGAAAAAATTATTTGATTCTGTTTGAATTTGCGTGTGTTTTCGTTTGCCATAGAAAAAAAATCTACAGAAGACAGATAGACAGACAGACACAGACACTTTTCGAAAAATGACTTTTTTACATGTTTTGAGTGTAGTACAATCAGAATATGCAATAATCTGCAAAATGGAAGTATGGTGATGGCAAAAATCGTGTTCGAGATAAATGCAGATTCTGATTGTACTACCCTCAAAACATGAAAAAAAAAATCGTTTTTCGAAAAGTGTCTGTTTGTGTGTCTGTGTATGTGTCTGTCTGTAGATTGTTTTCTATGGCAAACGATAACATCCGCAAATTCAAACAGAATAAAATAATATTTTGCATACAGCCCTGAATTGTAGAGTACTCAAGACCTATTGTTTTTGGTGAAGATAGGTTTTAAGTCCCCTACACATTATCGGACCGAACCACCAGACATGACCAAACAGTCAGGCCGTCTGTGGTCGGGCCAAGTCTACACACCTTCGGACCGGACCAACTTCAGACAGGAACCTATTTTCTCTGACTAGTCGAATGTTTGATCTTGTGATGGAAAGGGTGTCGCGCTATGGCTCCGTATCTTTCAAAAATGCAAAAAATCGGTGTAGCTTTAAGTGCTTTAGTAGCAACTAGTGATGACAAGTGTCGAAAGAAGAGAAAAATGTGGGCAAAAACTTGTTTCAAAAACGGAAAACATTCACCCATGCAAACTTACTTAAAGAACTGTACTCAAACGATTTTCGTAATTTTTTACGGATGGATGAGGAATGTTTCATCAATTTACTGGATTTGGTGAAACCATTTATTCAAAGAAGAAATACGGTCTTCAGGGAATCCGTGAGTGCAGAAGAGAGGCTAATTGTGACACTTCGTTATTTAGCTACTGGGAGATTATATGAAGACATGAAATTCAGTGCTGCTATATCACCACAACTTTTATCAGCTATTATTCCAGAAACGTGCGCAGCTAGCAACGCAACAAGAAACAGAAGCACAAACAGCGAAGGTTTGGCAACGACAAGGGAAGTTCGGCGACAACGCTACACATTCCACGACCAGACTGAAAAGTGGTGGGGACGGTCCGCGGTCCGATGGTTTTCCCATCGTACCTCCCGACCGTCCGTCACGACAGATTTTGTCCGCGGACACGCCTACACATCTTCGAACCCACGACCAAACTGCGTTTTGTCCCGACGGTCCGGTGGTCTGGTCCGATAGTGTGTGGGGGGTTTTAAGGGAAATGGGTAGTTTACCTGCAACGTTTTATGTTTTAACAAGGGTAATTTTTTTCTATGGCAAACGATAACAGCCGCAACTTCAAAGAGAATCAAATAATGTTTCGCATACTGCCCTGACCTGTAGAGTTCTCAAGACCTATTGTTTTTGGTGAAGATAGGTTAAGGGAAAGGGGTAGTTTACCTGCAACATTTTATGTTTTAACAAAGGTAATTTTTTCTATGACGAACGATAACTGCCGTAAATTCAAACAGAATCAACTACGTTTTTGCATACCTTTTTGAATTATACAGATCTCAAGGTCTGTTGATGTTGTTGAAGGTCGGTTAAGGGAAAGGGGTAGTTTACCAGCAACGTTTTATGTTTTAACAAGGGTAATTTTTTCTATGACGAACGATAACTGTCGTAAATTCAAAGAGAATCAAATAGTGTTTTGCATACAGCCCTGAAATGTAGACATGTAGAGTACTCAAGTCCTGTTGTGTTTGGTGAAGATCGGTTAAGGGAAAGGGGTAGTTTACCAGCAACTTTTTTTTTTATCAACAGTAATTTGTTCTATGGCAAACGATAACAGCCGCAAATTCAAAGAGAATCAAATAATGTTTTGCATACAGCCCAGAATTTTAGAGTTCTCAAGACCTATTGGTGTTGGTGAAGATCGGTTAAGGCAAAGGGATAGTTTACCTGCAACATTTTATGTTTTAACAAGGCTAATTTTTTTTTTATGAACGATAACTGCCGTAAATTCAAACAGAATCAACTACATTTTTGCATACCTTTTTGAATTATAGAGAACTCAAGGTCTGTTGGTTTTGTTGAAAATCGGTTAAGGGAAAGGGGTAGTTTACCAGCAACGTTTTATGTTTTAACAAGGGTAATTTTTTTTTGACGAACGATAACTGCCGTCAATTCAAAGAAAGTCAAATCATTTTTTGCATACTGTCCTGAATTGTAAAGAAGTGAAGGCCTCTTGATTTTGGTGAAGATCGGTTAAGGGAAAGGGGTAGTTTACCGGCCATTTTTCATATTTTAACAAGAGTAATTGTTTCTATGACGAACGATAACTGCCGCACATTCAAACAGAATCAAATAATGTTTTGCATGCATGCCTGAATTGGAGAGAACTCGAGGGTTGTTGATTTTGGTGAAGATCGGTTAAGGGAAAGGGGTAGTTTACCTGCAACATGTTATGTTGTAACAAGAGAAATGTTTTCATGACGAACGATAACTGCCGCACATTCAAACAGAATCAATTATTTTTTTGCATGCATCCCTGAATTGTAGAGGACTCAAGGGTTGTTGATTTTGGTGGAGATCGGTTAAGAGAAACGGGTAGAGTACTTGCAACGTTTTATGTTTTAACAAGAGTAAAGTACTTAATTTTGATAAATAAAGGATCCTGATAAGAAGCTCATAATAATCCACAATAGAAACGTAGATGAAATATCTATAAATGAAGAGGTTAGGTGAACGGGGTGGGGGTAATTTTCTATTAATGAAAAGTATATTTGAAGGGGGAGGGGAGAATTTTTATATGTGTACTACGTTATCGGCAACAAAGAAGTAGTTCTTTGTTAAAATTCCTTCCCGGGCTGTTTAGCCGTAGTCCAATGTTTTCTGCAAAACCAGACTTTCGGCAGTGCCATCGAGTGCGAAAACGTGAGGTGGTATACGTTAGTGACCACAGTACTGTGGTTAAGGCTGAAGCAATAAGTAGAAAGAAGTAGTTTCTATGGAAATATTTCATTTCGAATATGATTTTAAATATAAATCTTAGAACATGGAAGTCATGTATGGTTCTCCATACCGATATTTCCACAAGGAAATGGAAGTATGGTGGTGGCAAAAAAAAATCGTGGTCGAGATTATTGCAGATTCTGTTTGTACTACCCTCAAAACATGAAAAAAAGTCATTTTTCTGAAAGTGTCTGTGTGTGTGCCAGTGTGTCTGTGTGTCTATAGATTATTTTTTCTATGGCAAACGATAACAGCCGCAAATTCAAACAGAATCAAATAATTTTTTGCATTCAGCCCTGATTTGTAGAGTACTCAAGACATATTGTTTTTGGTGAAGATCGGTTAAGGGAAAGGGGTAGTTTACCTGCAACTTTTTTTTTAATCAAGGGTAATTTTTTTCTATAGCAAACGATAACAGCCGTAAATTCAATCGGAATCAATCAATGTGTTGCATACAGTCCTGAATTGGTGAGTTCTCAAGATCTATTGTTTTTGGTGAAGATGGTTATGGGAAAGGTGTAGTTTACCTGCAACCTGCAATGTTTTATGTTTTAACATTGGTAATTTTTTTCTATGACGAATGATAACTGCCGTAAATTCAATCAGAATCAAATAATGTTTTGCATACCTTCCTGATCTATAGAGTGCGCAATGTTTGTGGATTTTAGTGAAGATCGGTTAAGGGAAATGAGTAGTTTACCTGCAACATTTTATGTTTTAACAACGGTAATTTTTTCTATGACGAACGATAACTGCCGCACATTCAGACAGAATCAAATATTTTTTTTGCATACTTTCATCAATTATAAAAGAATGAAGGCCTGTTGATTTTGGTGAAGATCGGTGAAGGGAAAGGGGTAGTTTACCTGCCACATTTTATGTTTTAACACGAGTAATTGTTTCTATGACGAACGATAACTGCCGCACATTTAAACAGAATCAAATAATTTTGTGCATACCTTCCTCAATTTGTAGATAACTCAAGGTCTGTTGATTTTGTTGAAGATCGGTTAAGCGAAAGGGGTAGTTTACCTGCAACATTTTATGTTGTAACAAGAGAACGATTTTCATGACGAAGGATAACTGCCGTAAATTCAAACAGAATCAAATAATTTTTTACATATGTGCCTGAGTTGTATAATACTCAAGGTCTATTGATTTTGGTGAAGATAGGTTACGGGGAAAGGGCAGTTTACCTGAAACATTTTTTGTTGTAACAAGAGTAAAGTACTTAATTTTGATAAATAAAGTATCCTGATAAGAAGATCTTAATAATCCACTGTAGAAACGTAGATGAAATTAAGAAGAGGCTAATCTATAAATCTATAAATATATCTATAAATTTATCTATAAATGAAGAGGCTACTTGAACGGGGTGGGGGTAATTTTCTATAAATGAAAATTATAGTTGAAGGGGGAGGGGATAATTTTTATATGTGTACTACGTTATCGGCAACAAAGTAGTAGTGTGTTGTTAAAATTCCTTCTCAGGCTGTTTGGCCGTAGTCCAATGTTTTCTGCAAAACTAGACGTTTCGGCAGTGCCGTCGACTGTCATCATCAGTGAAAATCCAGTGCGATAACGTGTGGTGGTATACGTTAGTGACCACAGTACTGTGATTAAGGCTGAAGCAATAAGTGGAAAGAAGTAGTTTCTATGGAAATATTTCATTTCGAATATGATTTTAAATATAAATCTTAGAACATGGAAGTCATGTATGGTTCTCCATACCGATATTTTAGTAATGTTCAGTACTAATCAAAAAATGGAAACACATCGCTCTATCGGTGATCACTTGCGACACTTTCGTGAGTTATTGATTAAAGAAATTAATTCTAGTCAATCTAAAAAAATAGTGTTTTTTAAGTCCAGTAAATATGGAAAGTGATTCTGATACATAGCCGTCTTGTTTTTGAAGTAGATAGACATCGGACAACAAATTTTTTGCTATAATTATGAATATTTTGTGCAACATAAACTGTTCTTTGTAATGGGCTAAGTTTTTATTGCAATTATGTATACAGTATTTTGTATAAGGTATAACTGATTTTATTGTTGTACTGGTGTACTGTTACCTATTTTATATAAATACATTAAAATAAATAGTTTCTATTTTTATCCACGTAGTTTAAATAAGTCATATCCAGTTGCCATACACAGTTACAACGGACTTTCAATATAACGGACACCTCAGAGCCTCTATTAGTCAGTTATAAAGGGGGATTACTGTATTACATTCTTTCCTGTTTCCGGACAGCAAGATTATGTTGTAATTAAAATGAAGTTGGAGTAATCGACGGAAACGTGGATTGGACTATGTTACAATACGTGTTCGCATTAATAGAGCCAAGCAGTGCCGTTTACAAATTTCGCCTCTTACGTAGGAATTCGACAACAATGTTCAGCCTCAGATTGTCGGTATCCGGACCGGGGCAGGTTATTGTATGTAAATGTTGTTGCCAGATTTACAGCCATTTCTCAGAAATTAACAAGAAACATCAAATTTTTACTAATGACACACACGCTATAACAGGAGCCAACACACAATGGATGGACACAGTATCATCCTATACCACACCATACGAGGTGGTGTATCTTTTTTTTGTATTATTTTGTAGGTGAAGAATTTCCGACGGAAATTTGCTTTGTTGTTTTGTTTTCTTTATAATGGATTTACACCAGAGATGGTATACATAATGTAGCTCCAAATTGTGCGCGTACCTAATGGACCTTCAGAAATATGACATCAAAAAAGTTCTTTCCATTTCAACATTATTTTTTCTTTTCTCGTCAACATTACGACGTAGAGTTACGGAAGTCAAGATTACGGAGGTTACCTAGAATTCCGTAATACTGTAAACCTTCGCGATCATCCGGCCGATGAAAAATATTTCGACTAGTTTTCAGTATACATTAGAGGTGTGCTAAACTAGTATTTGAAAGTAACAGGTACGAACGAAACCGTTCCAAAAAATAACACGTAAAAATACCTGTTATTATATACTTATTATACATATTGTAACTAAGACCCTTTGTGTGGTTGTAATCAAATCAAGTCCCACTGTTTGGGCTAGCCACTTGGTCACCAGACCGCTGTATGCCGGTCGTTACAAAAGAATAAAATGTATACGGAAAATTCACTAATTATAGAATTTTCAAATAATAAAATAATTTTGTTTATGTTTATAGAGGTATGTATAAGAGATAAATCTGTTTTTTAAAAGGTTCTGGTAAAATTTTAATAACAGGTAGGTATTTATTGACCGTCGAGCACTTCTTGAAGATTTGCACCAAGTCTGGAGTTAAATAGATTAACTCCGGGTAATAATCGATTGGTGACTTTTCTGACTGGTCTATATCTTGTTCAAAATAGAATATATTCTTCTCACTTAAGTCCTTCAGCCTTATAAATACCCTTAAATTACCCTGTGAAACAAGTACAGATACAAAATAATGGAAATATAAAGATTTATTGACAATTTTAAATAAATAATCGATATTTTATCGATGGAGAGCAATTATCGACTCTGTCTCGGGAATTATCGATTGTGTCATACAGAACAAAATTTATGATATTTAATATATTATAAGACAGGTTCTTTGAGCGATTAGAATTAATAGTCAGAGAAGGGTGACGAGAAAGTATAACATTAACAATTAACACAAATACGATAATTATTATTCAATAAAATTTAAATAATTCTAATATGTAATGTGTATGATCGTTGTAGTACCATACGCAGACGATGACGTCACTGCCGGATAAAGAAGGCCGGCTCTGTAGAATTAAAAGATGGCCGCTACTAGTTCTGGCGTAGTTAATGTGAACTCGGCATGTCCCAAAATCACGACAAAATTACCTTCGTCAAGGTCTAAAATATCCCCGCACTGGTGTAATATGTCTGTTAATCTATTTGGTGTATTCTGGTGAAGTGTTCTGTGTAAACTTGCGTTAGTTAGTTTATTTTCTATGTGTTCAACTTCTACGGTTAAGTTCTCCAGTTATTGGTTAGGATTTGCAGAATAAATCAGTTGAAATATAGTGTTTTACTTGTTTCTATCACTCGTATTATGTAGTTAAGTATTTGTTTTCACTATTGTCGTGAATGTATGAACAGCTTTAGCTTTAAAAGGTGTTTAAACCGTTTAACTCTCGTTCACTGATTTCAATGGCTAAACGTTAGTACCATCTTTCTCGATTTTAAAGAAAACGTTCTTTACACAACTGTCCAGCTTGATATTCAACAAAAGACTAATTAACTTGGTCATAAATCTTGCCCAGTTAATCCTTGAAAAAGTATTGTTAACATTTTTCGACTTCCCATACATATGATAAAATATTACATTATGTATGGAATTTATCTATTTTATTACTCACTTTTATGAATTATTAACCTTATTATTGGTTTAATCATCTCATTCCCTTTAAATTGATGTATTATAGTCCATATCTGTAGGTATTTTGTGGAAATTAACAAATTTCTTTACTTTATGGAAATATAGGCTCAAAATTGGATTTCCGTCTTTATACAAAATCCCCTCCATTTAAATATTATTAATACTATTATAATAAATTTTAATTAGTCATATTCCTCTTCCTTTCCTTAAATACATATAAATTACACCTTTGAACTGGTTTTTTGTGTTAATCTGTAAATTTGACATTGCTCTTTAAAATTAATTAATTTATATATTTTGACAATTTACAAAATGTTAAGGTATATTTCCTTATTATCATTTTAATTCATAGGATCATTCCTAGTAGTGGTTAATTGTGTTATCTTATATAAATCTTGGTAGTTTACAGGATTTATAAGTGAGTTATACTATTTTATATTGGTTCTCTGATTTCACCAAATGGCCTAGATTTTAGAATTTTATATTTCTTTCTTTCTCAAATAATTTAAACTTAATTCCTCCTCTGACTTTACATAATTACAATTATATGAAAATAACATGATTTATAACTTATTGTGTTGTGTAGTAGTTAATTAACACTACATATTTAAAATAAATAATTATGAACATGGTTTAGCAATCTGCACAATTGAACATATTGTAGATATGGTTTGAACATATATCTTTTAACTATTTTTGAGCTAACATAGCATACCTATTAGAACATTATTACTGGTATGTAGGTTATTATTTATCAAACATAATTCTTTTTAAAACACATAACATAAATCTTATTTTCTAATAAACCTTACAAATACATTTATTTAACACATTGATTTTAGGACTGTGAAATAACAGTCTATTTAAACATGTTACACTTATTCATACTATATTAGTACCAATCCTTTCTGGTTTAAACCATTATTATTGTGATCCCCTACATAAGTAAACATTAACTCCCATACTCTATTTATTATCATTTTTTACAAATGTCTTGTAAATAAAGATTTACATTAAAATAATAAAATACTGGAAACCTTCCATTTTATTATTTTATTATGCTGTTTATTATTAGATTTTAAAGTTGTGATATAGCATACTACTAAGTTATAGTATCACCAACTTTAAGTTTATTGCATTTTTTTAAAAAACAACATTTACTCAAATTCACTTTCACTGTTGGTTCTGATATTTTGAGTCTTATTATCTCAGACCAGACCTTTAGTAATCATGGACCGTTAAGACTAGTTTATTTTCTTTATTACACAATAGCTTTAGCTGGTGCACTTCTTACAACGCTATACAGCACTTTAGTTTTCTCAATAATTACATTTTATAAGATTTTGGGTATGTTATACTTTCTTTTGCATAGTTTTTGTGGGTTTGGGATTGATAGTAGTTTATATAATAATAGGTTTTACTACGGCGTTTCTTTCATACTATTTCTTCCTCTTCTCCTGTCTTCCTTCTTGTCCTTCTTTGTATCTTCCTTCTGGTATTCATTCTTGTCCCTCTTCTAGTCTTCATTCTTGTCCCTCGTCTAGTCTTCACTCTTCTGTTCTTCCTTCCTCATTCTTGGGTAAACCAAGGTACTTGGTGTTATCACGACTGAGGTTTAGTTTGGAGTATTTAATTTATTCACTGAACTGACTTTATTCTTCTATACAGGTTTCAGGGTATTGTTTTCTTCCTGTTCACAAACTTTATTCTTCCCTCTTCTTGGTTTTGGGATATTTTGGTATTCACCACTCTTTAATTGAGTCTCTTTTTTCTTGATATGGCCTTATATAACTGGTTTACTGCTCTGAGCTTCCTGGGTAACTTACTGATATTATACTATGAGTTGATGAGTTGCTTCGATACTTTCTTTGGTTTTTAAAACAGTGGTTTTTATATATAATGTAGTGAGGATTTTTATTTTATTGTGGTTCATTCCTCTGATTTATTTAAATGTCATTCAATATTATTATAACATTTGTTGGTGTAATTAAACTTTATGATTTCACATGACTTAAAATGTAGTGGATTTTCTGTCACGCTACAATATACATGTATTATATAATTTGTTATAAGAAATAAATTGAAAACAAAAGTATTAACAGTGTTACTTTACACTGTGACTTTATTAAGCTGTTACTGTTTAAAAGAAAATAAGAAACAAGCGAATTTATAGGCCTATCTCCCATTGGAAATACTGATTTAGGTTTTCACTAGGAGTAAACAAACTGACTTAATTTAATATTAAATTATTGATTCCATTCTGGTTAGACAAATCAGTTGCGAAACTCAGGCAATGAAATTTAGAGTGCATGTAATAGCACAACAAAGAATGTCAAAAAAAATTTACTTTAGATGTGCAGTGAAGTTAAAATCATCTCCGAAATCACATTAACAAAAAGTACTATATGGCCTATCATATAGTACTCTGTAGGTTATAACACAATATAATTCGCTGTTTCAAAATTTACCAATTTGGTGACTAGTATTATATCTAATTTGAATCGTATAATCTGTATTATATATCTGCATAACACTCGAGAATAAATGTAACATCAGTATGATTTTTTCTCGTTATCTACCCTACAGCTTCGTCTCTTTGGCATAGAGATATTCTGAACCTCGCTGTTTTGCTTCGTTTCGTACTTGTATGGCAATCGGCACATGCGCGGAATGAAGTATTCAGCACCAAAAAGTGGCTTTGTACTCGTGTAGCACTCGTAATACTCGTAGTACTCGTTTACTTGTTTATTCATTAGTAGCGTAGGGTGGTCTATCATTGAATCGGAACAGGTATTTTTTCACCTTTTCAGTCACTATTATATCAGTTCCACAAAAATATCGTTCCAAAATACCTGTTATAGGTATATCGACCCACCTCTAGTATACATTTCTCTGGTCCAAGGCACTCATCTTCTCTACTTTATATGTACGTAACGACAGTGCGTTAATTTAACAGTATTACTAAGTTCAGAAACCGTATATTTATTATGTAGTTAAATATTAATTAATTAGGTATGATAGATATAACAGAACCACTAATACAAAACATTTGTTAACAATAAGATTTGTAACTGAACCGAGCGAAGTGAGTTCTCAGTTTTAACTCAAACGTTTGGCGTTTGGGATCGTTTGGTATCTGCACATCTGTCTGTCTGTTTGGGGTATGTCCCACTATCATTTTGAATGCGTCAACCAATTTTAACAAACCTTGGCACGCGTGTCCATAGAGTCCCATTGTTTTTAAAATTTATCGACACATAAATAAGGGGCAGGGTCAAAATGTGAGGGTTTCACAAAATTATAGAGTATCAAGTCATTTGTGTGATAGGTTAGATTAAAGAGAATTTTAACCACAATCTGGGTGTGGCGTTAGATTTTTCAAATTCAAAATTTTGGGACACCAAGGCAGAAAAAGGGTACAAAAATTAAAAAAAAAAATCACAAAAATCCATGTGGGGTATCAAATTGGAACATTTTAACAAAAATCTGAATACAGTAATAAATTCTGAAATTTTTGGACACTACGGCCCAAAATAGGTATAGAAATGTTAAAAAAAGTGTAAAATTCCGTACCGGACATCAGCCTAAATTGAATTTTAACCGAATTCAGAATGTAGTGTTTACAATGAACAATTTTTAACTTTAAGGGCACTAGGGTGAAAATTGGAAGTAAGAATTAGGAAAAATTGTAAAAGTTTCAGGGGAAAATCAGATTATGCTGAATTTTATTCAAGATAAAAACTCGGCATCTTTAATAATTTCACAAAATTAGTATCCATCAACATTCCTTGCAAATTTTGGGCCGCCTTCAAAACGTTTGTAAACTATTTACGCAAAAGAAATTTCATATTGTTATCAGTAACTTATGTTTGTGAAAAGTAATCCATGTAGGCACGCACATGTAGGTATACATGCAAACATTTATATTTCTATATCTGTGGAAACATACATGAACCTAAATCTAGGACTAAATTATTATCCATTTGGACATTATGGTTACAAATTAACTAAAAAATCAGTGCAGTGTGTTCTGGAGTTTAGTGGTTATTGCAATAATAATAATATAAAAGTAATAACGATTGTCTGATTTACAATATTGTTATTTTTCTAAAAAAAGTAGAGTAGTCGAGGTTTTCGTCATTTTTCTTTTAGATTTTTATTTTTTAAGGTTCCATAAAACTTCCGTATGGTAGAAAAAAATATAATAACAACATGTACTCCTCGTCCTGGTGTTTCATGGCTAACGATAACAATACATACCAAGCCTTAAATTTAATTTTTTAATTTATTAATTTGATTTTATCTAATAAAAAATAGCGAACGAGTTTTGTGACTCACGGAGCTTTCTAGTTTTTATTATTGATGTTTAAACAGCATTATTATTGTCAATAATATTAATTATTTTGTGTAATATATTAGTAACAAATAGGAAAAACGTATTCATAAATGTTTTATAAAAATATTTGAAACTGGCATTCCTCTGGAAATATTTATATTTCGTAAATGATATCTGCTTAATTACTTGAATTCATCTTTTTCAGATACGGTTTAAAAAATAAGCTGTAAAATAATAAGTTAATAGTTTTTTTTTAATTAAAATAAAAATGTTTTAACGTGTTGACTAATAGCAAATTATTATTTTACAACTTGGCTGTTTTGGTAACAAGCTTCTTATTTTCGCTGCTAGATAGCACTTAATACATACCTAGCAGAAGACGTATTGGAGAAACAGCGTCAACGAAGTTTTCCATATTTAGGGATAGATGGCGCCAGCTAAATTATTTCTTATAACTGTATTTGAAAAAAGTTCAAAATGCAGACAAGAAGAGGTGGATAAATCCTAACTTATAATCCGTTAAACGTGTTTGAAGTCTTTTCTGTATGATTGATTAATTATTGTCTCGCACATGGCAGAAAAACTCGCACGTGGCCAGAAAAACTGTGAAGAAGAAACCATTTTCATAAAATTATACTTAACTAGTTTTATGGAAGTTGATTTTATGTTTAAAAACGTTTCCGGTTTTACCAGTAATTCATTTTTTAGTAAATTTAGTCTTTCAGTTCTTAATGTTGATTATCACGTGCATATATTATGTAAACTGTACATCGGAGCTTGTTGATGCGGACCTGCGGACAAAATAGGTATAACGCCCTTTCGTACAACATTATATATTATACTTAAGGTCACTGCCATATAAATTTTATGAACTAGGGAGTTAAGGAAGAAGAAAGTGTTTACACAAAAACATACACGTTTTTTTCTATATAAGAACTTTTATATAATCTACAACGAACTTCGTTCAATATCGAATTACATAAGAATTTTACTGATTCATAAATTCACAAAAATAAATAAATAATTAATTATAAATTAACTGTAATTATGAAATAATTATAAACAAATTGTAAATTAATTACAAATAACGTGTAAATTAATTAAGGAATAATTACAAGTAAATTGTATATTAATTACTTGGTTATAAATAAATTAGTAATATAAATAACATATTTCTTAGAGCAAGCACAATAGTTTATTTTAAGATGGTATAACTGTGATGTGGTTCATGATTTGTTAATTATGTAAAGTTGGTACTATACGTGAACAGTCGAGTTAGAATGTACTTTTGTTTATATTGTATTAAGATGGATTTCGTCTATTTTAATAAAGTGTTCTGCATTTGTCTTCGAAACATTATTAGTAACTTTGTGATAATGTACCTATTTTTAGTTTTGCTTGTATGAATGTAGTCGATCAACTTTGAATTGTCTCGAAGCAATGGTAAGTCGTCTGCAGCTTGGGCAAATTGAGTAATTATTTTTAGAATTATGGTTTACCTTTTAGAAATGTTTCTCCTACTTTTGTATATCCCAATTATTGCTAATAACGGTTACACAATCTGTATACAAACAAAAAGATGTTCCCAGTTTAACTAATAATTAGATAAGAGTAGGTTCTGCCAGAGGGTAGGTCTATATCCATCGCTTAATTTCGCCTATGGCAAGCACTGTACTTGTGAGAACTTGCGCCTCTATTCATAAACCCATTTTGTACAGATAAGTTTAGTACGAACACAGTAAATAAGTTTTATTTTTATTTATGATTTATTTAACGGATTACATTACAATACTATAAACAAATTACGGTTGGGCTTTTCTCGCTTTTTAGTTGAAAATATATATAATCCGCTCGAAGTCAGGTTTTTAGTTACTTCCTTCCCCATACTTATCAGAGCAAGATAACATTCTGTCTTGACCCACGTATGCTCTTGAATACGAAAGTATTACCTTTGCCGAATTTTCACAACTGTAACTCTAAATAGCAATGTGAATCAGGAGCGAAGGATTTCATTTCGAGAGAGGATTTTTTTCAACCACATATCGTTTTCAAAAATCATCGTACGCGGCATGACCTGTATTTTTCGTAGGCCTCGGTTTACGGCCAAATAGTGGGTAAAAAAGAAACTCTTCATTCTTTGGTGAATTAAATGAATCAGCTGACATTGCCTCAAGCATAGTGTAAAGCACGTCGTCACATGAATCATATGTTTCAAGTTGCTTGTAACCAGCGGAAAATCGTGTCCTACTCTGTTTCAATCGTGTCTTTTCATTTTTCACAATTTCTTTCAACATCTGTTATGTTTATTATTGAGTATAAGGCCTATTATTTTAGATTATTTAAACTTGTCATTGACCTAAATAATAATCTTTTAAATTGGAAGTCACTTAATTAAATTTTAAAAAACACAAACCCAGTTTAAAATTTTTTGCTCCAACATAAATAAAAATTTCGGATTTCGGGGGGGGGGGATATATCCCCCCTAGGAACGCCCCTGATGTGAAAACGCCGTCGTCTCAACAATAAATTCGACAGGTTTATAATGACCCGATATTTTTATACCGATTTGACTTGATAGCAACATTTTTAAATCCACTATTTCTTATTATAACTGCTGTTAATCAACATTACCACAGGTGTAGGTCTGTCTAAATGTTAGCTCTTATTTAGGTCTGATAATTGCTGTCGGCATCGTAACATAGGCTTCTTGGCATCGATGCCATGAAAAATAGAAAATGCAAAGCGTGTTCCTTTCGAGTAGCGCCTCAGGCTCGTACATGACTACCGTACCCTAGATAGCCACTGACTTTGATAGCCGTTGTTCTTAAAACCTAACAAAAGTGATATATTTGCATCTTCCGTGACAAACGTCCCTGTATATAAAGCAGATTTTCACGTAAAGCCTATTTCTGTGTATTACTATAAATATACTAAACACCGTTACAGAACATATGATGGGAGATTTGGGATTGCTTTTGTTTCCATTTTAACTTTAATTTGTTATGCTTTCGGTTGGTTGGCAATACAGTAAGAGAATAATTAAAATTTTATAAGTTTAACTAATTTGTTTCAGCAAAACCTGAAATCTGGTAATCGTATACCAAATCTTTTCCAAGAGTTTAGCCAAATTTATTACATCAAAGGGTTCCGACTGTCACCTTTTTAGGCAAAGGGGCTACAATGTAGGTCGGCAAAAATGACATTAACGTTAAATACTTCGTTTTGTGGATCTGAATCGAACGCATGGATTTTCTTTTCTTTTTTTGTGTTAAATAACATTCTATTTCTTTTCGATTCCGCACGTAATGATTTTTTTGTAATGGAGTATCGTTATTATTATTTTATTCATTTAGTTTGCTCGTAGACGCGGTCTAGTTAGTTAACTCTACCGAAATCTGTTAGCTGTAGTAGGAGAGCAATCTGTACTGTCGCCATTATTTAGTCTAGTCAGCTGAGAACAAGACAACCGGTCGCAACAAATTAACACGTCTCACAGTATTGAGACCCGAGACCGTTTCTTACTACTTATCTAGGATCGAAGCCTGTTTCTCCACTTTATATAATTCAGTACGCGTTCTTCGTACCCTTTTCATTCAATCCGTTAAGACTCGTTTTACCACCTCCCCTTAAATTAAACTATTCTTGGTTACTATTTATTTAATTTCCGACACTGACAACGTCTTTAACTATCGTGTCTTCATTTGCTTGGTTCACGACCTACCAAACATGCGGCACTTGTATTTTAAACACGCTTATTGTGAGGATGAATCAGAAATTGCAGTTGAAATGAAGTCCGGTGCAGTAACCGCTAGAATAATAGTAAGCCTATTAGTTTTTTTAGTACAAAAACGTATTTAAAATTACTCATACGCATGGAGTAAAATTTATTTATAATTAAAAATTTTTTGAAAATCTGTAACGTGATAAAGTATTTATAAATTTTTTAAATTCTATGTGTTTTGTGTTTTAACTGGAAGTTTAACTGGTGTTTTAACTTAAGGGCATTTGTAACCGGCTATGATTACCATGTTGAATTGATCGATTTTGAGAACATTATCTCAGAACCTCGATAAGATAGAAATATGAAATTTTATTATGCAGGTAAGCATATTATATACTACAAACGCTACTACAGTTATAAAGATACCTCAATTTCCTGTTTTTTTTTAATCATTTTTAAATTTTTGCTCTACAGAAAGCATACTTAATATTTTTTTACGTTTTTATTTTCCAGTGAAACTGTATAGTTCTGGTGGTGCAGTAATATCTCTATTAACCCAATAATCACAACAAATTCAGCTTGATAGTTCACTTAGTTTCTGAAATAATGGGTCATTTATCTAAAAAATAACAGATTTTAAGTAAAACGCATTAAAAAATTTTTAAACAGATTTTTATTGTTTTACCTGATTTAAAATAGTTCAGCTCCATACTCGGGGTCTTCAGGTATGTCCATTTGGTCCTCTAATTTTCTCTTAACATTTCTAATTGACTGTCTAACATTTTTCGTCAACTCATCTACTGCTGTCTCTGTCTCAAGGATTCTTTGCAAGTCAATTTTTTTCATTACCTTAAACATATTTGATCCTAGTTTAACCCCTAATTTTTGTAAGACTTGACACTTACTTATATTACCTTCATTGAAGTTCAACATAGCATCATGTACACCCAAGTATCCAGTCAAACAAATATATTTTCTTCCAATCTATTCTATATCATATGGTTCAGCCACTCGTTTGCATTATGTGTATACTACCATGAAGACATTTTTTTTAAACAAATTAGGTTGATTCATATCAGCAAATATTGGATATTACAGACATTGATAAAGAATGTTTATTGAAATTCCCTTTGCAATGGTATAAACCGCATATCCCTACAATTTGTTATAAGGGATCTAATCTTTACAGATTTGTAAAAAAATGGTAACATTATCAGCGCTTTTGACAGAACTTTCCTACAATCTTAATTTTTTTTTAAATCATAAAACATTTATTATTAGGCGTATTCACATACGTTTGGTATCAAATTACTCAGAAAATATTGAAGACTTTTTAAGACACAAACCAAAATTCGATTTTTTGGTTGATTTGCCGGTTACGAGTGCCCTTAATAACGTCAGCATAAATAATTATATTTTGTGTCTGCTATCTTATATTTATTTCATTTTCGCTATGTTCCATATAGAAATATTTATTCCATTCAAAAAGTACTCACTCCCCGTCTCGATAATTGGGCAAGCAGACTGAGTTGTGACCTTGACTCAATCCCACGACGGCAGCACGCCCGTTACGATTGTGAGCCGCATACGAAAGCAGTGCGCCAGCCCACACTATAAAGTAACTTAGATGTTCTCTCAGTCACAGAAATTATTCATTATTTTTATAAAGTGATAATCCGGTTGTTTTGAAAACAAAAGCGTAAATGAGTTTTTCGGTATCTTTCTTATGTAACAAAAGGGGATCATAAATTCAAGGAAGCAGTCACAGAACGTGCGTACAAGCAAAGTATATTCATTACTACGTAGCTGTGTATTGGTATACTTTAATTTATTTAAAAAACAAATAGGCTTATACAGGGTGTCCCGGGAGGAGAGGGAAATATGTCCGGAAACGCTTTGTAAGCGAGTTACGGCTAGCGAAAGATTTCGCCCGGGTTTCGGTTCCCCCGGGTAAATGAAGACTTTCTGAAATTCTGGGAAGGTAAATTAAGGGGCGAATTCTGTTGTTTCTTGTGGTTTTTGACCTGAAAAATCGAATAAAACAGGTCGCAGAACTGTATCTCCCATAACTTTCATGATATCCTACGGAAAACAGAAAAATCTTTGCCTGAAAACATATTGTATTGTTTTTAACCAAAATTGGAATTTTTTGTTGATTTTTATTGCCTTTATTTACACCATTTTTCTCATAAGTAAATTATTTACAAGTTTTGTTTTTAACTTTTATGCATTTATTAATCATTTAACAAAGTTATTGTACTTCTGCGACCTGTTTTATTCGATTTTTCAGGTCAAAAACCATAAGAAACAATAGAATTCGTCCCTTAATTTACCTTCCCAGAATTTCAGAAAGTCTTCATTTACCCGGGGGAACCGAAACCCGGGCGAAATCTTTCGCTAGCCGTAACTCGCTTACAAAGCGTTTCCGGACATATGTTTATATGAACTTTTTTTCTTCTTTTACACTATAGAACCATTTCTCAGATTATTTCCCTCTCCTCCCGGGCACCCTGTATATACACACTCGAATTAATTTCTAGTAGGGTGGCACGTTAGTTGAAGCTCTTTTCTAGCATTGAGTAGCCCTACCGCTAAATACATTAGTATATTTATTTAATAGGTATACAAAAATTATGTCGAAATATTAAAAAATTCATTAAAGAAAGTTTAACAACAAAATTTAAAAAAAAAACAGAGATTGTGTTTTAGATTTATATCCGAATATTCAGTTTTCTGAAAACAAAGCAGGTCCTTTGCAACAAAGCAGATAATTGCTCGATCTTCCGTCGTTCATTATTGTACTGAATAATAATGTGTCTCTAAGTGCCTCGATAATCTTCTTTTTCTTCTTCTGCACTGCAAGGATTAGGCATTTGCCTGTTCCGCCCTCACAAACTTACGACTACCGTTTTCGTGGTCTTCCTATATCTCTTTTCCCTCTTGGGTTGTAGTTAAGTATTATTTTGGGTATTCTCCCATTTCCCATTCTATTTATGTGTTGTAGGCTACCTTGATAATTCAGCTTAAATTACTTTATTTTAAACGTTTTCGACAGATTCCTCGTTTTCACGGAATGCTCGATTGCTGTTTTGTACAGGGGCGAGGGAGTGGAGTGACATCTATTTCCACCAAGCAACGGTTCTGTCTCAGTGCGCCGACTTCCGAAAGAAACGGTAGGAGGTTGTGTTCTCTTGTTGGAAACGATTTTGTTCCGTTCCTCGCCTGTTTCTGAAGTGTGCGCGCCCTCCACACCTCGTAGGATTTTCTCTGTCGCACATTCATGTTGTTAGCGCTCTCGATACAGAATACGCAACCTCCCTCCCCCCACTACCACACACACTGATCCTACTTTACTATAGACAGAAGCTCCTGCGTTTGGCGTTCCGCAGTTAGTAACAAATGTTGCAGTGTGTGTTCCTCCTTAGCAACATCCCTGAGGCTACACACGTACGGGTTGCCGTTTCAAGCTCCCCCAAGACTGGTGGCCGGTTTTATTATAATTTTGTCTGTTTTGTGTATGCGTTACTTTGAAATATAAAATCCACTATTTTATGAAACAACTGGGTCATGAAACATGGTTATGAAACATGACTGATTCACTCTGATACATTTAAAGTGTACATCTATAATTTTTACAAACAGACACAGTGGGAAGCTCAGTAGTTGTATAATACGTGTGAACGCATCGCTGACAACCTGGCCTAATTGCCTGTGGCTGTCAGGTAAGTCTACAAATCTAATAATCCGAGCGAGCTCCGTGAGCCCAGAACTGGCTCACTGGTTTCAAAGAAATAGGCTACAGTTATATTAACTGGGAACAATTTTAATATCAGATCATTTTTTAGATTACCAGAAAAGTTACGAAAATCTCAACTACGCTAACATTTTGTGTGTGTAGAATAACGGTTGTAAAGTTGTCAAGCGTACAACAAACATTAAAAGTTTCGAATTACTATATTACATTCATAACCACAATGTCTAAATAACAAACAATTTAGTCCTAGCATTTATGTTTACGTATGATTTCATAGATAGTGGTAGGTCTATACATAACTGTGTGTGTTTCTTGTAGTAAACACAGCTTGCAAATGTTTTGAAAGCGATCCAAAAATTGCAATGAGTGCTGAGAGATATTAATTCTGTTAAATTATTACAGATACCGAGTTTGTATATTGAAAAATTTCTCATAACGCGGTCTCCCACAGAGAGTTTTACAATTTTCTTAAAATGTTTTGAGTTTTATTTTTGGCGCTCGGTGCCCCCCAAAGTTAAAACATTTTCATAAAAAATTGGGGGGGGGAGGTAAAATTCCCTGTCGGACGTCTGTCAGCACAAACTATAGACCACGATCTAACAGCCCGACAAATGATGTTTACAACTATATTATTGTATTTGTTTTTTAATCATTAATTTAAAAATTTTAAGTTTTTGCTTTGTATTATATTCACCTTCTGTCCAAATGTAACTATAAAAACAGGTATACTGTAACGTGACGTTTCACTCAACATAAAGTTGTCATATAAGGAAGTACAAAACAGAATTAAAGTCATAAACCAGTGTTATGAAATAGATGTATTCACAAGTAAAATTAAAATCATTATAAAGTAAAATGTAAAACTAAAATATCAAACATGTATAGAAAAACTTAATAACAATAATTCCAGTAAACTGCATAACAAATCATATACAGAATAGGTAAAAACATATAATGCATAGCCTAGCTGGATAACCAGTAACTGGAAACATGGCAACATAACCTAAAGAAAATGTAAGACAAAAAACTGTAGACCTAGATTCAGTATTATATATACTGTAAGTATAGATTCAGTTATATCTGAGTGTAACTGTTAGACACTTAGACAATTCAAATAGAGATCATTATGTAATAAATGTGTTACAAGTTTTATTTTTGTATAATAATGTTGTAATGTGTGGTAGGAAGGAAAGACTACTATTGTATATTAAAGAATGCTAAAGATGTAAATAAGAATGGGATATAAATAATTTAGTAGTATAAAGTGTGACAAATAAACTGACTACTAGCTAATAAAGTAAGAAATAACTATTGTTGGTTATGGGCAAGCAATAATGTAGTTAGTAAGAAATAAATGTTACACCAAACCTGCATCTACTTGGTAGATAAAAAGAAACAATATTATGTATAAAAACTGTAATATACAATGTCCAATATAAAAAGAAAGAGTATATGTTATTAGAGTAAGATATGAGTAATCTTAAATGTTTGTAATGTACTAATAAGAATGTAATTAACAAGATGTTTACTTGGACAAAAACCCTACATCTACTGTAGAAGCTAGACAGGAACATTACAAGGTACAAAGCATGTTTTAAATCATAATAGGTATAGTAAAAAATCATGTTGTTTATTAGGATTAAATACCAAATGTTACATTGTATAAGAATTAAGCAATTTTATTGTAAGAAATGAAGAATAGTCCAATGTACACAAGACATTCTTAGGCCTATTATACAAGCCAAGGGTTTTGAAAAAAGTTAAGGTTCATAATTATAATTACTAGTATTAAAATGTTTATTAGTAGCATAAAATCATAGGTACAACCGAGAAAACAAAAATTTAATAAAAAGATAACTTTTAAAAATAATGTATTAGCATAGGCCAAACATTAAAATTGTTCATTTTTTTAAATACTGTATGGAAACATATCATGTGAGATCTTAAAATGATCAGAAGAAAGAAAGCAATTCAATGGTAATAATATCTTTATAATTGTACTTAGAATAAGGAAATTATGTTAAATTTAAGAAATTTTAGTAATTTTGATATCAGAAAGGTGACGCCATTCCCAACAATGAGTTAGATATCGACCAATGGGAATTTTTCACTTTTGTGTGTATGAACCCAAAAAGTGACGCCGTCAGGACCCAAAGACTGACGCTTAGCGAGGGAGTCTAGTGTGAGAATTCATCGGGTAAAGAACGTCTCCTCCGCGACAGTTATAGCCGCGAAGTTAACATCAGAGTCGAACCTCGGCTAGGTTAGGTGGAACGTAAACATCAAAACAACCAAAAAAGTGAGCAAAGTGTCGTGAGAGTTTATACTAGCAAAAGCAGAATTAACAGTGAATAATAAAGTGTGTTTTAAAAGAAAAGGAAAGAATAGTGTGCATACTTAAAGTTATAACCGACGTATAATAAAGTATCATAATATAACTGTAACATTTTGTGTACACTTGAACTATTTATTCCACTACCAATAAACAAAAACACTATCAATATTACAATTTTTCACTTTTATACCATTATTTCTTTGCTTTTTAATGTTAAAGCGGTATAACCTATTGAAATAGGTTAACCTCAAAAGTCGACATCGTTCGGCACGTACGAACTAATTGTTATTCTAGATCTAAGATATTGTTCTGTTTTATTGTAGTCACTCTTATATTGTGAGGTTTTGTACTTCGCGAAAGACATTTTCGTTTATTATTATTGTAGTCAAAAGAACCCGAGTTTATATAAAAATAACGTAAAGCTGTAGACTAGGCTTGACGATAGAGATCATATTGCCAACTACCGAGCTAAAAATTTTAACCAGCCTGGACAATTGTTTAAAAAGAAAAGGTTGTTATTTTATTTTAAAAGGAAAAGAAACCAATATAACTAAGAATAAAAGAAATTGAAGAGAATTAATTGCGTATGGAATTATTTTAAATACTTAACATTTTTTTGTCAGTTTTGAAATATTAGTGTTTTAATGGACATTCGAAGAAGAAGTTGGTAGTACCTATTGCCCGGGTACCATGTGCGATTTGAATTAAAGTAGGTAAGTGAATTCAGTCAGCATCCAGAAAGGAATTAAAAGAAGTTAAAATGTTTTAATTAATTAAAACATTCAATATACTAATTCATGAAAAATAACCTAAAAACTGGAACACTAGGTACAAATCAACAAGTGAAGGTATAAATTTAACCCCAACTCAGGTCGAATACACAACTCAGTTATCATTTAATAATTTTTTATTAATTTGAAGGTTTAATTGTTTATCAACGGAACCAACATTCCTTTTTGATAAGACTTAACATCATAATTCTTATTTATAATTATATTACAAATTGGCATCCACAACTTGGGGTGTTTAACCAAAAAACAACAACCTACTATTCAACATATAATTTATTTGTAATTAATATTACAACTTGGCGTCCAACTAGTGAGGCCTAAGAAAACATAATTAAGAAGATTTTATATTAAAATAGAGCAACCATCAACTCAATTTAAGCAAACAAAAATACACGTTTACATATTATGGTGCTTACAACGTAAGGCGTAAAACTAATTCAACGTTATAATTACTATTTCAGTATAATTGAGTAAAAAATACACACCACATACTATGGCGCGCATAACAGAGCAACTCAATTAATTTTATTGTGAAGGAAAGAATATAAGATTACTACTAGGAATATTCGAGAAAAATACACACCACAATATTGATTATTATAGTGGTGTATTACATGGATGCTAAGATCTCTTAATTACTTTCGAACGTATAAATTTCGAAAACAAATTTCTTGTTTCCTTACATTTTCCTTATTAGAATGCAATAACAAAACGGTTTATTATATACTGTATTGCATTCCATTTGTCAGTGCAAATACTTTTTCTGGAACTAATGTAAGTTTGGCTACCCTAGAACATAAGATAACTAAGTCATTACGCCTTAGAATGTGAGTTGGGTATCCTTTCGACTCAACAAAAAGAAAACAATCAGAATAGGTAAAGGCAGCACACCAACAGGACCAAATCCATGGAGATAGAAGCTGCGGAATTAGCATGTGTGACAGCTCCAGACGTTCAGAGTAGGCCTATGTTGAGTGTACAATGTAAGTCCTGTTCCGAACTGTCACAGCTGACAATGTATCTGCATGGTTTGACAAAATCTTGCGACTAAGAACATTTAACTAAACCCTAACGCGTACGGGGGGGGGGTGACGAATAAACCCGAAGCTCAGAGCGCGTGGTTGGTCTGAAAAATAAACAAAAGTTTTAAGAGAAAGGTTCTGAAAAAAAAAACGGAAAGAAATGACATTCGCAGATATAACTACATAACCTTTATGGCTATTTCCGTATGAAACAATCGAAATAGCGAAGTTGAAACAGCCCTGTAACCTTTTGAAAGAGAAATAGACGAAGAAATAGAACAGCAATAAAAGCTTTGGCAGGTATCTCGACTGTGGAGAATTTCTGTCTTGTGCTGTCACCGACCGCGATATACCGTTAGTAGGCGGACGTAAAGCAGAATATGTGATTGATTGATTGCGTAATTACACAACAGTAAGAGTGATAAATTAATCTATATGCCAACTTCCCACTTACCGTGCTCTTTAACTAGATATATATATTTTTTTAAGACTAAGTTAATGCTAAGTGACCTGCATTGTAATCCGTGATTCAGAATTATGTCCATAATAAGCTCTTCGTTTTTTCACTGATCAGAATCAGGTAAGGGCATAAACCTAGCATCGCCTTTGTACAAATCATGTTTGTTGTAAACGTTCTAAATTTTTTTCTTATCTCTGGGGCGTAAAAACAAAGACACTTTTCGGAAGTTTCGAATCACCCATTTTCAGGAGAAGTGTTGGCTCCGCTTACTCCTGTATCATTTATTATTAACATGATGAGGAAGCAGGAATGTCCAATTCTCAGTAGAAGAACTCATTATGTTACGTAGTTACGATTCTTCTTCTTCAGAATCTACTAGAGCCAAACGTGATCCCTGGCTTCCAAACAATCTTCTCCAAAGTCCTGTTCATTGCCATCTCAGTGTATCCCCTCATATCCATTTTTCTGAGATCTTCTAGCACATCATCCGACCATCTAATCCTAGGGCGGCCCCTCTTTCTGCTTTTATATACCTGAGCTCCCAGAAGTTTCTGTGGCATACACTGATTATCCATCCGCTCTATGTGACCTAACCATTGTATTCGTTGAGACTTTATGAATCGTACAATGTCTTGATTCAATAGCTCATCTATCTCCTGGCTATTTCTAATTCTCCATTCGTCGTCTTCTTAAACACGTCTTAAGATCTTTCTTTCAAACCTTCTCAGTGTGTCTTGTTCTTTTTTTATCATTGTCCGTGTCTCGCCTCCATAAGTAACAACAGACCTGAAAGTGTCTTATAAATTTCTACTTTTGTGTTACGACTAATGAGTTTGCTTCTCAATAGTCTACTGATGGCATGATATGTCCTGTTTCGTATTTGTATCCTGTCATGTATTGTCGTGTTTATGGACCTTTCATTATCTATCATGTTACCCAGCGTAGTTACGATTAATGTCGATTATCATCTTTTGATCCAGCCTATCGGATATTTTTTACCATACACTGTCGTGTCTTGATTTTTTAAAACAATGATTTAATGTTCTTTGCTCGATTTCCAAGATGCAGTCTAATGTCTTGTCGGAAATGTTTCACTTCATTTAGTCTGCAACAAGCTAACGCCCGGTTATTTGCACTACGTCTTTAAAGACTGATACTTAATTTCTTTCCTAATTTTATCTTATTTTTAACTTCTTTCACTAAGTTTTCAGTTTTCTTATTTCCTTATTTTTAGCTTAACTTATTCCGTATTTTTTAGCCATATCCGTTTTCATTAGACATGATGGTATAAATAATAATAATATAAATTAATAACATTACATGGTACCTTTAGGCTATGTAAAAGAATACAAAAAATAAAAATTGTTGATGGTTGTTTTGTTACAATTTTTTATAGTTTGGTGGTATGAAATGAAACAATTTTCTTGTGCTATTATGTATCCAGATTTGATTTAAGGTGTTTCGAAAGGAAGACAATTATATGACTTTATGGGCCAGTGTAGAATCAGAATAGGCCTATTTGATGGCTAGAATGTTGATGCTTTGATGAAAAATGAAGACCTAGTGAGAGAGATACAACAAGTGCCTGAGAATAAATAAACGACTTGAGAAGAGTATAGTGCCCAAAAGAATGATGATCGATAAGGGTTAGGTAGGACCATTACCATCGTTAGATTGATAAGGGTTAGGTCGGACCATTACCATCGTTAGATTGATAAGGGTTAGGTCGGACCATTACCATCGTTAGATTGATAAGGGTTAGGTCGGACCATTACCATCGTTAGATTGATAAGGGTTAGGTCGGACCATTACCATCGTTAGATTGATAAGGGTTAGGTCGGACCATTACCATCGTTAGATTGATAAGGGTTAGGTCGGACCATTACCATCGTTAGATTTATCACACAACGTTTCGACCACTAAACACTCTGTAGTCGTTTCAAGTGTAAGATGGATTAGTACACTAAGCCTGCCCAAGATTCGTTCACTAACAACCGTGAACCGTCAAAGAAATTAATAAACCACCACCACCACCACCACCACCAACAACACAACTATAGAAAACTACATAAAGAAAGAACTGGTCTAAACGCCCTGGACAGAACCGAGAAGCAAAACTACACTGACACAACTTCACACAACGAACAACGTCAGAGACCAGCAATATAAAACTAAGCACCCTGGTTTACAACACGCTCCGCCCACAGCTAACACTATCCATCACAACATGCATACTCTTTTAACTTCTTATTCAGATCCTAGGCACATCTTTATTAGGCTGACTGTTGTGCTTAGTTTTGAATTTGGCCACCTACAAGCTAAGACATTGGCAAAATGATCTCTAGCCAACGGGACATCATCCCTCTAACTACATTCTTCTCCACCCATTCTGTCTCCAAAGGGGGACTACATCCTTCTTGACAGCTAATGCCAACCAGTCAGCTTAAACATAAGGTTCTGTTTACCAATAAACCAATAAAAAGAAAAATGGACAACAGTGACCTTCGTACGGGACTACGAGAGCGCAAACTGTAAGGTATTACTAACTTTAGCGAACATTAGAATTTATGACGTCTAATAAATACTTCTTCTTCAGCAGCGCGACAACCCATAACTGAGTTAAGGCCTCCTTTAACAGCCTCCGCCAGTTGTCCCGGTCAAGTGCAGCTGCGCTCCAGTTCCGGGTCCTAAGGATATGGCGCGCATCATAGTTTACACCGTCTTCCCAACGTAGTTTGGGTCTACGAACTCTCCTGGTGCCATAGAGCTGTTCTGTGAGTGCCTTTCTGGGTGTTTCATTCTCCCCCATTCTGATCACATGTCCAGCCTATCTGAGTCTACCAAGTTTTATATTTTCACAATATCTGGTTCATTCAGAAGAGTGTTCAGTTCTTGGTTGGTCCTTTTCCTCCATTCACCTCCCACACATATTAGACCAAAAATGTTCCGGACGATTTTGCGTTCACGAACCAGCAGGCTTGATTCAGACTTTCTAGAAGTGGTCCAGGTCTCAGAACCATTGGTGAGAACTGGGCGGACCAGTGTTTTATACAGAAGCAGTTTGATGCTCCTGGCAATTGTTCTGCTCTGGAACAGGAGTCTGAGACCAAAGAAGCACCTATTAGATGAGGTGATTCTTCGCTTTATTTCTTCTGTTGTTTCCCCATCGGAGTTAACAAAGCATCCTAAATAAACAAAGCTGCTGACTTTTCGAGGGAATAGATGCCAATTTGGACGTGCTCTCCTGCTCTAGCCTTCTGTCCTGTGACCATGTATTTTGTCTTGCTTTCGTTTTTGGTCTACTAAATACTACGTAGATTTATTGTTACGTTTTGTTAAAAAACGTTAATTACAAATGACTATCAAATTTAAAAATTGTTTCAAGACAAGGCGGTCAATCTTAATAGTGTTGGTGTTCAGCGTCTATAAATATTTAAATTGAATGTGAGTCCTTATTTAGCTCACTGATGGATGCTCTTTACCAATGTTTTTACACAAGTTACAGTATTATGTACTCTATACGTTATATAGAGCGGTTTAGAGCTCTGTCAAACATGCTTGTTTTTAATATCTATTTAAAACCTTTGGCTACTCACTTGTACAGTATGTCCATGGGAATGTGTTGGCAGTTCGCAGTTGTCTACCAGTGAAGGAAGACAAGTCAGCTACAAAACCTTTGGCTACTCACTTGTACAGTATGTCCATGGGAATGTGTTGGCAGTTCGCAGTTGTCTACCAGTGAAGGAAGACAAGTCAGCTACAAAAGCATTTGTAGCTACTCACTTGTACACTATGTCCATGGGAATGTGTTGGCAGTTCGCAGTTGTCTACCAGTGAAGGAAGACAAGTCAGCTACAAAAGCTTTGGCTACTCACTTGTACACTATGTCCATGGGAATGTGTTGGCAGTTCGCAGTTGTCTACCAGTGAAGAAAGACAAGTCACCTACAAAAACAGCTGATTGGAGACTCACGCTACAAAATAATACATAAATCCATTGTACACCCTGAGGTCATAGATCTCTCCTCACAGTTGCAAACAAATACGGGAAGGCGCTGAGCTTTTGGCTGAACCCTTCAATGAATCATTGAGTAGGGGTGAAGTTTATTTTACCTCATTTAATTGGCTATACGCACATCCCTTGCATAAGAAACAAAGTTTATTGCATATATTAATTTAAATTTTCCATAATTCTATTCAAATTTATAATAAAAATATAAACTCTGTGAGAAGAATTATTTTTTAAATATGTACTGTAATAAAATTATCTTAAAAATAGGGAATAAGTATATCGATATAATTTGTTTTGTTCTCATACTCCTTAAATAACGTATGACGTTTATATAGAAAGAGGCGTGTTTATACAATTCTACTGAATAACTAGATATACAATTCAGGCCATACTTACAGGGGGGATTAACCGGACCGGACCCCCCACAGAGGGTCAAGAGTTGACGAATTTACTTTATCTCTTAATTTTTAGGTTGTTTTATTATTATTTTTTTCATCTGTGTACGCTAGTAAAGTAGTAGCTCTTTTTCAAATATACAAACAGGTTTATTACACAGCATTAGGGGATATGTTTGAAATATGAAATATAGGAAAATCAATTCAGTCAATAAGTATCTTTTAACAGTGTTTTAATGACGCGATTTTTATTGTGTTGTTACCTTTTACTTTTTAGGGGAACTGATTTTAAAATGTTATCGCATGTTTTTCAGCCACTTTTAAAGATAGTAACGTTGATTAATCTTAACTTTTTTTCTTTTGTATGAAGCCGATCCGACCCTGGACTCTCCCCAAAGTCAAATTCTAGATACGCCACTGATACAATTAAGCTGAAAGAGTATATTACAGATTCATTGATAAATTAACGTAAAATACGCGAAGATATTATAAGAAAAGTATTTCGCCATTATCAAGGAATAAGAAAGTTTTGTTTCATTTATGTGGAGATCACGTAATTATAGTAGTTGAAAACTAATGTTTAAGCGCGTGGGCTGTCAAACATTTTTCGGTTATACAGATAACCAAGTTTTGTGAAGAAATCTGTTTGTACAGAATATGTGTTTTATCTTACTTAGGCTTGATTGTATGTTCATCCTATCCCAAATTAGGATAGCGAACTCCAAGCTAAGATCTGCCGTAACATTACAAAATCAGTAGACCGCTGCACCATTGTGTATAACATAGTGCTGTGAATATAACCTCTGAAAAAACAGTGTTCAAGTTATTTGCAAACAAACCCAAATTATTTGCATACGTAACTAACAATGAAATTTGCCAAGCCTAAATAATCTTTAGTTGCTATGAAATGAAGCGCTACTACAGCGTTCGTATTTTATCGTTGCTTAATGACAAAAGCAAACTAATTACGTGTAAAATTATCTTTAATGTTAATTATTTGCGTCGATATTACGAGTGATTCAGTGTTTATACTTATCATTCCATTACGTAGTTAAAGTCCATTTGTATACTTTGTACTGATTTATTAGTTAATGTTCCAACTTATGAATGCTGATCTCAGCAATAAACTAGGCAGGTTCCAAACTATATGTGGAATATTGAGAAGGGCATTGGAAAGGAAAGCCAGACAAGAGACGTGCATCAAATGCTAGAAGACAATGGCAGTACCAGCACTGCTGTGTGGATGCGAGACTTGGCACTATACGGGAGAAGGACTGGTGCCAATTACAGGCTGCAGAAAAGAAATATTTGAGATCGGTAAAGGGATATACGCGACTCGGTCATATAAGAAACGAGTATATTAAACGAGAACTTGATATAGTTTACCTAAATGAACTCATTCAGAATTATAGAAATTGCTGGAAACAACATCTAGAAAGAATGGACAATACCCGCGTTCCGAAGCTGGCTTATTAGTATGAGCCGGTTGGAAGAAGATCTGTAGGCAGGCCAGTCACAATGTGGAGGGAGTCATGGGGTCGGAACAGGAGAAATCCTATCCTTGAGGCGATGATGATGATGATGACTTATGAATGCGTTTTGTCTTTTTGAGAACAAAAAAGAGCAAACACTCCCAATGAACTCTAATACAAAATTGTTTCGCGCTGTTACTCCCTCAAAACAAAACAAGAAATTAAAACAAATTTATTTAAAAATTAACTCCAGCAATAAAAAAGACCATTTAGTTAAGATTTTGTGACAGTACAGTTATTCAGTAATGCATTTAGGTATCAGGTATTGACAACACCCAGAACAGCGAAACTGAGTTACGTAACAATAGTACCAGAAGGAAGGATCTAAATACAGGAAACGAGATTTATGTGAAAGGATGCAGTACAAAAGGACATGGTTAAGGAATAAAGGAAGGCATTGAAATTTTCATTATGTACGCGTTTCGGCGTGGTGTTCGCCTTCGTTAGCAGTTTGAGACAGACTGGCCAGTAACACGTAACGGTTTTTGTTTGGAAGGTTTAGTGGGGGTGGTGTGTGGAGGAAGGGGATTGGAAGGGGACACTACAAAACACAACCAAAGAACATACTTAACGACCAATTAAACTGTAAATCGCACACACTGTTTGACACAGTTATACATAAAACTAACAATAATTTGGATCCCCGGGCCAATCCCCTCCCTCCACACACCACCCCCACTAAACCTTCCAAACAAAAACCGTTACGTGTTACTGGCCAGTCTGTGTCAAACTGCTGACGAAGGCGAACACCACTCCGAAACGCGTACAGAAAGAAAATCAAGTAAGTTTCACAAGTGAAAGTTCTATATTATTTAGTACTGTGAAAAAAGAAGATGAACAATCAAAACAACTATGAAATTTTCAATCCATGCGGGAAGACTTTATGAACTATCATAAACATGTGTAGAGGATGCAAGAAAGTAGGTTGCCACTAAAAGCAAAAAGATATAAATCGAAAGAAAGGAGAAGTACGCCTATTGAAAACCCGAGTAAAAATGGGAACCATAATAGGTTAGATGGTCGATATGTGAAACGGAATTAATTATGAGAAAATTACAGACTAACCATACTCCAGTTGTTATTATGTTATTATAAATGTCGGGCATGCAAACTGTTGATTTTCACATAGAATGTTTTTACTTTGCTGATTTTTTTTTTTTTTTTTTTTTTTTTTTTTTTTTGACAGTACAATCTAACCGACTATTTGGTATAGCGTTGCCGCATGTCACGGACAATCCGCGATTTTATGGCGTAGAAAGAACGAACGCTGACAAAACTCGACGATTCTTTTCCCGTCATTAACATATGTTTTGGAAAGTCAACTCTAGCTAATTTAAAATTATCGCCAAGTACGTATCTATAACGTTACCATGTAACACAGTGCCAAGTCACCTTTGGTAATACGTCATTTCTGGTTCATTTAGTTCCTTGTTTATTGGTATGCTTCGTTCATTTACGCGTTCCTCTCAGTGGCGTATCTAGACTTTGGCTGGGGGGGGGGGGTCCGAGGTCGGGTCAGCTTCATATAAAAGAAAAAACAAGTTAAGACTAATCAACATTACTATCTTTAAAGTGGCTGAAAAACGTGTAATAACATCCTGAAATCAGTCCCTTCAAAGTAAACGGTAATAACACAATAAAAATACGCGTTATTGAGACACTGTTAAAAGATACTTATTGACTGAATTGATTTTCCTATCCTATTTCATATTTCAAACGTATAGGGTAATGCTGTGTAATAAACCTGTTTGTACGTGTATTTAAAAAAGAGCTACTACTACATTAGCGTACACAGCTGAAAAAAATAAAATAAAAGTGCCTAAAAATTAAGAGATTAACAAAATTCGTCAACTTTTTCGATTTTCTGGGGTGGGTCCGGTCCCATTCCCCCCCCCCGTAAATACGCCCCTGGTTCCTCTTTGTATTGTATTGTGGACACGTATGCTTTAAGGATTAATTAAGTCTTAATTAAGACTTAGTTATAAAAGATTACTGCAGTAGACAAAACGACAGCCCTACTACTCATTTCATCCGGGTTTTTTTTATGAACCTAGCCTGGAAACACTACGCTAATACTTTGTATTCCTTGAGGTCCTATATTATAAATCTACGATCAACTCATCCGGTATCCTAAGTTATAAACAAAAACTGAGACCCACAATAGTGTCTCAGATTTGTGTCATGCTATATCACCACCATCATCTTCACAACACGGCATAAGCAAGGTACTGCCTGTTCCGCCTTCAAAGATCTACAGCCATCTCTTTCTGTCCTATAGGTTTGTATTTCAAGACATGTTTGGCCAGTCTGGAATATGACATTCTTTCTAAGCGTTCTTTCCACTGTTCTGTGTAATCTTTTAATTTTTCATTCTGCTTAAAAACTTTTAACTCTTCTCTTATGGCCTCATTTCTTATACGGTGATGTTTAGCACCTTTTAACTCCTCTTCAGAACACCATTTCCGAGGCCTGTATTTTACTGGCTCGTTTCTTGGTTGTTGTCCATAATTCACACCCATAGGGCAGTACAGAGACAGCCATAACTTTGTAAAACGTCAACTTTGTATAGTCATGCTATATTAATCTGATAATTATCATATCATAGTAATTATCACAAGATGGCCGCGCCAAGTTGGAGTTGAAAATCACCGGTTCGCTGCGCGGAAAAATTAATATAGCTCGCGAACGCGTATGCGTAGGACGTTTTTTGAGGTACCGTTTTATAAATATCTACGAGTACTATAAAATAAAACACTAATAGTGGTAATAGTGATAGTGGTGTGTGATAAATAATACAGTGACAAAGTGTTGAACTTGTACAAATTTTCCTTAAAATTTCAAAAATGTCAAAATATATTCATAACAAGAAGGTAAATGCCTATCGTAAACGCATACAAAGTAAAAGAAGAATGAATGAGGAATCCAAAAACGCCCCTATGACAGCAGCAGAACGAATGCGGAGGATGAGGCAGCGTCGAACACCAGCTGCGCAGACGCCGCAACACCTAACGCCAGTTCACAAACAACGAATGTCGACAGTGAGATAGAACTGATGAGATGCTACGAAATACAAGCAGATGATACGTTTGAGATTCTGCGTTCATACAAACACCCCGTCCCTAGGGTAAGACGTTTTTCGCTAAAAACCTTTGCAGTAGTGACCGCGACACTACCTACCCCTTTTTATTAATGTCATGCTTCTGAGGCATACGTTAGCACTGGTTAACAAGTGTTTGAGCTGCGGACGTACATCTAGCGTCTCTTGAGACGACATTTGACTTTAGACGTTTATCAGTCCACAATATATTTTATTTACCACATTTCAGCTGCTGCTAAATTTCTGGCGCGACGTAGACTTGAGATTATAGGTTACCTTTAGGTACAAAAATTCTTACTACGTCCATTTGAATTTGTATATGCTTTAGTTTGCACCAAGTATCAAAAATAATTGATAGGAGGGGAATTTAATTTTTAAGGATGCCCCGCAGTAGCCTATACAAAATTCGTAAATGAAGTGCGTAACAGGAACTTCTATAACTGCAACTCAAGACTTCGAGAATGTATGTCTGCAGAATTAACGCAGTCTTGCAGATTCCGAAGGATTTCTAGGAGTAGATAGTCGTTGTTAATTTGAGTACATTTAAATGACGTTTCGATGTCCTCCGAGTTGGAATATATTTAGGGTAAGCGAGGGGCAAGATGACTAACTACTGAATTTTTATAATTCATGCTATGTTGAAGTGCTACTTTCTTACAAAGCAATTGCTGTGTTCATGTACAGTTAACTGTTTGGCAGAGAATTGGTATCTACTGTAAGTGTGTGCCACATAATTTCAGTTTTTAGTGGTACCGTTAACATTTTCGGTTTCTCAGACTGAAGCTTCTACAACTAAAAGGTGAAATCAATTTGTTTTCAATTATACTGTATTTCCCTAGTATTACAACCCTAAATAATTATTCTCATATAATCGCACAGCCAAATTACGTTATAGAGCATGTTTTACTAGACGTTAGGCAGAATATATAAAATGAAGCAGGATAAAACTCAGCGCCAGGGACGGACTGGCCAGGTAGGCTAGTCGGGGATCGCCGAGGGCCCCGGGCCCCGAGGAGGCTCAGGGGGCTCCCGAGCCATGAAAATTTTATTTCGCGAAAAAACGAGAGAGATATATTTTTTACCGGTATTAAAAACCTTTTCTCGTCTAAATATTGTTGGAAATAAATCTTCAGGATTTATTTTGGTCAGATTGGAAGTGATCACTTCTTAGCCTTGTTTATATTCAGCCTATTTAGTATTTACTAATGGAGGAAAGCGAAGGAGGTAGACGTGGCGCGCGGCAACTGACTGACGCGACGAGTAGTAGGCTATTGTCATTTTTGTTTGAATTTCATTGCATCATTCAGGGCTGGGAGGCCCGATGGCCTGAAAGGGCCTCAGGACCTTATGTCAAGATTCAAAAGGGGGCCCATGGCATAAACTTTGCAGGAGGGCCCGGTTAAAATAGTTACGCTACTGGGGCTATGGATTGGTGGGACGGAGTGAGAATGGACCGGGCGCCGAGCTCAAGGGGGCTCCACCGCCGTAATACACTGTGGAATATTTTTAATTGGGATTTTATGTAGATTTGTAGGGTATAAATATTCTTTACAGTAGAAACATTATAGTAGGTAATTATGGTTTTAAAGCTGGTTATGTTAAAGTTTAAATAATCGAATAAACTGTCCTGTATGTTTTGTATTAAAACGTTCACTTACGTAAATAGTGTGCATACCATGTATCTATAAAGAGTAAGTAAATAATTTAAAAAAATTATTCGCACACAAATACGTGCGTGGGCGTTTGTGTGTGTACCTGCAGGGAGCCCCTTGACTGCTTCCAGCCGAGGGCCCCCAGGGATGCCAGTCCGCCCCTGCTCAGCGCTCTCGTTAGGAGTTTTTTTTTTTTAATTTTGCGGCTCTCCCTGTCCAAACCTCTGAAATCACTACGCGTGTATATAGTATCGAAGATCGAAGTCGTCATTGACGAAAAACCAATTTTAAATCCCTGAGTGTAACGAATATCTTATAGCTATTTTCTTACACGAGAGACAACATAATTGTTTTCTTAAGTATAGTCAGGTCTGCAGCAGGCGTTTGTCACGTCACACGTGTTACCGCCAGCAGGTCACACACACACACACAATCCAAGCCGAAACGGAAATGAATTAATTCTCTTACGCCCCTTCCAAAACCGTCAAAGATGAAAATTCAAATATGGGAAAAGTTAAATAGCGCTTATTAATTTCGTGATAAAAAATACCGATAAATCTGCCGGTAGAAATTGAATGTCAGAGGAGGCCAGAATGTATACTATTAGGCTGAGGTGTGTGTGTGCGCGCGCGCGTGTGTACAGTTCATTCCTCCTCTGCCCACGCTCACAACAATGTTGATCAACATATGTTAATAGTTACTAGATCCACTCCACTCAGTGGGCGTACAAACCGCTCATTTATAGAGTAAAACTTCTTATAAAATCTTATTACCGAGCTGTTGCTTATTTGTATGATCCCATTTGCTTAGTTCGTTTCGTTTTATGTTTTCTCTCCTTACTCTGCCGTTCGTTATCCGTTGGTTGCATCCACATTCTACGTATTCTTTTACTTTGTATACGTTGTTTCTTGTTTTTGTGTTTAATTCTTTGGTTCGATTCCCACAGTAGCGTACGGTAGTATAAGTACTTTATATTTTTTAAGAATTACATCGTATCAAAGTAAGTTATTAGTTTCTTCTCCTTCCTCTTCCCATCCCGGCATTTGGCCTTTTGGCCTGTTCCGGTGTATGAAAATCTGACCGTGTCTTCCTTCGCCTCCCTAAGCTTCGAATCCCTGCTGTCTGTATTCATAAGCCTTCTTCGATATTTCATTCTATTCCGTTCTGTCCAGATAATCTGGGCGCCTTTGTCTGTTTTCTCGATTTTTCGATTGTCGAGAATATGCCTAACTTTGCGTAATCACGTCGTTGCTAATATGATCCGCTTTTGGACAACCTAGCTTCTTCTCCTCTCGCAACACAACCCAGTGTGGCACCTGTTCAGTGATGTTCTTCCATTCCGTCCTCTCAACATTCTCCAGCCTCCCACATCAATACTTCTCACATCGTCTATCCATCTTTTCCTAGATCTTCCTTTAATTCTTCTGTTTATTGCTTTCCAGTCTGCGATTGATTGTTTTAGTCGTTCTGCTATCATCCATTCGTCTTACATCACCCATCTATTCTAATCTTCTACTCTTGATGAACCGGACTATGGCAGCACCGTGTATTAATTGATTTAGTTTGTAATTCGTTCGTATTCTCCAGGATTTCAATCCTTCAGTTATTCGGAAATATATTATTTTTACAGTATATGGTAGTCAGCCTTACGCGTTATCCCCGATCCGGAGGACCAGGGTTTTTTTTATCAGTGCGCTTACATGGGTCCCTATTAAGTATTCTATATCGTCCAAGATAGAATCGCCGGGTATTACATTTTTCGCCGGGTAAGACATCTATGGGTTGTACTACGCCTCGTGTACTGGGCGAGTCACAGGTGTGAAACGGTGATTGATCCTCAGATATTGAAGATTAGCTGCGAATAAGGCTTGGCCAAATAAACAGTGTCGGCGAACCAAGGAGGCAGCATTACCGGTCCTGTGGGTAGGTCACGCCCGTGAAACACCACTGCCTTGCACGGATGAGTATTGGTGCCCCAAACGCCATCTACTCATTCTAGACCCTAGGAGTGGTGGTTGGTATCCATCTACTAGGCCAGTTGCTTTCACTACAGTTTCAGAAGCCTAGTCTGCTCCATGGTTTTTCTTCAGAGTGGACTTCCCTTAGCCTTAGTGGGGAACCAACCTGTATCCGTGCGAGATAGCAGAGACTACGTGGTGTGACCTCGCGACACACCCTGGTAATGTTGCCGGGACTGCTCACTTGGCCAAGTCTTATTCGCAGTTAACCCGCAGCATTCTCTGTCCGCCACTTTTGACCCGCCCAGCAGATGGGACTTAGTACAATCTCTAACTATCTTAAAAATTTAGTGTCCGCCGATTGAATCCTGGACGACGTTGAACTTCGTAGGATCCGTGAAACGCCGATTACCGTACAAAGTTGATCAGATTTTACATTTTTTTGTTTCCACGGTCCTCCCGATTATAAAAACACATAGCTGTGTACTTGTTAAGTACGTTTACGTAGCAAACAATGTTTACATCATTACATATTTACATAGCAATAATTACATCATTATCATTCAGGCGAATAACGGCACAGCCGAAGTAACTGAAGTGGCATAGTTGTACTATTTGTCGATTATTAATTACTCTTTCTGTCCTTATTGTACCTCTTCTGTGAAACACCATTGATCTATATACATTGTACCCTCATATACGTTGTATATAGATTGGGTTATCACACGGCCTCGTTTTCTCCGGATTGTTCTCGATTTTAGGCCGCGTCTGGGCGTCCTGGTGGAGTTCGGTCAAAACGCGATCTTGTCCTCGTTACTGATGCATTTAATTTCCATTCCTAATTAATCGAGTTTTCAAAATTATTTGTTTTAATTCATCGATGGAAATACAGGAGTAAACTCACGTAAGATGATAAAATTATAATCATGTACGATCGACGCATGATTTCGATATCGATAGTATATGCGTATGTCTAACGAAATAGTGCTGTTTTGGTTATGGCCACACTGAATCATGGCTTATGATATTCGTGTTATTTCGGTTGTGTTAGTAAAAAATACGTTAATATTATTTCAGTTAATTATTTCATTTTTAATAATTTTTTAATAACACGAAACGAAGATGTGCATTCAGTGTTAAAAAAACAGTGTCCGTTTATTGTGCAGATCAGTGGTTCGGATGATAAACTTATGTGTTCAATTTGTCGATCGGAGTTTTCAGTGCATCATAAAGGGAAAGCAAATAGCCAAGAACATATTAATTTAAAAAAAAAACATGTGAAGAAAATACATTTAATGGTGTAACTAAATTTAACTAGGATGGCTTACTGGATAACAAATTATTGTGAACTCATGTTGAAAGGTCAGTTGAATTTGTCAACAGTACAGTTACTGTACTTAAGGACAGTACAATTAATATTGACGACTTATTTCATGAAGTTTCTAAAGTTAATAAGTTCTGACATTTACATACCGGCAGTGAAAATACAAAATTCAAACTTAAGGAGTTGTCACAGATACGGATGAAAATTTTCAAACCTTTTAATTCTGTAGAAGAAAAGCTTATCAATGTGCTCAGTTGGTTAAGTTTATTTTTTGTTTACCTGAGACTCCATAAGTTGTCGATAGGGTATTTTGTTTAATAAAGAATGGGTGGCGTTGAGAAAGAGGAAGTAGGCCTACAGCTAAAGGAACAAAAAATCCTTACTTAATGTCAAGTATAATTCAGAATACAGCTGAAGTGAATTTTACAAAATTATTAAAAATAATGATAATAACATTAATATAGCTACAGCGAGTGAGAAATACAAAATAGATAGTGCAGGACCTTCCAGTCAAGCAAATTAAATAGGCCTAATTTAATCAATTAATTAATTAGTAAATACATTTTAATTCAATTTATAATTTAATGTTTTATAATTATAGGCTATATTTTATTATACAGTTTCTAAATACTGTTTTATAATTATACATAATCTGTGATATGAGGAAAATATTGGTATTATTTGGAACATACACAGATAATCCCCCCTCCCCGGTTAACACCAACAGGTGTCCTCGATCGATCAACACGACAAATTTTACAAAGGTGCCCTCGTTTTCGGTCTGAAAAATATGGTAACCCTAATCTCTCTCTCTCTCTCTCTCTCTCTCTATATATATATATATATATATATATAACTCAATGTCTTGAGGATTTATGGGTACTGAATACAAATCCACACCGTTACACCGATTGCCACCAAATGTTGCACAGGTAACCTTTGACACAAGGCGAAAAATACTGTCTAACTTGGAATTTGATATTGTACTCCGTTCGCACGATTTAGGGCCTTTTAATTATGCCTTTCTTTGACGCGTATAAAAATGTCAGCAACATCATGGAGACCAGAATTAATTACCATAGTAACAAGTAAATAAACAAATGATATTTAGCGGCATCGGAACTGTACCTTTATCCGTTCCTGCAGTTTTAATGTTTTTAATATGGGATTGTATCGATATATTTTGTAATTTTGTATACAGATACGTCTATATATTTTGTAATTGTCTTAAACGATTACAAAATTTATGTTTATGCGTATTTCTGATGATGCAATGAATAAGAAATGAAATATATTAAATACTACTACTAATGATGTCAACAACAAAATGGAGACCAGAATTAATTACCATAGTAACAAATAAATAAACAAAAGCTATTTAGCGGCATCGGAACTGTACATTTATCCATTCCTGCAGTACATTTTCGATGTTTTATATAATATGCGATTGTATCGATATATTACGATGTCGAAAAGAAGAAGTGTACTAATTGTAAATTGTCCTATTATTTAATGCAAAACAAAAAATACGTGTTGTTACTTCCATGTTCCTTAAGGAAATGGAAGTATGGTGATGGCAAAAAAAATCGTGTTCGAGATTATTGCAGAATATGATTGTACTACACTCAAAACATGAAAAAAAGTCATTTTTCGAAAAGTGTCTGTGTGTGTGTCTGTGTGTGTGTCTGTCTGTGTGTGTGTCTGTCTGTCTGTAGATTTTTTTCTATGGCAAACGATAACTGCCGCAAATTCAAACAGAATCAAATAATTTTTTGCATACAGCCCTGATTTGTAGAGTACTCGCGACCTATTGTTTTTGGTGAAGATCGGTTGAGGAAAAGGGGTAGTTTACCTGCAACGGTTTTTTTTTATCAAGGGAAATTTTTTTTATTTGGCAAACCATAACAGCCGCAAATTCAAACAGAATCAAATAATGTTTCGCATACAGCCCTGAAGTATAGAGTTCTCAAAACGTATTGTTTTTGGTGAAGATCGGTTAAGGGAAAGGGGTAGTTTACCTGTAACGTTTTATGTTTTAACAAGGGTATTTCCTATGGCAAACGATAACAGCCGCAAATTCAAACAGAATCAAAAGATTATTTGCATACAGCCTTAAATTGTAGAGTTCTCAAGATCTATTGTTTTTGGTGAAGATCGGTTAAGGGAAAGGGGTAGTTTACCTACAACGTTTTTTTAACAAGGGTATTTTCTATGGCAAACGATAACAGCCGCAAGTTCAAACAGAATCAAATAATTTTTTGCATACAGCCCTGATTTGTAGAGTACTCAAGACCTATTGTTTTTGGTAAAGATCGGTTAAGGGGAAGGGCTAGTTTACCTGCAACATTTTTTTATCAAGCGTATTTTCTATGGCAAACGATAACAGCCGCAAATTCAAACAGAATCAAATAATTTTTTGCATACGTCCCTGAATTGTAGAGGTCTCAAGACCTATCGTTTTTGGTGAAGATCAGTTAAGAGAAAGGGGGAAAGGGGTAGTTTACCTGCAACGGTTTTTTATCAAGGGTAATTTTTTTCTATGGTAAACGATAACAGCCACAAATTCAAACAGAATCAAATGATGTTTTGCATACAGCCCTGTATTGTAGAGTTCTCAATACCTATTGTTGTTGGTGAAGATCGGTTAAGGGAATGGGGTAGTTTACCTGCAACGTTGTATGTTTTATAAGGGTATTTTCTATGGCAAACGATAAGAGCCGCAAATTCAAACAGAATCAAGTACGTTTTTGCATACAGCCCTGTTTTGTTGAGTACTAAAGACCTATTGTTTTTGGTGAAGATCGGTTAAGGTAAACGGGTAGTTTACCTGACACGTTTTTTGTTGTATCAAGGGTATTTTATATGGCAAATGATAACAGCCGCAAATTCAAACAGAATCATATAATATTTTGCATACAGCCGTGAAATGTACAGTTCTCAAGACCTGTTGGTTTTGGTGAAGATCGGTTAAGGGAATAGGGTTGTTTACCAGCAACATTTTATGTTTTATCAAGGGTAATTTTTTTTTGACGAACGATAACTGCCGTACATTAAAACAGAATCAACTACTCTTCTGCATACCTTTTTGAATTATACAGAACTCAAGGTCTGTTGATTTTGTTGAAGATCGGTTAAGGGAAAGGGGTAGTTTACCTGCAACGTTTTATGTTTTAACAAGGGTATTTTTTCTATGACGAACGATAACTGCCGTAAATTCAAAGAGAATCAACTAATGTTTTGCATACAGCCCTGAATTGTAGAGTTCTCAAGATCTATTGTTTTTGGTGAAGATCGGTTAATGGAATAGGGTAGTTTACCAGCAACGTTTTATGTTTTATCAAGGGTGTTTTCTATGGCAAACGATAACAGCCGCAAATTCAAACTAAATCAAATAATTGTTTTCATACAGGCCTGAATTGTAGAGTACCTAAGACCTGTCATTTTTGGTGAAGATCGGTTAAGGGAAAGGGGTAGTTTACCTGCAACGGTTTTTTATCAAGGGTAATTTTTTTCTATAGTAAACGATAACAACCGCAAATTCAAACAGAATCAAATGATGTTTTGCATACAGCCCTGTATTGTAGAGTTCTCAATACGTATTGGTGTTGGTGAAGATCGGTTGAGGGAAAGGGGTAGTTTACCAGCAACGTTTTATGTTTTAACAAGGGTAATTTTTTATATGACGAACGATAACTGCCGTAAATTCAAGCAGAATCAACTAGGTTTTTGCATACCTTTTTGAACTAAAGAGAACTCAAGGTCTGTTGATTTTGTTGAAGATCGGTTAAGGGAAGGGGTAGTTTATCAGCAACGTTTTATGTTTTAAAAACGGTAATTTTTTTATGACGAACGATAACTGCCGAAAATTCAATGAGAATCAAATAATTTTTTGCACCCCCTGAGTTGCAGAGAGCTCAAGGTCTATTGATTTTGGTGAAGATCGGTTAAGGGAAAGGGGTAGTTTACCTGCAACATTTTATGTTGTAACAAAAGAAATGTTTCCATGACGAACGATAACTGCCGCACATTCAAACAGAATCAAATATTTTTTTGCATGCTTCCCTGAATTGTAGAGGACGGAAGGTCTGTTGATTTTGGAGAAGATCGGTTAAGAGAAAGGGGTAGTTTACCGGAAACATTTTATGTTTTAACAAGAGTAAAGTAGTTTATTTTTATAAATAAAGTATCCTGATAAGAAGCTCATAGTAATCCACTGTAGAAACGTAGATGAAATATCTATAAATGAAGAAGTTTGGAGAACGGGGTGGGGGTAATTTTCTATTATTAAAAATTATAGTTGAAGGTGTAGGGGAGAATTTTTTATATGTGTACTACGTTATCGGCAACAAAGAAGTAGTTTTTTGTTAAAATTGCTTCCCGGGCTCTTTAGCCGTAGTCCTATGTTTTCTGCAAATCCAGACTTTTCGGCAGTGCCATCGACTCCCATCATCGGTGAAAATCGAGTGCGAAAACGTGAGGTGGTGGTGGTATACGTTAGTGAGCACAGTACTGTGGTTAATGCTGAAGCAATAAGTAGAAAGACGTAGTTTCTATGGAAATATTTCATTTCGAATATGATTTTAAATATAAATCTTAGAACATGGAAGTCATGTATGGTTCTCCATACCGATATTTTTTATTTGCGAGGTTAGGTGACAACGGTTTTTGGTTTTTAATTTACTGCTGAAATAAATAAAAGCCATGGTTGAGGAAACATAACGTTTAATGTCTTATACAATACTTCTAACACAGTAACACTTAAAATAAAGAATTTAGCGTTTTTGATTTAACAGGCACTTTATAAACATCTCCAAAGGCTTTATAAACGGGTACTTTTAAATCTCCAAAGGCTGTTGCATCAACATAATAATTTAGTACAAATTAAAATAGTACAATTGTTGAAAACAGCTTTGGAGATAATTTGACTAATGAGTACAAAATTGTAATACGAGCTGACAGAACGTCATATAGGCACAGACAATACAAAATATATTAAAATAATATATAAAACTTATATTAAAATACTTATTAAAAGTCAAATATTTGCGTGCGAAGCCACGGGTAACAGCTAGCAGATTGTAGCCTATAGAGGGTGACATTTTACTAAATTTTACTATTTTACCTAGGAGTGAATATCTTGATCCACTTAAATACTTGGTTCCTCTGCTAAGTGCTAACTGCTGTCTTTCCATAACACAAAGAGCGTTACGTCCAAAACCCGCACAAACAGCGTAACGATTTTTTTATACCGCCACAAAATATTAAGCAGCATGTTTTAGTCCCTCTTGTTACGAAAGCCTTCGTATCGTTACTTTCTTTCTTCTTGTTTGCCTCGTAATCGATCTTTGTCATCGTATATTTGAATATGCCAAACATGAAGTGTCACAGACTCATGAAACTGAGAATGGAACTCGGTAACCTCTAGGTACTGGTTGCTTGGGTGTAATCACAGTAAACAAATGACAACAGAATTCTGCTCTACAACGCAATATTGAAGCCAAATGGGCTTTAGACATACCGCTGTGGGATTCTACAAGTACCAGAAGTTTGGAAATTCTACAAAGTTTTCAAATTAAAGCGCTCCGTGCCTTAGTCGACGCTCCTTGTATGTTCCGGTCAAAGGCATATGGCGTATGTGTCAGTGAGCATCGAGGATAATGCTATTTTTGTTCGAACGTCACTTTGTATCTGCTGTAATTTAAGGTTAGTTTCGTCCGAATTACTATCGATTTTTGTTTCTAATTCTCTTAATTTCTCGACTTCTAATTTATGTGCCGCGAAACTCTCGTCTCACAATGCTTACTATTCGCAATTAATTTCTTGTTAATTAGCTTAATATCATTTCTATGCTTTTCATCGCTTTCTTTAATTTGTTTTTCCGTATCGTTAAACCTATTGTTAATTCCAGCATTAATACTATTAATTTCATCCCTAATAAATCATATTAGTCTCTAATCTAAATTGTTTAAGAACTTCTTGGTTTTCTCTTTTGAAGTCGTTAAGTTGTGCGGCTTTTTTTTAATTGTGGATTCTTTTTAACTGTTTGAGTTACCAAAAGAATTGAACTTTAATTACAATATTAAAATGAATGTTCATATAATTTTTACTTGTTTGTTGAATTCCGTATTTACGGTGCGAAGTGTCTCCTCAAACGTCGTCGGTCCTGTGATTCTACGGTCCACTGCTGCTAGGTATATCCCCGTCAGTCCCACTCGTTCATTCTTTAATTTTATATACACTAGTTTCACATGCACCAGACACAATTCACCTTTTATGATTTAGTGAGAATACAACGGTGACGTGTTACGCAATATTTTCTTACACATAGTATATAAGTTATTGGCTATAAGTGCTTCCAACACGGACACGATAGGCTGATACCGTCGGATTAATTAGGACACGACAAGTTCCGCTATAGAATTTCTCAGCTCACCGTAACTTTACACTTCGAACTACGATTCAATCTCAGACGAATTATGATTGCTTCGATAAATACTTAATACTTTATTAGAATAATGATTACTGTTTGAAACTTCTTCAACAATTTACTTTCATGAATTTGTATTATTTCGGTGATTCAAATACGACTGTTAGTTTTACTGTTTTGATAACTTCACTGTATACAATTTACTACGTTTGTGAATATTATCTGTTTAATTTATCAACTAACTAAAATAATAATTCCTTAACACACCGGTTACGAGTCTAAATAAATGTAGTATCTCCGCAGACTGCCTGAACTTTTTCGAACTACGTTCTTTATACCCGACTTAAAACTACCCTCACCAAAATACACTCTGATTGGTTTCACGTACCCCGAAATACAAATTTACCCAATCTACTTCGAGAATTCACCCGCTAAAAAAATGACGCTTTACTCCATTCGTCACCCCAACAGCGCGTGTGTAAATAGTGGAAAAGACGCGTTACTCGAATCTCTCTGTCTTACATAACGGTATTTTATTGTTGAAAGCACTTAAAACTCACCAGCTTTCACCTATTTTTTGCTAGTTTCTAAGTATAATACATTTTTATGATAGCCAGCCTTCTACGTGACTTTTTGTACTTTCTGGCCGTCTGGCAGGCGCCAACTCAAGCTTTTGTTCCTTTTGAATAAATACCGCTCTGGTATCTTTTAACTGCATTTACTTAACATCGTTTTTTACAGATTTATATTTGATATCTGTGACATATGAATTAATCCCCGTAAAATTGCATCGTATTCAATTTTAACGTTATAAGGACTCAAAGATTCAACGAACGGATTCTGATTAATGTGGTGTGTTTTTGTGTGATCTTAAGGTGAAAATTGATTCAATTAAATCTCTCCTCGGCTGAATTGGTGGGAATATCTTTGCCGAATGGATGACTGCCGCATTCCCAAACAACTATGGAACTATAAGCCGAGGGGACGGAGAAGTGTGGGACGTCCGAGAAGCGCTGGATTGACCAGCTCTAATCTTTGCCTATTTGAGACCGGAACGAACCATCCTTGGTCCACACCATCCTTGAAGATGATGACGATGATCTCTTCCTATATGTGAGTTGTAACTCACTGACTCAACAACAGAGTGTACGTAAAACTACCCGAAATCAATAAAAACAGGGTAGGCCTACTGCATTTCCATCTTATTGTATCTAAACTTTTTGCTTAGACTATACCACACCGTGCTTAAGCCCGCTCTGTGTCAATCAGTATTCCCAAGTGTAGGCCTACTTGTAACAACTTCTTCATTTTACTTCCATGTTCCTTAAGGAAATGGAAGTATGGTGATGGCAAAAAAAAACGTGTTCGAGATTATTGCAGAATATGATTGTACTACACTCAAAACATGAAAAAAAGTCATTTTTCGAAAAGTGTCTGTGTGTGTGTCTGTCTGTAGATTTTTTTTCTATGGCAAACGATAACTGCCGCAAATTCAAACAGAATCAAAAGATTATTTGCATACAGCCTTAAATTGTAGAGTACTCGCGACCTATTGTTTTTGGTGAAGATCGGTTGAGGAAAAGGGGTAGTTTACCTGCAACGGTTTTTTTTAATCAAGGGAAATTTTTTTTTTTGGCAAACGATAACAGCCGCAAATTCAAACAGAATCAAATAATGTTTCGCATACAGCCCTGAAGTATAGAGTTCTCAAAACGTATTGTTTTTGGTGAAGATCGGTTAAGGGTAAGGGGTAGTTTACCTGTAACGTTTTATGTTTTAACAAGGGTATTTCCTATGGCAAACGATAACAGCCGCAAATTCAAACAGAATCAAAAGATTATTTGCATACAGCCTTAAATTGTAGAGTTCGCAAGACCTATTGTTTTTGGTGAAGATCGGTTAAGGGAAAGGGGTAGTTTACCTGCAACGTTTTTTTAACAAGGGTATTTTCTATGGCAAACGATAACAGCCGCAAGTTCAAACAGAATCAAATAATTTTTTGCATACAGCCCTGATTTGTAGAGTACTCAAGACCTATTGTTTTTGGTAAAGATCGGTTAAGGGGAAGGGGTAGTTTACCTGCAACATTTTTTTATCAAGCGTATTTTCTATGGCAAACGATAACAGCCGCAAATTCAAACAGAATCAAGTACGTTTTTGCATACAGCCCTGTTTTGTTGAGTACTAAAGACCTATTGTTTTTGGTGAAGATCGGTTAAGGTAAACGGGTAGTTTACCTGACACGTTTTTTGTTGTATCAAGGGTATTTTATATGGCAAATGATAACAGCCGCAAATTCAAACAGAATCATATAATATTTTGCATACAGCCGTGAAATGTACAGTTCTCAAGACCTGTTGGTTTTGGTGAAGATCGGTTAAGGGAATAGGGTTGTTTACCAGCAACATTTTATGTTTTATCAAGGGTAATTTTTTTTTGACGAACGATAACTGCCGTACATTAAAACAGAATCAACTACTCTTCTGCATACCTTTTTGAATTATACAGAACTCAAGGTCTGTTGATTTTGTTGAAGATCGGTTAAGGGAAAGGGGTAGTTTACCTGCAACGTTTTATGTTTTAACAAGGGTATTTTTTCTATGACGAACGATAACTGCCGTAAATTCAAAGAGAATCAACTAATGTTTTGCATACAGCCCTGAATTGTAGAGTTCTCAAGATCTATTGTTTTTGGTGAAGATCGGTTAATGGAATAGGGTAGTTTACCAGCAACGTTTTATGTTTTATCAAGGGTGTTTTCTATGGCAAACGATATCAGCCGCAAATTCAAACTAAATCAAATAATTGTTTGCATACAGGCCTGAATTGTAGAGTACCTAAGACCTGTCATTTTTGGTGAAGATCGGTTAAGGGAAAGGGGTAGTTTACCTGCAACGGTTTTTTATCAAGGGTAATTTTTTTCTATAGTAAACGATAACAACCGCAAATTCAAACAGAATCAAATGATGTTTTGCATACAGCCCTGTATTGTAGAGTTCTCAATACGTATTGGTGTTGGTGAAGATCGGTTGAGGGAAAGGGGTAGTTTACCAGCAACGTTTTATGTTTTAACAAGGGTAATTTTTTTATATGACGAACGATAACTGCCGTAAATTCAAGCAGAATCAACTAGGTTTTTGCATACCTTTTTGAACTAAAGAGAACTCAAGGTCTGTTGATTTTGTTGAAGATCGGTTAAGGGAAGGGGTAGTTTATCAGCAACGTTTTATGTTTTAAAAACGGTAATTTTTTTATGACGAACGATAACTGCCGAAAATTCAATGAGAACCAAATAATTTTTTGCACCCCCTGAGTTGCAGAGAGCTCAAGGTCTATTGATTTTGGTGAAGATCGGTTAAGGGAAAGGGGTAGTTTACCTGCAACATTTTATGTTGTAACAAGAGAAATGTTTCCATGACGAACGATAACTGCCGCACATTCAAACAGAATCAAATATTTTTTTGCATGCTTCCCTGAATTGTAGAGGACGGAAGGTCTGTTGATTTTGGAGAAGATCGGTTAAGATAAAGGGGTAGTTTACCGGAAACATTTTATGTTTTAACTAGAGTAAAGTAGTTTATTTTTATAAATAAAGTATCCTGATAAGAAGCTCATAGTAATCCACTGTAGAAACGTAGATGAAATATCTATAAATGAAGAAGTTTGGAGAACGGGGTGGGGGTAATTTTCTATTATTAAAAATTATAGTTGAAGGTGTAGGGGAGAATTTTTTATATGTGTACTACGTTATCGGCAACAAAGAAGTAGTTTTTTGTTAAAATTGCTTCCCGGGCTCTTTAGCCGTAGTCCTATGTTTTCTGCAAACCAGACTTTTCGGCAGTGCCATCGACTCCCATCATCGGTGAAAATCGAGTGCGAAAACGTGAGGTGGTGGTGGTATACGTTAGTGAGCACAGTACTGTGGTTAATGCTGAAGCAGTAAGTAGAAAGACGTAGTTTCTATGGAAATATTTCATTTCGAATATGATTTTAAATATAAATCTTAGAACATGGAAGTCATGTATGGTTCTCCATACCGATATTTTTATCTTGTTGTATTGCTTTACTGAAATAAATGGTTTTAATTCCGCTTTTTATAAATTTATTTAAAAGTTTTAACGAAAACCCTAAAGCCTATAAACACTTACAGCTACTACTTTCAAATCGATTATATAACAATTTTATAGTTTTGGAAGTATATTTTATGCCTGCTAATTCTTGCAGATGCTTGTCTTTATCATATAAGCGTGTTAACAGGTACGTTTCAAAATCTTTGTCTGAAACAATAGATCATCATCTGTAGTGGGAATTGAACCAGTAACGAATAATCAACACTATGACATCTTTCACCGCTCTAGAACTCATGTGTTGGTCTTATTCGATTTGAGCATTAGTGTTTTAGGTCTACTTCGGTTAGGCATGTGAAACTATTCTTCTGTATTTTAGCATTATTGCAAGTAGGCCTATACAATACAGTACCAGTAATAAATTATTGTAACCGCAAAAACTACTACCCTTATTTTTATGTCTTTTATTATGGGGGATTTACCAGGAATACTTACTATAAAATAGTAATAAGCTTATTAATTTATTTTATATGTACATTATAATCTGTGATAAAAAGAGTAGTACCAACATTAATGTTACAAACTTTAAAATGATGCAGAAATTGTAAATTAACGTAAGATTACAAATGGAAATGTAGGTGTTTTTCATAAATTAACTATTACTATTCGTAATTAATAACATTAAAATTGTAATTATTAACGTCATAAATAAATGTAATAATACGAAACATTAACAGATAGTTACACGGTTTCGTTTCAGTTATATCATTAACAAATAATTATTTAATTCTAGCCGACTTTTGAACCACGGCCTGTTTTCACGCCACAGCTTCCTGTATTCAGCAGCTATAATGAAAGGACGCTATCCTAATGTTTAGCATCAAGCTAGCGTTTGGCGTCATCTGCCGCTTTAGTGTTTGTCGTCATTTTAGGTTTCTAGCTGCCGTTTTAATTAATTTTTTTAATAAGTGTGGTGTAATTATATAGTGAACTAGTGAAGAATTCGAAAAGTGAGACAAAGGATGTTTAGAGGTGAAATATTACGATTGTATGCGGAACAAAAATATACGGTAAGGAATGCGATATTAACTTACCTCGAAGTACAAAACGTAAAGACTATTGGGTGTCCTAAATATACTCTAGGTACTTAATACAAGATGCTTTAAAAATTTTATTAGTAGAGTTAAAACTTATGAGGTTGATTTCATTAGTACATAACACACACACACATACAGATTTGCATAAATAAGATATGTAAATTCATAGAAAGTAAAAAATTGGTAAGCGTCTTATTAACTAACCCATTTCTAATTATTGTAATTGTTAAACAGTTTTTTATCTTAGCTTCATATTACTTTAAACAATGTGTTTAGAAAATTATGGATCTATTACATACATATCGTTAGATAAGTGAGTGAGATTAAGTGCAACTGTTTAGAAAGTAAAAACGTTTTGAGGGAATGATGGATGATTGAAGAAAACTTAGTTGCAAAGATTGACGCTGTGCCGCGCTAGTGAATCAGCCGTGAGAAACGCTTGGTTTGATTCAGCGGTCAGTCTACAGTCGCGTTGTGTTATGTCTAGATGTCAGGTGGAGGTAGTGCCGAAAGAGTTAATAAACTCATTCGCCAGACCAACATGTTGGTTATGTACAGTACTTAAGCGGTAGATTATTAAACATTGAAATAAAATACAACGCGTTTTATCTGCCGTATGTCGTCATGTGTTGTGTTTACTTTTTTATAGAAAAAGTTTCGTGTTTTTGTTAATAATGCTGTTGACAGCTGTTTAGTGGGGTTTATTTACAAAGAGGCGTGACTTTTTATGTAAAAAATGTGCACCTGTGTTTTTGGATTATCTTAAAACATGCCTTCTATTGACGCAGCCATGGATGAAACAAACGATGGATGCGAATCAGATGGATCACTCACCTGGGAGGATTTTTTCGGTGAGTAGTAATAATAACCTTGATTTGTTTTGTAGCTTTGTTTTCCGAATCAGCTGATCAATTATTATGTAGGCGTTAGTTGATGGTCACTAAACTACCAGCTGTATTTCAAAGAGACAGAGGTATAGACTATTTGAATCTGAAACTTATATTTATGTATGTTATATTATGTTGACGTGCTGTTCACTTTTTAACGTTTATTTTAATAATGTGAAAAATTCTCATAATGTTATGTGAACTTCGTGTTTATTTATCAACACAGAAATAACAACAGTTTATCTTGTGTCACGGATTCAGATCAACTGCATTTTTTATAACCGGTTATTGCAATATTGTTTTTAATTGCTTGTTTTGTGTAGTGAACAGAGTTGAGTAGGTATGTGCACGAGTCTTACAAACAAACCCAAAAAGAGTGATGAAGCTTTCGGTAATTATCGACTTTCTGGGCCGCGCTGGTATTGGAAAGCTTTCTTCTGAATTTAATAAATCTCTTAAGCATAATTTTTGTTGACTCTGTTAATAGACAATAATAAAAACCAACTTGTTAAGCCGTCCTACAATAAGGTATATTAATTTTTCTCGTATAACAGGACCATGTTTTATATTTATGATAGACGTCATGGGCGTAACTTGGGGCCTAACTTTGGATGGGAGGGGGGTAAAGCTTCACAAATTCAAGTGCGTAGTGAGAACATCTATATAATAAAATTAATAAAATATATACCAAATTAGAAAGTTTAGTAATAATTCTTAGTTAGTAAACGAGGGACAATTTCATGTTTTAATGAGCAACAAATCTTTCTTCATAAGTTGTGCTTTCAGTTAATATTTACCTAGAACAAATATACTGTAGGCCTATAAACATAAACAATTTCAGTTCTTCCAATTCTTATACCCAGTTTTCGTAAACGCATCCTCTCCGAGAGGAAAGTAAAAAGAGAAAATTCTTAGAAGTACAGCTGCGCTTATTATTTCATTACGATGTTCCAAAACAAGTCTTTATTTGTGTAAAAGGCACGCATTGTATACCAGTTCATTAGGTCTCTAGCGTTTGTTTTTTTTCGGACAGATTTTGACGTATATCATTCAAATCTGTCAAACATTCCCCTTACAAGTTTCTTCGAAAGAAATAAGAATAATAAATGTATGGCAACTAGTCGTCTGATAACAGTACAGACGTTGATAAATAGTGCTTACTGTGCTCGCAAGCATAGAAACTGTCTCCTGTTTGACTATTTGTTAGTTTTTATTTATAACAACTGGTAACAAAATTTTAGGTACCAAATTTAATAACGCTCGGAACATTGGGGGGGGGGGGGGCGAGTGCCCCCTTTCCCTCCCAAGTTACGCCTATGATAGACGTTATATAATGTACATTTGTAATTACGATGGGGTTTATTTGAAATATTTGTAATTCGTAATATTTTTTACAATACGATTTTCTGAACCGCTTAATATTGAACAAGACATCTTCGAGTTTTTATTACCATGGATGTTATTGGCACGGTATAGACTCACGTTTCGGTGTATAGACCTTAGAATATTCATGTGATATTTTTTGATTCAGCGTTGCTGCATCCGATCGAAACTTAAAGAGACTTAGATCGTATCGAAACTTGGGTTATATAATAAAACAATAAAAATATTAGTAGACCTATTAACGTTAATGAGTAGTAAGTTTTAGAAATGCTTTAGGTGGTACGAAAATGTCACTAAAAACAATTATCAAAAGTGAATAGGTCTACCAAAGCGCGAGTAAGCCTGTAGATCTAATGCGTTTACGCAATTGAAATAATTTTTCGAAACCGTTCAGCCTACCCTCTTAATCAAGACTGGTCCACCACTATTAAACACGCACAACACACACACATAGGCCTACACACACACTTAATCGCAAGTATACTACTACTAGACCTATTACAACAACTACTAGTAATAATAATAATAATAACAACAAAAAAGTTTTATAAAAAAGATAGCGAAAAAACAAAGAATAAAATGATCTAAAAAGACAAAACGGTGACATATTATTTTCTGTCTCGCATGACTTTAGATGACTGAAAGATCAAATATCGCTTTACATGGTAAGTGACATTCGAGAAATGAAAGTGAAAGATTTGATATTCATGAGCGGAGTATGGTAATAAAAATAATTTTTTCAGCAAGTAACGTGTAAAATTGTTTTGTCTTAAGCACGATTCACATAGATTTGTAGGTATTCCTACCGTCAGAGACTGAAGGTTTAACGGATAATTGATTTGTTGGACGAGCGAAGCGAGTTCTCAGTTTTGACTCGACAGTTTGTCATCCGTCTGTCTGTCTATCTATCTATGTATTTTTTGGGATAGGCCGATGTCTCAAGATACCGTTTGAACGCATAAACCGATTTTCGTAAAACTTGGCATGCGTAGCCATACTTTTACCGTAGAGAATCCTATTGTTTTAAAGCGATTGATCCCTCCAAAATGTGGGCGGTGGGAGTCAAAATGTGGGAGGGATCGAAATTGTGTAAAAATGTGTGAAGCCCGTATAGGGTACCAAATTAAAGAAAATTTGAACCACAACTGAATTAATGGTCATTTTTGAAAACGTCAACATTTTTTGGACGTCATGGCATAAAAAGCAGGTGAAAATTTTGATAAAATCGCAAAAATTCATGTGGTGGGGTATCAAATTAAAGAGAATTTTAGCATCTTAACGTAGTGTTAAGTGGAAATTTCAAAGTTTTGGAACCGCAGGGCCCAAAAAAAGATTAAATTTTTTTTTAATTCTGAAAATCCGGAAGAGTGAGACTAAAAGCAACTGTAACCAAAATCCGAATGTTTCGTATTTTTAGTGTATATTGTATGAGTGTGTGCTCTACAATTGTTATGTTACTAAAGAAAGAGTAGAGAATTCGCGTTTTTGTAATTTTTCCCATAATTGAATGATTATGTAGGCCTAATATAGAAGTTTATGTAATAATAAATGTAGAGTAGGCCTGCTTTGTTCAAAATTGTGAGCGAGTTCTGCAACTCAGGGAGCATACTAGTGTGTGTGTGTGTGTGTGTGTGTGTGTGTGTGTGTGTGTGTGTGTGTGTGTGTGTGTGTGTGTGTGTGTGTGTGTGTGTGTGTGTGTGTGTGTGTGTGTGTGTGTGAATAATTATTTCAATTCTTGTTGATTTATTTACATATTTACATACCTCTGACTGACGATGCTGATGCGTTTCAGTGAAACGTGCGTCAGGTATTGAAACGACAATAAACGTAATACACAACTTGCAGAAGAAACTATATCGAACAATATAAAAATATACAAATATAATTAAATCACTACCGACTCGGAACAGTCGGTAGTTTAGTTATTTAATTAGTGATTTAATTATATTTAGTTGATCAACGGACACGTTATCATGGACAACGAAATCCAAGAATAAAAATATATGTGTGTGTGTCCGCCGATTTGTTACATAAATCTTGTGTTTGAAATATTGAAATACACACAATTTTACAAGTTTGTATAGTTATATACGGTTGTATGTTATTGATGTATGCTCTTGGTTGTTCATTTCGTGCTCACGGCCGCCATGTGATGAGCTCACGCAGACCAGAGCGTTTAGTGTTACGAAAACTATAATTAATTAAACACAGATGCATGCGACTGCTACCTACATGGTCACGTATTTTACTCTCCCGCGCGCGCGCGTGTGGTAACCAGTCGGTAATGAAGCCGTCCGGAGCTGTACGTTGCGAAATGCTGGCACACCACCAGTTTTCTTGGTGTAATTACGTTACCTACCACCGTACCCTACTCCCAAATACTAAATACGACGGCGAGAGGCTGCCACATAATATGTTGGTTTAAATAGTGCCATCGCCGGCAGACGAGTGGTGTGTGGGTGTGTACTGTTATGTTGCATCATCGTGTCGCTTTTCGTACGTAATGATGGGGTGTGTTGTGTTTCTGGAACGGTCCAACAGGCTGTTATTTACTAAAACTCTGTAAATTTTTAAATTTGATTGTCTTCTGATAGCGGCCTTGAAGAATAACAATAATCAAAGATTGTTTGCAGGCGTGCGTATGTTTATCATACACCCACGCGCGCGCGCGAATAGCAACTGAGGTTTTAATCTAAGAGAGGGAACATCGAAATTGTTGTACTTTACGAACTTTAAGTAAAACATTAGTATAATCAGTGAACAAATGAAGAGAGTTCTCAGTTCAAATCGACCAGTTGACATTTGGCAGTCTGTGGGTCTGTTTGCGGTATACCTCACGATAACGTTTGAGCGCATCCACCGATTTTCTTAAAACGTTGGATGCATGTCCGTAATTTTACCGTACAGAACCATATCGTTTTTGAGATTGATCCTCCAAAAAGGTCGAGGGCAGGAGGTAAAAATGTGAGAGGGTGAAAAAATCCCGAACACACAAAATACAAAACCCAAATACAAAAGCCCATGTGGTTAGTCAAATTAAAAAATTCTAAGTAAAATCCCAATGTAGTGTCAAGTTATGGAAATTAAAAAATTTTGACATCCTAGGGCTCAAAAATGGAGAAAAAATTATGAAAATCCAGCCAGGTGTCAGACTAAAGGGAATCTAAGCAGAAATGTGATTGTTTGGAATTTTGAGCGTTAATTGTATGATCGATCTACAGTTGTCACTTTACAAAACAAAAAACAATACGGTAATCGGGATTTCCTTAATTTTGTCTGATAATTGAAAAATTATCTAATATCAAAATTTATCCAATAATAGATGTATTTCGTTCAAAATACTGAGCGAGTTCTGCAGCTCAGGGAGTGTACTAGTAGGCCTGTAATTAGAAAACAGATTACATGTTTTAAACTTCAAGGTATTCACCAAACTGGTGGTCAGTAAAGTCCCTTTTCACTTAGCGTCCCCCTAGAGAGATCTCGATCTTGGTTCTTGTAATTCATGATTCTTGGTGGAAGACGGCCCTACGTCCCTAAGTGTAACCGTTCTGGTACAGCCGTTTCTCGTTAGGCAAAATACAATACACGCGAGAGAATTTTTTGCAGCTGCATTAATTCAGATTTTCAAAGCGTTCGACGTAGATTTATTAAGCGTGGAATGAGACTAAAGGTGTTACTTTGTTCGAACTCTATACACACACACACACACAATACGTATGCAGCTCTCTCTCTCTCTCTCTCTCTCTCTCTCTCTCTCTCTCTCTCTCTCTCTCTCTCTCTCTCTCTCTCTCTCTCTCTCTCTCTCAGACTGATGTACTTAAAATTCGTTTAAAGCGATATGTCACAAAGTGTGAATAAGATTGATTAGGCTCTATGAGATTGACATGCCAGTGAGATGAGAATTATTATGCTTAAGTATTTCGCAACTGTAGAAACCAATCGCCGCAGTCCTCTACCGAAAACGAAATGGAAGGCTGGCTCGAAAGCACTTATCGGAATAATTGGAAATAGTGAAGTGCAACAGGTGGTTTCTATTTGTGGTTGTGAAATTTGTGAATCGACTAATAGAAGTTTTGTTAATTACACGGTACTATTATTTTAGTAGTAGTAGTAGTGGTAGGAAATGTACCATATTCAGTTATTGAATAGACTTGGGATTGGATTAGTTTAACTGAATGAGCGCGGCGCCGTTAGTAGGCAGTAGTGTTCCACCGAGAGAGCGGGAGGAGGGTATGCCGGGGCCGGATATTCGGATTGCTGGCTGCACGTGACCTGTTATTTATCTAGTTGAGCCAGCTCTGAATATTATTATATTCAGAAGGTACTACGCGTTGTATATAGGAGCCTAAGTCGTTGTATACGTCATCGCATCCCTCGTATTGAATGTCCACGAAACCGTGAAGGTAAACTACTACAGGACGACTGCAGCGGAAGTGTAATAATGATAAACAGCACGATAAATGAAAACACTGGTAACAAAATGTTATAGCGCCCTGATTTATTAAACCGTTAACCGCTGGCATCAAATCAATTGTTATCAGTGGTAATTCATTTTTTATCTCGCATCATTGTAGTTACGTTGTTGGCATATTGCTCACTAAACAAAGGCTCCACGGACACCAGAATGACGACGACACAGCGGGTCATCGCCATCGAAGGTGGTTAGCGGTTGATGAATATTAATTGTGGCAATGCGGTGTCAACGTGGACTCAAAACGTTAATCTCGTCTCACTGGCGGTGCAGTCTGATTGGTGCACAGACACAGTGTCGGGAAGTGCCACAGTGTAAGAACACGTTACCGCATCAAAGAGCTACGGATGTAAACATTGTGAGCGCGCGGACTATACCCCACTCATCATCATCTCCACGTCACGAATTAGGCTGCACTGCCTGTTCCGGAAACCATCTCATCCTCGGACGCCCCACACTACGATACTCTATGGGTTTATAACTCAAGGCAAGTTTGGGAAGGCGATCTTGCTGCATCCTTCCCAAATGCTTACACCAGTTGGCCTTGTATTCCGTAATTCTATCATGTAATTTACAAATTTGTAATTCTTGTCTTATCTGTGCATCACTTATTCTATCTCGTAACGTGCACCCTTTGACCCACCTGAGAAATTTCATTTCTGCTGATGTAACCTCCCCTCTGTCTCTCTGTGCAAGTACCCATGTCTCACTCCTATAGGCTATAGCACCACCGGTACAGCGATAGTCTTATAAAACTTAAGCTTAGTGTCTTTCTTAGTTTAATGTTCTGTGGATCAAAAATTAAGTATATGTTTAAATTTATTAAGTTTATTTTTGACATCACAATCAACTGCGGGAGATATTTCGCATCCAAGATAATACACTGGTCATATGTTTTGTCCGAGACAAAATTTTTATGTGATTCTTATGTATTTTCATACAAGGAATCCAGTTTTGCTATCAAAATTTTGCTATGACGTATAGTTTTATAGATATAAGAATAACGTTTTTTATCAATTTTCAATGTTGGAAATTGTATTATTTTGCAATAAATATTACTACAGTATTGACTTGGAGCACGTATTGTTTATTTATTTGAGGAAATGAAAACAAAAGTTACATGTGACATATAGACTTCGGTTAACCCTTTCATCAGTAATCACGTATATATACGTTTTTTCTCTGAGGGACCAAATTCAGTAATCACGTATATGTAGGTTTTCAACTTTCGCTGCCCCAGTATTGCCGACATACAACGTTAGTTGCGAAGTTATACATGCTGCACTCTGGTAGTTTGTTTTTTAAACGTTTGGTATTCGTTGATTCTTGCTGTGATGTAATATGTGTGGCTGTGGTGAACATTTGTGCAGAAGTGTGCTTGGCGGTTATGTTGTGCTTAGTTTACGAACATACAGAGGCGTGCAAGTGTATTCTTTTGTAAACAACTCGTATTGTTTATCTTGTATTAAACACTGTGTTACTGTTCTGTATTAGTAGCTTTTGTTTGTGTGGAAACTCATAAATGCCGCGCAAGTGCCTAAACCATCCGGACACGTTTTGTTATGTGTGTGGTGAGTTGACTTTTAAACTTCAAAGACGGAACTTTACCCCTTCAATAAAAAAGTGCTATCAACTTTATTTTGGTTGCAAGGTAGGAGATCAGGACAAGAGTTGGGCCCCCCATATTTGTTGTGTTACTTGTTCAAGGCTTTTAACGGGGTGGCAAACGGCTCTCGCCATATGCCATTTGCAGTTCCCATGGTGTGGAGAGAGCCAAAAGATCATTCTTCCGACTGTTATTTTTGTTTAACAAATACAACGGGAATAACAAGTAGTAAGTCGAAACACACTTTGAAATATCCCAATATACCTTTAGCGATTCGACCTTGTTCTCCACAGTGATGATCTCCCAATACCAAATCACCCGGTATCAATCGATATAAATGAAAATCCAAGCTCTGAAGAGGATCAGAATGAAGATCACTCTGATCGACATGATCCAAGTTTTGAAGTTTCTAACGAACTTCATTTATTGACACAAGGAGACCTAAATGATTTAATGCGTGATTTACATTTATCCAAAAATCAGGCAGACCTTTTGGGATCACGACTAAAAGGGTGGAACCTTCTTGATACGGAACTAAGGTCAAGAGGATTTCAAGAACTTTTTTTCTCAAGAAGGGGATTTTGTGTACTGTAATGATATTTTGTCAGTGATAGATACTCTAGGACATTCTCATAACCCAGAGGAATGGCGTTTGTTTATTGATTCGTCTAAAGCTAGCTTAAAAGCTGTCCTCCTTCACAATGGAAACAAATTTCCATCAGTTCCACTAGCACATGGTATTAATATGAAAGAAACTTATGAAAATATGAAGATTATTCTAGACAAGATAATGTATGAAAAATTCAATTGGAACATATGTGGAGACCCTAAGGTGATCGCTATGCTGCTAGGTTTACAGACTGGATACACAAAATTTTGCTGCTTTTTATGTGAGTGGGACAGCAGAGATCGCAAAAATCATTTCAAAAAGAAGATATGGTCTTCACGTAAATCTCTCACACCTGGTGAAAAAAATGTTATGAATGCTCATTTAGTTGATCCCAAAAAGATCTATCTTCCACCTCTTCATATCAAATTAGGTTTGATGAAAAATTTCGTGAAGGCAATGGACAGAAATGGAAGAGGTTTTATGTATTTGAAGGAAAAGTTCCCCAGAATTATTGATGCAAAAATTAAAGAAGGAATTTTCATAGGACCACAAATAAGAGAACTAATAAAAGATGAAAATTTTGAAGGACGGTTGAATGACTTAGAAAAACGTGCATGGATTTCTTTCAAGAATGTAGTGACGCAATTTTTAGGCAACAACAAGTCTTGACAACTACAGGGATCTAGTAAATGAGCTGCTGAAAGCGTATGAACATTTAGGCTGCAATATGTCTCTCAAGATCCACTTTCTTCACTCTCACTTGGATTTCTTTCCGGAAAACCTGGGAGCCGTAAGCGATGAACACGGTGAATGCTTTCATCAAGACATTTCAAGCATAGAAAAAAGGTATCAAGGGAAGTGGAGCTCAAATATGTTAGCAGATTACTGCTGGACTCTCAAAAGGGATGTTCCTGATGCAAAGTACTCCAGGACATTTTCAACTAACACCTTTTAGGTACGTTGAACATTGATTAATTTCTTTACTGTAAATGTTATTAATGTAAAATATTTACCTAGCTGTCACACGAAACCCTTACGTGATAGAGAAAAATGGTTGGCATTTTTGAATTCAGCGCAAAAAATACTATATAGATCAGCCAATAAAGTCTTTGGGACAAAAAAAAAGGTTTTTTTTGTAGACCATAATTAATACTGGATAGCTGGTCCAAGATGTTTCCATTTATGTGTATCTTTGTCCTTACTGGATATAATTCGTGTCACACTATTCGATAGGCTAACGTATAGTTGGGTTATACTAATTCTGTAAAGTTGACAGTGACATTAATGATCTATCAACGAAGATAACCTATACGACATGCTTTCAGCGGTAGGGCACAACTCATCGAGGGTATCTTTAGTATGTCAGACGTAGGCGTTGGTGGCAGTATGATCCTGGCGTGCGCGTATATGTGTGTTTGCAATGGCGTCGGCAATAATATAATAGGGGTGTAACCGTCATCTTTTAGGTGCCTTTAATGATAGCAGAGTTTGTAGGAATAACCAATTGTGTAGTGATAATAACACACGCAATGAAAAGTGGACCTTTTTATTTCAGTGCAATGGGTGGGTAGAACTTGATGCCCTGGTTTTTGTCTCCGCATTTAGACACTAGTTTTTCGTTGAATCATTCATGATTTTTTGATTGTCATTGGTTTGTTTTGTCCTTTGAATCCAGGCTTTTATATGCTTCCGATTAAATTATTATTTGACTACAAATAAGCTTTCTGGGACTCAAATATTTACACCTTCACTTCAACCATTACCCGTTGGCATCAAAGCAACCGTTATCAGCAGTAGTAATTGATTTTTTATCTCGCACCAGTGCAGTTAGCTTGCCGACGTGTTACTGCACATCGTGAACAACGACTATGCCGACAGTAGAATGACGACGACACGACGAATCGGCTCCATTGAAGGTGATAAACTGCCATTGATCAATAGGCTTACTAATTGTGGCAACGTGGACTGAAAACGGTAATCTCACCTTACTAACGGTGCAATCTGATTGGTGCACAGAGACAGTGTCGGGAAGTGCCGGAAAATTTAGTACACATTATTACATCAAAGGCTTCCGACTGTAAACGTTTTAGCCGAAGCAGTATTTTCTATAGTCGTGGCCCCCTCTCTTAGTAACAACGTTTTATCATAAGCAGAACAGAGTTACCGAACGTTTATTTTGGAATGTGGAGGGTATGAGATTACAGACAGGCACATTTGGAATGTGGAGCGTATGAGATTACAGACAGGCACATTTGATTACCGCTTAAATTCTGAGACCCGTTGTACCCGTATTTGTAGACGTTAGTTAATTATTCACACGCTGAGGTCAATGCGTCGCTGTAGTAACAACAACACGATAAGAGAGTCGACTGTTGTGTGTATCTGTACGTGTTATCAGAGTGGCCGAGACTATCAGCTGATCAGATCAGTAGCAACGTGCACGTTGTTCGTTACTCCGATTTGTTACACCAAGACTTACATACTTTATGTGCCTGTAAATGTGGTTATCGCAATGAAAGAAACTTAACGGACAAAAGAATAAACTCGAATGACATTACCCAATGTGTCCTGATACTGATAAGCGATAAGCATTATAAAAGTCACCACGCTAATAGCGTCACTCACCTGTACTCGATTCGTACTGTATTGGTAGACGTTTATTTATTATTATCATCTCCCTTCACTGAATATAGAATTAGACGTTATGTGATGGAAGGTCTAAGAAGAATGTGAGAGGTTACACTGAGAGGGCAATGGATTGGACACATTGGAGAAGATTGGTGTTGGGAGCCAGAGCTCACGTTGGGCTGTAGTGCTAACGAAGAAGAAGAAGAAGAAGAAGAAGAAGAAGAAGAAGAAGAAGAAGAAGAAGAAGAAGAAGAAGAAGAAGAAGAAGAAGAAGAAGGTGATGAAGGTGAAGATGAAGAATAATAAGAAGAAATAGTGTTGAATTATCGTTTTCTACGATGTAAAGTTACACGGCGAATTTGTGACGATTTTTTTTCTTTTCTAACAGAGAAGTAGTATACACGTGGTTATTAACAGAACAGTTATTTCAACGGAATCGCAGTGGTACGAAGAAGAAGAACGTGATTTCGTGATTCTTAAATTCGTGCACATCACAGGTTGTAGGTATTCGATCTGTTCTGAGCTGGACTATATCAGATTATTTTTTAAAATACTAGTTTCGTGGCTTGCATGTGGATCTGATTAGCCGCGACCAACGCGAATACGTTTCCGCAGAACATTTATCAGGGTTTTTAAACAGCTTAGTAAAAGTATCAAAAAATTTATAAAAATTTAGCGGACTTTGTAAGAGCTCAATATAAGGTTTTTACGTGTAGTACATTACATTATCATTAATCGGAAATGTGCGATATCAGTTGTACTGGGTATTGTTATGATGTTTAATGGGTTGAGTCATTTTCTGTAATCTGTTGTTTACATTAGATAGATAAACTGTGTTTTGAGAGTTGCGAACAGAATTGTTTATTGAACAGATGATAACCGGACGAGAATTACTTGTTACTCGCAGGGTACGGTTGAGAAATGTGTATGTTTTTGATATATCGATTATTCTGTTTTCAGTCTAATGATTCTCCATGTCTGGAAACAATACCGCGACTCAAATGGCGATGCCTGCAAAACTCTTGTCTCGGTGCTTCCATATTAATAGGACACTACTTCGGCGTCTCAGCTGGTGTGGCCTTAGCGACAGCGTGTCGATTTCGTCGTCCCGATTTCTGAACGCTTTGCATCGACTTATAGCGTTCTGTCGGGTCGTGTTTTGCGTACCGTGCGATTTGTCTCGAATTCATCGTGGCATTTGACCGGGTGCTCAAAACCTCTGAACGATGTCCGATTCAGCGTTCAGTGAACGTATCAATGGCTCACCCACGGAACGGTACTGAACCGACATTTAAATTATGAACTACGATTGTGTCGTTCAGATTGTCGCGCATATGTAATTGGAGTTTCACTTCTTACATAATTGTTTATAAGGATTCGTTTAAATAAATACGTGTTTTAGCATTGAACCCACGCCCAGGCCGATTTCGTAATCGGTCACGACTGTGTTAAACTCACTCGACACAAGTTTAAAATTTACAAATTATACAAATTATTTAAATCGATAACAAAGATTTCAAAGATGGTGATAAAGTACCAAAAACTGTTTTTTTTTCTATTCTGAACACCTACCTTTTTTATATTTTCCTCGTGCGTATGTATTCAGCGAATATGTAATGAGAAAGATGTTTACGAGCGGAAGAACGAAGTTAAATGTAAGGGATGAAACTTGCAAGTGTGAGATAAGCCACTTTGTCATCATCGCGGGTGTAGAAAAACTGACAGAAAATAAATAAGACAACTGCAGAAGAAATTATGATATGAATATAAATCGGTTTTATGACGAAGGTCTTGATAGTGCCATCAGAAATAATTCTGCGGGGGGGGGGGAGATAACGCTCAATAAGAGATCCAGCGTCGTAACTAGGAGCTGCTCCTGGGAGGAAGGATGAGACTAGCTTGAAGCTTGGACTCCCCGTTTTCCGCATCACAAATGGGAAATGCAGGGAGTCTCCCCATATAATTTTATAAATACATTTTATAAAAAATATACGTAAGGGTGCAAATATAGACGTTATTTACAAGATGATGTGTGATTATTAAGAAAACTCTATTTTAATAATTTACAAATATTGTAATTCGTTTTATTTTTACAGTTATTTATAAGCTGTATTTTAACACACGTACCTGGCTTAGAAATAGACATACGTTAAGTGATGATGGAATTTCGCAGAAAATTACGTAGGCTATTGATAAGCCATTGATAAAAGAATTTATATCCGGGCTGTTTGGCTGTGGTCGATTGCTTTGTTCTGTCACTGTCTAAACTTTTCGGCCACCCACCAGAGGCCTTCTTCAGTAGAAAAACGTTTATAAAGCGTTCGACAAAAGGGTGGAGAGTCAACTGTTGCTTTTACCTCGGTTACGGGTACGTTCGGCTCGCCACATTTTTGTCGAACAGTTTATAAACTTTTTTCTACTGTAGAAGGTCTCCGGTGGGTCGCCGAAACGTTTAGACAGTGACAGAACAAAGCAATTGACCACGGCCAAACAGTCCGTATATAAATTCTTTTTTCGCAGAAAATTTTAATAGGTCTGGGAGGATTCACCGCCTCATCACCCTCCCGCAGTAACGCCACTGGCGAGAACTGCGGGTTAACCGAACACATCGCGAACACATCGATAAACTAGTCGCTCGGGTACCCAAATATCCGTATAATCGATCTACCGATGAGTCGCGTTCGGCTGGAGCGCAGACGCACCGACGCGGCGGAATTCTAGAGCGGCCGCGTGTCACGTCCTTTCAGCGATCTCCGTCAGCGACAACAGCGTCAGAGAGCTAGGTGTAACGTATCCACTCTGTGTTAGATTACAATACAGATAAAAATACAGTTGTTTTGAAATTGTTGGCTGTCATGTTGTTGTTGGGAGCTGCCGTTGTAAATTTTGTGCTTCGTTCAGAAGCGATGACATCACTGTAAGCGAGCGAGAACTCTGCCTGCCGCACGACGTGACATAGGCCTATATGTGACCCTTTTACTCAGTCGCTTATGAATACGTATACATAGCCTACGTATCCGCGTTGTACGGTCTGATCCTGATTCTGCGGCTGCCTACGCTTCTGCTGCAGCTAGGTGTGGCGATTTTCGCCCACAGTGACGAAACTTGAAGGCTCAAAATCGTATGTGGGGAATTGGTGGTGGTTTCCTTTCATTTGTGACTATGTTCAAGGCCTCAAACATTTGAAATTCCTTGATAGAAAAAAATTAAAGGTATTCAGCATTCGCTTCAACATAGCCAACCTTTGAAAAAAGATTAAAATAGACGTTGTAGAACTAGCCAGGCGGTGTAGATGCCTTAGGGATACAATTACTTACACAGGTGCTGACGAAAATTTATTAAGCTTTTGGAGAGAGAAGTGGATGGAAAGAAAGGGGATGATACTGAATCTTTTCCTAGTTTGGATACTTTTGTGGCATACTTTAGTAGTCGATAATTTATAATAATATCGAGTATAATATCGAAAATAATCTAGTATGTGGAGAGGAGTTTTAGTGTTATTAATCTTAATAAAAAATCAACATCCCAAGTATATTAGGGGTGAAACACCGGCCTATTGCATAGAAAAAAGTCCATAGCAAGCAAAATAAATCTTGTTTTGACTTCGCTATAATTGGTGCAATGATACCTAAGTGCAAGAAAGTATTTCATAAGTATTCAGTACGTTAGTACTTTCTCTTTTATGATAGTCAAAAAGTCTTTTAATGTTTACGGTATTCTTGTGATAGCATTTAAACATTTAGAATATGAGGCTGTTCGCTTTGCGTGAATCACACATATTTGCGACAGTTGGGGATTTTTATGTCAAAGGGAGGAAATTTAAAGTAGCTATGTGGGGAAAAGACGTTTGATTGACCTGGCAACACTGTAATTTACAGTCCAAATTGATCCCAGGTACGTAAACCGCTCGACTGTTTCCATGTTGTCTTGCACTGTTCATGTTCTTGTTTGACCTGGGAGTGTAGTTTTGCCTGTGCTCGATTGCCATATCCCACATAGTATGGTTGTTTAGTGGTGTAGCCTGTATGTCTACTCGCTCCTGTCACAGACCGACCAAAATTTTGTTGAGTGCATGCTGCAGACTGACATGTGAGTGGCCCTGTCCGGCTAAAACAGCTACCAGCTGTCGTTTGTCTCAGTGGCGATTCGTAATTCGATGGTTAGGGCAAGCATCGCTCTAAGCACAATATTAGAAAGTGTACCTACATAAAATTCCAATGCTAGAAAGTCATTAAAAAATATTCAGGTACGCACTTGTTTGTGTCGCTGTGAGAAAAATATTCATCATGTGTAATTAGTATGAGGATTAAAAAAGTGTCCCACACGGGCACTTGGCTTGGCTTCAAACTTGTAGTCCAAAAGCCAACCTCAAACAGCGACAACCAAAACAATAAAGAGAAAAACGTGGCCATATTTTTTACCGATCCGGGACACTGCTAGCATTCCTATCGGCTTGAAGCACTACTAAATAATGATTGCTTTTGGTGTCTCTGAAAACCAGGTGTGTGGTTTAGCGTCCTACGTAGGTATCAGCAAACCAGCGTACTTTTAGTTTACATTATTATAGGTTTAAGCATTTCTTCTTACTGTAGCCTAATGTAAAAAAGAAGGCTAGATAATGAAAGAGTAGTTATAAAATACTAAATAAATATTAACATTTTTGAAATTATATCAAACTCGTGGTTAGTGCACCGAAGCATTTTTTGAAATGATTGCCTTGGGCGCTGAGCGGTCAGTCAGACGTTAAAACAGCGCACAGAACTGGTAGCGAAGTGGTATTAATGGTTTCATCGAATCAAGTCATCAATATCATTTTAACCGGAAGATACTGTAGATGACAAATACGTCGCTGATTTTCAAAAGATGAGAGATAGAAAGGCGTGACAAACAGTTTTTGGTGACAATGTTGGTTACATAATAATTTATTTACTTTTGCCTGATTTTCTTTGGGCCAGCACTGCTTACGTTGCTTGCTGTGGGGATTCGCCTCTGGTTTTTCTCTTGAAGTGTTAACATGTGGACATATGTTAAATCTATAAAAGTTGTTAATGATTTCTTATAGTGAAGCGTTGCTTTAGAAATCAATGCAATGAAAAGATCGGTGGAGATGGAAAGAACACGAGATTTGTAAAGGAGGGATAACTCAAAGGTTCCATTACATGTTCCCACTAATACTGTTGCAGTTCTCAAACAGTTTCCGTAGCAATTATGTGCAGTCCTGTCAGGATAGGGCGAGAACTGCGTGTAATCTGTCTCTCGTATATTTCATTTGCGTGAAATACAAATTAAGCGAACATTTAAAGTTAGAAAGTTGGATACCCAGACGTTGGAAAAGTTCGGTTACTGACAACAATTGGGGGGGGGGGAGAACTGTATTAACTAACGTCTCTCTCCCGTCGTATTCAACTTTGCTATTAACCTCTCTTGATCCCTGGTTACCACTGAATACTTTCCACTTAATTACTTTAACTAATGCTACTTTCATTTAATAACAAAATTTTGAAAGCTAAAATTTTAGTTTTTAATGCTACGAGATTATTTCAAACACCTGAATTGAATTTGCGATAAAGTTTAATCATTGTATTTAACTTCGTTTCACGACGTTGCAGGTTTGATCTTCTTATTCTTCTTCAACACTACAGCCCAACGTGAGCCCCGGCTTCCAACACCAATCTTGTCCAAACTCTTCCATTGCCATCTCGGTGTAACCCTTCACATCCATTCTTTCTGAGATCTTCTAGCACATCATCCAACCACCTTAACCTAGGCCAGCCCCTCTTTCTGTTTTTATAGACTTGCGCCCTCAAGATTTTCTTTGGCGAACGCTGATCATCCATCCGCTCTAGGTGACCTAGCCATTGTATGCGTTGAGCTTGTATGAATCTTACAATGTCCTCATAATTCAATAGCTCATCTATCTCCTGGTTGTTGTTGTTGTTGTTGTCATCTGTAACCGGGCCATAAACACGCCTCACGATCTTTATTTCAAACCTTCTTAGTGTTACTTGTCCCTTTTTTGTGAATGTCCATGTCTCACCTCCATAAGTAACAACTGGTCTGCTAAGTGTCATATATTTTTATTTTTTGCGACTAATGAGTTTCCTTCTCCATAGTCTGCTATTGGCATTGTATGCTCCGTTTCCTACTTGTATTCCGTCAAGTATTGTCGTGTTTATGGACCCTTCATTATCTATTATGTTACCAGGTACCTGAACTTATTAACTGCACCAAATGAATAATCCTCCGTGGATAAATTATATAGATTTCTTCTCCTTTCTGACGCAGAATTCAGCATGTATTTAGTTTTGCTGATATTTACACCGAGTCCCGTTCCAGGGGATTTTTGATTCAGCTCTTTGTATACCTCAACTAGCCGTTGAGCGGGTTTGATCATGCGTATGAACTCCTTATACAGACAGTTACGTTTCTTGAGATTTTTTCAATTTAGTGGCTTGCAGTCGCGATGTACGTGTTACGATTACAAAAGGTCTGGTGACTTCGTGAATTCATAACTTCAGCTTGGACGTTGAAGACTGTCAGGAACAACATTTTATAATTTATTTTGTTTGCGTCGTTGGGAGGGCAGAAAAGGGCAAACAAAAAATCGCAATAAACGTAACAAGGAAGTTTAATCATGTGCCGAGAGATTTCCCCCAGGGTAGCGTGGTCGGGCGCATCAGACGACGCTCTCACTATGTAAACGATACGGTTATCAAGATACAGCAGAGCCGGTTAAGCAGAACTAATCCGGGCGGATCGGAAACATAACAGAGACGTTTTAATTAAAAGTTTTATTGTTGGTCTCCACTGCTTATTGTTTGTTTTGCTTATTCATTTCCAGCCGCACTGGAAACGGGAAATCGAAATCGTAGCGGATTCAGTTAGTTGCTTAACGAATTTTGTTCATGCAGAAAAGCTCCGAGGTGTCGCTTCACTCCTTTATACCGAAAATGTCGAAATTTGTATCTGTGATTTGTCATTACTACATTCCCTTGCTCTCTTTTACTTAACAGAGTGAAGATTTACTGGCCACAAACATACCCATGTCTGTAGTCCAAAACAGTTTATATATTTTGGTGTGGGCAAAGTGGTCTTAATTGTGACAATTATTGGTTGTTCCCATTAAATCGACAAGACATTAATTACAGTAAGCTGCCTATATACCGACGATATAAAAATTCGTCGGTATATAAGATTCCGAAGAAGAATTCAGCAAGAAATATAGTAATACAAAAGAGAAATATTTTAATAAAATATGTTACTTATGAAATGGTGGAATATAATGTAATAGTGCCAGGTATGAATAATGGAGTGCAGTGGAATAGAAAAACAGTAGTAAAGGCATTGACTAGTTTCTATAAACAAAATTTCAGTGGCGTAAAGACTGTGATCTTTTTTAACCAAATAAAGCCTTAAGGCAGAGCTGTTGCTTTATCTTTAACTTTGTTGAAGTTTATTTAACTGTAGTTGTTGAAAAATGTTCCAGTAAGCGCAGTAGGTTGGGTGTACAGACGGAGAATCTCTCCAAGTTTTTTACTCTTTTATTTGTCGATGTGCCGGTTGTACTTGCTAAGGATGTTGGTGACTTTTCATATAATATGATATGAACGATTGTGAAAGATTTTGAAAAATATGGTTTTGAAATAAATGTTTAGAAAATTCAGTAACAAATGACAAGATCTAATCACTAACAAAGAAACCATAAAAGTAGAAAGGATTGTAATTATTTGGGAGTACTGTTGACTTGTGACGGAGGAGATGAAAAGATGTCTCACCGAAAAGTAGCTAGAGGAAGAACGATAAGTAGAGTGTACTGTATACACGATAATGATGAGTAAAGTGTTACGGAATAAGAACATAACAAATAGGCCTCAAACAGAGATGAGTATGTGTAAGTCGTTAATATGCAGTATAGCTGCTTACGCCTCCGAAGGTTGAACAGTGGATACAAACCTTACAAGAAGAATAGTTCTAATAACTACGTAATGTATTTTTTCGACTTCGAAACACACAATTTTTAATTAAATTTTACTAAAATATTAAACTAAGCCAACTTTGTTTTTTTTACAAGCTTCTTCAGAGGCGTTATCTATAAATATAATGTTCCGTATTAGTTGATACAATGACATGACAATACAATGACAACGACACGTAATGGAAAACAAAGCCCAAAGAATGATAAAAGTTTGGAAATAACTAATGTTTAAGATTTTGTGATATTACTCTTAGATCATGCTAGAACAAGGCACTGTTAAAGAAAGATGACACGTAGAAAAGATAGTATTTTGACAGAACAGAGGAGAGACAAGTGACACGGTATGGACACATGGGAAGGATGGAGGAGCAAAGATTACCCCAAGAAACCGTTTTAAATGGATACCACTTAGAAGAAGGATAAGGTATCACCAGAAAATAGATGGAAAGACGGAGTTAAAACAGCAGTGGATAGATGATAAAGAAAAATGACACTTGAATTGCTGTAAATGGCCAAGTGTGTTATACAAATGTGTGTATAGCTGTGATGTGTATATGTCATCACCAGTGGCGAAGTTACATGGAGGCAATTGAGGCAATGCCTACCCTAAAAAATTCTGTAGAATAAAAATTATAAATACGTATGAATTACATAACGTAAAGATTATACATTGTTACCGCGACTGTCGAATTTATTAGGGCGAAACGTGCTTTACTGAGCGACCGCTAGATGGTGACAGGTGAGACTCGGCATAGCTCGTTTAAAGCGAATGAGGCAACCTGAACTTGCCTCTTCATTTTTTGTATACATTGTATGTAAGCAATGTGCCGGAGTTATAGGGAAGAGAAGGAAGGGGGGATTGTACCGTGCTATACACATGGAGCGTTGAGGCTTGCATCACTTCTGTAGTCCAAACATTCAAGTTAAAGCGCGCTGTGTTGTTTATAAGTGTGTTTATTTTATGCGGTTATTAAAAGTGTCCCTGTTATTCCGCTGAACTAACAGATGATCAAGATTGTTATTTGAATTATTTGTAACATTAAACATATATATAGAAACTAATCAAGTTTAAAAATTTGAAGTTCAATCAGTTGTATTATTGTGTATGACTAATACAAGGATTGTTCAATAGAAACACGTATAGAGCTGTAAAGCATTTTTTATTCAACGATTTTAAAAGAAGTCTCCATTAACATTAAGACATGAGTTCCACTGTTGCACCAACCTGTAGATTCCCTGCTAGTTATAGTAAAATTCTTACGGCTGTTTGTGGAACCATTCGCTTACAGCAAACTCTACCTCAGCGTCCGATTTGAACCACCATCCTTTTAGTGATTCCTTAAAAAAAATTTAAGATAAAATTTTTGCCTACCCATTCATTAACTACTAGCTTCGCCACTGGTCATCACTATCTTTACCTAGCATTAAATAAAAAATGGTTTGTTCCGTTCCCAAGCAGACAGACTGAAGCCGGTCACTCCAACGCTTCTTCCGACGCCCCACACCTCTATGTCCTTTCGGCTTATCATTCAACAGTTGTTTGGAGATGCGGCAGTCATCCATTCGGTTAAGATGTCCGAAACATTTAAGCCGACATTGGGCAGTCCTATCAAGTATGCTCATAATATTCAGTTCCTGCCGTACATATATCTTATGCGATCTTGAAGAGTCCTGAGGAACATTTCGGCCCGCTTGGATACGACTGGCCTGGGATTTCGTTAAAGTCCAGTTCTCGGGTCCATAGAGAAGTTGTGTATATGTACATAAAATATTAATACAAAAAAATTGTTTCCTATGTAGGCGAAAACGCTTTTGTATCAAATGCGATCCTTTCGTTTTCGAAAATTATGACGCGATATGTGTGTAAAACAAAGGGTTGTTCTTCCATCGCAACCCCTGGAACGATTTCACTGGGCAGAGTGCCAAGCGACTGTTGGCTTATTATTTGTGACTGTCATAAGACACCCGCCCAATGGGTTGTGTAACTCGTTTTCCATTTACCGTCTGTTCAACGAATTCATATCATTAAAGACCGTTTTTAACAGGACGTGACGTAATTTTCTCCACGCGTGTTTCAGTACATGATGTGAGCTGACATAGTTTACGTAAATGTTCTAAATGCATTTAATTATATAAGAGAAATAACATTAATTATTTGTGATTGAACATGAATTGGAGAATGCACCAGGTTAACCATTGGCTGTCAGATTTGGGAAGGTACTTACGCCACCTGTACTCAACTCATAGGGCGCGCAGTAGTGCAATATACACAACTGTAACGCGTGTAGTCTATAATTAGTAAAATATAATAATAAGTTGTGTATTTTAATGAAAGTCAATTGAATAGTTTTTAGATAAATGTGTCATGCTCAAACAATATTTAATTATTACATTATTTAAATAAAATGTACAGCACAGTGTTGATACAATTTTCGGCCGGGCTGTTAGGCCGTGGTCCACTATTGACATTGCTTACAAACGTTTCGGCGCCACCATTGGAGGCCATCTTCAGTGTAACAGAACGATCGAGTAATCGCCAAGGTGTTCGCCAATTCACTCCACTACTGAGGTACATATTAAAGGTGGCCTCCAATGGTGGGGCTGAAACGTTTGTAGACCACGGCCTAATAGAGAATAATATCAACAGTGTTGACGCCAGCCGTGAAGGCCTTAGAAGTTCTTTAAAATGTACAGATTAAAAAAAATAATTAATAGATTTAATTACTGAGCCGCAGAACTTGCTTACTATTTGAACGACATACAGATTTTTTTTTTTTCAGAGTTTGAATTTTGGAATAAAATTACTCATATTTCAATGCCACACAGACTTTTGTAATTTTTTCAAAATTTTACTCCCGTTTTTGGCTCATCCGAAGGCCAAAATTGCTATCCCCTGAAGTTAAAAAATTTTCAGAATAAACATTAAATTCTGATTTCGGTTAAAGTCCCCTCTATTCTGATACTCAGGAGGGGTTTGTACAATCTTTACAAATTTTCGTACCATTTTTTGGGCCCTGGTGCCCCAAAATTTTGAAGTTTCCAAAACTGAAGACTATATTCAGAGTTTCATAAAGATTGTCTTAATATGGTACCCGACATTTTTTTGATAATTTTTTCAAAATTTTGCTTGGCAAATGTTTGCCGCAAACTTTACATTCATTTGACATCTTTACACACTAACGCAAAGTTTTAGTTTAAACAAATTCGTATAATTAACACTGTCAGCGTCTGCAGAAGTCAGAGAAAATGTGTGTCAGTTTCATGGTATAGTTTATTTTAAGTTGTAATGAAAGATGTCGTCTTGATTGTTTCATGAGTTTGTTACATTTTAGATATCTATTATATAATACTTATGTTTCCACACTTACCAACATATCGTAGCAAGATCATCATCGTCATCATTATCATCACTACTCCAAGTATTAGACCTCTTCCGGAACCCATCTCCTCCTCGGTCTACCGACAGCTCTCTTCCCGGTAGGATGACAACACAAGGCAGCCACGGGTAGACGGACGTCAGGTAGACGGAAATGTTCACACCATCTCTTTCTGTGGTCTTCAGTCTTCTGGTGCAACAATACAATGTATAATTCGCGTCTAGTATCCTCGTTCCTTTTCCGATCAAGGAGAGAACAATCTTACGTCCCTCTTAGAAATTTCATTTCAGCTGCCTGAATCCTCTGTACGTCCCTTTTACCAAGTGTCCATTTCTCACTAGCATGCAGGAATGTGGGGACAGCCACAGTTTTGTAAAGTTTCATTTGGGTATCCTTCCGTGTTTTATTTTTCAGGTTATGAATCGTTCCATAGATGCGTCTAAATTTCGTTAGCTTTCTATCCAAATCAATATCGGTTCCATACGAGATATCACAACCCAGGTAATTAAAATTGCTAACCTGATCTAAAATCTGATTATTCACGACAATCTTAGTTCTTATAGGATACTTAAGTGCCTTTAAGTATAGGACTAGATGGCCCTTAAATGCTATCGTTTTAGATTTTGTACCAGAGATCTGCAGCCCATAGTCTTGTATGATGCTATTGAACGTAAGTATCGCCCTTTGTAGCCAGTTTTTCTGTTTTCTGTATCGTTACCTTGTCATCTGCATAAAGCAGTGAAATCACATGAATATTTCGCTGAACTGATATTCCCAAGTCAACTTTAGCTGTCCATCGTCGAAATACGTCGTCCGTGTAGGTATTAAAAGTGTCGGTGAAATTGGGCACCGTTGTCTCACACCTTTATTTGTAGGAATATCTTCTAATAATTTGCCGTTCAAATCCACGACAACCGCTGTCTTGTAATATAAGCTCCTAAGCCTTATGTTGCAATTATGGCAGGATTGCAACATAATAATGGCAAACAACGAGTTCTTTATCTTTCAGTTTTTGCAGTTTCATTCACAAGCCCTTCCCGGCCACCTGCAGAACCCTGGCAGAAGGAAATCCTGGCTACGCCTGTGTTATTAAGACCATTGTACGATTAATACAATGCGTATTTTGTAATTTATTTTAAGTGTTGTAATTTTGTTAAAAGTCTCGTCGTACGAACGCCGTTGTCTGTTAACAAAGAGTTTTGTAAATTGATGCTGGAAAACGGATTTCTACAAAACGTATTACAAGTTGTTAGTTTGGCTCGTTGAAGGGATAAGCGCCGTCGTTTATATTCCTCCGCCGTAGGCTGAATAGCGTTTGTCTGCTACGACTGTTTGTACCATATCATACGACAACAGTGATTTTCTCTCCGTTATTGCCCTCAGCGTGAGCATTTCTCCCTCTGTCGATGTTGCTATTGTAACGCTTTCGCGCTTTTACGATTGTTTGTCCCCTTGTTTCGTTCGTCTCGCAGTAGTTCTAACACGAAACCTACACTAAAGAGAGACGAAAGGGTGACGATTAGAGCGTTTTATTGTGCTTGCAAATTTGGATCAAAAATTAATTAAGCTAACAAGCGTTAAAATAAGAGTTTCTTATTTTAAATAAGAAATATACTTTATTTGTTATTTAAATAAATAATAACTTTTAAATGAAATTTCCTTAGTAGGCGCTATGTATTAACGGAAATGTCAATTTCCTCTAAATTAAAACTCAGTGAAAAAGAATCATTTCTTCCATTTCCTTGTTATATAAAAAACAAAATAGGATTTGTATTTTGAAAATTACTTGAAGATGGAATAAACTGGTTTAAAATGATGTTACTAAGGGGGTAGATTTGTGTAATGAACGTTTCTCTAGGGCCGACTTCTGCTGCTTGTGATCGACTTTTTCAGTATTCCAATTTTCGTTACTTACGCTGGAGTTAGTTCAAGCAAGTCCAGTTTTTGTGTTTCAAAAATTATCTGAACGCTCACACGCATAGTAATGGAAAAGGAAAATTAATTAGTACCAGTTTATCATTTAATAAAATAGAAATAACATAATTAGTTTTAAATATTAATTCAGTAACTACTTATACTAATAATTATTCCTACAATAAGTATCAGTTAAGTATTATCATCTTATATTGTTATAACTGAAGTAGGAAGCGAGTTCTGAGTTTTAACTCGACCGTTTGGAATTTGTCTGTCTGTTTGGCGTATGACACACGATAACTTTTGAACGCATCAGCTGATTTTTTGTAAAACTTGGTGCGTGTCCATACATTTACCCTACAGAACCTTATTGTTTTGAGATCGATCCCTTCAAAAATAGGGGGTGGTAGGCGAAAATGTGGGGATCAAAATTGTGAAAAATCGCAAAAGCTCAAGTGGAGTATCAAATTAAAGGAAAATTAAACTACAGTCTAAATATAGTGCTCATTTTTGAAAATTTCAAAATTTTTGAACGTCAGGACCCAAAGGTAAGTGAAAATTGTTATAAAATCGGAAATTCTTGTGGGGTATCAAACAAATTAAAGGGAATTTTAACTGAAATGTGAATTTAGTGTCAAGTTTGGAAATTTCAAAATTTAGGGACGCCAGGATCCAAAAAGTTGGGGTCGAAATTTTAATAAAATCGCAGATTCCATGTGAGGTATCAAATTACAGAGAATTCAGACCAAAATCTGAATATAGTGTACAGTTTTTAGAAATTTCAAAATTTTTGCTGAACCCCAGTGCCCAACAACGTATCAAAAATTTGAAAAAATTGTACAAAAACAGCCTATTATTAGACTAAGTGGAATTTTAACACAAATCCGAATGTTTGGAATTTTTAAGGTTTGTTATATTATCGTCTGCTCTATAATTGTTATTTTACTAAAAAAAATTAATAATGCAAACGGGATTTTCATAGTTTTTCTGATATTTGAAAAATTTGTAATTAAGAAAATTAATCTAATAATATACGTAAATAGTGTATTCTCACGTAGCCTTTCGCGGCCGGTGTCCATTATGTTTCTGAAGTCTTCTTCCGGTATGGATAGGGTCAAAAATGTCTTGTGTCTCAAAAAATGTCTGTCAGAGGCTGTTCGTCACATAGACCTGAGGTTACTCATCGTCATATGAGTGAAACGTCGTAGAATAAATTTTTGACGCGGTTCATACTGGATAAAGACTTCAAAAACATAATATAAATAGTGTACTAATTTAGTCTAATAATATAATTTATCTACTTCGTTGAAAATAGTGCAGCTCAGGAAGCTTATTTGTATATACTGTTGTCTGTTATGTATAAAATAATATGTTAATATTAAATTCGTATTGCATTCATATTTGTTCATTTTTTCTTGTATACCTATATATATTTTTTACATTATTATTATTAATAATAATACAACTTTTTGTACAAGAATATATTTTATTAATTTGTGAATATTACACTGTTTCAATATTATTTAACTATCATCATATTGTATTAAATTCTTATTTTATTAAACATTAAATAAGTAGTCATATAATTTATTTAGCTGAAAATAGTAAAATTGTCGATTGGTAACAGGGATTGATAAACATTAAATACTGCATATTCCAGTAATGGAATTATACGTTACAATCATTTTATTTAGTAAATATCGGTATGGAGAACCATACGTGACTTCTATGTTCTAAGATTTACATTTAAAATCATTTTTGTAATGAAATATTTCCATAGAAACAACTTCTTTCTTCAGCCTTAATCACAGTACTGTGGTCACTAACGTATACCACCTCAAGTTAGCGCACTGATGATGGCAGTCGATGGCACTGCCGAAACGTCTGGTTTTGCAGAAAACATTGGACCACGGCCAAACAGCCCGGGAAGGAATTTTAACAACAAACACTACTTCTTGCTCCCTTCAACTATCATTTTCATTTAAAGAAAATTACCCCCTCCCCCTTCAACTATCCTTTTCATTTACAGATATTTCATCTACTTTTCTACAGTGGATTATTATGACCTTCTTTTCAGGATACTGTATTTACCAAAATTAAGTACTTTACTCTTGTTAAAACATAAAACGTTGCAGGTAAACTACCCCTTCCCCTTAACCGATCTTCACCAAAACAATAAGCATGGAGGCCCTCTACAATTCAGAGACATATGCAAAAAATTATTTGATTCTGTTTGAATTTGCGGCAGTTAACGTTCGCCATAGAGAAAATTCTACAGACACTTTTCGGAAAATGACTTTTCTTCATGTTTTGAGGGTAGTACAATCAGAATCAGCCCTTATCTCGAACACGATTTTTTCGCCATCGCCATACTTCCATTTCCTTATGGAACAAGGAAGTACAAAAGGGGGGGTGCACATTGTTAATAACATGGTGTGTTACACGACAGAAACACGCAATATCGACTTCTTCATTTTCGAAATTAGGGAATGGTGCGTAGTCTCTCAGTGCCATTTGTTGTGCCTGGGGAATCACCGTTCCTTATTCCCAATGTGTATTTGTGTTGGTTATATGGCCAGCGTCGTCGTGTAACAAGTCCTCTTGGCCCGTGCTGCACTATAATGCCTCGGGATCTTATTGTTTACCCCGCGAAGTGCAACCCTGTCTGTCGTACATTGCAGTCGGTTGTAATCGGATGCGAACGAATGTGCGTGAGACACGTATGTAATGCAATCAGTAAATACGGTTGGTTCTACGGTAATCGTTGCTTGTAATATAGGATTAGCGAACGCTATCGCTACCTACTCTGTACTGAACTTGATACGTGCAATATTGTGCATACTTGACGACTAGCTGAATAAATATGATTATTGTATACAATAACGTGATTATGTGTACACTATCATCTCTCTCTCTCACACACACAGACACGTGCACATTACAAGTGGAGTGAACGCAGCTTAGTATTAATTTACTCACGCCTTCTGACTGCATTACATTACAGTTTCTCAGGTCACATTTATGTTAGTGACTAAGAAGTCTAGCTGGTGGTAGCACTGTACACATACATACAATATGTCCGTATTATAGTCTATAATATGTAATAGTCAGTGATATTATTTAATGTTAGACGTGATCCATAATAAACGACGGTTTGTGTTTATCCACGCTGTCCGATTTCATTAGAAGTAAGATTAAACTTCTTGCACACCTATTCTTGTCGGTAGATTATGGTTTGACGGTGATGGTACATTAGTCACGTAACCACTGTTCGTTCACAGCGGCTTGCGTCGTGTTGGTTGCGAGCCACTCGTCGCGATTTCTCGGTTTTCGTGAAATCGTTGAGCTTAGCATCAGCCAAAAGAGTCTGCATTAAATAGTCGTTGGCTTGCCTAAACTACTGTTCGTTCAAACACATATTCGCGCACGCCAGGCTCATACTGCCAGAAGTGCCTACTCCTGGCATGATTAAGATCATTCTCGATGAGTTGTTTTGCCATTTTAGTATTTACAAGGTTGGTAAAATGCAACTACATGTTAGCCTGTTAAACAGTGTGGCACGAATTACGTCTCCACAGTGTCGTATAACTCGAGCGCTCAGAACGTTTACATGTAGAGCCACGTTGATCTGATAAAGTGTTCTTCAAAGTGCGCCACTTACTGACACCGTCTCTGTGCGCCAATCAGATTGTAACTTTAGTAAGCCGAGATTAACCGTTTTAATTCCGCGTTGCCATAATGTGCTCCACGCAGCTTATGGAGCTGACCTGCCGTATCGTCGTCATCCTGCTGTTAGTATAGCCGTTGTTTGACGGTGTGCAGTAACTTGTCAACAACGTAACTACACTGATGGGAGATGAAAAATTAATTTCCACTTGCTTTAATGTCGACGGTGTAGATTAATTTATTGCATTTGTTTGGTTCTTTTAAGTTGTTTGTGTGTAAATAATAATATGCTTTTGTATTCGAGAAAAATCATATAGATCTACTAACAGTAGTAATGTAGATGGTTTTTCAAACATAATGGTAATTATAATGTTCAGAGTGGAATGTTGTAATGGTTACCTCTCGTTACATGCCATTGCTCTTCCACATGTTTGAGTCTTTCGCTTTATTCGGTTTTGCGAGTGATGAGGCCATTAAGTGATAACGCTCATTGATTTGCAAAATATGTGTCATCGCCTTCAGTGTGAAATGTATAAAAATGCCTAATCGGAGAGACAAATTGGTTGCCAAAGACGATTAGAAAAAAGCGATGTGGGTAAATACCAAGAAAGATAGCCAGGCGTACACAGATATGGATAACAACTAGGTCCTATAACAGTATTTTATCAGCATATCTTATTATGATCACCAGCATGATCATATAATGATTCACGATTCGACGATAAGACACATTGGCTTACCTTAGCAGATTTTAGTGGTTAATCGTTGACGGTGTGTCTGAAATTTCGTTGGTTCTATTGGGCTGTCCGTATCTGAACAGCGGCACAGTTCACGTAGAACACATGAAACGGAGACATTCTTTGAGTTGGCTGAGCAGCCCCTCATGATACACGCTAGGCCATGAATCGCCATAGAGCTCACTTTATTGCCCAAACAGATTGCACTGATAATTCTTATTATTCGTCTATCCTCTTTCAACTTACTCTCCTTTATTCCAGTGATATGTACATTAAACCTTCCGTAATTCTTTCTGGAGACATACGCATTGTATGGTCCTTATGGTTGTCTTTATAATTTGTTCCTATTTCTGTTATTCTTGTCTTATATCGTCATATCCTATGTTTTTTAATCTTTTACAATATTTCAACGCTCTAGCAAAGCTGATCTCTGATGATTTCAATTATCGATAAACTAGTTTTCTTCGATGGATGGTTTAGTCCATCCATAAAAGTAAAAGTAGTAGGAACTGAAATTCGTTCATAAAACGTCATTAGAGTAACATTCATGGGTTTTCGCTTGAGGACTTCGCCGTATAATATCACATATCCTCTAAAGCCGTCAATTTGATTGAGGACGTCTTTGTCCTTTTCATAACTTCTGTCATTGCCTTAGATATCTATTACTTGATATCTGTAGTGCTACCTATTCTATTGTTTGATATCATTGACAAGACGTACTAAGTCCATATTTTGTGCCCAAAAACCAGTGGTCATGGCTTCGATAACCAACACACTACTGATGTATTTCTTACAGCCAGTGGCAATTTATCTGAAATGTTTGAATTATAAGTTCGTCATTCGCAAATACCAAAGTAATTAAAAATCAAGCAACGATAAGTGTGTAAATAGTATTTAGTTTGTTGAATAACTGAAATGAATTTATTGATAAAATCTTGTATCACAGTCTGTAGCATATCATTTCGAGAAATGGGATACCATACTCAAAGATCTGTCCTGATAAAAGCCTGAAGAGCAAAAGGTATTATTACGGCAGTATTATCGTAAACAAATGTCACCGTTTGTGAGATATAATTTCTTACTTCAACCATGTTTTTTTTTTCTTTTTTATACCTATATTTACATCTGAAATCCGAGTCAGAAAATAAAGTAGGCATTTTGACAAGGTCAGTCGGACTGGGAGACGTCAAGTTCTCTCTCTAGGCAGCAACACAGCGCCACATGCTACCATAGCGTTTGTGTTTATGAGTCATTAAACGTAGCTGCATTTCAAACGATCGCGGCCTTGGCGCTGCACTTACAAAGCTCGGCTCTATTCCAGATGAAGAATACAACTCCTTATGACCCGGCAGCGTCGACGCCGGATACTTCCGTCGGCGCTCCTCCAATCCACACCGTCACTTATACTTACGTCACCCGTTAAAAATATACTCGGCCCCGCCATGTATTCAATTAGTATTTATAAAAAAGACTAATGAATATTCATACCGGTCAGTCGGTTGAGCTATTAAAAACATTTTTAAACCCGTATAAGTGGTGTTGTTTTTTTATTCCGGTTGATTACGAATACATTTTTTCGTTTTATTATAGCGGTGGTGTTGGAATATTACAGGGTCAGTCGATCGTTGTGCGAGTACAACAGGATTAATTAAAAAGTTTTTAAGGTTAACTTTTGGGAGTGGATTGATTGGAGGGTTTGTCGACAGTCAAGTCCAGCATATTTAGGTCCTGTAACGTCAGTCTTCCATGTTTTGGTTCGCATTGTTATATTTTCAGTTTAGGTTCAAGGGCGCTTTAGTATGTAAAGGTTGTTGGCGAATACAGACAACTGTTAAAACACTTACTTGTTCCTGTTGCGTCGTAATTTAATATATACGTACGGTCTGACGCTCAGTCGATTCGTTACTGTAAATCTGTTTACAAATTGTTAATTGTTATAAAGATAAGTAGATACAATTTAAAATTCCGTATGGAAAACGGTAGCGAAAGTCATAATGGCTTGCAAGATGTGGTAATACGAAACAGGAGAAGACTGACAAGAGTACAAAGCTTATCCCCTTTCATAAACATAAGATCCTAGGGCGACCGAGAAACTTTCAGCATCTTGAACGATTCGAGTCTTTGATTCGATTCGATTATAGGCACCCTCTACATTGATTTTCGATTTTATTCTCAATACTGTCTTAATGTAAAAAGGACACTTTCAGTACGCATGAAATCGGTGTCAGGTGAGCAGTCGTTAGTTGGCTGGACATTTTACTGCAGGGCGTTCATCGTCTGTCGTGTCGCGCACAGTTTTCTACTTATTTTGACTTTAAGTAGTTTTAAGTAACTTTAGAAAACACAAGTAATGTATAATTTCAACATAAATGTTTGTAACTAATACGTCCAGTAATATCCTATGCATCAGCCACCATCCTATACAGCAGCAACTCAAAGAAAACGACAACCTATAGAAAAGACTGTATTACGGAGGGTACTAGGCAAGACAAGGTGAGATAGGTTGCCAAACAGTAGTATAAGAGAAACGTGTAATGTAACAGATATTAATTCTTGGATTGCAGAAAGATAAAGGATATGGAATTAACATCGTATATTAAGAATGGATGACACAAGGCTAGTGAAAAAGCCAGGAGATAGCCAACAAAACACCAAGAGGAGCGTTGGTCGACCAAGGAAGAGGTGAAGTGACAGCATGTAGGACCGTTGTCATAGAACTGGACTGAATCCTAACAAGGAAGTTAAAGAAGAAGAAGATGTTTGTAAATTGAAATGGTGGTGGTTTGGTGGTCTCTTTTGTCTACCACCAACAGGTATAGGCTGGAAGCATTCCAGTCTCGAACCCTCCGCTTCTTTTCGGAGTCCCCCTTGGTTTGTGAGGAACGACGCGATTCGACGGAGTCTCTGCGTTCCTACCTTGTCTGCCTTTGTCCGGTTGCCGGCTGTAACTCCCTTTGTTGCAGCCTCGACCTCAAACTAAGAAACGAATTAAGAAACGACAAGAACGTTTGAAAACATCGTAGCTGTCGCAAAAATTGCAGTGCCGGGGGGGGGGGATTCAATACACTCATTCCTCTCTGGATGATCACACAAACACAGTAACCTTAGAGACAGATTTCTGGAGGATATGTCGCATGCACACAAAGGCCGTTGACTCTGTCAACTACTCTTTGCGACGTTTAGACTTCACCGTATTTCATCCGTTGTCAGGTTAGTTGTCGTATTCTACATTTTGTTAAGTTTTAGGGACTAGCACAAATACCAGTATATTTTCGACAACTGCGATACATATTTGATTTCTTGTAACTACTGACACTCAATACGCTCTTTATTACGTGTACCGCGAAAAAACCAATGGAAAGAATGTGGACTATGACCCTTAAAGACTACGACGAACGACGAACTTAGGCCTACAACATAGAAGAAGAAGAAGAAGAAGTAAAGAACCGACTGATCATGTTGTAAATACGAACTATATAAACTGCAGTCAGCCTACTGCTAATTCTAGGAATATAAACACAGTTCAATAATAAGATATAAATAATTTTATTGCTTTTTAGAAGCGATTAACAATATATTAAATTGATTGGGTCAAAGTTAAAAAAAAATTAATTTTGCTCAGAAATTCTTCGTATTTTTAAATTAAATTTTATTTTCGTTAAACCTCGGCTGTCTTTATGTAATTTATTTTTTGGAATTGGACGTAATATTTTATAATTGTAGGGTCACACACACTCTGTTGTGTGCTATGTATTTCAAAACTTGCGTTGTAAGATCATTTCGCTTTCTTATCGTGTAAATCTGTAGTAAATTATAGTAAATAAACCAATAAATCATTGATTGAACATTATACTGTTTCTTCTGCATTTAACTGAGATTCTGATTATTCTGTTTGATAGCCTGTTACGAAAACTTAGTTGCTATAAAAAAGAGGAGGTTATCAGTCCTTGTCGGCAAGGCTTACAACATTCCGTTACCTGCCGATTTTTCACACGCTCTGTTGATCATTCGCATTTAACATCGCGAACGCCAGGTATTATGTTATCGACTTATCTCTTTGAGGTTTCTCGTCTAGCGTCTCTGGTTTCATTAAGATATCGTTCGTACATTATTATACTCGTAAAACGTATCCTTTCGTCAGTAGTTCTTCCAGGAAAGAACTGAAAGTCCTTCTCAGACCTTCCTACATTTCGTTACATACTAATGGAGATTTTTTAACTTCTCAGAGGACGTAACATTCAATTAAAAGTTGTTATTTATAGACGGAGTTACGTAGATGTGGATAAAATCGATAAGACATAGTTTTAACAAGAGCCCTAGTAACTTGTTGAAGCGGTATTTTGTCTTTGAAGACTGGATGACGAAAGTAGTGGTAGACTACTGTTTGGAGCAGGGCACGGGATTTCCAGTATTTGGGATGTAATATTTCTTGCGATCCATACAGCGATGTGGAGAACAGGTTGAGTAAACTTAGATCCATCAGTGGGACGATTCAAAAAACATTAAAAAAATAAAGTTATACCAGAAACCAAAATTAAATTTTATTACGTTACTCTTCTGTATTGTGCAGAGTCATGGATCACAGTGAATAAATAAAATCACCGCGACGAAAATGAGGTTTTTAAGAATGGCGAAATGGTGCTCACGATTAGATAAACTTTGTAATGAGTATGTACGGATGAGCTTAAAGGATTGTTTGAAAAAGTTGATGAATATAAGTTCGTCACATGGAAAAGGCATCTAGTCTAAAGGCCCGTATATTTTTATGTTCCACTAAGTAGTCGTACACACTGGTCATGGACTCTGTTAAGTCGAGTAACCCATTCCAAGATTGTGGTAACCAATCCCTTTGGCGGAATGGGTCGGCGAGCGAACGGGTGATGGGGGGGGGTCGCAGATTTGCATCTACCAGGACGGTGTTTGTTGGCAGTAGGATAGACACCTCATGTGGCGCATACAAAGCTGACTTAGAAGTCTTATTACGTGGGTAGACAGGCCTCATAAGCCATGGTGAAGGCAACCTGTCCAAGGGAAGGAGACCCTGAAATGAAAACCCCGCTCCTCCAGGTTGGGGGTTATACGATGGGTTGGTATCCCATATATGTAAAAATTACAGTACTCATAAGTTTATTAGGTAAATCCGATAAACCCGGAACAGGTTACCAAGGCCTAATCCTTGTTGGGAAAGAAGAGACAAAGTAGTCGTAAGGCCCAGAAAACGATGGTCTGATTTATAGTTCAGCTTAAAATATGTAAAAATAATAACAATTTAAATTCACAATGTATACTAGGCTTTTGAAACCGGAACAGGTATCCACACCTACTCCAGGACGAAGTAGCAGTAGTAGTAGAACAAGAAGAAGAAGAAGAAGAAGAAGAAGAATGACGGGAGAAGAGCAAAACGTATGTGGTTGGATTAAAGCAGGTGTTCGTTCACACTTCTGTAGATCAAGGCTCGACTTGGGTTGTTGAACCCCTGGTTGTCACTCACTAGCGAAGAGTAAAATATTGCCCGTGATCGGATTGGAAACACCGTCGTGAATATTTTAATATAAACAGTTAACCGTGCAATAAGTCTGCAATTTAACAATTAAACAGTTATGGGACTGCAAGTGGTGTGTGTCTACAATAATTCGACAATTATCAGGATCCGGCCGTTGTCGGTGCAATGGCAATGGCAGTGGCGTTTGGCGCGGTTAAATAATCATTCGGGCAGTGATTTCGATTCCGCATTCTGGCTAAATAATTAGCCGCGGCTAACAATGTGACGAACATTACGTACGTTGAACTCTTCTTCGGCCGAGGATACTCGTCGTTGATTGGATACAATTTTCGTACGTCTTGTGAAGGGCAATGCACTTTTTATTTTGTTTTCCTAGTTGTTATCTTGAAGTGTAAGTTTTTTTTAGACTTGGTGAAGTAGATGGGTGTAATATAGTATACAGAGAGAAGCTGTGTAAGCCGGGCGGCCGGCCTCTTTGTAGATATAATTGGGGTGTAGGAACGAGCCAGCCCTATCTCAAGTAGATTACATAATGAGTACGTTGTTGTGTTGTACTGCTTGCTGCGACTCCGAACTTTGTGCGGTGTTAAAAGCAAGAAATAAAACTAAATAAACAAAAAAAGAATAAAAAACAAGTATTGCTAACAGAATTTTATGTTGAGTCTAGTCTCTATTTAGTCATATAAAGGGCTAAAATTGTAGAAACGTTTTTCCGCTCTTCATTGATCTGTCAGTCGTCCAAATTTTTCTCTTAAATAGCTAATAGCGGCCTATCTGATGGTTGGCCTACCTACCGTTTTAACGTTTATGTTTCTTGAACTGAAGTTGGTCTTAGAAAGCAAATTTTTGTTCTAAAGTTAAACACTAGTATGCTCTCTGAGCTGAAGAACTCGCTTACCGTTTTGAACGAAGTTATATTATTATTATTATTATTATTATTACAAAAATTTCAGTGTCATATAGTTTCTCGATTATGGTAAAACTACAAAAAGCCCGATGTCTCTACTATTTCTTCAGTAATATAAGAATTAACATAAGCATACAATAAACACTGAACATTCGAAACATTCGCATTTGACAGCGGAAGTTGAACTTGACGAATGTTTGAACGGTTAAACGTTGCAGTTTTACGTCGTTTGTATACGTTACAATACGAAACTCATTTATAGTGACTCAACTATATCATTAGAAGTGAGTCATTTAGTCCAACGAATGCCCGAAACGGGTATGAAAACAAGGTTCGAATAGCCTCCAAGGAAAAGCTGGAGGGAAGGTATAACAAGAATATGCAGGAAAGAAACCTTGATGATGACTTTATGGACGGACCGAGAAAGGTGAAGACTGAAAATCATAAAACTGAGAGAATTTGTGAACCGATCTGTGAAATAAGAAATTGTAAGATCGTGAACACACTTGTGTTTCATTGTTTTAAACTAAGATGTTAAACAAAAATTTATAAAATAAATTCACAAAAATTCAAGCATTTTGTAGATTTAATAATCTAAAGAATATTTATTAAAAAACGTAGTGAGAGAGAGAAAGGGGAGGGAGGGGGAAAGAGAGTGTGTGAGTGAGGAGGTTGAAGTGAGAGAACCTTGACATTAGCGTATCAAGTGGTTTAAAATGTGAAGTTTTCGGAGAAATCTCTATAGGAGTTATCTCTGTTATCACAGGCGGACTCGTCTGATTAGACAACAGGAAGTAATAATTTAACGGCCCCCCCCTCAAAAAAAAGAAAGAACTAAGTTTAACGACAGAGCGCACTTTATCTTACTTTTGAGTGTTTGTTCATCGTTTTGAAGTAAAATGTTTAAAAATAAACCTGCCTTGAAATGTTTGTCTGGATTTTAAAGGCTAATTGTCGTGAGATTAGTTTATTTTAAAAATAGCGCGAAGAGAAAGCATGTTATGCTTTGTTTAAACTATACGAAGTAATTAGTAAAGAAGTTTAATTAGTTATTTTATTAATCTCTTAATTATAAGAGAAAATGAAGTAGGTATGCTATTACGTTTCACCAAATATACGAGTTTCTTGTTTTGTTACACTGAATTATGCATTGTATCAAGCGGAGCTAGTATAAATAAAGAAAAAATGAATCGTTTCATAATATGTGTTTATTTTTACTTCTTATGTATAGTTGTTATACTCGTATAGCTATTTTAGACAGGACATAACCACATTGTTCCACCGTAATTAATGTAAAATGTTGATTTAAGAGATCATTAAATCTAGTTTCTCAGGTGAGTATTAAGTGAGGTGAGTGTGGCCTCAGGGGCAGTAAGGGGGGCGGCATTGTGGAAACGTGGTGGGCGATAAAAAGATACTAAAAATATTGTGGTCGCATAAACATTTTTGGCTAACGAATTTTATGGCAAATTAATTATTTAACTTTTATAAGTATCCTTTTACACGTTAATCTGTTTCAATTCAGCATGATGTTATCTTGGAAATTTCTTATGGCCAAATCAAACAAATGTACCTTCAACTCGTACAAATGTACGAGGTTACTGTCTCATTCATGGAGCGGCGAACAACAGTACCTATTTAGATTTGTTAACCAATAATACGCCACCAACAACGAAGAAGTGTCTTGTTCTTTACTATTTTCTTTTAATAAATGTCTTTAGAAATATTGTTATTATTATTATTAGTAAGTTCCCTGAGCTACAGAACTCGTTCACTATTTTAAACAAAACACATTTATTATTGGGTAAAAAATTCAATCCGTAGTTCCACAAATATTTGTAGGCCTATATCTAATGGTTTTCACAAATATACATAACTGATAACGATATGTAAAGTTTACAAATCTTTTTTAAAAAGTGTGTCCAAAATTTTCAAGTGGTGTTGACAGATATTAATTTTGTCAAATTATCAATGTTACCGTTGTTTTATTTTGCATAACATTCCTCATAACTGGACTTTTACATTCCATACATTACATTCCTCCACTTAGACTTTTACACTATTCTTCAAATTTTTAGCTACATTTTTGGCCCGTGCTGTCCCTAAAGTTAAACAATTTGCATAGCGAACGCCATATTCGGATTTTGGGTTAAAATTCCCTTTAGTATGACGCCCGGCTAGATTTTTGAACGTTTTTCAAATTTTTGACACCTTTTTTGGGCGTTGGAGTCGTAAAATTTAGAAATTTAGAAAACTTTACACTGTATTTAGATTTTGCTTAACATTTTCTGTTTAATTTGATACTCTGCATGGTTTCTGTAATTTTATCAATATTTTAATCCACTTTTGTGGGCTGTGGTGTCCCAAACTTTGAAATTTTCAAAAATGAACACTATATGTGATTTTGGTTAATTTACTTTAATCTGATAACCCAAATGCGTCTTTGCGTTTTTTTCAAAATTTTGACTCCTCATATTTTTGCCTCCTCTACTTTTTTAAGGGTGATCGTTCTAAAGAAACAATAGAGGTCTGTGGGGTAAAAGTTTCACGCAGGTTAACTTTCCAAAACTTAACACTACATTCTGATGTTAGTTAAAATCCTGTTAAATTTGATACCCCATATGAATTTTTGTGATTTTGTCAGATTTTTCACCTACTTTTTGGGTCATGGCGTGCAACAATTTTGAAATTTTCAAAAACGAACATTGTATTCAGACTGTGGTATAAACCTTTTAATGTGACCACGGGCACATTGGCTTTTGCGATTTTTTCAACTCCAAATTTTTATCTCTGTCCCGTTTATTCTTGGAGGGATCAATCTTAAAAACAATAAAATTCTGTAGAGTAAACGTATGGATACGCGTGGCAGGTTTTATGAAAATCGATTGATGCGTTCAAAAATTATTGAGAGATATACCTCAAATAGATAGACAGACAAATGCCAAACAGTCGAGTTAAAACTAAGAACTCGTGCATACAGGCCTATTTAACCAACTTTATTTTCAAATAAGCTTTTTTTGGCATTCAAAATTACACAAACCGCATCGATATTTTGGTGAAATAAAAAAATATTAACAATTAACGCTTACAATTTTTATTGTTAGGTGAAGTAAAGCTTTCCCGAGGGGGCGCTTGAAAAATTGTTTCTGAAATAAAGAGTGGTGGGCGAAAAATGTCTCTTCTTCGTCACCTCAAGTTATAGGCTCTTCTGCCTTCACTGAAGCCATCTCTTCCTTGGTGTACCTATATCTCGCCTTCCTTGAGGTCTGTATCTTATTAGTTGTTTAGGTAGTCGCATATCTTCCATTCTCTCGATACGCTGCTTCCATTTTATTTGTCCTTCCCTTAGTCTGCTGGTCATAGAATATACATTTAACTCGGATGTTATACATTCATTTCGTATTTGATCTCTAAGGGTGCAACCTTTAGTTTTTCTCAAGAGTTTCTTTCACTTGTTTGTATTCTTCGCTTACAATTTCTCGTCATCGTGCAAGTTTCACTTCCATAAGTTAAAACAGGTGTTGCCATTACTTTATATAATTGTATCTTATTATCTTTTCTTGTCTTATTTTCAAGTGTTCTATGTGTAGTACCACATGTCGTTTGAAATCTATTTATTGTTATATCGATGTCGTTGTCATGCTCGTAAGTTACATAGCACCCTAGAAAATTGAAATGAGATATATGTTATTTAGACTGATTGTAGGCGAAAAATGTTTGAGCATCGATTAGTAAATTTTACGTAGGCGCGTAAGTTAAACCAATAGAAGTTACTGTTGTCTGAGTGTCGTATGAACTTAACATTGGACTACCTGTAATACCATACATTCTACTCGCATCAACGCGGTAGTGTGTAAACCGGCTTTTAAGCGTTCAGTAATAACTTATATTTTGTTATTCACGGTAAAACGATTAAACAGCATATTAGCATACAAATGACGCGCCATTTTTGCAGCTCGTAAACGTACGATTCCAGTGAGTTGTTGTTTTCGTGTCAGTCTAATTTTAATGTTTTTTTTTACGTGAGGTCGTAAAAGTCGCATTAAAAGCAATTACTTAACAATAATTTTTTTCGCCACGTACCGTGTACAGCTTCAAAGGTTAGAAGGCGTAATAACTTTTTCCTTAATGAAGTTTGAGGTTACTTAATTTCAATAAATAATTCATTCGAATAATGTGTGCTCGTTTTATGGCAAAACAATTTTAAAATACGTTTTGGTAGATTTTACGATATGCTGTAGTTTTAGGTTTTACAACATACAAAATATTTACTGCAATTTTTCACAATTAAAATTAATACAACCGCCGCCCTTAAGGAGTAAGCATGTTGCATATATATTTTTGGCAGATTGTAAATGTAAATACGCGTATTTTTCCTGTTACAATGTTTGTCAATTCTTTAGAAGCTTTTAAAATTATGTTTTAAGTTGTAGCTTTACTTTCTTTATGATATAAGTACTCAGATTCAGAAGTTGAGTTTTACTTTTTTTATTCGAGATTAGATTTAAGATTTTTTACTTTTCGTAAGATCCAATTAAGTTTCTCGAATAACTCGATTTTTGACAGAGAAGAGCCGATGGCTGCGTCTACACGTTCATTCGTTGTAGATAAAGCATTACTGTTGAACCTTTCAGTGGGGTTCATTACCGAGTTATCACATTACAGGAATTCATCGTATCGAATTAAAGAATTACTTTACATGTTTTTTTCTTTTAGGAATTCGCTATACAAACTTATTGTGTGTAGTAGACATTAAATGGCTCCACCATGAGGTTTGATCAATCAGTTCTTGCGATTTTTGTTTATTTGAAAATTAGCGTTTATATTTATCAATATCTATTCGTTTATTGTCCCCTTTCAAAAGAGTCTCCATCCGATAAAATGGACTTACGACAGCGTTTTTTCAGTCTTCAAAACATTTCTGGAATGGTCTTCAAAACATTTCCGGTTTAGCCTTGAGCTCGCTTAGCTGTTTTTGTTTTATATCTTCAAAAGAAACTATGTCCTGTTATAATTTTTTTTTAATTTTCTGTAAGCTTTTTTTTGGGTCGAATAAGGTGGCCGCGGTGAGACATTTAAAGCCAAGTTTCTTGAATAAGCAATGACGTTTTAGATGTAATGATTGCTTTATCGTGATGCAAATTCCATAAATTATCCTTCTTTAAATCTGGCCGTTTTCTATTAACAGAGTTTGGCGAACTTATGTATGCGCCGGCCTTGCTGCGTCATTCTTTATCGGACTTTATTGGACGATTAGTCATATTCCCGAAGATTAGCAGATGCCAGAGGTAGTCACCATATTCAAGAAAGGAGATCGTAATGACTCTGATAACTATTATCAGACGTAAAGGTCAGCCTTTTTAATACATCTTACAAATTGTATGCAACTATTCTAGCTAAAATGGTTGGACCATCTTAACAGAATGGATGACTACCGCATCCTCAAACAGCTGCTGAATAAGCCGAGAGGACGGAGAGGTGTGGGACATACAAACCGTTTTTGGTTTAATCCTTGCTGAACGTGATTAATGATGAAGGTTTGTGAGGTTTGTCACGTGAATATGTTGGTAACCTACGCTTCTTATTTTCCAGTTCGTCTTCGATCGAATGGTTAGTTTCTCGACAGCATCTCGTCAAATGACATGTGACACGAAGCTCAATACCTACACTGAATAGTTGAATTAATAAAAAAAAAATTGATATTCTTATCGCGTGGTAGGGAATAATAATGTTACGGTACGTATGAATATAATGCGAGGTTAGATTTAGTATTAGGTTTTAGTTCGGACTATGTATGTAGGGTACGAAAACGCGAATACAAGAATGAGTTACAGGGTAGCAAAAAATCGAGTAATTTGTTTTTGCTCGAAATACGCGTACGTACAAGCAATACGACGAGACGTTGTTTCAGACACGTACGTAGAAACGGAACCTGGTGAACTCTTGGTCGACGCGTCATCTCATACCCACCCGGGGCGCACACATGTTTGCGAGTTGTGTAGCCTGCCTACACGGAACAAAAACTACCGGCTATAAACTGTAAACAGGCCATTGACTTGTGCTGGCTATGTAGCTGACAGTAAGTGCTCTGTGTGTGTGTGTGTGTGTATTACGGCAACGATGTAATGCAGACACTAACCCATCCCAAAGGGCTTATGTCGCGCCCTTACGGCTCCAGCGGTTGTCTCTCATCCTCTCGCGCTCCAGTTCAAAATCCCAACTTTTCCCTAAACGTTGTTGTTGCAGGACTGAAAAATAATCTCTGAAAACTATTGCGAAAGTTAACCACAGTATTCACTTTGTATGAAAATCCAAGCATCCTGATATTTGTACAGTAAGTTAGTTGTACATTATTGTGAATACGTTACAAATATATTTTTTGACTTATACATTATCTGCCTTGTAGCTTTTGTCTTATTTTTGCAATCGTATTAAAAGTGCTAGAAATAAACATTATTTTTTATATGATGGTTTGCATCTTTTAGACGTGCAGATGAACAGCTTCTTAAATCATACGTCATCTATTGTCGTAACACAAAATCGTTTGTTTTGGAATAATTTTCTAATATTGAAAATGAACTGAATGTGTAGCTAGTAACCTTCTGAGCTGCAGAACTCGCTTCCTATTTTGAACAAAGTACATTTATTATTAGATAATTTTTCAGTTATCAGAAAAAACTACGAAAACACCGATTAGACTACTATTTTTGGTTTATTAAAGTAACTATTGTGGAGGAATCGTGCAATAAACATTAAAAATTCCAAACATTCGAATTTTTGTTAAATTTCCGCTTAGCTGACACCCGGCTGGATCTTTATTTTTGATCCTTTTGTGGGCCGGGTGTCGTAACATTTTGAAATTTCCTAAATTACACACTGTATTCACATTGTGGTTGACATTCTCTTTAAATTTGTACCCCACATGGATTTATGCGATTTTATCAAACTTTTGGCCCATTTTTGGGTCCTGGGGTCCCAAAATTTTGAAATTTCTAAAAGTTAACACTACGTTCAGACGTTAGTCCAAATTCTCTTTAATTTGATACCCTGACGTCCAAACATTTTGAAGTTTTTTCAGAAATAACACTAAATTCAGATTTTGGTTAAAATTCCCTTTAATTTGATACCTCCACATGGGCTTTTGTGAATTTTTTACAATTTTTAATTGTTAAAAATTCTTAACAAGCAATGAAGTGCGTCCAGGCGCATTACCGGGCTGGAATTTTCATAAATTAATCTTCCGTAAATCTGGCCGTTTTCTTCGAATAGCTTTATACAGATGGCGTAAAATGTCCGAATAGTAGACTACTCTTTATTTACCACTTCGCCTAGCATGAAATGTCGTGGAACACAAAACCATAATCTTTATCTGACAACCACAATCTTCTACTTATTTACAGGAGTGTTTGAAGCTTGTAAACCGCTTGTTCATGCACAGTAGTCTTGCCAGAAGCCTTCTGAACACGTTTACCAGGACAGAACTGTTTATCTCACAGTTTACACAAAATTTAATCCATGTTTTCCAACCTTGCATTGTAGAATGACAAAAAAATCGCTTAATACACCTAAGAACGACTTACTCAATTAGATGTGAAACCTAAACTATGCATCAAATAGGCCTAAAAGTTTAGACGAATGTCACTAGCAAGTGTACCAACATCGCATAAAAACAGTTTTTTAATCGGACACTTGTAACGGTGGAAATTGCATAATTGCACGAACTTTTTGATAAAACCTCGTAGTTTAAGAATTTCCATCTTGATGAATTGATGTCGATCCGAGAACCGTTTGGAAACGTGAAATTTGAAATCAGTCTGATTACTAATTTTCAGATTCCGCGCACACGAAGTGAGTATTTTTTAATTCAAGAAATGTGCAAAAATAAAAGAAACAGACGATCAGTAGCAAAAATTTACCAGCAAATAAATCGACTCTCGCGGTAACACCGTCAGTGATTCCTGTTAACCGGCGTTAGTTATGGTCACGCCTCCTTCATTAACGGGGCGACTTAAAACCGTGGTCGTGACGTAGTAGTGAAGGGGTTAGAGGGTAATTAGTGCTGTGTTGTTATACCGAAGGTGTGTTCCGTGCCGGTTGAAACATCCGCAGAAACCTTGTGAAAGGTAGGATAAACGTTGATGTTCGATATATATAATTATAAACGTATTATCATTCTTTCTTTTCAGAATACCTTACAGTCTGCAGGCTACAGGGGTGCGGTAATATTTCTGTAATTGTTAAGTATTGTTCCAGTAAAGTACAGTTTTGTAACGCGATATTTAACTCTGCCTGTCTATTGATCGGTAATACTACTTTCAATTTGAAATGTATACATTAATAACAGTGTTTGTGTAATCCCGGACTACTACTGCCCACCTTACTTGTCTGTGGGGTTGCCATTAATTATTTTTGACTTTACAGTTGTAGTATTTCAGTCCATAGACAGGCAGATTGTGTAAAGTGTTACCGCTTTGATTAACCGTGTTTGGTGTTCGCGTTCCGTAAGTAAGGTTTTTAGACTTGCGAACCTGAACGCCTTTCGGTGTGTTGTCATCATCATCACCACAACACGGCATAGGCAAGCTGCTGCCTGTTCCGCCTTCAAACGTCCTCCAGCCATCTCTTCCTCGGTCTACCCACGCACCTGTGTCCTGTAGGTTTGTATTACCCGACTTGTTTGTTTGACCAGTATGGAATGTGACATTCTTTCTAAGTGTTCTTTCCACCGTTGTTTGTAATCTTTTATTTTTTTCATTCAAGTTAAAAACTTGTAACTCTTCTCTTATGGCCTCATTTCTTATACGATCACGTTTACAACACCGTTTGACAATTCCTCTTAAGAACTGCCGAGGCCTGTGTTTTAGTGTCTTGTTTCTTGGTTGTGGTCACATCGAAATATAAAATAATTACACGAGGATTAATATAGCTTATCTACAATTCCAGTACAGTATGCTTCTCCTACTTTTTACTTTTTATATCTTCTTTTTGCAAAGTTTCTCTTACGATCTCTTGTCATTCTTTTGGCTGTTCTCCTGTCTGTTACACTCCTCTTAAAAATGCCATTTCCGAGGCCTGTATTTTATTGTCTTGTTTTTTTGGTTGTTATACATAAATCACACCCATAGGACAGTACAGGGACTACCATAACTTTATAAAACTTTAATTTTGTATCTAGACGTACCTTGTTTCCAAAAATTTGGTTGATTGTTCCACAAATCGTCTGGAATTTACCTTTCGGTGTGTAAGAAAACTAAAAGTGCCAGACGTAAGCTGTGTGCTGATCGTACGATCTGAGATCAGCTACAGGGTGTAAAATAGCGAAATACATGATGGGCTGAGTTCTCTTAAACGCACTCACTTGTCTTTTTCGGCGTAGTTATTTTTACACCTATAGTGTATGTTGTATATTTAGAGGTAACATCGAATGTCAGAACACTAAATGGGTGTAGACGCTCGTAAAACTACAACCTTTTCTACTGATGATCGAGAAAATTATATAAATTAATTGACTGTCTTCTTATGTATGCACTTCTTCAATCTTTGTCATCATAAACAAAATAATCTCACCTCGAATATATAATAAAACATGAGGGATTCACGATTTGTATTTACTATAAGGGGTAAGCTTACATAGATGTCAAAACACACCGCCACGTACACACATATTTTAGTGTATTTAATAAAACACTCATACATTAATATTGCTATAGATATACAAGATTTTACAACACTTTTTTTAGTAGTCGTTTAACAACGCACATGCAAGCGCACCCATACACAGCCCAACGAAAAACTGCCTTCATAATTTTATAAGACTCAATTAAGTAATTTGCCTAAATTTTTGAAGCATCAGTGGAAGAATTTGAAGGTTTATAACTTGTTTATTATTCAGAAGACCTTCCTTATTTTCACTATCTTCCGGGGTACACCGTGCTACTGTGTAGCTTATACTCTATACGCGCAGAAAAAAGTAATGTGCTCGCGGTTGCGTTACAAATTGTAACTTTTGAGGTCTTTGCACATTTTTTATATTAATTTATACCGTAATTATTTTATTATTGTAAACATTAAATTGATTCGTTTTAAACCGCAGTACAAATCGATTATTTGTTAATACGTTGAGTCACATATGACGCAGAAACTGATTCTGTGAAATTTCACATGAAACATTTACAATAAAAATGGGATATACAAAATATAATGTCCGATTGCAATAATTTTTACATAGGCAAGACATGAATAAAGCTACTAGATGAGTTCCTTCAACACCGCAATGCTTTCTCAAAACCTGATATCTTCAGGTTCAATTTAGTCATACACACGCTGTCTAAATAATAACATCAATTTCCAGACATTCAAAATATGAAATTAATTAAAAATATATAGCCTACAAAAAGGTAAAAAAATGAACTTCTTGGAAAATCTTAGTATTTACAAACACGATATCAATAATTGCTAACTAAGAAAAAACTAAAATAAAAACAAAACAAGATCTATATAAAATTTATTATTATAAGTAAAATATAAACATTAAGTATTTTCACTAACTGTAACCGTCTAAACAGCTGATTAAGCAAACAAACATTACAACAATCGAAAATGTAAATCGAAATACAATCGATAATTCGTTATTTTGTATTTAAATACGAAAAATAGTTCAGAATACAGATATAGTCTGTGAAACGTACATCTGGTTGAAAATAAAATAATAATAATGAGAACTTGCAGAAGTAATTATAATTCGATAAAAAATATATATTATACAAGAATCTTGCAAGAAACAACGAGTTGCTTACATAGAAAAAATGTATATACATAGTCTATATATAAAGAGAGAGAGAGAGAGAGAGAGAGAGAGCGAGAGAGAGGGAGAATTGGATGGATACCAGTTCACTTAGCTATTCATACAAAATGTATCTGCTGCTTGTCATCTTATATGAAAAGTGTGTGTGTGTGTGTGTGTGTGTGTGTGTGTGTGTGTGTGTGTGTGTGTGTGTGTGTGTGTGTGTGTGTGTGTGTGTGTGATATAGGCGCAAAATACGAACTCGTTATTATGTTACGTTAATAATATAGCGTCATTCAAAAGAATACGTCTATTTGTAACATGTATTGAATATACATGGAGTAGCTATGTATTGTATAAATTACATAAGATTATCGCGGAAGCAACCGAACATTTACCGAACCGACGCTGTTAGCTGTAATGTATTGGGAACGCGTTATACTGTATTTCTGTATATTGGCTGGCTGGGGCTAATCATATTAAACAGTACAGTTACGTCTTTCTTCCATGTATTATTTTGAATATCAAATTTAAACGTTTATTCATTTAAATATTTTCAATATTCCTACCAGTTATAGTATTAATTAAATTTTATTGCAAATAAGTTAGTTATAATACTTTTTATAATTAGTTTATGATACTTGTTACAAATCAATGTCTATATCTGCTGAACTACAAATAATTATTTTTTTCAAGTGTGACAAGCGTCATCGTACACATATTACTTTTATCAGCCACGGTAATACAGATAATCTGGGAGCGTTCGACTCGGTGACTAACGTGGATCAGTCAGGTTTCTCTAAAACATGTTATGAAGGAACTTTCGACATTTTGTAACTTTATTACATAACAGTTAAGCGTGTATTATTTTCTTTTTCAATGTTTGCAAATTCTGCAATAATGCTCGTGACGAAGCAGGAAACACGCGCAATACAAACACACGAACTCAGGCACGAGCGCGCACTCTGACACAAATATTTAATCATTTTTCGTCACTCTGTTCTTCTGTGACATCAGTCTGCGATATCACGCATGTACGATGCTTCTTATTAAATCATTAAAAAACATACAGTCCAACTCAGAAATCATCAAAAATTTATTGTTTTTTAAGATGCGTGTGTTAACTGTATGGTCTGACAACTGCGAATGAAATGAAATAATTGAATCTAAATGACGGACGTTCGCTATCACAGTACGATATTTGGGCACCCAAAAGAATCGGCAGCGGTCTTCAAGCTAATTATAAGCTAATGTACAAAAAGTCATAAATAATACTCTTAGCGAGTGATAAAGAGTTAGCAAAATAAGAATAACCAAAGTTCAATGAGAATAACCAAAGTTCAGATAATATATGATCAAAAGATTAAATAATACAAATAAATACTTACTTAAAAAAACGCACACAGTACCACAAAATTAAGCACAATGAACGTCGTATTGGTATTTTTTCCGTGCTATCAAAAGTCCATCATTTAGATTCAGATGTCTACAGTCCATCACAACCATCTTTTTGAAGATGAAATATTTGGTTTTACACATAAGATTGTTTAAAAGAAACAACGAAGATGAAATGGCAGAGATTGGCATTGGAATTAAATAGGATACCATAATGTGAGGCAAATACTAAACACGAATAGAATCTGGAGTACCAGCAGAATTGGAAAGGTTATTTGGACTGATTGTCGATTGCCAGACATCTTGGTAGTACAAACAAACAAACGTACGGTATTGGACCCCCTCAGAGGGTCGAAACATTTTAAGCATTTTTTTAATCTCTTAATTTTTAGGCCGTTTTAGTATTTTTTCAGCTGTGTACGCTAATACAGTAGTAATTTTTCTTTTAATACACAAACATGTTTATTGCACAGCATTAACGTATACGTTCGAAATATGAAATATAGGAGAATCAATTCAGTCAATAAGTATCTTGTAAGCAATGTTTCAATAACGCGTATTTTTATTGTGTTATTACGGTTTACTTTAATGGGACTGATTTCAGCCACTTTAAAGATAGTAATATTGATTAGTGTTAACATGTTTTGTCTTTTGTCTGTAGCCGATCCGACCCCGGCACCCCCGAAGGCCAACTTCTATATACGACACTGATTGTCCGGTCCTTATTTGTTCACGCAACACTTAATGATACATTATCATAAGTGATATCGGTAACGTCCTATTTTTATAATCCGATTAAATCGTTCTCCAGAATTACATAACATGTTTTCGTGACGAGGTGTTCGTCACCATACAACGGCCACTGATGTCCTCCAACTACACTTTTTAACTCAATAATTTGGAAGACGTTCTCTCCTTCTCTTATAGGACCACACTTGTACATATGGGAGGAGTAGGCCTAATCTTTTTTGTTGGAGTTGAACTTTGGGAAACATTGATGCAGAAAATCGGTACTTGTACTTGCTGCAGTGGCGGCTCGAACATAAGGTTCATTGGTTCAGTGAACCTCCCTAAATAATTTAAATATGTTTAAGGATTTGTTGAGTTAATGGTTTCATATTTGAATAACAAGATTTGCGAGATTAATGTTGTTGACTGAACAGTAATGGATTCGCGTAATAGGCGAATTGTTCATTATTATTGCTTGAGGTGCAAAACAGCTCTCAGCACCTCCTAGACTGTGTAGACTGCTTTGGAGGGGGAAATCAGTATTCATAAAATTACATTCAACAGTCGCTAATCCCAAGTGTTAGCGACAGAGACGAATAGTTCCGATGAGGCCCGAACCGCACTGACCGGGAATTTTAACATTTTCATAATACCGCCATTCGCCATTATTATGTTTTTACCACATGATTTGTCCGTCTACCTTCAGTTTTGTGTCAGATTTCTCTATTTCATTTAGAATGCAATGAAAATGTGTGCAGTAAAGTCTTAAAATCAAATAAAATAGTGAAGTAATTGAATTCCAAAAATAAAGTGTGTTTAGTGTAGTCATTAAATAATTATAGTAACATTAAGCTGACCGAAGCGTGTATAACCTTCAAAGTGTTTGCTGGTATTTGTGTGTTAAGTGCTCAGTTATTTCTTATTTTTGTGTTCAGTTCATTGATTTGGTAAAATGAATAGTGTTCACTCCGTTTTAAAAACAAATTTTTCTTCTCTATTAAAGATAAATGCAAAAACTTGGTATGCCGCTTTCCGTTTTAAATATTAAACTGAAAGATTTAACTATACTTTTATTTTAACTATATATTTTTAGAATAATTTACAAATAGCATTAACACAACTTAATATTAGGCCTATTCCTACTAGAAGTTGTCAATAGATATGTCTTCATGTTGTGACCCGTGTGTTATTTGGAATGGAATAATTGCTCTTATGTTAGTAGAACATTCAGAGACATTGAACCCCCAACTGTCAGAACCACGAGCCGCCAGTGACCTGCTGTATGTTATTGATGAGGTTTTTGATGGCCTTTTAAGGAACTTTCGTTCGTACTTTTCATAAAGAACAATATGTCCATCAGCTATTGCAAATTTATAAAATAACGATCACGTAGTTAACAGAAATTACTGTTTAAACAATGTTTGTGCAACGTTTTGTTCATTGTTATGCAACTGTTGCTAGTGTCGTGACGGCATTTAATACGGACACCCAAGGCCGACGAACGCTGTAGCAGCAGCACAAACAATGGTTGCACACAGATTCTGTTACGTTTGCGACAATTGTAGTTCCGCGAACTAGCGAACTATGTGCGATGTGTGTATATTAACCCCGTTGGTGGCCAGGCTGGCCACTGTGGAAAATTAGTCCTACAGATGACCTACGTAATTTCGTTTATTTTGTCGATAATTAAAAGTTTGTTATTTAAGACTATTTAAAATAGACAGTCTATGATCCAAACCGTCAGCATTAGGGAAGTGGAAACAGGGCCGAAGCAGACAATGGGGCGGGGGGGGGCACTAAAATCATAGACCAAACAAATGATATTATTGAAGTGTTACTCTGACCAGTTTGCTAACCTTTTATACAAAAACTTTATTTTAATTCCTTGTTTTAATATTGTTTGTTTTTCTTAATATTTTGACTTGTAATGTATTTTGTTTTATACTGCTTTAAATCAAATTTTTTCCTGCATTTTTAAAGTACGGTCTATCTACTGTTTACTGAAAATACAGGATGGTATATATACCAAAATTAATCCACATACAGTACACTCAGATCACCATATTTCAGTTTTGCGAAAGCGGTTCAAGTTCAAGCTTTGCCTCAAACTTTTCTTGGCATGGTCTGGTAGGAAGGCGTAAGGAAAGAACTATTGAGTGGGTAATAAAGGCAGGTAGTAGAATCTGGAACGTGGTACAAAGAGTTGCTAAGGACAGGAACAAGCGGAGAAAACAGCCGGATCAGTTTATCGATTATTGAAGAAATACCGTGAGTCTCTTTGCTAATGATGGGAGATGTATTTGTTTTGTAATCATTTCTCTCGGATGTTTAACTATCAATTAAGAATTTTGAGATATAATCTTAACTGACGTCGTTATGTTAGTAACCTTGTCACTTTGGGACAGTTTATCAGCTAAACGTTTTAGATATGTAGGATATTACTGTCTAGAAGTCTAATACTTTAAGATGTTTAGATGTACCGTTGGTGTAGATATATTTCTGCAAACGGTAGCTGCACAGAAAAAATTAAGAGGACAACAATTATTGTAGAATGAAAAATGTAATTTCGTAAAGCACGAACCTGCTAGTAGACAAGAAAATTAATAAGGAATAGAAAAAACAAATTTTTCGAAAAGTTTTGTGTGGAGTTTCGTCGTTTATATTCGAGTAATGGACGTTAAGAAAGTAAATAATGGACATTACCGAATAATTTTTCAGAAGTTTAATTAAGAAAGTTGTGTTAGTGATTATAATCACAAAGAGAATTATCACTGTTGCACACCACTATAGAAAAATTATTCCGATTAGCGCTTTCAAGCTTCTCAGCTCATCGTCAAATCGGAAACATTTTCTGACGATGAGCTGAGAAGCTTGAAAGCGCTAATCGGAATAATTTTTCTATAGTAGTGTGCAACAGTGATAATTCTGTTTGGAATAATTTTTCGACAGTAGAAGCAGGGTGATCCTACATTGGGCTGTGAACGAGACGTTTTCCTCTCGAATAGTAACTAATGTTAGGAGACATTTTGCAGTTTTTCATTTTGCTGTGTTATAGGAGTTGTTGAAATATTCAGTGGTCCTTTCATAAATAGGTAAAGAAGCGCTGTACAGACGGAACATTCATCGTAGTTAACTGTCCTCCTTCAACAGGTATGTAGTACAAATCGAAGGTAGGAGACGAAGATTTGGTGTAAGTATTTATTTTAATCCCGATGCCTTATTTTCAACACTTTATAAAAATAAACGTAGAAATACAGCTAACCGATCCGTGAGCGCGATTCTACATGAGACAAGTTTTTTTGTAAACGTTGGTGCTAATGTCGACAATCGATACAGACGTTATAATCGAATCTGTAAGATCAGGACAAATACTAATGTATTATGTTTTTGAAGTCTTCTTCCGGTATGGACCGCGTCAAAAATGTCTTGTATGACAACGCTTCACTCATATTACAATGAGTATCCTCAGGTCTATGGATGTCTATGTCATATAGACATAGACCGGTCGCGAAAGTCTACGTGAGAATATAAATACTAATGTAACTTCGACTCGACTAAGTGCGAAAAGTTGAATCCTTGCTTTGATTCGGTGCGTAAAAAGTAGAATTGTTTAAACGTTCAAATCTAACTCAAGACAGGAATTGCTGCTAATAACATTCAAATCGTCACCCATCTAAAGTATCAACTAGTCATGCTCAACTCCGATTTAAGTACATTTTACTAAACATTTCACACGAAGGGTGAAGTTTAGGTCCCTGCAGTTGAAAAGTCGTGGAAAGTACACACCAAAAATAATCTATGGTTACAGTGTCATAGTTCCCGTTCTTGTGGTCTGCTCCCGGTCAGTCAAGTTTCCAGTAAACATTGAAATATATCGCATTAACAATAACGGCCCCAGTAATATTTCATAATCAATTTCTGGTATCCATTGTTTGTTTGTTGACTTCTGTAAAGTCAATCGGTCACCCGTCTTTTCGAAGGAAGTTCCTGGCATCGAGTACAGTATAAATATCCCCGGTACTACTGTCGTTTCGACAATAGAATCTGGGGTCTGAATGAAATACGAAGAATATAATATAATTTACGATAAACACCCCTCCCCTATTGTCCAGCTCAGTCAGTATGCGACAAGTAAATTTTATCGATTATTATTAAGAGTGGGGAAGGGAGAACGCGAACAGCGTTACATACCCCACGCGGCAGATGGCGGATTGACTGCAGAACAAACACGCGTTTAGAAAGTGCTCTTAACAATAGCCCTGGTGGCGCTACAGTGAAACCTACTACCCCAGTTGACAACAATCGGTCCAGCAATGACCCCAAACATCCCGTCATCTCTGCTGGCTCTCTCACTCTCTCTCTCTCTCTCTCTCTCTCTCTCTCTCTCTCTCTCTCTCTCTCTCTCTCTCTGTTCGCATTGTATGACTCATTGCCGTCATTGAGAGAAAAAAAAAGTTGCAGTGTATATGATTATTAAAATGGGTGTGGTGGCGTCTTTCGTCTTAACGTCCATGATTTCGACACCTCACAACGGTACGTTGCAAATCACAAACCCGCGGCGCGGCGATGAACAATGGTTACGGTTACAACCGGAATGTTGTCTCACTTGACAGGTGCTTTATTGCAATTATTGTTATTATATAGACAGTTTACAGTACAATGAACATACGTTGGAGAGAAAATGTATGATTTTTTATACTAATGAGTGACACAAATAACAGTAAATTATAACGCTACACGCGTACGAGAGCTGAATAAAATCGCGTCGCACATAAACAGCTGTTATTATTGTAATTATCGCGTTCGTTTGTTCAGTGAAAGCTGCTAAAGGAGACAGATCTTTTCGCTCCAACAGTGTTCCGTTTCGCAGTGTGTCTACGGAATAAGAGAATGAAGATTCCAACTCAACGAAGGGAGTTAGTGGTGTATCTAGAATTTGGTTTGGGGGGGGGGGAGTTCTGGCTTGTGTGGGCTTTGTACAAAATAAAAAACAAGTTAAGACTAATCAGCATTAGTATCTTTAAAGTAGGTGAAAAACGCGTGATAACATCGTGAAATCAGTGCCATTAAAGTAAACGGTAATAACATAGGCCTAATACGACTGTGCGTTATTTAAACATACTTAATATATACTTATTGAGTGAATTAATTTTCCTATATTTCATATATCAAACGTAGGCCTATACCTTAAGTCTGTAAAATAAACCTGTTTGTATATTTAAAAAAGAGCTACATTAGCGTACACAACTGGGGAAAAAAATAAAACAGCCTAAAAATTAAGAGATTAACAAAATTCTTCAACTTTTTCGACCGTCTAGGGGGTTCATCTCCTCCCGGCTCCTGAAGGAAATCTCCATTTTTCTAGAAGTACATTTTCATATTTCACACGGTTGACTGTGCCAGACTGTTATAAGATAAATATTTTTATGGCGACAGTAATTGGTACATTATTCTAACCAAATGAACACTGACCTTAACCCCTAAAGAGGTATGACCATTTGTGTTAGAATCTGCTTACCCCATTTCGCTTGCGAGTTAATTTCACTGTTTGTCATAGAGGACCTCTTAACTTGGCCCCATTTTGTGCGTGACTGTAGATTTATAAAGCTTTTAAATCTCCACATTAGACATCTGTTACTGTACAGAGAGGAAGCATCGTCGGGACACCTGTTTCTCGTCGTGTGGACTACGTACGGACAACGGAACGAGACGTTTTGCCAGCGGAATTAAACACGTAACTTTTGAACATGTGCTTTACCTCTGCAGGTCTGTTTATTATTCTACTCAACCTGATGGAGCATATTTTTTTCCAAGTATGAAAGAGACGAATGAAATTAAACACTTTTTCGCGATGATAAATTTACAGCGTGTGGCCTATAATGTAGCCAATAAATTCGAATTAAAGAAATGAAATTTTAAATTTACCAATTTTATCCGTACTGTGACTTCATGTTGCGCTAATCACGGCGAGTTTCGATGCATATGCCCCATCATCAGTGTTATCACTCTGTAGACGTTGTCACTTGAAAAGGACAGCATGAAGTAGACATACATAAAACGCACAGTATACGCCTAAACAGAGACTCGGTATGCGTTTAGAATCGATGGTGCACGCCGGAGGAACGTTACTACACGACTTTGAGGCATAGGCCTACATGTTACAGTTGACGTGTATACCTCGAAACGCGTCGTACCCCTAATTAGCGCAAGACGAAGTCACAGGTGGCCATACGTGACTTGGATACTGGTTAACATAAAATTTAAAATCTTATTGCAGGATAAAATTAACGTCTGGTACTTTCTGACTCAGAAAAAAACCTTTGTTAAACTTGGTCGAATTACTTTTAATTCGTGGAGAGGTGGACCCCCCCCCCCAAAGACCGTGGTGCAATCCCCCCAGTGTTCCCAAATTCCCCTCCCCAAAATTTGCTGTCGTGGGTTGGCTGGATCACAATAGGGGGGTATGGAATAACCCCCAATTAACGGTGGATCTTGGGGCTTTATCCAAAAATTTTTGGAAAACTAAAGCCATTTAAGCAATTATTGGAATAAGAAAACTAACGTTATCTTTTTATCAATACCAAAAGGTTTCTAGTATGCCTAATCAATAACTAAATTATGGGAAATGTAAAAGCCTGGTCAAACCTAGACTAATATAATTAGTAATACATTGGGCCGTCTTATCAAGATAATGTAACTTTATTTGTAATTGCATTCTTGAAAAATCCCCTCCCTAAAAATTTCAATGGTGCGAGTTACACCATTGCACCATGCTGTGGTTACCCCTGAATGTGAGTATTAAATTTGGCCTTTATAGTCTCAGTCCTTTGATGCCCAGTCTGGAGCTCTAGTTAGTCCACACGAAACCAAGTACTGGAGACGAAATATCTTGTATCTTACTGTAGAACAAAGCAATTAACGGTTCTTCACTAAGTAGAGTGTAGGCTACCCATCCTGACTGGATTGTCCACGTTTCGTTAGTGTTATGGCTACACGGTCAATGTCCAGTACAGGTGAAAGAGATTTATGTGAACCACAGTATCCAGAGGTATCCAGTTGCCGTACAGATATGGATGCTTAAACACATGACGTTAAAAGATACGTTTATTTTTAAAATTGAATATAATTTTATGAAATTTTTAGAAATATAAACGCCCAAATGTGCTGTGCAAAAAGAAAAAAAGACTCGAACGTTGCGACAGTATAAAAAGAAAATTCGTTCAAGTTGAAGTTCGACCGAACTTGACAGAGTGCATGTAGTTACAAAACGCGCCGTTTCCGTTCTCTCGTACGGCCTCGCTAGTTAGCAGCAGCGAGTTGTCAACAAATACCCACGCGTAACTGGTTGGATCGCAAGCAGAAAGAGGTGGCACCCGAGCAGTGGATCACTGACACCTTTCCACAATAAAATTGTCTCCAGCGCGTGTGCGCCAGAGAGAGAGAGAGAGAGAGAGAGAGAGAGAGAGAGAGAGAGAGAGAGAGAGAGAGAGAGTTATTAAAAATAGTGCATCTGCTGCTGTTGGCAGCTACATATCGGGCAGCGGACTGCAGGATCTCTAACCGTTCTGTTTATTTTTATACCACTTATACAATGGAAGCGTATTTCTGTCGTCGACGATGATAATAATTACTTTTATAGAAAAGAGGGACAGTGACCGAATGGCAGGAAGAACAACGAAGAATTCCACTGGACGATACCACCCAAATATATGGATTTCTAATTTAAACTCCTTCAAATAAATACATTTACAGTTATCCTGACGTGAAGAATTCGATTATAGGCCGAAATTTATGTCATTTCTGATGTTATCGAATCATGCGTTATATCAATGTACGTTTATTTCTAAAAAAAGGATGGACTTGAAAGCGATCAAAGAGAAGTTTTATTTTGACTTCATAATATTTAATTTATTTGTAGTAGTTTTTTGTTTTCAGACTCTCGCCTGCTTTATGCTAGGAATAGAGAATTATATTTAATATTTCTTTCAACTAACGCTCGGACATAATCTCAGTATCGCAACAAAAGCAGTAACTCAAAAGGCGGGTAGTTGAACTGGTAGGGTCTTTGATGTCTTTAACGATTGCAGACATGATGTGCGATAAATGAAGCGCGTTTACTATTTTCATCACATTCTCAACGGATCGTCGTGTGTTTAGGTCATTGCCACAGTCCCCCGAGTGCTTGTAGCGAAAACGAAAACGTCTGTATAAGATAAGAAAATTATGGAGGGTTGGAGAATGGCAGGACATGATGAAGTGTCAGGAAGAGAAGGAGAGGGGTAACGTTAGTTGGAGAAAAGTCAAAAAAGTAATAAATTAATTTGGCATAATTATTTGTTAAAGACAAACATACAAACAAGTAGACGTATGAAGTGCAATAGATGAAATGTAGAATCAAATTCAAATTTCAGTATTTCCTTATCGTGGATTCGTATCGTTGCGTTTTCTGCGTTGTCCTCAGTTGTCTATGATGATACTGTAACGACGGGACGCTCTCGAACAGGCGAGAGTGTAGTTCTACACGTTTCAAGGCTAACTGAACAGGCGCGAGTCTCTGTCAAGGCCACACTCAAGTATCCTATAGACTTTTCGAGTGCTTGTTAACGTAAAGTATGGAACATTAGTCTGGAACAGCTCCCGCTTAGAAGTTAGTTACTTTGGCGATTTATTCAAGTGCGGATCGAAGTGGTTGTTGTGATGAAGTGATATTGTGTTATAATTAGCGTATAACTGTATTAACGTGAATTTAACATGGATTACTGTACGACCCTACCATGTTGATTTCAAATTGTTATTTGTGACTCATTAAAGCTTGTTATTAGTGACTTCATTGGTGTGTGTATCTTGTTTCCCACTGCACCATGCGACGATCAGTGAGACCGTCGTAAGAATACGTTAAACAGAGTTAGTAAAACGATCCTGTTACTAGTCTATACTGTGCCCGGACAAGGAGGGCGGCTGAAGGATTAGCAGACCCATTGCCAACGCACGCACAGGCACAGGCTGGCACACAATAGCTTGGACCTGGCGCCAAGACCGAGTCAGTGAACACGTATCGCACGTTTCTCAACTGGAAGCAGTTTCCCAAACCTATAGACTAAGTCCTATGTCCACACAGGCTTGAAGACGGTATTGTAAACTAACAGTTTACTTCTCATCGACAATAATGACTTTCTGTCCAGGAGCCAATAATGTTGGCGGAACTTGGTGTCCAGTCGTTTCCTCTTCTCCAAATGTGGTTGCGCCATGTAATCTGTTTGTCTAGGTGGACGCCCAAGTATTTTACAGTATTTAAAATTATTTTTCATATTATTTTATGAAAATTTCAAAACTTTAAGACGTCGAGGCTTAAAAAGAGACTGGAAAGTTAATAAAATCGCAAAAATTCATGTGGCGTATGACATTGTAGAGAATTTACACTAACATATGAATGCGTTAATTTATGGAAATTTCAAAATTTTGGGATCTGAGAGCGTAAAAAAGAAATCAAAAAGTTGAAAAAATTGTGAAAATGCAGCAGAGTGTCAGACTGAAAGCAATTGTAACCCAAATCCGAATGTTTCAAATGTTTATTGTTTATTGTACGATTGTGTGCTCTACAGTTGTTGTATTACTAAAGAGATAGTAGATAAATCGGAATTTGTATTTCATTTTTTTCCATAATTGTAAATTATCTAATATCTAAATTCATTTAATAATAAATTTACTTCGTTCAAAATAGTGAGCGAGTTCTGCAGTGTATCGGATGTTTTTATTTTTGACTTGTCTCTTATATGAGAATGTAAAATATTTGTTTACTGGAAACAAGCATATGAGAGGCCTATTGGTTATACTGTGGTGGCGGGGCAGGTGCATTGAATATCGTGTGGCACAAAACACACAATCATTTCGAATCTGGTGCCTAGTTAGTACGTGAGTTTATTCCGCGATCGGTGTCTTCATAAGCAAAAAGTGGAATAAGAAATACATTCCAAAATTGTTTCATATATTTTGTTTGGCGTAGACAGAAACGACGATGAAGTGAATAGTCGGTGAAGAATGTCGCGGACAGATGAAAACAATACAGCGCGAAGCCATCAAAGTTTCCAGGGGGTCTCGTGTCGTGTGTGTTGAGTATCGCGTTGCAACCAGTGTATTGAACAGACACGAGACGGTGCGAGCGAGCATGTGAACGCGCGCCCGCGCGTTACACGTGAAATTCATTTGTACTTGTTTGAGAGTTTTTGTTTTGTTCGAACGACGATTGCAAGTACGCTTGAATTCCGATAGCTGCGTCAGAAATAGTTTATTGGAAATCAGAGTTGCTTCAGTTTATTTGAAATATGCTTTTTCCGTGGAACTGAAATGCTGTTTTTTTTTGCTTTTCACTGAACTGTCGTGGGCGTTTATTGCAACTACGGTAACAACAATCGTTTCTCGAACAAACATTCGGCCATAAAATGTATTTTCGATCTGCTAACAAGCGAAACGACGATGTATTTTGTTGGTAAAAAATAGTTTTTGATGGCAGTTTCTTGTAAATGTGATTGTTGTATGATTATTTAAAATTTTCAGCAGTTCTTTAATGATGTTTTGAAGACATATTGTTACGACATCACAGAACAATCTGCGTGTTTATGGAATGTTCCAGATGAATCCAGAGGAATCTGTGTGCCGTACGTGATTCTCTACGCATTTGCGAGACTTTTCTGGAAGCCGCCAACCGCAATTAATTACGTCGTACACACTGGCGCTAACGCGTAGTTTGGAATCTCCTTGTCTGTGAGCGTTGTATAAATACAAGGCGTCAGCGGCCTTAGTTTTCAGTTATAGTTGCGATATATTACGTGCGGTCCGAGTTATTATCGGGCGATATTACTATGTGCGTTCAAGTGGTTATTAGTGAAGTGCTGTGTTTTATAATCGGCCGGTATATTGTAATACAATTGTGTGTTAATATTAGTTAACATTTTATTGCGTGTGAACAATTTTTATTTGATTTGTTGTAAGGACTGTGTTGTTAATTACGAACTGTTTAACTGTGAAAATTAAAGCTGATGATTGGTGACTTAATTGGTGTCTTGTATTTTGTTTCCACTGTACCTACGACGATCAAGTAGACCGTCGTAACAATATTTATCTCACCACAGCTTACATGACGCAACCACATTTGGATGAGGATGAAACAACTGGACACCAAGTTACGCAAGCATTATTGGCTCCAGGACAGAAAATCATTACTATCGATGAGAAATAAGCTGTTGGTTTACATTACCCGTCTTCAAGCCTGTTGGACATAGGACTTACAGGTTTGGGGAACTGCAGCCAGTTGAGAAATACGGGCACGTTTGAGTTGGGCCCACGGTCAAAACATTCCCCTGCGGATTACCGTCGATCCTCGAAGGGTCGAGGTCTAGTTGCGCCCCTGTTCAGTGGGGTAGGTTTCTCCATTTGTTAATGTTCGGCCGCTCGTTTTTATTTGAATGTCCTTCTTAATATTAACAAGTATCAAAATTACATTTTAATATCAATTAAAGACAGTTATTGAAATTATTACATCCCCATTTAATGATTACCATAATAACGTCTTAATTAAAACGTCTTTTTAACAAACATGAAATAAGGTTAAAAAAATTTTCATTTATGATTAAATCATTACTTAATCACTAAACAGAATCCATGTTAAAATAATATCCAATTAAGTTACTACAACAAATCCAAACGTGAATAAATTACTTTTGGTGCATTAGGCCTTTGTTAAGGATGGTTTCTTAAAGGAATTTGTTAAGAATGGTTGCTCGGTCTTAAGCGTGGACATAAGTTTTTATTTTTTACTTGTAAAAACAAACAAAAAAATCAGCCCTAAAAATCAGTAAATAGTAAAAAAAAAATTTATTTGAATGATTATTCCAATAACAATTTTAAACATTAGTGAAGTCTTACCTGTTATTTCCCTTTGAACGATGAACTCGATCACCTGAAGTCCATTTGAAGTGTGAAGGCTTCTGTTCCGCTCATATATAAACCAACTGTCCCAATAATAACACAGGACAATATGGCCAATATAAGGAGCGGCCTTCCGGCCTTGTCAATTTTTTGTTAGTTTTTGTTTTTGTATTTTTTTTTAGTTTTTGTATTTTTTTTTTTGTGTTTTATTGATTTTTTCTTTTTATAGAAAAACTATATTTGTTGGTCCTACCTTGTAGATGGGCATTTCATTACGAAATCTAAGTTGATGGTCCTTTCTTGTACTGATAACAGACGCATTTTATGAAGTGCAATCTAGAAATGTCTCCAGAGGTGTACTTATTGTACAGAAAAAGACGAAGATATTAGGTTGGGGGTGATAGAAATTTCTTCCAAATTTGTCATGGAACGACTCACATGCATTCGTTGTCCTTTCTGAAGAAGTGGACGATGATGCCCATGGACTTGGGGGAAATGAAGAGCTGCTATCAATATAGTTCTCTACTAGGTAGTTAGAGAACTCCTCAACGTTCGGGGTTTGTATGGACATTAAGTCCTCCACAAATGCGTCCTCCACCTGACCAGCGTCCAACATACTTAAACCAAACACCCAGTGCAACCATTTTCCGGCTTCCGATGTCTCATTTTTGTATTCCTGGCTCAATCCAAGCTGTTGAATTTTTCTCCACCAGGCCTGGGACAGGTGGAACTGTAGCCTCTCACATGTACTGAAGGCCAAGATGATCGGACAGCATTTTGAAGCGCTATCTCAAAGTCAACTGTTATGTGTTTTGGATTGAAGTGCAACTCATACTCCTCGCACTTTGATTTCAGATGATTAAATAGGCTTTTGTACGTTTCTTCTGTCTTGTTGGGCAATAAACAAAAAACAAGCGGAACATAGCTGCCATTATCTACGCCGTGAATAGTAAAAAATGGATAAAAGTACTTTGGTGCATAGGTAAAAGTACCATCTATGAAAATATTATCAATTTTCGCAAGATATTCCGAGTTGCTTTGGGGGCAAAAAACAACAATGTTTTCCTCTCTTAAGTTTAATAGCAACATTTCCTCACCTTGAGTAGTCGTGATCGGAATGCTGTCCAAAGCGTCGTGGACGTCACTGATGCATTTAGGAGGAGGAGCACTCGATCCATGTCATCACGTGTCATTTGGTTGCTAATATCTTCAGGTGCAGACACAATTTCTTGTTTTATCACTTTTGCGGGCGGATCGGATAAAGTTTTGGTCGCCTTGCGCTTCGCACTGTTGGAAATGTACTGCCTGTGTAAGTTCGGGCACGGTTCATGGTTATGCTCACCAACGGCTTTGAACAAAACATCACCATCATCATCTGTAAGTAAATGTGCGGAACAACTTTTTTTAACACAACGCCACTTTTGATCGCACTGTGTTCTTCTATTTTTCGAAAACTTAAAACGCTCCAAAACTACTAATTTGAAACCTTTCTCACTTAGCATAGAAAACATGTTTGCACTGCTCTCACTCATGGTAACAGACTGAATGTGAATAAATGTGCAAGGGGTTGAAGGGAGTGTGGGGGGAGCGTACTCGACCGGGGACTGAAGCTTGCGTGTAAAGTCCCCCGGAGGTACTCTTCTCCTCTTTTGAGGAGAGGACTCGGTGTCCGCTCTCTTGATGACACCGTGAGACGCCTGGCGCGTAGATTCTATGTTCGTTCCGACAGTGTGACCCACAATTCCCTCATTGCCGGACTTGGTAAATACACCCCGCGACCAGGTGAGTCCTGGAAGTGACCTCGTTTGTTAGTCCCGGTGGTATAATCCACCAATCGCAGGTCGCTTCAGACCCCCCCCCCCATAAGTAGATAAAAGTATAAAATGAACTCAAACAGACCCAGTGGGAGGAGTCCTTTCTGAGACTCAGGACACTGCACTACTCGCGACCCCCAGTCGTGTGTGTGTGGGAGTGTGGGGGCGGCAGTACTGGGAATTCCAACGGAATGCCACTCGCCTGGTCAAAACAATAACAGCAAGTTACCCGGGACTCCCCCACCCCTGCATAGAGACTTGAAATACGAAGTTTTGAGTACGGAGTCTATACCGCATTTAAAACTTAATTTAACTGTATATTTTAACTGATTTCCAAAAGTTGTGACTACTGGGGGCAGTTCCATGGGGGCAATTCGACCCTCACTCCGAGTTGACCATGGGGCCAACTCAACCGTCCTTTTTATGGACATCACTGACCGTGGGCCCAACTCAACATCCCCGGAGAAATACCTGTTCACTGACCGAGTCTTGCCGCCAGGTCCAAGCTATTGTCTGGCGGCCCGTGCCTGTGCGTGAGTTGGCAATCCTTCAGCCGCCCTCCTTGTCCAGCCTCAGTAACAGGATCGTCTTATTCGCTCTGTTCAACGTATTGTTACGACGGTCTCACTGATCGTCGCATGGTGCAGTGGAAAACAAGATACACACACCAATGAAGTCGCTAATGACCAGCTTTAATGAGTCACAAATAACAATTTGAAATCAACTTGAGTTCCGCTCGGACACCGCGAGCCTTGTCGAGGGTTTCGGTCACGTGGGCGTTGGAGCATAGGCGGCGACCAACCCGAACACCTAAATATTTCACCTACTCTTTATAGGCGATGAGTCTTCCTTCTTGGGAGAGGGACTGGCGTCGGGAAACGGAAGGCACAGCTCTAGTTGCAACGCCGTAGGGTGTGTAAGTAGAGAGATACGTGAACTATATTCTCTTTTCCTTTTTAAGATCGAATACAATAAACTTCCGTTCCACGTATCGTTAGTTTTGCGTTCGCAGTATCATAGCGTTTGTATTCGCGTTTTACGTAGTATACAAATAGTATGTCAGCGCATTAGGGTCTCGTTACGTAGACCTACGTGTTGATTAAACAGCAGTAACTAACTTGTGCCTCTCGAGCCATTGTCACCTCCTCTTCAATATGAACACCTCTCGCGCCGCTGCTGAAAAGGATTTCGAAATCGATCTCTATTGTGTACACCCGCAGCTACCTGTATTGTATCGACTGAACATAATCATCGTCCAACATCGATCTACCCGTCAACACTCCTTTATTATTAACACACACACACACACACACACAGAGCTAACGATTGTTTCTTTTGTTATTATATTCGTATTATTTGATAGATTTTTTTTCAAGAATGTACACAAACTCTGATTGGTTGCTATCTGTTAATTGTCTTTATTTGTTAACCTTCATCAGCATTAACAATAACCTATTGTAGGAAAGTAAATTCGGTTTTCATAATACGTCGTTGTTTTTTGTACTTATTCTTTTAATTCTCATTAAACTAATGTTTTGTATTGCGTAAAGATTCAGGAACCTGTCAACCGTCATAGAAGAACAATAGAGCAACAAGGTGAAAAACAAAACAAACAATTTTTTTTGGCGCTCCTTATTAATTTGTATGTGTGACTGCGCCCTTTGGAGCTGTTTTAAATTATAATGTATGAAAGGACACAAAACTAATAGACCTACTGATAAATAGCATTTCCTTCTGGGTTTTTTGATGTGGGTATAATTCAATGTAGTTGTAAAAGTCAATCTGTATTTTGCGTAATCCGTTCGATTTTTATGCAATACAAGTGTGAAATTGATGTAAATTTTCTTCCAGAAGATCATTGAGTATGGTCTTTAGAAGTCATTATCAAGTAAGGCTCTTGATACTGTTGGATAGGGATATCTTCAAGAAAACTAAGGCAAAACAGCGAGTGTTGAGTTATAGAAATCTTTTGTCGTATAATAAGAAAACGTAAATTCTCACGCGCCAAAGCTGTCATAGTGAGTGAACCTGTTTTCCGGGCTAACGTAGGCCGTGGTCTAACGTTTTTGGTAGTAAAAACGCCAAACCTTTCGACCACGCTCACGGCGGCCACCTTCAGTGGGGCGGAAACTAGGTCTTTACACTCGCCAAAGAATAAATTATAATTTATTTTAAGAATTGCTTTTTTAAGCCAAGAGTTGAAAAATTCTTAATTTATTCATTAACTGGCGTTGAAACCTAGTTCCCGCTTCACTGAAGATGCCCACCGTAGATGAGGCCGAAACGTCTGGCGTTTTTACTAATAAAATTATTAGACCACGGCCTAATAGCCCGCGTAACAGGTTCACCCTCTGTCTGTTTTGGTGTCTGACATGAAGTAACTCAATTCATCGTCGTAGGGTACTACCGAGGTTCAGGACAGCGGCACCTAGGGAAGATGACTTCGTCGAGACAGCGAAAATTAATTCGGTTTCAGAAAACGTAGATTCACTGTATACATAAATGTATGTCGGTGAGGGGTGACAGCGAAAGAAAGAAAGAGAGAATTTGGGGAGGAAGGAAGGAGAAAGGGGGAGGTAGATACGTGTCACATATTCATTCGGGAATCACACTCCCGTAGAATGTTTAAATATTATGGAGATATTATCGGAGAGACGTTAGCGTTTGTACCGTATGTTCAGCGCGGCGCTATTTTGTACATGCAGATCAGTCATAAAAGTTCCCCAACGAATTCTCTTCCACAAATAAACCACGCTGTCCTGCCTAACCCTTGGACGTGTACCAACCGACTTCTGCTGACAGTGCCGGCCGGCCTCTTTGTGTCTCTTTGTAATATTATTCTTTTTTTCTAAATTATTTTCGTTTTGTATTCAGTTGTTATTAATGTTAACATTTTTATTACTTTATATTCTCTTTCGTTATTCAATGTTCCACAGTCACGATAAATGTTGATTACAGTAATCATATGAACTAGTGTGTGCGAGCCCTCATGACCGCGTTTATACAGGCACAATAAGAATATATGTTATATGGACGCATTTAATTTGCTTACCTTCTAACCCTTGTGACATAATACGGAGAACAAAAGAATAGCGTGTATTACGCCATCATTCAAACCGTTATCGTCGGCATGCAAAGCAATTGTTATCAGTTGAAATTATTTATTTTTTTATAAGTGTAATTACGTTGTTCACGTGTTTCTGGACATCATCAATAACGGCTACACCGACAGCAGAATGGCGACGACACGACGGGTCGGCTCAATTGAAGGCGATAAGCTGCGGTTAATCAGTACTAATTGTGGCAACGTCGCGTCAACGTGTACTCTAAACTGTAATCTCATCTCACTAACGGTGCAATCTGATAGTGCACAGAGATAGTGTCAGGAAGTGCCTCAGTTTTAGGAACACATTATTACGTCAAAGGCTTCCGACTGTCATCCTTTTGGCCGAGGCAGTATTACACATAGTTCGTCTTTAGCTCCCCGAAATTTGGTGGTGTAGGCATGTCTCTTCAAGTTTACTTTCTATGGTCGTTGATAAGAAACGAACTATCGGTGTCAATATTTAAACGTAGGAAAAGCTGTCAAACGCGAAAAGACGAACTGACAAAACATTATGACTACTTTAAATTAATTTTTGTTCTATACGCCTCTACCTTTTAGCCGTAGACATACGGTTTTTTTTCATCAGAAAAATTTTTCTGGTAATTTTTTCTATGTGGTAGTTCATTTTCATCATCGTACCCAGCACTGGTGTTAGAATCCTTTCGACAGTGTCATAGCTCCTTTTGGCCTTATCTTATTCTTTTACTCCGCTCGGGGAAAATGCATAAGTTATCATTAGCGTGATTTAAAAAAAAAAATGTTAGTTTGTAAGGAACGTCTTGTGATGAAATCTCCTTCATTTGTACGATATTTATGATCTGATTGTAGAAGTTTTTGTATATTTGTTTATTTATGTTGTTAATAGTTTTGGATGTACAAAATGCCGTAGATTCGGCAGATGTGCTTGTACGCGCATACGATTGTTTTACTATATTTTCAGTCTTTTCTTCCATACTGACTTTTATGATTTCGTGTGGTCTTGCCAGTCACATTCTTCTAATCCTCTTAGCAGTCTGTCCACCAAAGACAGTATTGTAAAATCGTTGTTGCAGTAACCCTCTTCTTTCACGCTTGCAACATCTCTCCGTCCTTTCGGCTTATAATACAATTGTTGTTTGGGGATGCGGCAGTCATCCATTCGGTTAACATCTCCAAACCATATTCGCCAATATTGGGCAGTTTTATCGAGTACACTCATATTTATTTCCCGCCGTATCGGCATATCTTTAGCGACCTTGAAGAGTACTGCCCTGCCACGTGCCTGAGAAATCTCATCGGCCGCTTGGATACGACTGGCCTGGGATTTCGTTAAAGTACAATTATCAGAGCCGTAGAGAAATTTATCACCTTGTAAAACTTCAGGCGTGTTTCTTTACTCGTTGATTTTAGAGTTCTCCTGACGCTCCCACATGGTTGAAGTTGTGCAGCTTCTTCACCGCATCACTGTAATAATGTAAGACGCTTTATAGATCAGATATTGAAAATTACTGACCTACTCCAGAAAGGTACCGTACCATCTACAAAAGTGTTTGCTCGTGTGGGATCAGCTCCGTGAAAAGCCAATGTGGAGACGTGTACTCCGAAATCCTTGCAGATTCAACTCAATGAGTGAACAGTCATCTGAAAGCCGCTTTTCGAGTTCGGCAGAGTAGCCTATAATTTTCACATCGTTAGTAATAGCCCTTCTTACCTAGATTATAGCGATTTTTATTTACTTTGTGTGTTAGTCTTTCTTCTGAAATCATTCTGTCTATCATAACGGTCGCTTTTAGTAATTTACTTTTTCAACATTTCTTTTGTTTCTGTTACTTCCACTTTTTCTTTTGATTGCAACCGAAATTTCGAACCCATCCCTGACGCCGATTTAAGATTTCGTCTGAAGTAGCCTGTACTTTTATTTTCCATTTTGATTTGTTCTTGTTCTCCATTTTTGATATATTCTTCATTCATATTTTCCGACTTTGTTTACTATATCCTTATAGTTAATCCCTCCTGCAATCAACAGTTGTAAATAGTTAATTCGTCTACACATCGTATCGTTCCACATTTTGAAACGATAAAGACTTTTTTTTTAACGATAAAGTTTTCGTCTGAACTACTTACCGTCATTTTAGTTTGTCATGTCTTTATTCAATAGGTACTAATCCTTACTTTTCATATTCTTCAATTATTTTTCGCAAAGCGCAGGTCACGCTTTGATCATCTTCTGCATCAGTTTAAATGTATTTTCGCTGCATCAGTTATTTCAACGTCAGTGCGTCTGCTGTGTCAGTAATGAGCATTTTGATCTTTAGTTTAAATATTAACTGATCAGTGGTTCAATGAACAGTATACGATTGGTCATTAACAACAACAGGTAATGTTGTGAAGGCAGTGATAACACGAGTCCACTAACTTTATCGTAGTTGCAAAAACTGTGAATCCCTACTCGATGAAGTTCGTTTTATTAACCATAAATTATATATAACAAACTTTGCTCTTACACCACTATTTCAGTGTTGTGTGTGACTACACACGGCCTTGGTTGTGGGTTTGTCCTGATAATGACGCACGGTTGCCGAAACAGGCGTTGTCAAACAGTAGCCTGTATTATTGTCTTCACAACGTTGGTAAAACTTTATAGGCCTACAATAGAAATTGCCTTGTACACTGTAAAATTCGTGTTGACTATATCTTCGTTGACTTTATAGTATGACGTAGAATTTCTATTCGTCTTATTAATACGGTTTATAGTTATCGATCCAAATGTTATTTGAAGTCGAATTGTAAACATCGAAATATTTTGTTTCTTTTCTTGTGTCAACGTGTGATTGTACCTGTTTACGTATTATTACAAGGTTCTGTATGTCAAGGCTGTGTTTCACGTCCTTTCCAAGTCAGTTTTGTGTCCTCTAATATGACGATTACTAGACATTTGGCACCTGGCTACTAATCTAGAGGTTGCGGGTTCGATTCCCGGGCCCGCACCATAAAATCAAGGTGCGTTTTTCAGCCACCAGGTCGACTCAGCCTGTTGAAAATGAGTACCTGGGATAACATCCTGGGGATAATAATGGGCGGCTGAAGCGTAGTGCTGGCCACACTACCTTCCTTGTATGCCGTACGGCTTGCATAAGGCAGCCTACCCTGGCTGACTCCTAAGCTGCTTCGGTGGTACACATGGAAGCATTATTATATTACTAGACACCAGTCTGGTATATTGAAGTTCTGGTGTGAAGTATAACGAAGGGTCCATAAGCACGATAATACATGACAGGATACAAATAGAAAATGGGGCATATTATGTCGATAGCAGACTACTGAGAAGCAAACTCATTATTCGCAAACACAAAATAAAAAATATGTAAGACACTTATCAGACCAGTTGTTACTTATGGAGGTGAGACATGGACATTGACAAAAAACGAACAAGTAACACTGAGAAGGTCTGAAAGAAAGATCATAAGACGTGTGTATGTGTATGGCCCAGTTAAAGAAGACAGCGAGTGGTGAATAAGAAGTAACCAGGAGATAGATGAGCTATTGAAACATGACGACATTGTAAGCTTCATAAAGGCTCAACGAATACAATGGCTAGGTCACCTAGAGTGGATAGATAATCAGCGCATGCCAAAGGAAATCTTGAGGGCGCAAATCTACAAAAGCAGAAAGAGGGGCCGGCCTAGGATAAGATGGGTGGATGATGTGCTAGAAGACCTCAGAAGAATGGATGTGAGGGGTTACAATAAGATGGCAATGGAGGTGAGACTTTGGAGAAGACAGGCGTTGGATCCAGGGCTCAGGTTGGCCTGTAGTGCTGAAGAAGAAGAAGAAGAAGAAGTCCGGTATATATGTCCCCTAACAGACACCAGTTTTTGGAATCTCTATATGCATAGTTTATACAACTGTACTACGCTCTGGATTATAGTTCAGTGGCCGTTTTGTTATCCGGTTATGACTCGAATCCTACTGGGTAGTCGACACGTCGGAAGTTAATCTCTATTTTATAAGCGTACAAGAGAACGCGATATCTTCTCCACCTCTCACTGTGTTCTGCCACAAACATGCTGACAACCTCCCACGAGTGCCAGCCTGCAACATCCCGACAGGAGATTTTCAAGCTTCGTGAACTCGCTGTCTGCGCGTACAGATTTTACCGATATGGTGCCGTTGGATTGGGACATATCGATTTCACAGCTAATCGTCAAGGTAACACATCTCTGAGTTGTGAGAAGTGCTGATTCGAGTTTGGCCCAGCGCATCAAAACCTACACAATCGAAGTGCTGCTTCACCCTCGCATCCGGGGTGTCACTTCAGACGACGGAAGATAATCGGCTCTCAACCTTATTCCGGAGACCTAGCACGGGATATCCACAGTCGAGGGGACGTTGGGGTACAAAAGACAGGCAGGTACGGTTCGGCAGAGCGGATAAAGATTAAACGTCTTGGCTATATTACAAGTACGGCTTTCTTTCATCTTATTCCACAATGCCCGTTGCAAATTAAAATATTGATATGTATATAATATTCCCAACAATTTATTCGTTTCGAAAACGGTAAAGAAATCATTAACCCTTCCCGCGTTTGTTGTGACAGACGAACCATTTCCCCGAAATTGTTTTGTTATACTGTGTCCATGTGTGTACCGGGCCTCCCTTAATGAGACATATGTCTAGCTGGAGAGGGCGCAAGTTTATTACGCCACGAGAACGGTGAAAGTTTATTCGCCTTTAGTGAAAAAAACTCCTTTGCTGCTGCCGAAAATAGACTCAATTAGTGGCCGACCTTTCTCTTCCTCGTCTGCTACATAATAATAATGTAGGAACTCTACGAGGTTCGAAAAAACACGCAAAGCACGGTTCGTCAAATCAATAAACCACACAGGGACTTCCTACTAATTTGGCGTGCGTGTTTTTTCCTGGGTTAGATGTATTCACCCGAGCGCAGCGACATTTCTATTAAAGTGGCGTGGGAAACATCCCTTGTAATTTGGGGAAGAGTGACGACGAAACGTATATTTAGTTACTATCAACTCGAAGAAAGGGGAACATCATGGGAGTCGGTTACGCCTTCTAATTTCAGTAGGTTTAATTGTGATATAAATTTCTTTTTTATCTAGGTATCGTATTATATATAACCGTATGTATTATACATGTCGCATCCCCACATGATGGCAAAATAACAAGTGGTGTTCTGGCTAAAAAAATTATCTTGAACCTATTTGTTTTGTAGACGTTTTGTGGAATAAGATCTCAGTTATAGGCTACGTATGAAGAAGAGAGATAGCAACTAACTAGGCAGATAGTTAAAAATAAGCATGAGAAGTGACAGCATATCAGTATAAATGTTTATTTATCGGCACGATAAGAACTGATAAAAAATTTAATATAGGTGAAACTCTTTTTGAAAAAGTAGTATAATTGCAAATTCGGGTGTACTTGTATTTGGGAGTGTCCAAAATGAAATGTAACAAACAAAGCAGGCGCGCGTAAATGTAAGCGGGATGTCAGTAGCGTTGTGGAATTGTGAAACAAATTCTCTGTGAGGACCTTCGAGTTATTTGAAAAAAACGATTCTGGAAAATGTAATTTAAGTTCTGAAGTCGGGCAGTTTAAATTGTTGAGAATTTTCTGGATGAGATAGTAGGATGGGCCGCGAACGACATATGTGGGCGCCAAGTTCGTGAAGTAAAGAAAGATTTATAGAATCTGATTCGAAAGTAATGTCGAGCAAAACTGCAAGGATTTGGTAACCCGTTTCGTCGTGTCACGAAAAAAATGCACTCGAACGGAACCCACTGTCGATTTGATAATGTGCAATGAAAAGAATTTTTTAATTTACACGTAATAAAAATATATCTTTACAGTCAAAGTCAAGAGTAAATACCAAATTAATGTTCTGAAAGAGATCGGCCACGACAAGTGGTACGAAGAATTTAAACACCGAGAGGCGGCACAAGCGATACAGAAAACGCGAGGTCCCCGAAGAAGGGGAAGTCACATATGACTTTCTTCGTTTAATTATGATTCTCTTGTGTGCGGTGTCAAGGCCACAAAGAATGTGCAAGTTCCGCGTGTTTAGTTGAATACTGGCGGTCAAACGTTTTATTTTGTAGTTATATACTTTGTTGTTTGACTTATTTTCCGTAAATGTAAGGAATATGAATTCCTCGCACATGAAAACTTGACAATCCAAAAACACGTTTTTCGGTTGATAACTAGGTTTTATTGACATTTTTTTAACATCAAATTATTTTTAGCACCATTATTTTCCGTCCTAATTTTTTTTTGATGTGCTGTCCTCGTTGGTAAAGCTGAGAGTGTGAGACTAACTCAGAATGTTTATTACCATTTCATTCAATAAAACGTGGTTATCAACACAAAAGAGTCACATCACACAAGTCCACAAATGAAAAAATTCAGGAACCGCTTTTTACCAGTAGCGTATCTAGAATTTGGCCTTGGGAGCGGGCGACTAAGTCGGCTTCATACAAAAGAAAAAAAAACGTTAAGATGGCCTAAGTTAAGGGTCCTAATTAGTATTACTACCTTTAAAGTGGCTGAAATCAGTCCCATTAAAGTAAACGGTAATAACATAATAGAAATACGAGTTACTGAAACACTGTTTACAAGGTACTTATTGACTGAATTGATTTTCCTCTATTTTATATTTCAAACGTATATGAAAATGCAGTGTAGTAAAACCTGTTCGTATATTAAAAAAAAGACTTACTAGTATATTTAGCGTACACAGCTAAAAATAATAATAAGCCAGCCTAAAAATTAAGAGATTAACAAAATTTCTCGTCTTCGTTTTTCGATCTTCTGGGAGGGGGTCCGGTCCCGTTCGTGCCTCCCCCTAAATATGGCCCTGGTTTTTACAGCGGACGCTAGTTTTGTAGTCCCAAAAATGTGAAAAAATGTGGTTCAGTGTGTCTACCAGTTTGTAACTAGCTTTACAATTTGTCTTCTGAAAGACATCTTATTAAGATACACAACTGGCATGTATTAAGTTCGACAGGCCTTTGCCTAAAGGAGAACTAATTAAATAAAAATATAAATTTACAAAATTCGTGAAAACAGTCTGACATTCATTATTATCTTACAATATTGATTATGTCAGTGCGTCGTATCGCCGTAAGCAATACATACTAAATTTTATATGGACCATTTTTATTGGATGATTTACACGTTATACGGTTTTGTAAGTTTTTTTTTTTAGCCGTAACGCCTTTAAATTATTTCAAGGATTTCACCAAAGCGGTAAAGACGAGAAAAGGCTATGTTAGTCAGGAGCGAGCATTCGCTAAGGGAGCTGGGTGTTTTGTGTTGACGGGCGTGTAAGATGATGACGTCTCTACACCGCTAATTGGCACAACAGAGGCTGTGGCGGCTTGTAGTGCCGTTTACGTACTCTGCTCAACCATGTCTAATGTAGCCTATACGTAATGTCGGATCGTTCAATGAACTTCCTCGCTGACGCCGCATCAAGATATTCCGCGGTTAATATTATTATAACGTTATTATAAATAATCTTGTTGACGTTTGCTGTAGGAAAGGAAAACAACTTTGTGTATAAAAATCATCATTACTGTTTCATTCTGTAAGTAGGATTGTTTCTTCGTCTACAATCAATGAGTAACTGAGAAAGAATTTGGATTAGCGTGTTGCTTGATTCGCGTAGTAGATTGTAACTACGATTTTTAAATGTACATGCCCACACACTTTCTGGCTTTTTAGGGTATACTGTATTTGGCTAGACGTTTTTCTTTGTTTCAAAATCCGATTTAGTTATTTAGCAATTTTATAATTTGTAAAAAAAATGAATTATTATACAGGGTTATTCAAAAAGAATGAACCGATGTCATAAAGCAGTATCTTATTAAGGCAAATTAATTCAAAATTCCAACCAAATCACAAGTATTCAACTCATAATCAAGTTTTATTTTCTGTCTTGCAAGTGTTCAATGTGGCCACCACTTGCAGCACGGACAACATCAAGGCGATATGAGAATTCTTCCCAGACCCGTAGCAACGTATCACGATCCACCTAGATGATCGCTGTTGTTGTTTGATGTTTAAGGTATGCGTGGTGGGTAGTGGTGAGAAAAAAAACTATTTTTTACATATCACCACAAGAAGAAATTACATACGCTGAGTTCTGGAGATCTCGCAGGCCAAGCACAAAGAACAAGGTATTGGGCCCCTTTCCGACCGATCCATCGTTGGGGCACTTTTTCATTCAAAAAAGCTCGAACCATCCGGTGCTATTAGGGCGGTGTTCCATCGTGTTGTAAAATGAAGTCATCTGAATCTCCTTGCAGTATCGGGAAGAGCCACTACTGAAGCATATCGAGATAGGTTTGTCCTGTAACGGTGTTTCCCTCGAAGAAAAAGGGAATCATTCATGAAATCGGTTCATTCTTTTTGAACACTTGTAAGACAAAAAATAAAACTTGATTATCAGTAGAATACTTGTGATTTGGTTGGAATTTTGTATTACTTTTCCTTAATAAAATATTGCGTTATGAAATCGGTTCATTCTTTTTGAATAACTCCGTACTGTGTATATTAATTATAATATAATATATCGTAGGCCTATAAATATATAATACAGTACATAGTAATATATGATATAATATAAATATATAATAATTATCACGTTCTACTTTTCAACTAAATATTGCATAAATAATAACTAAATATTGCATTATTTATATATGTGTATACTGAAAATAATGCGACGTGTGATATGATTGTATTTATGTTCATTGTAAATATTGATAACTTAACGTATAAACACTACTATGCCCTCGTCTCATTTAATTATCGGTTCATTCATATTTGAATCTTCATTCTTTATAGCAGAATCTCTCGTACTCCAAATACAACGAGTAACCCGTGGCACCTTGAATTAGTTCACTCGCCAGTCGGCACTGAAGTTCTCACTTCTGGCGTGTGTCCCACGACACGCCCAATTTTTTTATCGTGTAATGAATGTTAAGACAACATTATTGTGTTAATCTTTTCTAATCTTATTGTTTGTAACCGTATCGTGGTGAACAGTTACTTGTAAGAAAGACAATAGTAGCAACTACCTTCATGTGAATGGATATACAAACTGGCTTGATTAATTTATCCGATTCACGTCATGCGCGAGGTGTTTGTAAAACGACAAAGAATTCTTGTTGGTTGTCGTCCAAAGAAAAATGTCCGTGCGGTAAACTTCAAAGCGTCACTCCAATTTACTCGTATTATTATTTTTCTTCTTTGATTTATCGCAGTTCACGCCTTTGAACACGTGTTTTGATACCTAACGCGCGCGCGCACACACAACAAACACACACATATATAGGCACACTTTTTAAACACCAGTGTTAAGCGCTTTTTACTTCTTGTTAATTGAATAATGGCTTTTTACGTGTTCGTGCGGTTGATAAAAACAAACGCCGTGTAAGATAGAGAAGGGATATTATTAAACATTTTGAGACGTGGTTGTGGGAAAACAAAAAGGGTGAACGAATGAAGAGACGCACTGAATACAGTAACAGGATGCTGAATTTCCCTAAGCATATTTGGAAAAGAATAGTCCCGTTCGCATTCTGAAAAGTAAGTAATCATTGAAGGACAAATGGAAGGCAAAGCAAAAGAGGTAAAAGCGTAAGTTGTGAAATGTTGACAGGAAAGTAATACGGCTGTCGAAGAGAACCTTGTAAGATACCGTCCAGTTAAACATGAGTTATATTTGATGATACGACTCGTAATGTGATGACGACGACGATTGATGACGATGATGATGTATTGCACCAGGGGAGGGAGGCCTCCTTCAATAGAAAAAAGTCTATAAAGTGCTCGATAAAAGGGTGGAGAGACGAACGTACCTCTAACCGAAGTAAAAGCAATAATTATTTAGGGATACGTTCGGCTCTTCGCCCTTTTATCGACATAACTTTTTTTCTACTGAAGAAGGCGGCCGGTGGGTGCCGAAACGTAACTTCTGGGGCACCAAGGACCAAAATTAAAGAGAACATTTTGAAAAATGTTAAAAGTGCAAATGAAGCTTCAAGTTGTGAGAAATTTTATTCAAAATATGAATATGAGAAATTTGACTGTCAACGCCCCCTGAAAATTTTGAAGCATATTCAAAACATTTGTAAGCCATGCTTGCAAAAACTTTACTTATCGCTACCAGTTACGTTTATTTGTAAAAACTATTAGACATAGTCATACAGATGTGTGTGGAAACTCACTGACGTGAGCGAATTTCTCAGCTCATGATGCTTACTAGTTATCCAACTTGCAGAGATGCGCCCGTTGACGTGGTGTGTCGACCGAAAGGTTAGGCTGTGGTGTGGTCGGTTGCTACTCACTAGCGACATCGTCGGCTACGTTTCAATCCCGCCCTCTTCAGGCCGCAAAGCGACCTTAGTTGCTGTTACCCGGGAAAGGTTGTCGGGTATCGTGTGGGCCGTACTCTGTCGCTTTGCGGCCCCGAGGGCGGGATTGCCGACGATGTCGCTAGTGAGTAGCCGCCGAACAGTCCGGTTCATTATCAATTTAATAATATTGACACCGGCCGTGTGAGTTTAAGGTACGAAAGGTTAGAAGCTGGATGATTATGAACAAACATATCTCGCACCTATCCGTAGACCGTATTCTGTAATGTAGACTAATTATAGGAATGGTCGGAATATTAGTTGTGTACGTAGTGAAACGTCTTTAACGAGCAGACACGAGAACACACGCAGAGAGTACTGTTTATTACATACGAGCTCGTACATAGCTGAGCAGACGTGCTCGCGTACGCGGTACTACGTCGCATTCTTCATGCTCGATCACACAGTCACAGTCACATGTTCTTGTTTTTGTTTTACCGACTAGATATTTACGGATTTCCATGAACAAACGGTCAGCGCGTTTACAGTAAGCGCAAAACATTTCTGAAACAGTTCCACTAACACGTTACTGTTGTTTTTACGCTGGCCGATTACAAACATAAATTTATAACGTCTTCAGTCAATAAGAAGCATCAGCGCAAAAACAACAGAGCAGACTCAACTTAAATTTTACATATTATAGCGGTCCCAGTTCTGTTATAGGGTAATGATTCTAGGGTGCTAAACGTAGAGACTGAAATAAGTAATGAGACTAAGCAACAGAAATGAAGAAACCGCGAGCTACCGAATGGAGACTTGCTCGAGACCAGATAGAGCAGCGGAATGAAGATATACGATTCGAGCTTGGGTATGTTCACCATGCGATATGTGAATACCAGGGGCGTACGAACGGGACTGGACCCCCCCCCCAAAGAGTCGAAAAAAGTTGACGAATTTTGTATAAGAAGAGTTTACCGGGCTGTTTGGCCGTGGTCTACGGTTTAATGACAAACCAAACGTTTCGACAGCACCACTGGCTGCCATCATCAGTGGAATTCAAAGAATTCACGACCTCCTGAACGTAGGCTGTTATATCGTCAGGCCCACAGTACTGTGGTAAAGGCTCACAGTACTTTTGAGCCTTTACCACAGTACTGTGGGACTGACGATAACAACCTACGTTCAGGAGGACGTGAATTCTTTGAATTCCACTGATGATGGCAGCCAGTGGCGCTGTCGAAACGTGCTGTCATTAAACCGTGGACCACGGCCAAACAGCCCGGTAAACTCTTCTTATACAACTGACACAGGCGTGAAAGCCTTAGAAGTTGACGAATTTTGTTAATCACCTAATTTTTAGGCCATTTAATTATTTTTCCGTTGTGTACGCTAATATAGTAGTAACTTTTTTAAAATATGAAATGTAGGAAAATCAATTCAGTCAATAAGTATCTTCTAAACAATGTTCAGTACGCGTATTTTTGATTGTATTAGTACCGTTTACTTTAATGGGATTGATTTTAGGACGGTATAACATGTTTTTCAACCATTTTAAAGATAGTAATGTTGACTAGTCTTAACTTGTTTTTTTTTTTTTGTATGAAGCCGACTTGCCCCCCCCCCCCAGGCCATATTCTAGATACATCACTGGTGATTACAGATATTATGCAAAACCCAACTGAACATGATGCCGTACGTCAGGATCGATGGTGTAACTGGGAGTTGCTTTCTTGGTGTAGGGGGGGGGGGATGAGACTAGTTTGGAGGTTGGACTGTCTGTTTTTTCAGGACGAATCAGAAATTCAGGATTCTCTCCATATAATTTTAAAAATACGTTTTATAAATTCTCTGCGTCTCCAAACCAACGTGTCGTATAACAATATGATGGGAAGTCCCCGATTTCAAAGTATTAACTTTGATCAATTTTATTCATATGAAAGGTAATAAATCACATGTCTTTAGAAACCACTTTAATTTTAAATTTGTATTCTTAATAGAGCTTATGAGAACGAGTCTTTCTGAAGATAATTTGGTGAAAATCCAGTTTCATTACCCCTTTGTACTGTAGTTTAAAGGTGTTGTTCCAAGAATGTTTTACGCAACTTGTAGTCCTTGTTAAAGTACGTTATTTTGTGTGTGTAAAATCCAGTAATAAAATCTTACAATTTTTCGGAATTAATGACAAGAAACTGGTAGTTTACCTGTGCAAAGACGGATACACTAGAGTAGTCGTGACATAGACAACCTGTAATTGTAAGTATGTTTGGGCGATAAAGATAAAGGTAGGTTTTATGACACGCCACCAAATTGTGTTTTTCTTTACGCTACAAATACGTACGTTATTTACCAAATGTTGAGTGCTTGTCACTATTAAGAAAACTTAAACTTTATTTTACTAATTTAGAAATATTGTAATTCCTTTTATTTCTACATTTATATATAAGCCTAAACACACGAAAACTGGTTTAGAAATAGGGTACGGTAAGTGATTATGGAATTTCGCTGAAACTTTTGATAGCTATGGGCGGGTGTGATCTCCCTTATCCTCCTCAATAGTTACGCCACTATGCACACGCGCTCACACACACACACATTAAACACACCTTAAAAGTGCTGTTATTGCGTTCTTGTGATAGACACAAGAATTTGCTAGAGGAGGACAATACAAATTTTAATGGGATCTTTACTTTAAAAATGTTATTTTATAGGCAATAATTGAAAAAATTCAATTTCTTCAATTCAGGAATGAGCAAAATAATAACAGCTTGGGTAGCAAGAAAACGAATGGAATGACGACGTATTAAGACAAAACGCGGTGCGTACAGAAAACGATAATCAGATACTGTATATTGCTAGCTGAATAATACGGTACTAAAACGGTTATGTCACGAACTTATGACAAGTGAAATGGAATTTATGCGACTACTAACGCAGAATCAAGGCGACAGACGATAAGCGATAGTTCTGTGGAAATGACAGAAGTAAAAAGGGTCTTGCGAAATAATCGAATAACTTACTCTGGCGTATGTCGAACGTTAAGTTCCATATTTGTGATATTAATGAATGAAAGAAGATAGAATGGATCGATGGCAGTATTAAAGCTGTGATCGAAAGGACCCTTTACGGACGAAATTTTATGAAAGACAACCATACAGGAGAGGACATATGACGCTACAAATCCTGACTCGAAGAGGGATTCCGACGCGGCGAGCCGTCTGCTCCGAGTTGCATACTTTCGACCGTTAAATTGAAAAATAAAATGTTTAGTCACGTGCAAGGACGGGAGTGAGGAGGAGGTATTTCACTTCCTCTGACATTACCACTTGCCAGTTACCGCGTGACATTGACGCAAAAGGCCTTGTCTAGGTTCAGGTTTTAATTACCGGTGGTAATTACGGCGAGAAAAATTATGTTGCATTTAAATGGGAATATATTCTTTCGAGACTGTTCTATTATATTCACAAAACTTTGCACGGCATCTACCTAGCACCTATGTAGTAGGTTACAGCATGCAAAATTGGCTACAGCCATGACGTCTGGAGTCTTGGGGGGGTATTAGTCTACCTCTGAGCAACTGTCAGGAGTTTCGTACGGTATGAGTTCGAAGACACTGGAATCTTGCGCTGTACTGCGATCACTAGGAGTGCGACTACAGTAAGACTCGTGTTCAGCGCCATTCTTACACCACTTTTATACGTTTGTAGAAATAAAAACCAATTTAGGGGTTAATTTGATTAAAAACTGGACACAATTTCTTTCGTGACTTCTCTTTTCTTGTGAGATTTGACTGTGACAAGATGACAAGTTAGTTAACAAACGTTGTTCGGTATTTTGGGTCTCGCGAAATATATATAGGCTACGTAATGAAATTCGACTGTCGCGTACGTGTATCGACTCGCCCGCCCCTATCTCCTGCTTTGCAATGCGCTCTTGACCGGTTCCCGGTGCACGCCAGATTTTCTCGGTTTAGTTCCAACTGTCCGAGTAGTAGCACTTAGTTAGAACTCGCTCACCAACACTTGGCCGGCATACCAGCAGTTTGAGAAACCAGGATTTATATATTCGCCCCCCCTTCCTGGATCGTCTATAAGTTTTACTATTCGCCTGCGATGCAGGTAACCCCCTTTATCCTTTCACCCTTTCGTCCTAAACCGCCCCTCGTCCGTATCTGCTACCCTACTTCAAACTTTCTTCGAAGCATGGGGAATTTGTAACGAGATAGGCGAAATCTATGAATTTTATGTCCTGTTTGAACAGCTCACCACTTGCTCGAGTCTAACCAGAGGAGTGTGTATTTTTCCCCTCTGGCGTTACGGTTCCAGTAGAATCCTGGCCTGCTCAATGATTCTCTTCCATTCTTCCTTGTCCAGAGAAGAATGTCCTTATTCCTCCAACCTGCCACTCGCATCTCCCTCAAATCCCCTTCCGCATCTTCACACCATTTCCTTCTAGGACGTCCTCTCCTCCTTACTCCCTCCGGCTTCCTGTCCAATGCCATTTTTTGGCGTCGATCACTTCTCACTTTCACCACGTGCCCCAACCATCTCAACCTTGCTCCTTCGCTGCCGCAACTATGTCCGCTTCTCCATAAAGGTCTCTTAGTTCACGATTCTTTTTTATCCTCCACATCTCTATCCTCCATATTACGAGTGTGTATTAAATCGTATAATTTTACATTACGTGAGGTTTCACGTAATTAAAAAAAAACCTCACAAAAGTAGAAGAAAACCCGAACGTGTTATTTGTAACATAATCATTTTGACATTCGCAGTTGAGGTCAACTGAGCCGGGGGAGGAGTACCCGGATGGCTGGCATGTATGGCACAGTTGGAGCAGTCTACACCGTCTTCAAGCGGACTTCACATCTATACACAAGTGCGCGTGTGTTTGCCGGGTAATTACAGTTGTGATAGACGATGGTGTCGTCTCGGCGGTCCAGCTCTAGGTGATGTAATCCAATACACAGTGTGTGAGAGGGTAACGTACAATTATGTGGTGTATTGTCTGTCTCGTCGCCGTGCCTTCTATTCTCGGTTCTTCCTCTTCGTTTCCATTATCCTCCTCTCCGTCTTCTTCTTGTTGCCTTGTCAGTGCCTGTGTGGCATGTTGTCGTGTTCGTTGTATAGGAAATGGCACGCCGTCAAGGAAAACGACGGACGATGAAAGGAGAAAAATGTACGTACAATTATCGCCGTAAATACATTTTTTTCTCGAGTTGAATAAAAGTTTAATTAGGTTAGGTCGGTGTTATTTATACGGTGACAATTATCAGATGTTTTGTACAGTTGATCACCTTCTGTTTGTGCGTTTTGCATTACGCTAACGGTCGGCCGTTCATTCAGTAGTATCTTGTTACTTCCATAATTGTACAATACATAAGCACACTGTGATAATTACTCGTCGCGCAAAGCTACGTAATTACGTTTTATGCTCTGTACGCTCGCAAATAATTATGACTATGTTATTCGGTGTTTCCGGATACATTTGTTAATGTAAAAATCATGACTTGTGTAGGGAATTATTTTCCGGTTTAGATTTGTGATTTTGTTAACAGCATTAAATCAAGGGCGTACACTGTACAAAGTACAATAATGTATAGAAATATGAGGCTCATTACATAAGAATACGGCCATAGTCGGTATCGTTTTAAGTAGGTCTACTATAATATCGATTCAGTTTTACGATCACGCACTTACGTCCGTCCGACATAACCGTCCTGTTGGTAGTGTCTCATGTCGACTATCAATAACGGCTGGGATGACTTCAAAACCATACTCGCAGGTTCCCAAAGTTTGACAGAAAAAGACGTAATCATACGGGACCTGCGGCTTGTTATCCTGGAAGGTTTCGTCCACTGTCTAGCAACTTTTCTATTTCGTAAGGCCGGGAAACGTTCGTTCCCGCACCTGCATCGGCTAAACAAGTACCCCCCCCACCCCCAAAGTACGGTCAAACGTCTTTGACCCAGCTTGACGATCCAACGTTAAGTCGTTGTCGAAAACCTCGCCTCCACTGTCCATCGTGTTCTAATCCTCCAGTAGTCGTCTGGCTAGCTTGGCTAGTTCACCATCGTTCTCTGCAAAAACCGGAAATAATAGAACCTTCTCGAGACGTCTCGGTTGTACTGTCATCCAGACTTGGGCTTCCATTAGGACGTATAAATGCCTCCTTGTAGGAGGTGTCCACCATTACTGCGCGGAAGTACGCCTGTCGCTCGCTTTAGTATGGGTGAAGTATGGGTATATTAAGGGAGCCACGGAACCCTACCTAATCAGGTCGGTGCAACCAAAAATACAAATGTAAATACAGTCTTCTTTGATTTGCTCGCCAACGGGGATCCACGTCCGAACTTCCTCGTGGTGCATATGATGCGCAGTGACGGATTAAACTGGCGTTTTCGCGACATTCCGCACACTTCTGGTTCCCCATTGGTCCCCCCACCCAATAACCTTACCGTTAAGCCTTAACGCGGTGACGGAAACGTACGCATTCAGGTTAACAGTGCAGACGAGAACGTACGGAACTGTCACCTGTCAAACTACGCAATTCGTCAAATAGAAATCCCCAAATTAGAAAAACGGATTTGTAACAGTGTCGTTTTGTGTACTTTATGCTCACGCACAATAATAATCACAGGCGTGGTTTGCTTTTTTACACGAGACACCAAAATAACTATGAGCTTTATAATCGTCTAATAATAGTTTCCAATAATCTGTATACGGAGGTAATAGTAATTTTCTATATACTCGAGTAGGAAAATAAAATATTAATTTTGTTTTTTAAAACCAAAACGAATGACTTCTACAATAAAGTCAAACTACGCGCTCCCCAATTAGTAGGCCTACATATATACACTCATTATTACACGTATACACTGAAATAGTCATACATACTCACATAAACGTGACTGGTATCTTTCTCTGAAACAAAGTAAAAAAAGGAGCTATCGCGAAATGATGATCGCAAGTAAATAAGTAGACAATAAGTAGGTTTTACACGAACCCAATGAAATATTAACTGTAAAGCAAAGAGACGTTGTGAATCTGCTTGTGTCAGCGATATTTCACGGTTAGCCAGTTTCTGTCGTCTCTTTGCTTATATTGATCGTCATACGTCCTTATCTCAAAGATAATCAACGACAGATGTGTGTGTGTGTGTGTGTGTGTGTGTGTGTGTGTGTGTGTGTGTGAGAGAGAGAGAGAGAGAGAGAGAGAGAGAGAGAGGAGGGGATGGGCACAGTATTTTTTAATGTAATCAAAGAAGTTACACAGACAGCAACTCGAGCTTATGGTATGGCGTACAAACATACAGATTGACGAGTGGACAAAATGTACTGCGAAATTTTAACAACAAGAAATTACGCATACGTGACGCGCATCACAGTCTATTGGTGCAAATTGTGCGTAACGCACTGCGTTGTGTATTTTCTGTTACACTCTGATAAACTGGAAGTCAGTAAACGGTAGGCCTATTTATGAGCTGTTTCGTGGATTCGCGCGACCTTTCTGCATGGGTTTTATGGGTAGGTCTTCGGACGTGTTTAAAGGGTCGCAAGAAAATTCAGTTCAATACGAGACCACGTTATTTTATCCATAGGCTGCCAGTCTAGCCAGACTTTTTTTTAAATATCTTTATTCCCATTATTAAAGTTTATAATATTCATTACATTCACAGCACTAGGAATTGAGCAGTGACAAGTTAAGCTTTATCAATGTCCTTGCTATATTAATTCTAGAAAAACAATCTTTCATAGGTCCAATTAGCTTTTATCGCCAATAATTGTGTCAGATATTTATTGTGCAGTCACTGAAACCTTGTACAGACTACACTAATCACTAACATATACTATAAAATAGATCCTAACATTTCAAAATTAACCCCTGCTGAAATAATCATTTTAAACATAAATTCACATCAATGACTACAACTAAGATATAGTATTAACAATATTATTATTAATAATATAAAATAATTAACGTAATATTTGGCAGTTATGGCAATATTCAACAAAAATCAACACTTTCATATTCAACTAAATCTGATTTATCAAGCCGTATCACACAACACTGTGTCTTATCTCCGCGGTTATTTAACTTATACTCGGGCGAAAAGCCAAGAACAAGATTTTCGAGCGAAAATTAACAGCGAAAAATGAGTAACATTCGAACGCCGACGATAGAGTCTTATTAAGTAACATTATTATAACCTGGCTGTCTATAAAATTCAGTCTACATAACAGGGTAACAATAAGCGGTACCCCCCATAGGTTTGCATTTTCCCCGTGAGTTTTTCAAAATCATTTCGAGATATATTTTAAGGACAGTTGGTGATTTACACCGCCTTTCATATTCCGTGGTTTTTCTCTCAGTCGTGATCTTTGATTAAGCTCATTATAAAGGCTTTTGACGTATAATCGAAATCATGCGATATACAAGTTGCGTTGCGCAGAGCCTGTATCGCGCGTCTGGTACACAAAGATTAAATTACATTGGGATAAAAACGTCGTTGCATCTTGTTAACGGTTACACTGTAAGATACGTTTTGTAGGCTGTTTCGTGGTCGTGTAATAATATTGCTTTGGAATGTACACAAGCACGAGCGCGCGGGTACTTTGTGACCTGGAATCCGCTTGGAGGTAAACGGTGGTTTGACATTTTGTCTAATTGGTTAATTTTCCTTTTAATCTTTGACCATTTGGCTTGTTACTAACTAAAAAGTACCGTTGTTTCGTCTTGTAACAGAAGAAATTTATGGTGTCGTGACCGTCTGCTCGGTAAGCGGAGAGAAAATAAGGTATTATGCAAAGTTCGCGTGTCATTCGTGTTTAGAGTTATTGTGTTATCGGACGCGTGCAGTGCGCCTTCATTAATAAACGTTTTGTGGTATCAGGCCAAGTGTTCGTGGCTTGCAGACTGTTCAGTGAGCCTATAGGGAACGTACAGAAGATACCGGTTCTGTGTGATCTAGTCGTTAATCGGGTTAGCTGACACCCCCATTCCATGATTGTCCATGACTCTGTTAAATTTGTAGGTTAGGCTTATACTGTAGACATTAGGTATTTTTAAATTTAAGTATACGGGTTTGTCTATGAATAAGGCCATCATCATCATCATCAGCATCATCATCATAGTAATGATGTACCTACTTCTGAAAGAATGTTCCCGAATCATTCTCAGCCATTTATTTCAGCACACACACACACACACACACACACACACACACACACACACCGTTTTTCATTACTTGTTAAATATTTGTTTTAACCATCTAACACTTTAAAAAACGCCCTTCGTTGGTCTCCATAGATTAAAGCTTAATTGTGGTGCGAATTTATTATCAACATAATTCAAAGTATTCTTCGTCATTTTCAACGAAGATTATGCGAAAAAATAATGTATCCTTTCGTGTCACATAATACTGTGCCGAACACAATACTAGTACCAAGTTTTATCTTGGTACAGTATTACTGCATTACGAGATTAATAGCTCAGAAAGTGTATACAATAAAGAAATAAAATCCGCCACGCTAACATAATGTAGGCTATATTATTATGTTAGTGTGGCGGATTGTGTATACGCGTATAAAAGCAGGCGTAGTGAAGGTAGATCATGTTACCGTTTAAATCTCCACCGGCGGCTATTAGGCCTACGTATAAAATGTTCAACACCTTGAAAGCTAATGTAACTATAACGGTACGGTTACACGAGCGTTTTTTCCTGACCGTGCACGCGCGTAGAGTTTGGAAAAACGCACAGTGATCACACGTGCACGAACGGAAGTGTAGTCACACAGGCGGTTTATAATCGAACGGCACCGTTGGGACGTCTCGTACGCGCATACCTACAGATCTAGCTATATAGATTAAATGAATAGGCCTATATAAAGTTTAAAACGCAACTGCACAGAAACGTCCATGTTTAGATTAACGAAAACATTGGTTATCAGTTGTAAATAAGTCTTTATTAAGAAAATTGTTTGCATTACATATTTTTTTTTTATAAAGATGTCAACAACATCATGGAGACCAAAATTAATTACCATAGTAACAAGTAAATAAACGAATGCTATTTTAGCGGCATCTTTGTACAGTCCGTGTGACCACCCTCATGCATGTTAAAAACGCACTAAAAATGCGTTTTTTCCACGTCCGTGTCACCAATTTCATTGCCACCTGTGTGTTAAATTCAATACGTTTCACAACCGCACGCAAACGGCCGGGAGAAAACAACGCTCGTGTAACCGTACCCTAACGGTGGGTTTTGGGGGCCAAGAAGAAGATGGGTGGATGATGTAGATGAAGATTTGAGAAGACTGGGGGGTCAGAAGGTGGCGAAGATTCGCGCAGGTAGAGAGGAGTGGAGGCACGTCGTTCTGGAGACCAGGCCTCTTCATGAGCGCCGTGTAGTAGTAGTAGTAGTAGTAGTAGTAGTAGTAGTAGTAGTAGTAGTAGTAGTAGTAGTAGTAGAGTGTTTATGTTTATCCTCGAATTTCTTGTACAACTTGCGTCTTCGTAATCGTTTCCCCCTTTTCTTCGTCTGACGCAGCAGACGCCTGTGCTGCCCTTGGTCTACTCCAGCGCGGCCTGCTCGCGGTTCAGAGCATGGATAATACTTACCGTGACATTTCTCAGAAATAGCTTCCTGACATTTCCCAAAAAATTATCTCACCATCGTGTTTCAGTCAGATGGCCCTCACCTGTTGTGCCATTATGTAAACTCGTAGTTATACACTTTCAGACGACTCGGCCATTTCAGTCTATGGAAAACATAAGGATACTACTTATCCAGGCCACATAAAATTCGCAGTGTTTTCTTTTTATAAGTTTACATTCTGTTTTTACAGTTGATCTCTTTAGCCTTTTTGAGTACTGTGGCTTCGTATTTCCCTTGTTAAGGCTCCATTTCTCGTCGATATGTATAGGTCATAACTTACTCGAATAGGCACGTATAAATTCTAATGATAGTTGTGCGGTTTATTGGCTTGCTGTTTAAGGTTTTATATAAGCAAAGCGCCCTTCGTTCTCGGCTGGATTTCATCATCGAGGTCCTTCTTGTGAAGGTCTTCATTGGTAACGGACTCGAAGTACAGGAAAGCTGGTAGATTAATCAACATTACTATCTTTAAAGTGGTTGAAAAACGCGTGATAACGTCTTGAAATAAGTCCCATTAAAGTATACGGTAATAACAGAATAAAAATACGCGTTATTGAAACATTGTTAAAAGATACTTATTAATGGAACTGATTTTCGTGTATTTCATGTTTCAAACGTATACACTAATTTTGTGTAATAAACCTGTTTCTATATTTAAAAAAGAGCTAGTTCTATATTAACGTACACAGCTGAAAAACATAAAATAAAACAGCCTAAAAATTAAAAGATTAACAGAACTCGTCAACATTTTAAACCCTCTGGGGGGGGGGGTCCGGTCCCGTTTATCCCCCCATAAATACGCCCCTGTCGTTTTGCACATCCCAACTTTGCTTGTTTTCATGTCTAACTTATCATGTACACTATAAATGTCTACCAATATTGGCAACTTCGTCTGCGTGGACAAACATTTACGTCGTTTTGTTGAATACAATCTCGCTTGGTTAATTGAACAGTGGAGATTCGTTGTTGAATACAGATAGCAGTGGTGAAATCAAATCGCTAGCGTATCAGTCAGACACACTAACCTCTGCTTTATGTAGGCCTACATACCGTAGGGATACTGACTGTTCTGGGGGCTACAAAATCATATTAAGAACTGCTTGCAACTGTAAACCTTACTGGAGAGCCAATATCGTGTCGAATTATTTTTGAGATTTCAATTAAATTTTCAGTATAATGTAGGTGAAACAAATTTGTTGTTGTGTGACATGCATGAAACAGTGTCTTGCTGGATATAATAAGCATTCCAGTGGTATCGGATTGTGAAAGTTAAATAAATTTTCAGCTGTCTTCTGAATGTTGGTCTGATTCATGGAGAAACCTTTGGCAGGTTCTGGGACCGCTCTCATTCATCGGCAGCTCTTTTAGCGTTTGCCAAATGGCAGCTAACGTGAATACTTTATCAGATATTTTGAAATTTAGGTTTGCAGACATTGTGGAACGTACGTATCATGTTATTTGTTTGCGTTCCGTCTGCGGTAACATATTGTTGAATGTTCCTTATTCTTTATAGACTAGTAATAGATTTGGGAAAGAATTAAGTTCTGAGTTCATAAAATATGGTAGTTAAATAAGTATTACGCTTGTAAGAATACGCTTGTAGTGTTCAGAGTAGCAGCTAATAATAGACTATAGTTTCAAAGACCACCAGATTGTGATTCCGCAAACATGATGGACTACAAAAAAATAACGCTGTTGAATGAATATTTCCTTTTCACATAAGTCCATTACTATAAAGCACAGAATACCTAATATTCAAGATATTTTTCAGAAGGGGTGAAACTACTATCTTAAGTGAATGGAATAACGGACATTTCGAAACAATGTTCCGCCATTACTTTTGTGCTAGGCGATCGTCTTCTACTTTTTAAATCAAGTAAGTAAATTGGCATTATCATATCTTCAAATCCTGATAAAAACAGTTATCTGACAACTGTTTTTAAGTCTTTCCTACTATAGGCAAGCAAGTTCATTCTATCAAAGACCAAGCTAAAGTCATTAATCTCTCTTTTTTTAATGTTTTCATAAAACATCGCGTTTGTCATTTTATAGATTAAAGTGTCTCTTTGCACAAATGACAGAGAAGCGAGAAAACTGAAATCACACGTAAAACGAAATTCCTGAGAATGATTAATGGTTGCGCTGGATTAGGCAGGCTTAAAAAGGAAAATATACGAAGTGATTTAAATAAAACTTGAAGTGAGGATAAAGATTATAAATATAGATGAAGGAGCATGTAGCAAGAACATAGCCTTGTAAGGCTTAAAATGACAAAAATCTGTGTAGGGCGTACAATTGATCTCTGTTTGCGGACGGGTGTGGACAAATAGGTACGAATAGGTAGCTAGTTTGCATCGCTGGATTGGGTGGATCCCACGCCACGTGCCACCGTGGAAGTCAAATTCAAAGAGTGTTGGCAAAGAGAAGCTCCACTGCTTCTCTTGAGCCACTTATATTATACAGGTTTTATGTAACTCTGATAATTTATTTGGAAGTAGCCATTCTCACCAAACAAAAATCCCATCGAGTCTTTTTTGCGGAGCGTGGATCTGCATGGTTCTGAATAGTGGCCGACGGTAAAGGGAGACAAAGAACGCTTAGAAGGTTTTGAGACATGGTGCACGGATTTCATGGAAAAATAAAGAAACTGGTAAAGAGTTTAAGTGGATACATGAAAAAATATTATGAAAACCGTCACCAAAAGGAAATGCTATAGGCGGCGATTGTATGCTGTTGGACGGTGAGCTGAGGAACTCGAAAAGGTCATATCTTCTGTTTCGTGCTATCTACAAGGTTCCTTCCAAATTATTAGTATCCCTTTTGTCTGATACAATGAACCTTTCCTATAACACAACAGGTTCCTTCTCCAACTCACCGATTCATATCTAGAACCAAGTGTAGGAAATAGCCTATACTTTTCAGTGACATATTTTCAGAAATAAAAAGTAACTTTTGTAAATACTCAAGACTTTTTGGCAATAATTAGTTCGAATATAGATACTTTAAAAAAGGTTATTTATTTGCTACAAAAAAAAATCTGTGAAAAATATGAAATGACTACATCGACGGAGTAATCAAACGTTTTTGCTTTCAGGAAATCTCGCTCACCAGATGAAAGGTAGTGCTATAATAACAAAATTGTTAAACATTTTAAATGCCTGGGGTATGACCTGACCAGCGTTTGCAACTAAGTCAGACAGAGCAAACGTTAAACAGATTCAGTTGCGTATGCGTGGAACTGTAATTAGAACTTCAGACAAGATGAATTAGACAAATTAAGAATAAATTGTAAATAGGGTAAGCGGATTAATTTTTGAACAACGGTCGCGGTGCATACGAGCGTATAGGGTAGCAAAGTTTGCATAAATGACGAAGAAGACACGTAAAAAAACAAATTTCTGAGAAGGGTTAAAGGTTGCGCTGGATTAGGTAGGAATAAAAACGATGAAATACGAAGTGATTTAAATAAAACTTGAACTGAGGATAAAAATTATAGGAATAGGTGGAAGGAAAATATCGCAAGAATGACTGGAATGTGGGCTTTTATTTATGAATGTACGGAAATGAGGAAAAGTCGTCGTCCAGGGCGACCTTGGGTTCCGTTAACAGTCAATACCTTTTGTTTTATGAGAGACAGTAGTAGTAGAAGAAGAAGAAGAAGAAGAAGAAGAAGAAGATGTAAAAAACAACTCCAGATTTTCTCTTAGTCTGTACTACGGTTTCTGGTTTTCCTGGTAATGACGAATATGTGGCAGTATGGTTATGCAATCCCAGTTTTAATCAAGTTTCACTTTGCTTTATGGTACACAATACGGTTGCTAAACTCGTACGGATTGTGCAATACATTGGAATTTGTTTCAGTTTAAGTAAACGTCGGGATAAACATAAACTTCTAATTTCACTATGCAAATATCTGTAGTTTCGAAATTTTTTATTTTTGTTATTTATAATCTAAACTTGTACAGGTCGCTGGATAATTTGGCATCGACTTTTATCGTTAACGGCAGCAATTCAGAAAAACTTGATACGTATAAAACAGCGTGATTGTTGATGTAAATGCTTGCTTATAAGGCAGTATATATGAAAAATCATGTGTCTCGCTGTCCGAGCGAGTGAACGGCGATAAGTTTTCAGATGCTATACATTTTATTGACGCTCAGTCAAGGATACACGTTGAAACTGTTACTGCCTTGCAGTATGTCCGATACGTGGGCGGAATTTTATACTATGCCCATTAGTACGTGAGAAAACTCTCCACGTTTTCCAATGAATTATCGTTTATTGGAAAATTTGTTGCCGATATCTTTTAGCCCGAGTTTGGGACTGATAAATCTTTTTTTTACGGCATGGTAGCAAATGCTTGAATTCGTCCCTCAGGTCAGATAGTTTTGAAAAGGACGACTTACTTAACCAGTTAAATCAGAGGCGACTGTGTGTCACGTGTAAAAAGCGTCCGTCTTACTTGTAGACGGAGGAACTAAACTAAAAGGATACCAGACTAACCAACCTAAACTAGAAGAAACCAACTTAACCTAACCTAAACTAGAAGAAACCAACCTAACATGACCTAAACTAGAAGAAACCAATCTAACCTGACCTAACAAAAAAAATATCGATAGAAAGACGTTACTCGCACAAATGAAAAAATTACAGAATTGAAACCTCATGGATGTTTGGACAGGAACGTTTGTACTAGACGACATGGATTCGGTCAGTTGCGACCAAATGATAGTGCGGGCCGCAATTGACTGGTAAAAACGTCGTTTGGTCGCAACTGACCGAGACCGGTTGGTATCATTGAACTTAGTTCACTACAGTTGATAACCAAAATTTATTAAAACTATAGATATTAGTTGTATATCTTCTTCTTCCTTTTTCCCCAACAAGGATTAGGCCTTGGTGATCTGTTCCGGCTGCACAGGATTTATTCCCATCTTTTCTTTGGTCTCCCTACGCTTCTTCTTCCAGCTGGTTTGATTTACTTGCTGCTTTTGGTAGTCTTCGATCATGCATAGCCTACGTCCCAGATGGTCCGTCCAGCTTTTTCCTATGAAACTCATGAGTACTGTAATTTTTACATAGATGGGATACCGACCCATCGTATAACCCTCAACGTGGAGGACCAGGGTTTTCACTTCAGGATCTCCTCCTCTTAGACAGGTTGCCTTGACCATGGCTTATGAGGCCTGTCTACGCACCCACTAAGCCTTTATAACTCAGCTTTGTATGTGCCACCGTACTCCGCTGCCACATTAGGTGTCTATCCTGCTACCAACAGGCACAATAATGGCAGATGCAAATCTGCCAGGACTCCCATCTCTCGTTTGGTCGTCGACCCGTTCCACCAAAGGGATTAGTTACCGGTACCACAATCTTGGAATGGGTTACTCGACTAAACAGGGTCGACCAACGAGTTGTTGAGAGTGGTGTTGAGATGGAGAAGGTAAGAGACCTTCTTCATCAGGTCTTGAGTCACATCCATCCCCTTGGACCCCATTAGTTGTATATTAGTATCGATATTGGATATTGAATATAGAAAAAAGGACTTTTTTGTATGACTTAGTAGGTAAGTTGTGTTTTGAACCAGTTTCTTGGTGATTTACCGTTCACCATTTTTACGATATCTCTAGCAATTTGTTGTAATCGTCAAGGCGAGTTAACAAATTAAATTCTCGGCCAACAATTATAGATAGCACAATCTGAATCTCTGCAGTTTCAAGGGTCAACGATGATGTCGGTTTGTGATTACATTGTTTATCTTTAACGAGCGTTCAAGTGTTATTATTAATTTTCAGGGTCCTATGTGCACACATTGACGCTGATAACGGTTGATCCAGACGATAAATAATGATTTATACTGCAGTGTAAATTAAAAATGACGCATCCGCATTGTGTATTCCGGCAGAAAGTGTCACGTCTGTTTAGCTACCCGCAGGGGTTGTACGCGGCGCAGCGCCCTATGTGCCGTCCCCAAACGCGTTGTATTTATTTTCCTGGTTATTAAAATAAAAATGAACGACGTGATAAAGCCGTGCGAACACAGCGCGAGGCGGAATGAATAAAATCTAAATATAGATAAAACTAGAAGTAAATACCCAGTGCGCTGCGCTCAAAGGGTGCGGTGGGCTTTTGTGTTCTCGAATCGAGCGTATTTTCGTCTTTAGATTATTTTTCAGTTCAGTGAAATTACAGTCTCGGTGAATGTCAGGAGAGGGAGTAGGAGAAAGAAGAGTATGAGCGAGAGAGAGAGAGAGAGAGAGAGAGTGAGAGAGAGTACGCGAAGAGAAAAGTGTTTCACACCGGTTGAAAGTAATTATTACCGAGTAATGAATGAATGAAGTAGTGGTATTCTCCAGTTGCTTCGTTAGCGCAATTTCGCACTTTTAATTAAAAGATGCGATTTTTTTTTGTACCGATAACGAGTGCGTTAATTGGTGTTTAATTAGAATTATTTTGTTATTAAAAATTCCCAGTAAACAGATGTAGAAAAAAACGAATAAAATTTCTTAATATTTTGTCAACGAGTCGGTAATTGTTGTTCTCGTATACATCGATAATTTCTTCGTATTTAATGGAATTATGTGAGTACGCGCGTGCAGTGATACACAGTCATGCGAATTCAAAACATTAATCAGTAATATTATTTTATTATCGAACGAGCGAAAATTCTCGATTTTATATCGACCGTTTGGTATCTATCTGTCTGTTTGTGGTATGTCTCACGACAATTTTTAAACACTATTGTTTTTTAAGATTGATCCCCCAAAAACAGGGGACCGTAGGCAAATTTTTTAGGTGGTCAAAACTGTGAAAAACTCTCAAAAGCCCTTGTGGGGTATCATATTAAAGGAAATTCTAACCATAATCTGAATAAAGTGTTCATTTTTTAAAACTTAAACGTTTTGGGCGTCAGGGCCTAAAAAGTGGGTGCAAGTTTTCATACAACTCCAAAACTTCACGTTCATTAAATTAAAGAGAATGTTAACTAACATCTGAATGTAGTGTAAACTTTTGAAATTCCAAAACTTTGGTTCCTAAGGGCCCAAAAAGTGATCAAAAATTATGAAAATCCAGGAGGGTGTCAGACGAAAAGGAATTGTAATCCAAATCCGAGTGTTTCGAATTTTTAGTGTTTACTGTATGATAGTCAGCTCTAAAATTTGTTATATTACTAAAGAAATTATTGAGAAATTGTGAATAAAACCTGTCCCTTGAAAGCAAATATATATAAAGCACACTGGAACATAATTAAGAATACATATATTGGTAAAACAGAAATTAGGCCAATTAAAAAAAGTGCTTTATATGGAAAATTTTGATTTTTTTTATAATGTAAAAAATATTTGTTAGATTTTTTTTGTCGTAATTTTAGGTTCAGTTTAAGTAGTGTTAAGAGACAGATATAATTAAAAAACCCAAGTGTAACAGGGTTTTCAGTACTAATGGATACGTATATTCCTAAATATGAAAAATATACACTTATGGAAAAGTTGTGTACATTTTTTTTTAAATGCACCTGGAGTAACACTTCTTTTTCAATATTTTTAATCTTTAGGTATATTTTCTGTATCTTCTTTTGAGCGATATTTTTTACCCTGGTCCTCTTATTTCTTTCTTTAACACTTTTGTTTTTCCCCAAAATCCTTATTTTATAAAACCTTGTCATCTATTGAAATGTTTACTCGACGGAAGTTCAAGTTCAGTGGATTAATGGCTGACGACGCATGAAATACACGTATGATATCATATATGAGACAATATTGGCAGTACTGTACTGTAAGCTACACCATTTTATACAGGAAGGAAAATAAACAAATTTTCTAAAGTAGAAAGTGAAAATCGAATTTCTGAAATTTTTCACTTTCTGCTTCGTAAAGCGTATTCTATTATAGGGAGGCAGTGTGAAGCAGAGACCGACTTAACGTACAATTAAAGTTATAAACTTTTCTCGTGAATTACCGCCCCCATCTACATTGACCTCATTCTTTTATGTAATCAGTGGGACATCAGTAAAGTGACTGATGTCAACATGTCAACAGCACTAGAGAGACACTGTCACTGTGTTGGTTGTGAAATATAACCAGCAGTGACAGTGAGACAAAAACGTCATATTTGACATTGCAACGTCTTGTCATGGTAGGAAGACGTTACTACAAGGGCATCGTATCGTGTAAGTGTCGTATTACTATACACACAATGCCCTAGGTAGCATTGTTGCTCGTTTCTCAAGTACATCCCAATTATTACCTCAGTGCACGCGCGCCGGATCTACATACACGGTGGCCGTCAAGCGCGATTTTTTATTGGGAAAGGTTTTGAAAGTAGTAGGCCTACTGCGGCGGCGCGACGACCTTCCATAACATTTGACGAACGGTTACAAAATATTTAAACTGAAGCAACCGGTTCCGCTTATCACGTGTATAAAGCAATAAATAGCGCGCACGCACCCCACACACACATTTTGGTACTGGTGTAATTGGTAAATTAAAGTAAATTAACAGGATAATTAAAGTTTAATTATCAGTTGAACAACATCTTAGTAGGGAAACAAACTTAGCACAGAAAATAAAATTGCATCTGTATAAAACAGTATATGCTACACACCAGTGGCGCGCCGCCACAGTGTGCAAAGTGTGCACAGGCGCCAGAAATTTCAGGCGAGGAGGAAATATTTGGAAAAAAATTATTCATTAAGTTAATTGTATTATCGTTTTCGATGCTCTGGGTTTTCTCGCCAAAATTATTTTAGATGTTTTTGTTTTTGTAACCTTCTTGTATGTTTATTGTTTTTATACATTTTTTTTTTGTAATTCCTGGTTTTTGTTCAATAAACTTAGGCTATAATTAATATATTTCGTATTTCATTTGTACTCACTGATACGTTTGTAAAAAGGGATGTTTTATTTGGGGAAGGGTATAGGGACGCCAACTAAAGTTCTGCACACAGGTCCCAGTCACTACTGGCGCGTCTCTGCTACACACTAGCAGTATTAAGTGTGGGGTCACACACTACCTGTGGGGTCATAAGTGGTGTTAAGTTAAGGGACTCCAGAAAATAAAATAAAATAAGGGACTCCAGAAAATTGGCGCAGAATTTCTCCTGTCTTCTACGGTCTCTGATAGTTTTAAATGTTTTATTCGATTTTTTTTTTTAATTTTGCTCAAGTGAGTACGTATCTGTAAATATTTGCAGGAAATGGATTTAAATCAGTCTACTCGTTTTACTAAAGAAATGAATCAAATATTTTTATAAAACGGGCACCAAAGATTCTAAAAAGCAAACACTTTAAAATCGTGCTACGGGGTGCTCAAATGTGTACATGGTTGGGGCGCAAAAATTGTTGAAGTTGGCATACAAATCAGATCACCGGTAGCGCTTGTAAATGTAACGCCTCTTTCGCTCTTAGGTTTGTATAGCAAGCAAAAAACTGTTTAATATATTAATTTTTTAATTTGACATGGAATAAATTATTACTCTGTAAATATTATAAAACGAGTTGAATACACTGTGAGATGAACAAACATTAAAAAGCTATCTATTCCTTACTCGCTAAGAATATATAACCTGAAAAGTAATAAAAAAAATGTAAACCATTCCTCAGATACTGGATAACTAGCAATGTTTACACGAAAAGATATCGTACTCGCAAGACGTCTACAGCGTACCTCAATTAAAAATATTCTTACGCACGTAACTAATTAGTTTAATTATTTAATTCATTATAAGATTACAATATACTTCTTTCTTATGTCTTCAATCCTAAGATTGGTTTGCAGCAGTTTTCCATTGTGATCGATCTTATGCTTTCCTCTTCATTTCCTCATAAGTTTCACAATGTACATCACCCATAATTTGCTTTATATATTGCAACCTTGGTCTTCCCTTATATCCTTTACCTTCTATTGTTCCTTCCGTCAGCGATTTTAGTAGTCCTTCACGCCGCAGTGTATGTCCTACAGTAAGTTCTACCCTTCTTGTAATTATGCTTTGCAACAAACACGCGTATTCTGTTCAGCACTTCTTCATTTGTAATTTTTCCCGACCATTTTATTTTTAGCATTCAATATACTTATAAGACTACATTTTTACCGACACATTTCTTTTGTTTTTGTTTTTGACATTTCCTTTTTTTCTTCTTTATCCTTCTCGGGTGGAGTTAATCCCAAAATCCCCCTTTGAAGCACCGCCGACGTAAAATGAGGAGATAAAGTCAGCAAGTAATTAGTTACACTCTGTGAAGACAATATGAAAACGTTAAACGTTGTAAATAATGTTAATAATATAATATTATAATATAAATTATAATACTTATAATTGCGGCGCTCTGTCGTCCGCTACATGTCTTGTATACTTTAAAGAGTAAATTTAAATATAACTTGAGTTTTAGCAATTTTTCCGCTTGTAGTCTGTCGTACGCCTTGAGCTGCGAGGAAAAAATATCGGGTTGGTAAATGTTTTAAAAACGCAGTTATTACCTGTACTTATAAAAATTCAAATCATAAAAGAAAAACCAAATTCATAATTACATAATTTTCAACCGGCTGCCATTATTAAAACGGCCTAAGGTAATATCTGCTGTAAATGGACAAGAGGTAGTCCGTATTTGGCATCGTAAGGCTTTAACAAACAAAAAAGCTAAATATCTTTTGTCTAATTTTTTATTTCCAATAGATGTAAAAAGTGATACTTGGTTGTGTGGAATCACAAAATGCGTATACCAATGACGATAAAATTCTACTTGTTTATTGTTTTTACAGTTAAATGTATTCGTTTTACATTGTGTGTGCAACGATAAATATGACTTCCTTGTACTTTCCACGTATTACGTAACTAGAAAACTGTGGGTTTAACTGTGTTAAATATACGAACATCAGCGATACTTATCTCTGTACAGGGTGTTTCATAAAGTGTTTACAAAAAATATTTTCAGCAGGTGTTCAATGGTGGTTCAACTATTAACGTTTTACGGCAGTGTAGTTTATATACCTACGCCGCATTATATTTGTTTTATCCGAATACTTATAGAACTATATAATAATGAAAATGTTATATTTTACTGCTGACTCATGACAAAAGCAAATCACGGCGTTGTAGCCGGCATGTGAACGACAACATCATTCAGAGATTTCGGCTTCTGCTCAGGGCGGTATTTCCGGTATTCGGATTCCAAGTGCACACTTCTATACCCTGATTAACGAAAGAAAGTGACTGGCGGAGCGGCCGCGCGGCGACCGAGTTTGTAGTAAAAACATTCCACTTTATAACCTCGTGGAAACGTAAAATACAGGGCGAGAAATGTCTAATGAACTGTATTTTAATCATCAATTAAAGACGTTTTTAACAAACTTTTCTAATTTTTAAAATCTCTTTTCAATAAATTTACATTGTGAGTTAAAGAAAAAAATACACGAATTTGAATTAAAAAATTAGGGTTTATCGTTTTTATTACGTAAGAACTCAGAGGTTAAGCATCGGAAAAAAATTTCTTGTAGACAAATGGTAGTCCACCTTCTTTAGTACAATATATCAAAAATTGAGATTCCTACGATTAAAATTAACGACGTTATTAATTTTTTTCTAATGTCCTGTTAACTCAGTTGTTAAAAGTTGTACACGAATGAGATTTGCGTGACGCTCTCTTTAGATAACTAAATGTAGAAGACATATACAACTTACACCTTGTACGTGATAGGAATACTACAATGGATTAATATATAAAGTGAATTTCACAGAGAGCAATGCGTGGCGCTCTGCGGCGGAAGTACAGTCAGAACCTATTGGACCCATTTTATTCGCGCGCTACCGTCATTCCTGTACACCGTCTCGGCCTCTCCTTTATGTCTACAAATAGCACACGCTTCCAGGAAAACTGAACCGTTATACGCACACTAAGGGTAAGGGAAATTTCCAGCTTTCAGTTTAGTTGATGTGGTGGTTGAGTGATGTCCGGTTGTTGGTTATCTTGATTTTAAGTGTTAGTTTCTTGTGCTTTCATTATAAATTGACGTGTTTTTAAGTTATTTTGTGTGAATATACTTCGGTGGCTGAGCATGGAGCAACGTAACGAGGCTGAACCAAGGAAACATAGGGGAAGACCTAGGACTCGAACTCCAAAGAAAAGACAAACTTCGGGCCGAGGCGTACCTATGAAAGGACAGTCAAGAGAAATTGTGTGCAAAGTGCGGGAATATTTTGATAGAGAAAAGGCGAACAAAGGTCCTTTGATTCCGGTTAATAATGCAATACAGCGAACTGCAGATGCTCTGAAAATACATAAAAATACAGTTCTGCGAGTTTGCAAGGAAAAAGAATTGAAAGAAATACAAGATGACAGTAATAGCCAACTTTCAACTCCGGGCAAACAGAGGAAACGGGAGAAAACTGTGACAAAACTTGACACTTTTCAGGAAGACGCTATACGAAGACATGTATATCAATATTACATAAGAAAAGAATATCCCACTCTGAAAAAACTTTTATCATCGTTGGAAAATGAAGAGCTGTTTAATGGCAGTCTGTCTTCGCTTAGAAACGTGCTAAAAGGTTTAGGATTTACGTGGAGAAAATTTTCGGGCAGAAAAGTGATTATGGAGAGAAGCGATGTCGCTGCCTGGAGGTGTCGTTTTCTTCGCCAAATCAAAGACGAGAATTTCGATAATATAATTTGGCTCGATGAGACCTGGGTCAATGCTGGGCATTGTTTGAAACAAGGATGGACTGATGAGTCACTTCAGGGGACAATGTTAACACCTATAGGGAAAGGTGAACGATTAATAATATGTCATGCAGGTTCTTCAAAAGGGTTTGTTCCAAATTCCCTTCTACTATTTAAATCGAAAAAAACCGGTGACTACCATGAAGATATGGATCACGACAAATTCTTCGGTTGGTGTGCTGAAACTTTGCTAAATAACCTAGAAGAGCCTGCAGTAATAGTCATGGACAATGCTCCCTACCATTCTAAGCAAATTGATAAAGCTCCCACAAGCAAAGATAAAAAAGCTGACATACTTGCATGGCTGGATAGGAAAAATATTCAATCTACAACCGACTTGAAAAAATCAGAACTTTTGGAATTAGTGAAATGGCACAAGCCCCAGAACAAAAGGTATTTTGTTGATGAATTGATAGAGAGCAGAGGTCACAAAGTGATAAGGCTACCACCTTACCATTGCCATCTTAACGCCATTGAGCTTATATGGGCTCAGGTTAAGGGGTATGTTGCCGAAAACAACAAAATGTTTACTTTAAAAGAAGTTGAACGACTGACTAAAGACGGATTTAATCGAATTACTGCTGAGAGGTGGGAGCAAGTAGTGGACCACACCAAAAAAGTTATTATCGATGCATGGAATAACGAAGGACTAATGGAAGAAGCTGTGGAGGAAATGATTATATCCGTGGAAGACAGCAGTAGCTCCGAGGATGATAATTGTTCAGAAGATGATAATAGTGATGACGATCCAATGGAGGGTATCAGAGACCTTTCGTTTGAAGACTACTAACTCACAGCTATACGTGTTTTTTATAGAGTGTTTTAATAGTGTATTTTTATGATTTATACACATATTTTATGAGCGGATTCCATAAAAGCTGAAGAACACTACAATACTTGTAAGTACCGTACTGTATTTATTATTTATTTGTCAATGCTAATAACAAGTAATTTACTAATTGTTTTTACATTTCAATTACATTATAACAGTAAAATACTGTTATAATTATGCAATATCTGGTAGACCGAGCTTTGCTCGGTAGTTTTAAACTGTAAACTATATTTCATAGTTAAATAATTAGTTATTGAGAAATTTGAATGGCATTAACAATTTCCCAGTAATTACATTGCACTTCAATTAGTAGTATTAAAGCTGATCACAAAACAAAAACAGTTTATTAACAAGAAAACAATGAATACCGTACCGCAAAAGAGTAATAAACAATCATTCAAGACTGTTATAAAAAGCATGTAGTTCAACTAAACCACAAAAGTCTGGTCAGATGTACGTTTTTGACAGATCTCCAGGTAGAAGATTAGATTAAATAAGTAGACAGATAACTAAGTATATACTTATGAGAGATTGGTGACTCGTAGTAAGTTGGCTATGTGTCAATGTGTGAGCCGTGAGCGTATGCACCACTTTCTTTGGGCTGTTACTGTACCTTGACTCGATCGCGCGCCGTTGAGCGATGTTAGTTCTAATTTTCCTATATTAACTGATTGCGGTTATATTTCGTAATATTTGAAGGTTACATACCACTTTGTATTGATGAATACAATTTTGTTATGTTTATTGTGAAAAAACACAATGAAAAAAATTATTAATAACGGAGTTAACAGTACATTCGGAAAAAATTAATAACGTCGTTAATATTAATCGTAGGAATCTCAATTTTTGATATATTGTACTAAAGAAGGTGGACTACCATTTGTCTACAAGAAATTTTTTTCCGATGCTTAACCTCTGAGTTCTTACGTAATAAAAACGATAAACCCTAATTTTTTAATTCAAATTCGTGTATTTTTTTCTTTAACTCACAATGTAAATTTATTGAAAAGAGATTTTAAAAATTAGAAAAGTTTGTTAAAAACGTCTTTAATTGATGATTAAAATACAGTTCATTAGACATTTCTCGCCCTGTATTTTACGTTTCCACGAGGTTATAAAGTGGAATGTTTTTACTACAAACTCGGTCGCCGCGCGGCCGCTCCGCCAGTCACTTTCTTTCGTTAATCAGGGTATAGGCTCACGTGAATCAACCTGGACCGTTTCACATAAGGACGCGAGTTTGTGAAGAAGAATGAAAACAGAAAACAACACAACAGCTCACATCATTAAGTACAAAATGTTTGATCCTAAGGACAGTGTTGACAAGGTTGCAGTGAAAATTGATAACGAGTTGGGAAAAAGGAAAAGCTTGAAGGAGAGCGTTTAAAATCAACAGCTAAAGAAAATGATATACTGTATGTTTCCGGACAGCTTGTAAAGTTGCAAAAAAATTAGTCATTCAATTTTTAGAAATACAAGTTTAATTAAAAGTTCGATTCTATTTCTGTTAGAATATAAGATGCACTAGGGCACTGACATAATTAAAGATTAGTCTGTTTCATAGCCGACGTCATAATTATTATCCGTGATTCGCGGATCGGACATTTTGGCCTCAGCTCTGGAGGCCATCTTCAATGAAAGAATTTTAAAAAAGCTGTCAAGATGTATGTCACTCAACCAAAAGGCCTGACCAACATCTATCGGCATGAAGATTTTGGAAGACCACTTACACCCCGGATAATAATTTAAATAATAATTAAAGATTAGTAATTTCTATTGTGAATTAACTTTCTTTTTATTCCTAAATTTTGCTTACGACTTGAAAGTTCTAATTTTGCATTATCTATAGAGTAAAAATTACCGCGCACTGCAGACAATAATCATCTTCCCCTCCTAATTTCAACCATGGGGTCTCTACCTCTTTCCCCACAAAAAAATGACTACGTATAGGCACAGATCAGAAAACGCATTAAAATATTTAACCCAAATGTTAATGTAGAAGTTGAACTTGTGATTCAGATTTTGCGCATGTCCTTGATACTTATTCTGCGATAAAATTGATGAATCCGAGTTTAAAAACAGCTGGAAATGTAGGTTTGAGCTGAGTAAGGTTTAGTGAGCGAAATGAATTGGGTTTTATTTTTTATAAAATATTACAAAAGTAGGTTCTATGACCGTCAATAATCCCGACCGAATGTATACAGAATTGTATCTCGCGCTCGTAACGTGTCGTGTGCAGTATTAGATAACGATTACAATAAGTGAATATCGTTAAAAAGAAAATGGAGGAATATCTATATAAAAACCAACAATTATTAATTTTAGTTATTAAATCAGTGGTTTTTAGTTTGTAAGTTATTAAATTCAATTGTTATGACTCCTTACGTCATCTGACAACATATTTGCTCTAGTCGTACACACAAATGCGTTATGTCAACTTGTATTGTCTCCAGCGTAGCGTAGCTATAAGAGTTAAGACACTGTACGTAGTCCGTTCCCACAGTGGATCTAATAATTTATATTGTCTATCGTCATCATAATCATCATCATCTAAAGGCCATGGCTTGTCAAGTTAGCCACATCTCTCTCTTCGTCATAGTCTTCTTTAAATCGCAGTACGATAGGAAGTTCATCTCCTTCGGCATGTCTTCGAAGAACGCTGCTCTTGGTCGTCCTCTTGGTTTTTCTCCCAACACCTTTCCTTCACAAATGTTAGTTAAGAATTGATTGCGTCGTAACAGGTGGCCGATCAATTTAGCCCTTCTTCTTCCAGTCTTTTAAAAATGATGTATCTTCGTTCACTTCTGCTCATTACTTTTCTTATCCATCCGACTCGTCCTCGCCGTTCTACTTCAGAACCACATTTCCATTGCTTCCAGCTTCGTCCTTTCTATTTTGCCGAGAGTCCACGCCTCACATCCATAAGTTAAGACACTTGTATACGGGTTATATTGTCTACAAGTACCCGTAAAAATGATCGAAATTTTATCTTTTAATGCGGTTTGTCTGGAGTTCTTTTTTTCATCAAGGAGTAGGCGAATCACCTGTTCTGGTCCCAAAGGAATTACGTCCACATCACCAACGCTTCCTAGGTCTTCCTATACTCTTCGTCCAGTAGGCTTGGATTGCCAAAATTCCTTGCCCATTATATACAGAGGAGCAGTTTTCCGCAGTACGCTCTTTAGTTTCAAACATTTTCAACACTTTGTGTGTGTCTTATTCGTAAAGTCTGTCACTTCATGTGGTGCCTGTAACAGACATCAATAATCCTAACTCCGGTGTGTGTGTGTGTGTGTGCGCGCGCGCGCTACTAAGATTTTTCTTCACCGGAAACCAAGTTTCAGGACTTCTCTGATTCGGACTAAAATTATAGGTCAGGTCCCATGCTTCATCTATCTTATTTATATGACAGACGTAACAACGTTGAAAACAATATAAGCAAGTTTAACTATACGTATGGAACAATTAAGCATATACTTAAATTACAAAGAAGGAAACTCCCGTGAAATTGTATGAAGTTATGGCTGTCATTGTGCTTCTTTATGCCTCCGAGATTGGACATTGTCAGCTAAGGACTATACTTGGATGTACAGTACTCTTAGAGATGTTTTGAGAAGCTAAGGTATTATTCTTACAAAAAAAAAAAAACAGATGAATAGTTTTTTAGACTTTTTGACCGGTATCAAAGTAATTAGGTGAAGAATCTAAGCAGAGTTGGTTAACAGCTTGGAAATGTCGTTTAGCCCGTAAAGGGACGAAGTTATCAGTTTATGGACCATCGCGAATATTAGAACATGGAACCGAATGTTAGGACATGGGATCCGTACAAACGCTGTTGATTTAATCCATAAAAGTTGTCAGTGGTCTAATTAAAAACACGAGCGTAAATGTTACCTACACAAAACGTCACAAATTTTCTTTGTGGTGAAAAACATATTAAGTCATCATTAAACAATTAGTTTTACGGATAAGTTTTTACACTAATCGATTTGTAGTTGTTTACTTACAGAATTAAATGTAAGCCTATGTGCAGAAAAATTAGAAGATCATAGATTGCCGCGAAAACTTATGAAGTAGAAACAGTCTGTATACCTAAACTCGAGAGTTAACAAGAAGAAGAAGATTGAAAAAATAGTTGCACAACGTACTTAATGATAGTATTTTTCCGGTATGGACCGCGTCAAAAATGTCTTGTAAGACAACGTTTCACTTATATTACAGTGAGTATCCTCAGGTCTAAGTGACCACTCATTGTAATATGAGTGAAACGTTGTCATACAAGACATTTTTGACGCGGTCCATACCGGAAGAAGACTTCAAAAACACAATGGACACCGGCCGCGGAAACCTACGTGAGAATATACTTAATGATAAATTCAAATTTGGAATCTACTTTTCCCTGAAGTACTTGTTGGTACATGAATTGTGTACGCATTTTGTAAAGTAACTGAGTATTTTGGAAAAAATATATATATTATTTTCTTCATATCCTTCAGGGTTTTTTTGGAAGAATACTTCGTCCATGCTCAACCAGCAATTTTTCTTTCAGGATTGTCTACTTATAACCAGAGAAATGTTACAGGAAAATAATGTGTTACAATTAAGTTATATTAAGTGACTTTACAACTTATTTTACTTATGAAAAACATTTTCTTCTGGACAACTATGTTGTTCGGTTTGACTACGCGTTTCGGTTATTACACCATTATCAAAGTCAGTGACGAATAACAGCCCAACAAAGTTGACTACGAACATTTAAAAAAATAACCTTATCGGTGCTGGGCTGTTATTCATTAATAGGTTGATCAACCATGGTCTGTCTTTCCTTCGAAGGCCAACACATAACAATTCTCCATGTCTCCTGGATCTCCACCATTCTCGTGGTATCTTCGCGTGTTCCTCCAATCTGAAGCCTCCACCTTCTCTTTTCTCTCTGCCTTACGTCAGTCACCATTTTGTCGGTTGCCGCCTTCAGGAGACAGTCTTGTCTCATCATTTTTCTGTATGTTAAAGATTACGCAGTTTAAAACTCCCCTTATCCGAATCTCTGGGAGAAGTAGCTTGTTCAAAAGCAGAAAGGGCGGAATGAGGGAATATATAATGGATTCATAATGGTGTAGTAATCGAAACAAGAAAACGATATTGTGGAATAGCAAAACAGTTACAAGTAGTTAATTAACAAGAAGTGGGCTACAGTATGTAAAACAAGTTTGTTTGTTTGTTACAGGTAAGTGTCTGTCCGTGTCCATTCACTACAACAATGCGTACAGTTTACTGCACAGCACGGTAAGTACAGCAAGCACGTTCAGTTGGTCCTGTGTCAATGAAAGTAACCGATAAGACTGTTTAAGCACTGATCATTGGTAAATTAATGGTGTTTACTAACCTTGAAGGGTGAAACCTAGGTAGACCGGACTGTGGTAATTCGACTTCCGATAATCCGAACCACTTGCTATAAACGGATTACATTAAGTTTACCGTGAGTTATAAATAAAATTAAAAGGCAAACAGAGATAAATAGCTGAAGAAAATATAACGTAATTTAAGCAAATTAGTACATCAAAATGGAAATTAGAAGGCGCCTATAAGACACGTGGTGACGTATGCGGTGGGGACGATGTGTGACCGGAATGACGAAGAAAGCCTTTTTACTGTTATGAGGATAACCTAAGTAAACGAGGAGCGATTGAGGATGGTGGTTAGTGCACGGAGATTTAGGTTAAATCACTATGATGGAGATTAAGGAAACGATGAGAGTGTTTTTTTATTGTTGTAAGAGGTACTTTCCTCGCCAGATCATATCCTGTTCTGTTTTTTGCTGATGAAATTGGAGATGAACCATAACTTTCCTTTTGTCTGACCTCTACTCCTCGGCTTTGTCCTCAAAATTGTTTCTTTCTCTTCAGTTGTTTCCTGCACATTGCCCAGTCAGATAGTTCTTCGCATGCACCTACGTCTCTTACTTCATGTTTAGCTTCAAACATCGTCTTTGGTTGTAGTCCTTATACCATATACAAACCATCGTAGCTTCGTCACAGAAGTCGTAATTGTCAACAGACGGTTCTTTTCTGAATCACTGCTTGTTTGGTCTTGAACTGTTCTGAGATTTAAGTATTCATCCCACCATGAACTCGTCACAATACACGTCGCAATAGGAGTCTTTTTAGTCAGTACCCCATTATTTTTCGAAAACAATAATGACCTTCAAGTTTTATGCTCGTGTTAACATTTATCGGTTTTGTGACGTGTTTGAGTGTCATCATCACCAACCGTGGCTCTACAACCCTCGGTGGGTCTTGGCCTGCTCCAAGAGTCGATTCCATTCCTCCCTATTGCATGCTCCCTGGCCCCCCAGTTTTTTATGTTCAGCTTTCCTAGGTCCTCCTCTATTTGGTCTTTGAATCTACTTCGGGGTCTTCCCCTTTTTCTGTTAGAAAATATGTTTCGCAGGTTGTCCTTTCCTCCATTCTCTCTATGTGTCCAACCTACCTTAGCCTGTGATTTTGATTATCCTGACAATATCCGGTTCTTTGTACAGATGGTGTAGTTCATAATTATAGCGCCTGCGCCACATTCCATTTTCTTGTACTCCTGTAAATATTGTTCTTAGAATCTGTCTTTCACAGCAACCTAGAATTCTCTCGCTATTTTTTCCCATTGTCCAGGTTTCTGAAGCATATGTCAGCACTGGAGTGATGAGTGTTTTGTAGATTTTGTATTTCGTGCTTCTTGAGATGAAGCTAGATGTCAGGTGCTCTTTTAATCCATAATATGTTTTATTTGCGAGATATATTCTTCTTCTTATTTCACTGTTGGTGTCGTTAGTACACTTTATCTGGGAGCCAAGATATATGAACTCTTTTACTGCCTCTGTATTTTTGTGCCTATTTCAAGGTTTTCAAGGGTGACGTGTTTGAGTGTATGAGAACGAATTAATCGCCTCAGAATTTATTGGTGAAGAATCATTGAAATATTATTGTGGGGGGGGGTGATAGTTTATTCCTTAAAAAGGAAGGAATAGTTTATTTAGTTATTCCTTAGTTTATTCCTTCAAGCATATCAATCTCGGCTAGCGTGTCGTCTGTTACGGACTGACTGCACCGTCATACATTGTTACCGTTTGAATGAAGGTGAACATAACTCTGTGCACTAGTATTAAGGTCGGTTAGTTATTTGTGATTCATCATCATCAACATCATCTAAAGGCCATGCCTTGTCGAGTTAGCCGTCTCTCTCTCTCTCTCTCTCTCTCTCTCTCTCTCTCTCTCTCTCTCTCTCTCTCTCTCTCTCTCTCTCTCTCTCTCTCCATCACTGTCCTCTTTAAATCGCAGCACGGATAGGAAGTTCATCTCCTTTCCCATTTCTTTGAAGAACGCTGCTCTTGGTCGTCGTCTTGGTTTTCCCCCCAACAACACAACTTTCCTTCAAAAATGTTACTTAAGAATTGATTGTGTCGTAACACGTGGCCGATCGATTTTGCCCTTCTTCTTCCAATCATTTTTAAAAACGATCTAACTTCGTTCACTTCTGCGAGAACTTGCTTTATTTGTGATTATTATACGTAAAACACACTTGACGATCTTTCGGTAACATAGGCTCAATTAATTCTATTCTTACTTCTTGAAAGTAAGTCTGCGTTTCTCTGTATTACGATCCCAAAATAAATATAGCCTCACGTCACCCTCGTGACGTGACACAGTACCCCACGTACTGTACACAGTTCTCATACACGTCATAAACAGACACGTGCGCCCTCGAGCGCGCGCGCACACACACCTCGAGGTGTAGGCCTATATGATTACATACATTGTGTGTGTGTGTGTGTGTGTGTGTGTGTGCGTGTGTGTGTGTGCGTGTGTGTGCAAACTACACGGAAAATAGAAGCTAACCATGATGATTAAAAATATAATACTATAAAATTGTTTTAAATAATTAAAAAGGAAGCCAGCGAGACTGGAATTTTTGTTTCCTCTCGTATACAACAAACACTGAAAAATGCAAATAATCAGCTTTTTTTTTAATAACTGAGAACGCGCTTTTTGCTGCTGGCGGAATCAGAATTAAGGCTCAGTGATGAAAATTTTAGTACGACTAGTTTGTCGAAGCGGAGTCTGCCAAAATAATGCGCTGGGAGCGCCGTCGCTGGCCACAGCGTACACACACACACACACACACACACACACACACACACACACACACACACGAGCGCGCGCGCACTAATCTCGGCTTATCCCGTCGCTAGTTTTTTAATTCCTTTCACCAGTGCTCATTGTTTAGTATTGTCGTTTCATTTTCCTTTCCACCGTTGTCAGCTGTTCACATACTTCGTACCCGTGTGTTGTTCGACCGGATTCTTTACCTCGCCGCTGATTTATTTATTTAATTATGTGAACTACACGTTCAGTTAATTAAAACAATACATTTTATAGAAATGTGGTATTCAGCTGATCGGTATGTTGTGTCTTAGTTACGAATAATTAATTATGGAATACGATTCGTGCCACGGACAGACGCGGTTGAACATTCACATCAGCAGTCGTTGCACATCATCGTCACTGGGATGTAGTTTGATTGCGAGCAGTATACAATAACGTGGAGTGGTAGTTGTCGAAATGTGTCTACCTTACGCCTATTGCACACACGAATGACGATCGCTGACAGACGTTTAGTCGCTAGTAGTGGTGGGCCGATATACCAATAACAGGTATTTTGGAACGATATTTTTGTGGAACGGATATAACAGTGACTGATAAGTTGAATACCTGTTCCGATTCAATAATAACTGAAAATCAAAATACCCGTTCCGATTACTCGCGGCCTCGCGGTTCCGAATCGCGGGACCCCCCCCCCCCTACGCAACTAACGAGTAAGCAAGTACACAAATAACAACAAGTAAACGAGTACTACGAGTATTAGGAGTATTACGGGTACACAAGTAACAAGTAAACGAGTACTACAAGTATTAGGAGTATTACGGGTACAAGTAACAACAAGTAAAAGAGTACAACAAGTATTAAAAGTATTACGAGGACGAAGCCACTTTTTGGTGCTGAATACTTCATTCTGCACATGTGCCGATTGCCATACAAGTACGAAACAAAGCAAAACAGCAAGTTTCAGAATATCTCTATGCCAAAGAGAAGAAGCTGTTTTTAATAAATGAAAAACATTCATACTGGTGTTACATTTGTTCTCGTGTGTTATGGAGATAAATAATACAGTTATAATTATAACAAATTATATATTAGGCCTATACTAGTCATCAACTTAGTAAATTTTGAAAAAGCTAATTATATTGTGTTGTAACCAACAGAGTGGCTGATATGCCACATAGTAGTTTTTGTTAATGTGATTTCGGAGATGATTTTAACTTCACTGCACATATCACGTAAAGTTTTTTTGACATTATTTGTTGTGGTATTACGTTCACTCTAAATTTCATTACCTGAATTTCGCAACTGATTTGTCTAACCAAAATGTAATCAATAATTTAATATTAAATCTACGTCAGTTTGTTTACTCCTAGTGAAAAATTAAATAAGTATTCCCAAAGGGAGATAGGCCTATAAATTCTCTTGTTTCTTATTTTCTTCTAAACAGTAACAGCTTAATAAAGTCAGTGTAAAGTAACACTGTTCCTACTTTTAGTTTTAATTTATTTCTTATAACAAATTATATAATACAGATATATGTGTATAATAAATATACAATAACAGGTATTTGTACGTGTTATCTTTCTGGAACGGTATCGTTCGTACTTGTTATTTTCAAATACTAGTTGAACACAACTCTAGTCGCTAGTAATGCGCTACATTGAATCCTATGTATGTAGCCCCCCCACACGATCGTTTAAAAAGTCGGAGTGACAAAAAAGCGTGAGATTTTTTATCGCTTGGGTGACCTGTCGGCGGGGAAATAGCAGCCAAGCAATTAAATAAGCCACCCAACACGACATATAAATAAATCTTTCATAGAGCGATATGCATCTATGCATTACTGCGTGTTGTCTAGATAGTTGTTGCTGATGTTGTGCATTGTGGAAACATTTGTCCGTGTTATTACGTCGTTGTAAATAATTATTTGGTTATCCAAATAATAATAAGTTTCTTTATAAGTTACTCGATACGTTTGTTGCATTGTATAATATTATATATTATGTAATTATAATTATATTATCTCAAAGATCAGATAGACGAACATAAGAAACTGGAAAGCCAAAGCCAGGGCACGCAATAGGGAAGAATGGTGTCGACTCTTGGAGCAGGCTAAGATCCAACGAGGGTTGTAGAGCCGTGGCTGATTATTAATTATATTATCAGTATCGAATTTGATGTTGAAATCAATCAAATTGATTATTTGTTAATTCACTTAGAAATCTCTGAAGACACTAATACAATCAGTGAAACGTGCATCAGGTCAATTGAAATGATAAAAAAAAAAGAGATCAACTACTTGCAGAAATAATTATAATTTGATAATATGTAATATTATACGATAATAAGTTTCTATAATAGTAATAATAATTATCAATATTATTTAAATGTTATGAATGTATTATAATATAGTTCTACTTGAATAGCACAACACTACAATAATGAAATTTATTTGCATTGTAATTGCAGAAGAGGATATTACTGCGAAGTCCTCGCAGTAACCCACCACTACTGCGAAATCCGAAGTTAACCGAATACGCACGAATATTTGTACAGCTTAGAAATGCAGGCTGTCGTTTACTCTGCATAATAATTCGATAATAACTGTCATTGCCCCCTCATCACATTTCTTCAACGGACCTGTTTTTTGTTTTCTTTTTTTTAGTAAGAAGTGTGTTAATGCTTTTATTTAGGATGTAAAGACGTATTTATGTCTCCGTATAACAATTACTTAATTGTACAAAAAAGGAACAGATAGCCTAGAATCTTTTTTTTTAAGCAGGCTTCCTGGAAACTCTACAGTATTACAATAACGGTAACAATGTAAACAGTGCTGGTGTGTTGGTTGGTATCTGTTGACGGTTAATAATTACAAAATTCTGCCAGATGCTGAAGAATATCACTTATGCCTCCTTACTGGTGATTTCGTAAGGCGTACGTTAAGGAAACAATGTGTTGAGCGCTAGAATTATTCACCCAGTTCTTAACATTACGGTTATACGGAACTCAGAATTACTAAGAGTTTCCACCAATTACTTGTCTTAATGTATCCACCAGTTCTATTGCACGTTGCTTGTGTTTTTACTAATTGACATCGTTTATCGTTTATTGTATTTGGTCTTAGACGTATTATACCTTTTTTACTAAATTGTTAATATATTTTTAAGTTGTTGTTCGTTTGGTTAAATTTATTTTTACAGCTATAAAAGTAGCTGTATTAATCCGCCCAGTATTATTGTAAATTCAAATGTGTGATGCGTCTTTAAATATGCGACGTGTTTGTGACTTGTCTGTAAACTTTAACTGCTGATATCAGAATTGTTTTTTAGAAAAAAAAAACATTAACGATGGCTTCACTCATAGCAAACCATACAGTAGAGACAGTCGAGAAATTCGGGGGAATCGTGAACTGAAAGCGATTGGTTTGCTAGTTAGGGACCTTTTTACCTAGTAGTTCAAGATAGATTCGTTTTAGTTCAAGTCTTTAGTTTACGTCTGTATTCCGATTGCCGACAAGGTTTACTGATAAATTGATGAACGAACGAAGCAAGATTTAATAAATGCTGTGTGTAACATTTCCCCAAAATATCGCGTTTATCGCAGAACCTGGACGTTTGCAACTAATGATAGACGTTAGTAAGACATCGGTCTGTATTTTGTCGTTTTTTGTAGATGTAATCCTATAATAATGCGTTTTTATACATTCAAGCTTTAATGCTTTTCTCCTTTGTCATTATTATTTCGGGAAACTATTTATTAGCTTTACTTTACTTTTTTTTGCAATTTCTTCCCACAGTTGGCCACTTCCTGTTTGTTTTTATATAATCTTATCGAATTAAGTATTGTAAAGTTATAAAAATGTCAGTTTTTGTTACGGTGATGTAACAGGTTTTTCGGTGTACAGCTTCCATGGCTTCGATACCAGTATTATTGGCCCTGCACGCTGGGTTATAACAGTAACTATTATTACAAAATGAATCGTCTGTACCGTTACGTGGTTGTTTCATCTGTATCTGGTCGTTTCATTTCAGCATGTCGAAATTAATTTTAGACGCGCGCGCGGCGCTGAGAACAATCGTTTGTGACTGGAACAATAAGGATGACATATATATGTAGGCTATAATGTATGGATGGGCGTGATGCGCGCATTGTCTGTTATTACTCTTGATAGTTTGGCCATAGAAAGGCCATCGTGTAACCAATAATTTTGTTCGGAAGACGACAGACACACTTGTTTTATTGTTGTCGTAAAATTATGCAATAGGGTCAGTGATTCGTTTGGCGGGTACCCCCCCCCCACACACACACACACCTGTGTATGCGAATCGAAACGGCCATATTTTTAATTGTTATTCATTTCTCTCCCACGTTTTCACTCTCTGCTTTTTCCTGTTCTGCTTTTGTATCTCGAAGGTTCCGTTTTCTGTTTGCTCTATATTTATCGACACTAGTCATTGGAACTTACTACCGTTACCTGCATAATGCTTGTGCTTCTGGCGCTCGCTTTCGCGTAATCTGATGTTTCCTTTTTTCAGTAAGTTTTTATCACTTGTTTACGACCCAACTTTCTGTCTGTCGTGGTTCCTTTTTGAAGTTATACTTCTGTAGGCGCGTTGAGGGTGAAATTTTTTGTATGTAACGAAATGCGCGCGCACCATGCAACGGAAATGGAAAGTTAACAGGATGAAGTTAGCCGTGGACAACGGGCTGAGGCCAAAAAACCAAAACATTTCGGTCGCGGCCCCGATGGACCTGCTGGTGCTGATCGTGAATGGATATATAATTTAGAAGTAACAATTAATAACCCGATGATTTATTTCTTCAATTTTATTAAGTTATTTCATGCCATCAACGTCTTGCTCATTTATATATTAAAGAAAAAGAAAATTGCTGCGCACCAATTATACATAGGGCAAGAGTCATACAAAAATTCTTGCTGGTGGTTTACACAATACAGTTGCGTTAAATATAAACACAGGCTTGTATTCGTAAATAATAATTATTGTGAAACGTTACACACACGCGCGCGCGCGCACACACATATCACATGGTCAGCAAAACTGAATTTTTAATTACATCAATTTCTGTGTTCATTAGAAGTCTATTCAGAAACTTCTGCAGAAACCACCGGGCAACTAACTTATAACTCTAACTCACTATAGTAATTAACTTTTCTTTTTAAATAACTTTATATACATTGTGCTGTGAAATATTTTTCGGTGACAAAAATTGTGTAACCAAATTTTAATAAGTGTTTAAAAAACATTTCGGTCGCGGCCCCGATGGACCTGCTGGTGGTGATCGTGAATGGATATATAATTAAATAACTTTATATACATTGTGCTGTGAAATATTTTTCGGTGACAAAAATTGGGTAACCAAATTTTAATAAGTGTTTAAAAATATTTGAGGTTCATTTTTCGTAAGTATTAATTTCAAAAGTCTTTTTTATATTAAATCAATAAAAGTTTCGATAAGTATTCTATCATTATGTTTGCTTTAATCCAATAATCTAATATATATTTCTATATTTTAAATTATAGATCACACTTAATTATTCAGAAGTCTATAGAAAAGTAAATCCATTACTGTAATACACTATTCGTAAGTATTTTGAGCTATTTGATAAAAAATTAACATTTTCTCTACTAAAATATTATAATATTGAATTTAAATTAATTCAGTTTAATTAAATTTTTATCTTTTAGTGTATAATAGTCATATTATAAACACACAAACACACGTTTACATGCTATAAAAAAATAGTGGCAAATAAACCTCAGCAGTGTAGATTTGAAGCAACTTTTATGCCTTGCCGATCTACAACTATATTATCACCTATGCGAAAAGATGAGCCTGAATTCAAAAATTATGCAAATTGTTATAAAGATATTAGGGTTAATCTCGAAAATAATGAATACTCTGATTTTGATTCTTTTTATCAAAATAATAATATTTCCTCAGACGAAGATTATTGCAATATACTTCGAGCTGGAGTTGAGAGGCCAAGAGTTTTTCTCAAATGTCAACCATATGAAAAATGGCATAATAATAACCATAAACAAAAAGAACTTTTGCTATATGTCATCCCCAATCTATTAACTCCAAACCGCAATCCGTTCCAAATATTTTTCACGGGTCCAGCTGGATGCGGTATCTATAACCGATAATCGTATTTACCATCTCCATTCACTCCTCTTATCGTTCTACTCGTATGAATTTTTAGCATGCGTGTTAACCCTTAGTTTTTCAATCACGCCAAAGAAGTATAACTTCTAACGCGCGTACATAAGTACACGCGCCCACAATTTTTTTTTACTCACTTTCTCATACTTAATTGTTTTGTTTTGTCTTTTCCAACTCTTTTGGTTTGTAAGCCGATTTGAGGAGCTGAACCACGCGATTCTTTTTCATTTGAAGACGACTCGCGATTCTTTTTCACTTTTCTCTGCGTTTCCTTCTGTCTTGTGTTATTCGAGCTAATTCCATTATTTCTCTCATCTTTTCTCAAGTCCTATTTTTTTATTTCATCCTATCTCTGCTCCCATTTTTTTTTTAAATTTATATCGGCTCATAGACTCTTCGAGTACTATTTCGTCACTCATTCATTGTCTTGATACGATCGAACCAGTTGAGTTTCTTGCATTATGTGTTATACGGATTCTGTTGTCAGTCTTTCTCCGAAAGTTTCCTTTCTTAATTGTCCACGATTTTTTATTACCTATTTTGTTTTTTTAAGAATTTAATATCCCTTACGCCTTCGAAGTTTCATGATTCTTCGTAGTGTTTCATGATACTGGCCTTCACGTTAACATTAAGATAACTGGTTTTCTTGCTTTGAGGATAATGTGAGGATAACTGCGCGGTTCAGTTCTTCTTTTTTTCGGTATTGAATTATTTCCTTGAAAAGTACATTTCCTACTGCTGAGTAGCGATATTCACGGTGGATGCATAGTGGGTGTTAGAAATCAGTGCACTAATCCGGGCGGGAAGTCGCTGTTATTACGTTATGATCAGCTCCTTAATTCAGTTCCGAGCTCTGTCTAGGCAGTTCATGATCCGGCTGTAGTACACAGTAATCCGAACGGTTGTGGTGTACGGATGTGAGAAGACGTGAAGTCTCAGGGAAGAGGACTTAAACGAACTCCTCGTTTTGAGCGGAAGATTTGAGCGTATGTTATAACAAGCGAATGGCGAGTTTGGAAGAACTTAACAACGACACGAACATTTTGGGACTTCTGCGTAGGAGGAGACTCCAGTGGGCTGGGCATGTAGCGAAGATATGTACGTGTACGCTCACCGACAGGCCGTGAAGATGTTGGATTTCGTTACCTCAGGTGGAAGAAGACTCCCTGGGTACACCGAGGTGAAGGAGCGATAGACTCCTTGACGACCTTGTTCACATCGGGATAGGGATGCGTGAATGGAGGCGGAGGGCAGGAGACTGAGCGCGATAGAGGAGATTCCTTATAGCGGCGCACAGTCCTCTGTGCCTGATCGCATAAAACGTAAAACGAGTAGCCTTGTCTCTACAATTTCACCACGTAGCCCTTTATCCTGTGCCGAAGTACCGGTATTTAAACTTGTCTTAATGTACCCAGCAATTCTATTGCACGTTGCTTGTGTTTTTACTAATTGACATCGTTTATCGTTTTTGTATTTGGTCGTAGACGTATTATACCTTTTTTACTAAATTGTTAATATATTTTTAAGTTGTTGTTCGTTGGGTAGAATTTATTTTTACAGGTATAAAAGTAGCTGTATTAATACGTCCAGTAATATCCTATGCATCACAAGCCGGATACACCAACAACTCAAAGAAAACGACAAAGTATAGAAACGACTATATTACGGAGGGTACTAGGAAAGACGAGGTACGATAGGTTGCCAAACAAAAGTATAAGAGAAACGTGTAATGTAACAGACATTAATTCTTGGATTGCGGAAAGAAGAAGGATATGGAATGAACACGTGTCAAGAATGGATGACACAAGGCTAGTGAAAAATGCAAGAGATAGCCACCCAAACAGCAAGAGGAGCATTGGTCGGCCAAGGAAGAGGTGGAGTCACAGCATGTAGGACAGTTGTTATAGAACAGGACACAGTCCTAACAAGAAGTTAACGAAGAAGAAGATGCTACAAAAGGTTCAGTTTTTTGTTTTCTAGAGACGTTTTACACTCGAGTTTTGTAAATAACTGATAAGACAAGGATTCCGTTTCTGTCACGTTTCGAGTATGTTTCCAGATAATTCATTCAATATTTTCCTCGTTTCTCCATTTATTTTTGTTAGATATGCCATCATCACTGTTGACGTTTGTTTTGCAGCTCCAGTGTTGTACAAGTTTACTGCTTAGAGCTGAAGCGTTCCTTCCAGTGTTTTGTTCTAATCTTTCGGCAGTTTCTTACTTTATCTGTAATGATTTGTTTTTCCTCAAACGTGACTGGCCCCACCCGTTTGTATATGTATACAAGAACTATGTAATTGCTAAGTAAAAAGAGTACTAAATTTGCATATGGGAGAAATCTTATAATAAAATAAAGCGATTGGTGCAATCGGATTCGAACTGATAGTCGATAAAGGATTTCTTGATGCCTCCTTCCTGAGTTTTAACATAGTGCAAGAAAACTTTTGTAACGTTTCCATCTGACCTCTTTTGTCCAGATCGTTCTAAACTAAAATCCGTTTGAAGGTTAAAGCACAGAATAAGAAACATGATTCTTATTCTGTGGTTAAAGCGTGTCTCTTGATTAGCGCGGCCGAGCTAATAGTGGTCATTCATTAGTCCGCGACCTTACACACTCGATTAGGTCTTTGATAACAATCTAATGAATTTGTTATTAGATTTATCGCACGGAAGAAAATTACTTCGTATGGTGGAATTATTCTTCCGGCATATGCATTCGAATATTGTCCTTGTTTCTCCTATGATAAAAACTGAAGACAGCGTGCGGCCATAAATCAAGGCGTCATTTCGTAAATCAATAGTGAAACTTGTTGACAGCTGTAGAAACATTTAAACTCCCACCCGTCCAACAAATCCACAGAGTGTGTGTTTCAGTCAAGGTCTGATTTTTATTATTTCCTAAAATGTTTAAGGCTCTCACGGCCGGGGGGGTCAACTCTGTTAATATTGTTCACTGCCGGGCTATTGTTCATTGATCTCTGCCACAGTCCTGTTGGAATTGGCGCACATCTTGTCAGCTACTTTTAGTCGTTGAAAACACTGAAGATATCCTCCAAATGGTGAGGCCGAAACATTTGTTGAAAACAGTATTAGACTAAGGCCTAATTGCCGGCAGTGAACAATATTAACGGAGTCACAAAATGTTGTCGATTACTAATTCACAACAAAAATTAATTAGTACTCTCTGTGCATTTTATAGAAAACTATGTAATTTCTAATGTTTAGTTTTTAATCGGAAACACTCTTTAGGATGTGCAGAAAGAAATTGTGCGTAATGTGCGTTTTGTATTCATTTGCCATGAGGCCACTGGTAAGAAACGGCTTGTCAGTCCTCTGCCAGCATTTTCATTTCTGTCGCTAATTCATTTCTTCGCTTTTCAGATTACACGTCATCATAGATTTGTCTTATGCCCTTTCCAACTCAGTGGCGTATCTAGAATTTGTCCCGGGGGGGGGGTCCAGACTTCATACAAAAGAAAAAACAATTTAAGACTATTCAACATTAATATCTTTAAAGTGGGTGAAATCAGTCCCATCAAAATAAACTGTAATGACACAATAAAAATACGCGTTATTGAGACATTGTATGCAAGATACATATTGACTGAATTCGTTTTCCTATATTTCATATTTCAAACGTACACTGCTGTTTGGACGTGTAATAAACCTGTTTTTTATATTTTAAATTTGTTACTACTATATTAGCGTACACAGCCGAAAAAAATAATAAAGCAGCCTAAAAATTAAGAGATTAACAAAATTCGTCAACTTTTTCGACCCTTTGTGGGGGTTCGGACCATTTATGCCCCCCCCCGTTCATACGCCCCTGTTCGAACTGTGGATTTCTGTAAAGCTTGCCCCCTCTTCCTATCTTTAATTTAATTTTTGAACTTCTGTATACGATCATTATCTAGTCATACATTGTAATTAACGCGGTGATACAATTTTGGATATCATAACTCCAGCGAATATGCCGTATGCGTATTGCCTTCGCCTGTCCGGCGGAGCAACATGTGATGAAAACTCGTATCTTGCCTTCCTGTTGTCTAAGCCTACAAGAGTACTGCATACGTACAAGTTCAATGCAAACGCTTTCTCGGCGTATCACATAAGTTTGGGAATAATCTCTGTCTCTACCGAATATTTACATTTAAATGTATGCATCTGGGAAAGTAAGATTATTTTGTTACGTTCTGTTGGCAACGGATTGTTGTAAATTCAGCTTACACCGACAGCTATATGTTGCAAGCGAACGACTCTATCGGTAAGTGCAGCATTATGTCACAATATATTGCCGACTACTGTTGTTGCAAGAGGTTGCCTTTTTTTGTATGTGTGCTTACTATAAATACGGCCAAGTGGCGTTACTATGGCGCGGGATGATAATAAATTGTTTTCTTGGAGTACTAATCCGCCTAGTGGCAAGACACTTCTCAAGGGATTAGCGAGACAGTGAAGTCCGGCGCGCGCTCGTCTGTGACACGGACTAGTGTGCCAAAAGATTTGTGTGATAAGACGGCTCCGTTTGTAGTTCTGTCAATGTTGGCAACAGTAACAGCGGTGATGTTTCTCGTGCCTTTTGAAAGTTTGTGCTGCAGCGTCTAGCTTTGTATTAAATCATGTATTTGTCTATGCCGGAACGTCGTTTTGAGTTCCCTTTCTTTGTCTGTTCCTTTCGCTTTTCCTTGTCTCTCTGCTTCCCGCCTTCTTGGTCAGCAATGTGTCTTCAATGTATATATTTATTTTGAGGTAGTCTAGATTTGATTTCGACAGCGCTGATGACTGTTTACATGATCAGCTGATTTATCAGTAGGTGTGTTTTAGTGTTTGGAACCTCATGCAGATTATAAAACTTCACGTAATCGTTTGAACGTTTTCTGTAACTACTTACGGTTAGGGCTATTATATTAAAGGTGTTTTCCTTAAAGCCGTTTGTTTTCTTTTACTCGTGTTGTGATTACTCTAGTGAATGAAGACGCCTATTTATTACCTAACTGGAAAACATATTTCCATTGAATGTAATATGTTGTTACGCCTGTATTTCCATTGCGCATGTGTTGTTTATTGTAATTACAGTGGAGTATCGATTATCGGAGTTAATGTGGACCACAGCTACTTCTGATAATGAAAAACTGGGGTAATCGGGAAAACAGAAAAATTTAAAACAGTTTACTATTATTAAGGCTTTCGTGGCCGCCGTCCACATAGTTGGAAACAACATTATTGGCCGGGCTGTTAAACCGTCGTCTAGAGTTTATGTTGACAGACGTTCGGCCTCACCACCGTAGACCATCATCAGTGTCGGTAACAGTTGGCACGGTGCTCCGTCTAGTCGCCCCAGTGATGAGATAGAGACATAGGCGGGATACCGACACTGATGATGGCCTCCGGTGGTGATGGCCGAAACGTCTGTCAACGTAATCTCTAGACTATGGTCTAACAGCCCAGCTTATAATGTTTCCAACTATTAATTTACTATGTTTTTAGTCAGTAAAATGGTATACGTGTAAACTTTTGTAAACCAGTAGGCCTGCAGTTGCAAATAAACTCAGGAGAACAAGAAATGGCAGTAAGAAAAAAAGCATTTATTACGTATAATATTTGAATTCAGTATCAAATTGACAAGAAACTTGAAGCTTTTTTCAAAAGTTGTGATTGTTGTCTGCTTCTGAGTAGTATTCGCTCTTTTCCTCGCTCCGATGCCTCTCCATTTTTTTTTTATTAAAATTAAGTCGGGTGCTTGAACAGCCAGTCCGTCTGCTTGTTCCAAGGCAGCCAGTCCGTCTGCATGTGAAATGCGGGAATCTGTACTTTCTTCATCAGACAAATCTTCCGTTTTTGCATCCGTTTTCTCACGAATTGTACTAAACTTTTTTGGCAACTACGTTAAAAATAATTGTAGGTTATCTCAACAAATATCTACAGACCAAGATCTTAGACAAGGGTGCAGTATATCACCTACTCTTTTTAACATTTATATTGACGACCTGGTAAGGAAGTGGAAACATCTAGTAAGCCCTGGTATTAAGGTATCACGAGACAGATATTTGACTGTGCTGTTGTTTGCTAACGAAGTGCTTGTAATACAAAATACAGAATCTGCTTTACAAAAACCTATTTTTAAGCTTCATCAGATTTGCAAACAGTACAATATGAAAATCTCCACTACAATAAAAAGGTAATGGCATTTCGAGGCAAGGAGGCAGAAATAATGATTAGTGATCGAATTCTAGAACAGGTGAGTCACTATAATTATTTGGGAAACGATAGGACTTAAGATATTGATGTTAAGTTGGGTAAGCTCCAGACGATCTGCGGGACAATCAACCGAAGTTTTAGAAACAAGGTAGGCCTACGTCGAGATACAAAATTAAAGTTCCACAAAGTTATGGCGGTCCCTGTACTGTCCTATGAGTCTGAATTATGGACAACAACCAAGAAACAAAGTAAAACACAGCCCTCGGAAATGTCGTTCTTAAGAGAAGTGAAGAGATGTTATAAACGTGATCGTATAAATAATGAGGCTATAAGAGAACACTTACAACTTTTTAACTTTAATGACACGGTGGAAAGAACACGTAGAAAGAATATCAGATTCAAGACTGGCCAAACGAGTCTGGAAATTTAACCCCATAGGACACAGGTGAGTGGGTAGACCCAGGAGGAGACGGCTGAAGGATCAGTGAAGACAGAACAGGCAGCACCTTGCCTTGCAGCACAGGCCGTCATGTGAAGACGAAGATAATGATTTTTTGCCTCTAAATTCGTTTCTTCTCTCAATATTAAGCCATTCTTAAAAATCTCATTTTGTGAGATCTTCACACCCAGGAATCCTGTGAATTATTTCATGTACGGTTTCGTTTGTACAGTCTTCCTCGCCATCGCCATTTTGTGCTGGATTTAGTTGTTCATTTGTTCCAAGAAGTTTATTCCACGGACGTTGCAGGACTTTGGGAAAACATTATTCCATGTATCGGCCGATCTGTATATACCACGTCTTTTAACAAGATTCGTTCTTGGAATTACTGTGTAATGCATAGGCGTTTGTCGCACGTCGCTTTGATACACACACATAAACACAGTTCGATGTTGGAATTTCTGTATCCGACTGACAAACGTGAGGTAAAGAAAAGTCGGGACTCTACTGTGTGTCTCTCTACGGTTCTGCAGTAAAAATGCGTCGGATGTAAATAAAACCCGCAAATAAATGGCAATAAAATATGTATTTGTTTATAGTTACTGCATTTTTATTAGGTCTATAGGCTATTTTTGTGTATGAGTATGCATATTGTGTTAAGGTGGTAGAAAAGAAGAGAAAAAGAGAGAATGAAAGAGGTGTAAGGGAGTGAGAAAAGCAAATCAATAACAAGTTACTATAAATATCCAGTTATTTGTTTAACTAATTTTTTATTTGTAGTGTATTCCTGATGTCCAACCAAAGGCGTCCTCCTTTCCCTAAGAGACAAAACAAACCACGGCCCACGTTGCCGCTCGGCTTATTTGTCCCACGCTTCGTTCTGTGATCGTAGGTTTGCGTTTATTGCTTTTTGTTTGCTTTCGTGTTAATAAGAGACACTGACTTTACGTTTTTATTTCTGGATCGTGAAAGTCGTCCGTTTTTAAGTAGCCTACAAGTTTATTTTTAAAGCGAGATAATTGAATTTATGTCCTGTTCGTTAGAAAGTGTTTTCAAACACCTGGGCCATGTTTAGAGAAAGATTAATTCTTTGTGTACAAGATAATTAGTTTACGGACAGTACTTGTATTGATTAAAAAATATATTAATACCAAACGTTATAATAAATACCAAAATTTAAATTATAATCGTCGTATGCCAGTGCACATACGTAAACCTTCAAGTTTATTAAACCATGTAATAAATAAAGTGTAAACTTCGTACAGTAATTTTTAACGATACATTTAAGTGTATTATAAACCCCTACCTAAATGCAACTGTCACCAGATTTATGGTACTTTAAAAAGTTCCCGTAGCTGCACTATAAGCGGCTATTTTACATTAAAAGCGTCTCTTGAACGATGTGACGCACTCAAATCTAATGCGATATTTGGATTCCGTGGTACGCAGACCAATCCAAGTAAATAGATCCACCAGCAATGCTTACAGATCAGTATCGATTCATTTGGAAGCTTTTATCGACTTTTATCTCAATATCGATATTGAGATAAAGGAGGCACTAATATTGTGCCTTTTTGTGACAAGTAAATTTTGTTACGTAAATTCATTGTTTTTGATGGTTTTAAATCATTCAACGAGCAGCTCTTTTAATGAGTGATAATTTTAACCTAAAGATGAAACTGGGAAACCGGAACTCGTTTTTTTTTTCAGGAATTCATAAAAATTGCAAGATAAGACAATTAAATAGGTGTAGCTTTATTTGTGGATTTTATTGTCTATGACGTGTCCGTTGATTAACTAATTATAAACATAATACTAGTGACTCGGAAAACTAAATTTGTACTGCTAACAATGTAAAACTTTTACCTTGTAGCCTAAACCGGTTTTCGCTTATTATAAGCTTTGTCAGAGGCTGCCGCTAGGAGCGCTGTCCGTCTTGTTCTTGGTGACGGCACTATGAAGACGCAAAGGCACTACACTCAGCCACCGAATCCACCTTTGCAAACCACCTCATTGAAGCAAACCACACATACACAAACATAAATAGTAACATGGATATTCTACACGTACACACAAAAGGCCGAAAACTAGACACTCTTGAACAACTAGAAATATACAAACACACAAAAACACATAAAACGGAGTAGACTTTAGATATTCTCCGTAGCGTATATTTACGAATTTATGAAAGCTTATTTTAAATATGATGATACTAGTTACTATGTCGACTAACCTGCAATTAATCACTGAAATCTGAAACTAGATACAGTCTGTAGAGTTTCTTACTGTTTACCTTAGGTGCTAAAACGAAACACCAGTTTCTTGTGACGTTCTCACAGTCACTGTACAGGTTGAAAAGGTTTAATCCTTTCGGATCTTCTCTCACGTTGATACCGGTCATAAGCTGCAGTGTCTTAGCGTTCGCGTGTGTGAAGTTTCCTTACGCTTCACTGCAAACGTCCTGACTTTCTGTAGGCATCTGTGATCGTTTCAGAACATGATTCGCCTACATCATAGATCCAACATAGATCTACAAGTTTAGGAGTTTTCTTTGAATTAGTGGTGTATTGTGTATTGACAATTGGGAACTTTCTTAAGTAAGCCATACATTTCTTTGTACTTAGATCCAGTTCGTTATTTTCTTTTGCTCAATGCATCGAAGTTCAACATCAAGATTCATTCCAAGGAACTTAGCTGTGTTAATGAAATAGTTTTGTGTTTATCAGTTGTTACAGGAATATATGATCATGTTTTTTGTAAGCGAAATAAGAAAGTACCGAACTATGTTTGTTGATTTTAATTCTCCATTTGTTCGTAAATATTTACATAATTGTCAGCTTTTTGCATCCGTCCAACTGCTTTTTCCTATTGTTTACGAAATTATGTTTGATCATGTATAAAAAAAGAAATACTGTGTTCATTTCCGAACATTTTATTTTACTATATGACTAATCTACTCTCAGAAAGCCCCTTATGATTCGGAAAGACATCGACTTTGTTTTGAGCGTAATCTGTATAAGTGTGTCGTTCTGACTTGTCGTTTGCCATTGCAAAACAAACGTATTTGGCGCTACTGGATAAAAACGCGATAAAATCTTAAATCGTTCCTGTTTCCAAGTGAGACGTCCTTACAACAACTCCATTGACATCCACTAGCAAATGCCTCCACCGAAAACGGTATACATAGAAGATTATATTAGATTTGAAGATATAGAATATAGATAGAAGATACGAAGATATATGATGTATAGAAGATATGCGTTTTATTTTGAAAAAAAAGACAACGGTTAATAGTTAAGTATTTATCGAATCGTATGATGTTTTCACTAAAGAATCTAATGTTTTGTAGTTAGATGTAAATGGATTCAGCCCGTCTGACTTCAGAAAAACTAAAGGAAACCTCTAAACAATGGGTGATTTCCTACGGATAAATCCTCTATTCGGACTGCGTACATCGTAATATTTTTTCTTGCTTGACGTTTCCAGAATCATGAGATCGTCCGCAGAAGCTGTGAGTGGCGGTTGAAAGACCCTGGTGTTAGATCTTCCAACCGCCACTCACAGCTTCTGACTATACGGTCCCAGATTCCAGGATCGAAACGTCAAGCAAGAAAACTTTACTGTTACGATGGAAGCAGTCCGAATAGAGGATTTACCCGTAAACTAAAGGACTAATGGAATGAAATAAGTTACAAGTTTTCAGAATTTAAAAAGGCGCATTCGGTGAAATTCTACTAACAACGTCCCCGAAGTTAGTAGTTAACGCTCCTGCGAATGATAAGGAAATAAGTGCTCAGTAGTCACGGTCAGAAGCCAATCAAAGAGTAGAGGAAATCGTTTTTGACTCAGTAAACAGTAACATTTTGTGTGAACTCTGTGCCATATAAAGGGTGTCCCATAATGTACGCAATATTTGAATTACGCGCCACTGTCGTCTTGTTAGGTTGGTAGCACTGCAACTGTTGTATTGTTGTTGCCGTTTACTCGCCATTAGTCGTCATGGAGCGTTACACGAAAGAACAGCGCGTTGTTATTGTGAAAACACATTATAAGAACGGTGAATGTTATGCGGAAACCGTTCGTAAATTGCGTGGAATTTTTGGACGACGAAAAGCACCTAATCTGTCAACTGTGCAGAGATTGATTAAGAAATTCGAAGAAACAGCTTCGTTATTAGACGTTAAATCGTCTGGACGTCCTCGCGCTACCCGTTCTATTGAAAACGTCGCGGTAGTGAGAGATAGTGTCGATGTGAGTCCAGGGAAATCAATTCGCCGTCGATCACAACAACTGCCCATTCCAAGAGCACAATGTAGCGAATTCTAAAAAACGATCTTCATCTGAATGCCTACAAAATCCAACTAACACAAGAACTCAAACCGTGTGACCATTTGAAGCGCCGAGAATTCGTCAATTGGATATTGGGTAAACGTGAAACGGACGGTGATTTTTCCCACAAAATCATCTTTAGCGATGAGGCACACTTCCACCTCAACGGGTACATAAATAAACAAAATAGTCGGCTTTGGGGTACAGAGAACCCTCGTATCATTCACGAGAAGCCTTTGCATACACAAAGACCAACTGTTTGGTGCGGGTTTTGGGCTGGTGGCGTGATTGGGCCGTATTTCTTTGAGAATGAGGCTGGAGATGCAGTAACAGTGACTGGCGAACGTTACCGGAACATGATAATGGAGTTTTTGTGGCCTCAACTGGAAGGTATGGAATTCGAAGATATGTGGTTTCAGCAGGACGGCGCAACCAGTCATACTGCCCGCGAAACAATTGCTTTGTTATCTGAAAAGTTTCCTGCACGTCTTATTTCACGCAACGGCGATCAGAACTGGCCACCGAGTTCTTGTGATTTAACACCATGCGACTTCTTCCTTTGGGGATATGTGAAATCACGCGCTTATGTCCGCAATCCACGAACAATTTTTCAACTCAAGGAACAGATTCAACGAGTTATTGGTGAGATTGAGCCGGAATTGTGCAAGAAGGTCATCGAAAATTTCGATCGACGGACAACAGTGTGCCAGCAGAGCCGTGGGGGACATTTGTCTGATATTGTGTTCCACATTTAACCGCAGTAAGTGTACTTTGTATTAACATTAAAACATCTGATATTTTTCAATAAATAAAAGTTTTTACAACATTATTAAATCTTGCGTACTTTATGGGACACTCTTTAGTAAATACTTCTTTGACCGAGAAAGTTCACAAGAATTTCTTAATCGAAGAGACGGGCGACGGTACAAGCTGCTATACGTAGGTCTACGATATCCTCAGTGAAAGGTCTAGGTCGCGTCGTGTGTTGTTAAGACGTAAAGTAAGAGTTTTTAATGGGACTGTAAAATACGGATTAATGTCCACCGTACACAAAAGCTAATAATTTACCGACGCGACGTTGGTTTTACAAGACGAAATCACATTGTAATAAGGTATGCACGGGCGCGCCAGTTTTATTGATATATACGCATGCACCCATTACATATAAAACACCCATTAAAAGGTCTCCTCCTCGATCACCGTACGGCGCGGTTGCCGTGTTGTATCGCGCGCGCGCGTGTTTTCCTACATGTCGAACGGTGTTAAATACAAATCGAGTCCTCTCCGACTTTCACTCTCTTTAAGGATGTAGTGTTGTAGAGCTTCAATTGATTTATGCGTTCGAAGCACACACACATATGTGCTCCCGGTTGGTGCATTCCTAAAATGCTGCGCTCGACGGCCGGTTTATGACTACCCAATCCGAACGCAGAGAGAGGGAAAAGAAAGTGGAATCTCGATCGCCAGCGAAGAAGTAGACATTTTTTGTTGTCGTTCTATTGCTGCGGCTATAAATAGCGACAATTACACTACACACGACAGCTTTCCGGTATATAGGCTAAATATACGAACCGACTGAAGTTTTCTTTAACGAACGGGCGGCGTTTATATATGCAAATTTTTCCTCGTTTACGTCTTTTGACTTGACCTTTAGTTGGTTTTTAATTTTTGAAACAGTGTTCATTCGGACCAAATATCCGTTACATCGTAGCATCCTTTTCCTGAAATTGAAAGCTACGTTCCAGACGGTTTGTGGAACAATAAACCTTATTTTTAGAAACAAGGTACGTCGAGATACAGAATTAAAGTTCCACAAAGTTATGGCGGTCCCTGTACTGTCCTATGGGTGTGAATTATGGGCAACAACCAAAAAACAAGACAGTAAAATACAGGCCTCGGAATTGGCGTTCTTAAGAGGAGTTAAAAGGTATTCTAAACTTGACCGTATAAGAATGAGGCCATAAGAGAAGAGTTTTTAACTTGAATGAAAAATTAAAAGATACAAACGGCGATGGAAAGAACACGTAGAAAGAATGTCAGATTTCAGACTGGTCAAACAAGTCTGGAAATACAAACCTAGAAGACGCAGGCGTCCAGGAAGTGATAGCTGAAGGATTTTTGAAGGCGGAACAGACAGCACCTTGCCTATGCCGTGTTGTAAAGGTGATGATGGTGATGGAATCTACACAAAGGCCGAGTTCGAATCCAGTTATCGCGGTCAAGTTTTCAGTCCTCCCTCCGCCTGTGTTGGCTTCAGATTCATATTCTTAAACTGTATAAGAAAATATGCAAAATATTTCAGAAATTGCTGAAGATAGAATTATGGTGTAAGATAAGACGTAGGCCTACGAGTTATTAAACTGTCATATTGTTATACCACATTAGGAGAAGTCTTCTTCCTCATTGGACGGTAGCGCGATGATTTTATTTTTCTAGGTTGGCTAATCTGATTTATATATCGCATCAACGTTCGCGTGATTGTACCTTGCCCAGTGCACATTCAGCTTTCTCGGCGTTCGGTTCGCCGAACTTTCTCTGTCAAGTTAGTGTCGACATTAAATGTAGGCTTTAGGCCTTATTATTTTCTATTATGGCCGACTAGGCCCTCTTCATGAGTAACTAAATTTATATTAATTCAATATGCAGCATTAGCCAGCCTACTTCAATTTTTACAGCTGTAATGTAATCAGTCAATATTAAAACTATTCGTATACAGTCCACTTCTTTTTATTTCTTAATGTAATTTTTAATTCATTCTACACATCATCTTCAATCACCATGGAAGACCAGCCAACAGAATATAATTCAAGAAACATAATTTTCGCCCACTTGGGCCCAACTAATTAATTCTTCCTGTCCACACTTGTGGAACATTACTTTTATTCATCAGTTTCGGTCCACTCGGACCGGGACCATCCATTTTTTGGCCCTCCGGGCCGGATTTCCATTTAACATCTTTTACATCTTTTTCTGGCCATCACGGGCGGATTAGCACGTCAGCTAATGTGACCGTGGCGTGATTTGCGTCGCCATTTCGCTCGTCATCTTCGGGCAACGTAATAGCAAGTTCCTGCCGGCTGCAGTGCCTCAAAGTGGTCATCTTTGCCAGCTGTTCACCATCATCACCAAGGAGCCGACGCTGCGGGAAGTCGCCAACCAGGTACCACCAGCAACAGTAAAAAGGTGCGTAAAAAAATGTCTGAAGAAGGCCTCAAGGTGCTGACCAGAAAGAGAGGCGGATTAAAGTCCGCGATAGTGCGGATACAATCCGCGGTAAATTCTTTTGATATTAATTTAACTACCAAACATTTTCTGACTGTAAGATTAGAAAGTCTTAAGAGCTTAGCCTCGAAGTACGACGAAGTACAGTCTGAGATAGAGCTTATCAGTAAAGACGCGAGCACTGCTCAGGCAGACCGAGTCGAGGTTGAGGAAACGATATACTCAACTGAGGCAAACATTTTACAACTCCTTGACACTTTTAATACTCAGACTGTGCCTCCTGTACTATCGACGCCTGTGCATTTAAAGCCGATAGGTTTGCCCTGCTTCTCAGGCAACATACTTGAGTGGCAACATTTCTATTCAATTTTCAATGATCTAGTGCATTCAAGATCAGATTTAACGCCAGTACAGAAACTGCATTACTTGCATTCATCGGTGAAGTGTGAACCATTAGACTTAATTAAATCATTACCAATTTGTCAAGAAAATTATGTAATAGCGTTGAACTTGCTGTCCGAGAGGTACAATAATCCATTTATATTAGCCAAATATTATGTACAGAACCTACTTCAGGTTAAGTCCACAATAAAGGACTCAGTTCAAAGCTTGGCGGAGTTTACGAATACTATAACGTCTTCTGTTAATTCACTGGCGGCAATGAAGCTGCCCGTAAACCTATTTGAGTTTATTACCATACAGTTGCTCTCCACCAAACTTGACCCTATTACTTTAAAACGTTGGAAGGAGTCCATAGACCCTGACAACTTCCCCAGTTTTCAAGACTTTACGCATTTTTTGAATTTGCGCCGACAACTTTTAGAAAATACAATGCCAATTGAATCCGGACAGCAATTCAACAAACCTAGTGTAAAACCAAACAATAAATTTGAGAAATGTAGCTTAAGAAATACTGCTGGCAGCAGTACCTTTAAGAGTTATCACGCAGCGGCAAGGCATTATTCATGTGTGTGCTGTAAATCTGACCACCCGCTTTACATGTGTAATAATTTTCGCATATTAAGTGCCGCTGAGCGGGGGCAATTGGTTGAAAATCATAAATGTTGTATTAACTGCCTTAGAGCAGGTCATTTGATAACAAATTGTAAAAGTAAACAGGTTTGTAAAATTTGTTCAAAGGGTCACCACACCTTGCTGCACGCTAATTACGTGCCGAAATCAGCAGCTGCCAGCAGTAACTATTGCTCATTCAAATTACAGTGTAAAAACAATGTACTTTTATCCACTGCGGTTGTATATGTCATTGATCAGGCTGGCAATAGGCATAAGGCTCGGGCACTTCTTGACGCCGGGTCCCAGATCAATTTTTGTACGAAATCATTTGCGAAAAGGTTGCACCTTAAACTAACCCGATCTAATATTCCAATTACAGAAATAAGCAACACAGCGTGTTGCGCTACTGACATTGTTTCTGTGCGTATTATGTCTCGCTATCAGAGACATAGTTTCGAGGCCAAATGTGCCGTCCTATCTAACTTAACTCATAATCTGCCTTCAATCTCGTTTGACATCAACCGGTTCCACATTCCAAATAAAATTTTTCTCGCCGACCCAGATTTTAATATATCTTCACAGATCGACATACTATTGGGGGCACAATTTTATCTGGATTTAATATTAGCTAATAAGTACACACGCGGACCCAACTTCCCTATCATTCAGGAGACAAAACTGGGTTACATTTTGGCCGGCAATCTGCCCAAACACTGCCACACCCAGGGTCCTGCTGTTTCGTTCTTGGCAAGAAACAATGACAGCCAAATCCTGCAATCTCTCGAGAGATTTTGGGAGGCAGAAACGATCCCCGGCGATACCCCTAATAGCGAGTCGGCTTGCGAAGAGCATTTTGTGCGCTCAACTCAGCGCAACCCCGAGGGTAGATTTATAGTGTCGCTCCCATTCAAATCTGATAATCCCCACTTGGGGGAATCTTACACAAGTGCCGAATCAAGATTTTTAAGCTTGGAGCGTCGATTCAGGCGCGATCCCAAGCTCGCTCGCGACTACGCGGACCTTACCAAAGAATGTAAGGATCTTGGGCACATGACACTCATCGATCATGGCGCTATCAATTTAGTAGCGTCACACACTTACTACATATACTTATGTGTATACTTATACATACTCATATACTTAATTTGGCTTTGTAAGCTTGGTTGGGATGAACCGATTTCCGGTCAGTCAATTTCGGATTGGCATTCTTTGTGTAACAAATTAAGTCTGATTGGTAAAATAGTGGTCCCGCGATCTATTCGTTGCAACCGTGAGGCGGTTACAGTTCAGTTGCATGGTTTTTCGGATGCGTCCGAGAGAGGGTTCGGCTGTTGTGTGTATATTCGAGTCATTTATCAAGATGCTACTGCTTCCTGTCGTCTCTTGTGTTGAAAATCTCGCGTGGCTCCCCTACGCCAAGTGTCATTACCTCGCATCGAGCTCTGCGCTTGTTTGTTATTGTCGCGACTCGTATCTAAAATTATTCCTGCTCTTCATTCGTTTATTGATGATGTACATTTGTATTCCGATTCTATGGTGGCTCTTTACTGGATTCATGCGCAGTCTACGCGTTGGAAAACATACGTCGCTAATCGGGTTGCTGAAATTCAGCGTCGCACGCAAACTTATACCTGGCATCACATTGATTCGCGACGCAATCCTGCTGATATTATATCTAGGGGGTGTTTCCCGGACGTTTTGCGCGATTGCTCGCTTTGGTGGCACGGTCCTGGCTGTCTGTCTCAATCGTCAGAGTCTAATCCTTTCCCATCTTTCGTACCGGCCACTCCATCATCTTCGGAAGTCACCGCGGAAGAGAAAACTACACATAACCGTTTGCTAATGTCTACCCTGGCTGTTGACTTATCGTTGGACTTTTCCTCGTTACACCGGCTGACACGTGTATACGCTTACTGTTTTCGTTTCATCAGAAATGTTAGACACTCATCTGGGGACAAACTTTCGGGCGATCTGACCCCTGCAGAAATTCATCAGTCTCTCAATTTCTTCATAAAACAATCTCAATCGATCCACTTCCCAGGCGAAATTAGTTGTCTTCGGAACGGATCTTCTGTTTCCATCAGAAGCAAGTTGGCTTCTCTCGACCCGTTTCTTGACGACTCTGGAGTGATACGCGTGGGCGGACGATTGCAGCATTCCCAGTTACCTTACGATTCGAAACATCCTATCGTACTACCCCCTTCGGCGCATGTCACACGCCTTATCATCGAACGCGAACACATTCGCTTACTTCACGCTGGTGCTCAGCTCGTGCATCATTCTCTGCGTCAGCGTTGGTGGATTGTTAATGCCCGGCTAGTCATCTGTTCCATTATTCGTAAGCGTCTCAAGTGTATCCGGTTCAGCGCCACACAGCAGGTCCAGAGGCTTGGCATTTTGCCATCCCCTAGAGTCACTCCTTCAAGGCCGTTTCTATTTTGCGCGGTTGATTATGGTGGCCCCTTCATGATTCGTCATGGCGGGCAGAAGTCTAGAACTCTTACTAAGGCGTACGTGTGTCTGTTTGTTTGCTTAGCAACTAGGGCCATTCACCTGGAATTGGTGTCCGACCTTACTGCCAGCGCATTTATAGCTGCTTTACGTCGTTTTATGGCACGTCGGGGTATACCCAGTCAGCTGTACTCCGACAACGGCACGAACTTCAGGAAGGCCCGCACCATCTTACATGACATTTACAACTTTTGGCACAATAAGGATGCCATCACCTCGATTAAGTCATTCACATCCTCTCAGGGGATATCATGGTCATTTATTCCGCCCTCCTCACCTCATTTCGGTGGCCTTTGGGAGAGCGGCATCAAGAGTTTGAAATTTCATCTGCGGCGCGTGGTAGGCAAATCTATATTAAACTTCGAAGAGTTCACGACCGTTTTATCTCAGATAGAGGCATGTCTGAACTCTCGACCTTTATTTGCTATTTCCTCGGATGTTAACGACCCGGTGCCACTTACACCTGGCCATTTTTTGATTTGCGCGCCCCTAACTGCGATTCCTGACCCAGACCTTTCTCACGTTCCTGTTTCTCGTCTTGATCGTTGGCAGCTGATTCAGAGGTTTGTCCGGGACATTTGGAAGGCGTGGTCTCGCGATTATTTGCACCAGCTGCAACAGCGTCACAAGTGGAGGTTTGCCAAAGATAATGTTTCCATTGGTGACTTAGCCTTGATCATTGAGGATAACTTGCCTCCATTAGCCTGGAAATTTGGCGTGATCATCGCAACATTTCCCGGCCCAGATAACTTGGTTCGCGTCGTGGACATTCGCACGCCTACGGGTGTTTTGCGGAGACCAGTACATAAATTATGTCTATTGCCAGCGCGAGACGAGATTTGACATTATGGTTATAGCGCAATGCGGCTTTATTCCGCCATTGGCTTATTATTTATTACGACCATTTGGTCAACATAATTGTGATAGATTGTCACAATATTTTTTTGTCAACTTTGCGTCATGGCACGCTTCTGATTATTACAGTTCTGGTGATATCTTAATATTTGTATTGTATGTTAATTTTTGTGGCATACTGTGTCACACATTTTCATTGATGTTATGGGGTGTATTGCATGTCTTTGGGTGGTCTTATTTATGAAATGTTATTGCATAATATTCGCATGTTTTGCTGTTAAGTAACCATGCATTCATTTCTTTATATGGTTTCTGATAAATATGTACTATTTTGGGAATGTCTTAAATTGTTAAATTGTTTCTGTAATTTCGGTATTCTATTGTTGTTTGACATTACAATTATTTATCTTGTAATTATTCAAGTTATTGTTGTTGTATTCACATAAATTGTGTCGATGTAAAAACTATTGTAAGCGCCTGCCGTCTGTAACTGTCTCGTCTAATTTATTCACATTGTACTTCATATTTTATTCATTTTTGTAGGTAAGCATGCACAATTCTTTATTTAAAATTATGACATACATGTCATATCTGGGCTACATTCAGCATCTAGCTTGCCCACACATGGTTACATATTGTAAATTCCTGAAACTTCAGGAATATCATGTCTAGGTCGATACATGTCGCCCTCCTGAATATACAATAAACCTTGCAACTGCAACATGTTCAACAACAATTTTGTTCATGTAATGAACTCTCTGTACAGGTCTACGGACCTTAGCTAGCATTAAGGTAACTCTATGACTTGCATATTATGTATTTTCCTTTCATGTTTTATAATGTTACATACTGTGCACACTTGTGTCAGTAATAGTGGTTAACCAGACTTATTGGTACATGAAACAGCTGTTTGCCAAACCTTGGCCTACAGTCGCCTATCTGCATGCTTATCTCTAAACTAGCGGCCGATTGCCGTTATCTAATCTCAACTCAAGGTTCAACTTAGCCTTGAAGCTGATTCTCGTTACTAAGAACTGCACTATTTTGAATTAAATTGTAAATGTATTCTAATTTATTAAAAATGTATTAAAAAATCTTTTTGATTTTTGACGGGCAGTTTATGGACGGTAGCGCGATGATTTTATTTTTCTAGGTTGGCTAATCTGATTTATATATCGCATCAACGTTCGCGTGATTGTACCTTGCCCAGTGCACATTCAGCTTTCTCGGCGTTCGGTTCGCCGAACTTTCTCTGTCAAGTTAGTGTCGACATTAAATGTAGGCTTTAGGCCTTATTATTTTCTATTATGGCCGACTAGGCCCTCTTCATGAGTAACTAAATTTATATTAATTCAATATGCAGCATTAGCCAGCCTACTTCAATTTTTACAGCTGTAATGTAATCAGTCAATATTAAAACTATTCGTATACAGTCCACTTCTTTTTATTTCTTAATGTAATTTTTAATTCATTCTACACATCATCTTCAATCACCATGGAAGACCAGCCAACAGAATATAATTCAAGAAACATAATTTTCGCCCACTTGGGCCCAACTAATTAATTCTTCCTGTCCACACTTGTGGAACATTACTTTTATTCATCAGTTTCGGTCCACTCGGACCGGGACCATCCACTCATGTTAAATTATTTTTTGTTAGATTTGACGTTCACCTCCCTCATGGTTTAGGTTGGTCTGAACCGGGTCTTTTTTCGCAGTATAAATTGTTTTTAAATCATCTTCGCTATTCTGAAAATTGATTTTTTTGTCCGGACGTCTGCTGTTTAATATCAGCGTTGCGATTGTGTTATGCGTTAAGCTCCCAGATTCAGGAAGAAGGCATGCTTCTCGTGTTTGTCAGTATTCAGTTTTGTGATTCGGTGTCGGTACTTCTCTTTATTGTTGGTTTTAACTACTGTACTACTCTTTTACCTAATTAATGATTCGTTCATTTGTTAACAAATTTAAACCGTACGGCAGGCTAACCGATTCGCTTTCCTCGTTTCGTGTCCTTTTGTTTTTCTACGTGTGTACCAGAAAATCAACCCAACATTTTTTCTCATTACATCTCGGTCTTCATTAGACATTGGTCGGAGAGTCTCGAGAGAAATAAATTCATCGTTGTAACAGCTATTCGAATCCACCCTCCTACACACCTCTCAACTGTACATATTGCAGGTTCAGAGCTCTCGAATGTTGTTCCTTTTCCGACCGTAGTATGTGTAAAGAGAAATCTTGTACATAGTAGACTATAGGAATGCCCTTATTTTGCCGACATCTCGGAAACATTGCTGGTCTATTCTCGAAGTGGGGCTTTCGAAAGGCCTTAACAAGGATGCCACCTGACGTATCTCCGTTCAGATACAAACACGCTGGCCGTAGAGACGGACTTAAACTGGATGTTTCTTCGTGGTGGTGCACGGTTAATATAAATAACATTAGTTTTAAAACATATGCCTGTATTTTAATTCTTCGGCACAACCCTATAAGAAGCTACTGTGAGGGGTGGTAAGCTAGTACAGCCGAGTTAACTATTACGACCGTTTTCACGCCAGTCTTTTACCTCTTCCCCTTCATTTGATTCTTCATAAGATTTTAATTTGACTTTGGTCAGTTTTCGGTTGTTATACTCTTACATAATTCAGGCGCAGGTTTTCGCGTCCCGAGGACAGATTGCATAGAACCTTGTCTGTGACGTCAGTGGGATCTAAGACCCCAAGTTGTATCTCAGCGTGGAGAGCAAATCCAGTAACCCAAAAATTTTCAGTGAGGTTCTTTTCGACAGCTATAACGGATATAATACAATCGGTTGTATTATAGTTCTAGTGTCATCAACCGAGGTGAAACAAACAGGGTATTGGCAGAGAGTCGACATCACCTATTGTTTTGACGGTCCGAGTGCTGAAGTGTATTCTTGAAACAGTGCTTACATTGTGTTTATGTAATATTCAGGGGACTCATTGGTTACAGTCCGTCAAGAGGCTTATGGATTTTCAGACAGCCAGAAATTGGCATGATACTTTCAGAGGCTTTCAGAGGTAATGATATTGGCTATGATAGGAACTATGGTATTTATGTTAAGTTAGGTACGTTCCAGACGATCTGTGGGACAATTAACTGCATTTTTAGAAACAAGGTACGTCGAGATACAAAATTAAAGTTGTGTAAAGTTATGGCAGTCCCTGTACTGTTCTGTGGTTGTGATCTATGGACAACAACCAAGAAACAAGACAGTACAAACCTCGGAAATGGCGTCCTTAAGAGGAGTTGAAAGGTGTTCTAAACTTGAGCGTATAAGGAATGAAGGCATAAGAGAAGGGTCACAAGTATTGTAGAATTTTTTCACATTGTTGTAGAATTTTTCACTTCCTTATTGTATAATTGTCACAAGTTTTTAACTTGAATGAAAAATTAAAATATTACAAACAATAGTGGAAAGAACACTGAGAAAGAATGTCAGAATCCAGACTCGCCGAACAAGTCTGGAAATACAAACCTTATAGCGATCAAAAATTTTCAAATTTATAAATTTTATGATCGAGCAGCGCATTCTCACACAGTCAGGTCACCAACCCAAACCAGAGGAATAAATAAAGGCAATTAAGAACACGTCAACCCGACGCCAGCTACGATACAATAAGACAACGTTTGACTTAACGCAACAAAGGAAATTGGGATCAACTTTGACAGACCAAACTCAACTCAAATTTACGACATCATAACAAACCGAACAAAGAGCAGAGTCCAGTGACACAAGTACGCAGAAATTGTAACGAAGGGACGCTGTAGGGTTAAGCCAACACGTGTGAACGTAAGAAAAGAGATACTCACTGACAAAGGATTCAGAAAAGTCTCGACAGTACAGAGACAATACAGCAAATACCCAGTGAATACATACGACCATGTCGCACAGCATGAAAACAACGCCAGAGTGACAACTTATATTTACGACGAGAAATCGTGGAGGCAACTCAGAGTGACAGCGAGCGAGAAGTTATTAATTGGTAGAAAAAACGGGGTGGAAGTTGAACAAGGAACAGGACGCAACGGATTGTTAGCGAGGGTGTAACAACAAACCTTGGGAAATCACGAAACAAAGGTTTGCAGACAGGCGAACAATTACTTTATATTCGTAGAAAGAGTGCGATGTCCTTAGCTGTGTATTTCAAAGGATGTTCAACAGCCAACCAGAGGTTAGCATCTTCCGAAGAAGTAAGTGGAGAGGACTGTTGTCATGGTGACAACCAGGGCAGCAAATCAGAGAGCCGAAAACCAAAGATCACCAAAGTGGAAGGAACATGTGACCCAGGACAGGGTAAGTCTTGAACCTATCGGGATCAACCGAAGGTGTGGAAGGCAGAATATTGCATTGTGGTAGAACACGTTTCATAAAAATCGTTTGCAGGGTACGCGAGGCCCTCAGTCTCATAAAATTTTGCGTCAGTTTATTAACTCAGTTCTACACAATTTTACTTCAGTCTTATAAAACTTTATCTCAGTATTGCGCAGTTTATTTACTTAGTTACTTTAACTTTTGAACGTGCGAAGTTATCTAAGTATCGTTATACTTTCGAGTTCAGTACTATAAACTTTAAAGTATTATTCATTATTCCACATTATGGAACTTAGAAACTTTTAACAAGTGAAGTGACATCTCAATAATAGAACTTTTGTGTATCAACTTCGGACATTGTGATTCGTATCATAAACTTAACATGATTCAGACTTAATTATTCTAGTTGTGCAGACTCATGAACGATAAGAGAACTCAATACTCATAAACACAAGTGTATAACGTAACGCACATTCACGACCAAGCTAAGTAGAACATGAACGGTTACATGAAGCATCTTTGTAATAGACATTTTATTTGAACACAACCCACTAATGATGGTTGTATCTACACTTCACAGAACTCTATAAACTCTTAGTAAAGACGGGTTACACCAACACCACACCACGTACGCCGCTAGTGAATTCTCATCGCGAGTTTCAAAGTGATAGTGAAAACATCCAATCGACGGAGCGACCACACATAGTCACCAGTAAGCAGGAAATTTCACCGATGGATCATTGGATATTCTAAATGTCAAGTTAAGTCTTCATGATTTTAATATTATAATAATACTGCTGCTCTGTCTCTTTTCCAAGAACCAACACCTTTGAGAAATTGTATAATCATTTAGTAATGATAATGTTAAAATATATTATGAATAGAAAAGCTACTCATCTGAGACACATAATGAACGCATTAGTTTAGGGTGAATAATATTTGATTTGTCTATGTTTTGTGTATGTTTATCTATGTCATGTTGTATGTTATGTTTTCAGCCATCAACGAAGACAGATTTATATTGTGATTTATGTTTTATATGTTTCTGAATGTATTTTCAGGTAATGATTTATATATGTGTTTCGGAAGTTAACTAGAGTAATGTGTAATAAACAAGCATTCTATTTGTTATATATATTTTATGCGTTCATTATTGTTCCAAACCTTAACATCAAAAGACATTAACATCAATTGATTTGTTTGATAAATTTTCTTATATTGTTTAATAACAACGAAATATAGAGTCTCATTAATTATGCTAATTAGTAATGGATACATTCAGTGATTAGATTGATTAATAATATTTGCATAATCAGATTAACTAGTCACATTTTATAATTTAATTGAATAATTAAATTTTGCATAAATTAGCATAATTATCGTTAAAACCTATAGGACACAGGTGTATGGATAGACACAGGAAGAGATGGCTGGAGTATTTTTGAAGGCGGAACAAACAGCATTTTGCCTACGCCGTCTTGTGAAGATGATGATGACAACTTCCAGAGGCAGTTGTACGTGTCTTAGGCAAAGATTGATAAACCCACTTAAAAACTAAACAAACTTCATGATAACCAACTCACAGCAGCATGTACTGAGTTTATAATAAGCAAGTCGCGTTAATGTTCGCCAAGTTAAGTTCTGTAAAAGACGTTAATAACCTTAAAACTTAGTGAAACTCTGAAAGTACGGTTCTGAGTTGTAACTAATGAAGTGGAAGTTGTAGGGGAAACTGATCTTTCGTGGCTATATATATCTGAGTAAACTGCAACCTGACACATCAATAAGTAAGTGACTGAAACATTAGAAGTTAAACTATTTTTAACAAACGAACAACCGGAGTGAGTAAAGTAATTTGAAAACGCGAGAAGACGGGGGAAGAAACGATGTTTTTACAACCACCGAGGTGGGGGAAGAAGTAATGCTACATAATGGAAAAGGACTTAGATCGTCGAGTTTTAATTAGATAGATCTGCAGTCAGGATGTTTTTTCTTTTTCATTTTGTGCTCCATTTTTAAACGTAATAAAACGCAGCGTGATTAACTTTTTTCCAGTTTTCTTCGCCTGCTTAATTTTAATATTCGAGACCGCTGAATTTTTTTTTTTTGTATACTTTTTTATAGTCATTTAACCGTTTTGTGATTGGCGTGCTTTAATTAGTTCTGAGTTTGTTGTTGAATGTAAGGAGAGAGAGAGAGAGAGAGAGAGAGAGAGAGAGAGAGAGAGAGAGAGAGAGAGAGAGAGAGAGAGAGAGAGAGAGAGAGAGAAGAGTAGGAGAGAGGCGATCAAGATAAAACACAGCAAATAAAAACGATGTACCTGACAACATTCGACCAATAAATTTACCAGTTATTCCATCTTGTGACTTCGTTCATTTCAGTTTTTATGCGATTCGAAATTGTTATCATTGCAATGGGAATCGTTACATGGGATTAGCGCTTACTTTTACCGTGAAGCGCGTTCCTGAAAAATTGTGTTCCGTATGTTCTGTGTGGTATATGTTTATATATATCCATTTTGTAGGGACCTCTCACGGAGTAAGTAGTTTCTCGAACCGCGTGACACGTGACACATGTCTCGAAACGCATCAAAGAAAAGACGCGTCAAACTACAGGTTTAAATAATCGATAAGTAGACTTTTATAGACCCATAAACTCCTGGGGTCTGACAGAGACTGGATCTCCAGTTATTTAGTCATGACGTAGACACGCTCAAAAATCCGCCAGTTTCTCTTCTGCCAACTTCGAATAATTTTTTCTAACTATAGGCTATTAATTAACTGCACTTCCGTATTTTTTGAAAATGTAAAATATTGGCGAAAAGTTGTGAGAGAATTGTTACATTTGTTGTGATCACTAAAACTAATATTAATCGTCTTCAATTTGTGATATTATTTCCTGAACAAATATTATGACTCTACGGTGCGTAGAGACCTACGATCTTTAATCTGTCCATATGAATTTATCCATACGCATTAGCACGATGTGTGTATACGTGACGGAGAGGGTCAGCCACAGATTGTACAAGAAGGCGTATAAAACGAACCAAAACGAATTTCACGTTACGAGAGGGAGAGAGAGAGAGAACTGCGTGTGTAGTTGAGATAGAGCAGTGACGTTGCGTGAAGTGGCCTCAGGGGATCGCATCTGCTCTGTACGGTTGGCGCCTATAGACTCCCAGTAGCCGAATTTGGCGTCTCGTCGTCCACTTCATTTTGTTGGTCACGACTGGTTATTTGGCCAGTTCGTTGGCGACTGGGCTAGTCCGTTTTTGAACGATACTGACTATTTAATTTTTTCTGATCCCCTGCCCTCTTCTTCTTCCATAGTAAAAACTCTCTACAAGTTTTAATTGGATGCTGCCCATTAACTGTTCTCGGAAACCTGTGCATTTGTGTCAATCTGACTACAGATCTTCCATTTTTGATGTCATCAAACATTTCAACCTTTCTGCTTGCCCGTCCCCTCTTTTCTACCACCTTTCCCTCTACAATCGTTAGTGCAGATACTTTATACAGAAAGCATGCCCCCAACCAATATGATTTTATTCTTTCTTATTAATTTCAGCAGTTTTCCTTTCTTCCCTATTATCGTCAGTAGTTCATCCATTTTTAATTCCATTTCACCTTAACCACAACCACATTTCGAAGGCCTCTAGGTACCTATCTTATTTCTTTTTGGTAATCCATGGTTCAGTGCCACACTCCAAACAAAACCTTTAGCAAATCTCATTTTCATCTCAATCGGATTCGTTCTTGCTGTCAGCAGCAATGCTTTTATCTTTTCAAAAGCTGAAAAGATAAAAGCAACTTCATACTTCTGATTACCCAGCTTCCATTCCACGTCATCTTACTTCCCACGTACTTAAATGAGTTCACTTGCTCTTCAGCTTTTCCTCGCAAGAGTATGTTAACGAAGCCTTCGTTCTCGCCAATTCTCATCATCATTACAGTTTTTACTACAGTTATCTTTATGCGTCTATCCCGATACTTAAAACAGTTCTTTCTATTCGATTAAATACTGAATTTATGCAGTTATATGCTTATTTCGCACCATTTATTTCCATAAATTATTAAGACTTTAAGAAAAAGGTTGGACGAAAATTATGTGTGGAGCGTTGCTTTATATGGTGCAGAGACATGGACACTGAGGAAGGAGGATGAGAAAAGATTAGAAGCATTTGAGATGTGGGTTTGGCGAGCAATGGAAAAGTAAGGTGGGTTGATAAAGTAAGGAATGATGCAGTTTTAAGAAGAATAGGGGAAGAGAGAAGAATCCTGAAGGTAACAGAAAATAGGAAAGGAATTGGTTAGATCATTGTTTAAGAAGAGACTGCTTGGTTACAACTGCCGTGGAGGGTGTCATAGAAGGAGAAAAAAGAATAGGGCGTAGAAGAATGAAGTTAATAGATAGCATTAAAATCAGAGGGTGTTACGAAGAAGCGAAAAGACTGGCATGCGATAGGACAGCTTGGAGAGGTTTTACCATTTGAAGACATACCTTAGGGCAGAACACCAAATATAATTTGCATAAACTAGGTGGATTCTGTGTTTGGTAGACATTTTTACAGTTACTTAATGTTAAACATTAAAGTACTGCTTTTAAAAGTTCTTTTTAAAAAATTGATTTTTTTTAAACAGAAATTATCAAGTTGTAGATAGCCTTAGGCTTTCATGGTCGGGGTCAACATTGTTGGTATTATTATTTGCCGGGCTGTTAAGGCCGTGGTCTACTGCTTGTGCTCAAGACAGATGTTTCGGCCCCACCACCGGAGCGGTACAGACTATCAGTACCGGGGTGAATTGGCGGACACCGTGCCAATTGTTTTAATCGTTTCTGACACTGATAATGGGCTCCGAGGGTGGGGCCGAAACGTATGTCTTGATCACAAGCAGTAGACTATGGCCTAACAGCCCGGCAAATAATAATTCCAACAATATCAAATTGTAGGTTTCGATCAATTGTATCTGAATTCATGCTGTTCAAAATCTAAAATAATAAATTCTGAGTCAAAATTAATATGTATGTGCAAAATTTAAATTAAAACTTAAGCTTTAACGTTAAGATATCGGCTATAACTTTTAAGATGCGGGCGCAGCTTTTCCAGGATTATGTTTACATGAAAGTTTTTCTTTATTTTCTTTTGTAGAATATGCTGTGAGAGTATTTCTGTTACTCGGTGAAACATTCTGTATAGCTGCGTCATTTAAACCGTTGCCTTTCGGCATCAAAGGATCTGTTATCAGTCGTAATTAATTTTTTTATCTCGCATCAGTATAGTTACGTCGTTGATATGTTTTTGCACACTATCGAACAACGTCTAGACCGACAGAAGATTTGAGGACGACACGACGTACCGGCTCCATTGAAGATGATAAGCTGAGGTTGATCATTACTAATTGCGGAACGGTAATCTCATCTTACTAACGATGAAATCTGATTGTTGCACAGAGACAGTGTCGGGAAGTCTCGTACCTTTAAGAACACATTATTATGTCAGAGTCTGCCGATTGTCATCCTAGAGGCAATATTTATCAAGTTAAACAGCCTCTAGCTGCGTCTTTTCCATAAACAAACTGAACAATTTTGCCAAGATGAGGAACGTAGAAATTGTCGAGACTAGGGTCAGAAACAAACAAAACGAAAAGACAAAACTACAAGATGCTATTAATTTACGGAATGATATGAAACGTTTCTAAATAACACTGACGACGTTGGTATGCCTTCGTTGTATCGAACGTTTGTTGGTGTTGAGAGCAGCATAAGACAAAAAACATTTCGCACTGCCAACTTGATTAAGAACCGGCGGAAGCATAACGCGATACGGTATAGAGTTGTATCGTGACGTACACGAGATCAGAAGCCAGGGCCGACCACATGATGACATTAATTTGGGCGAATCACTGTCTTTGCGGATGTGTATGTGCGCCCATGATTAGGCAGTTATGACGTCATTCGTTGTGTGATGTTTTTGTGTTGGTGGAAAAAAACGCTTCCACCAAGTTTCTCACAGTACAGAGGGGTGGTGGGCTCGATGCCATTGCCATATGCCAGACTGCGTTGCACCATATGTTGTTGTTCTTCGTCCGCGAACAAATACATCTTTAGTACCAATGAATTAAAACTATAGCTATATAGCCTTTAGACTGTGTGGATTCCATTAATCCAACTAATGTGACTCCAGGTAACGGTGTCTCTATCCCTTATTCCAGAGTGCCAATGACTTTCATCACTAATGGAATCATCCGTTCTTCCAGTTTATATCTTTTTCTTCAAAGTGTGAGTGGAACTCATGACGTAAAATATTTAATTATAAAATTATTTCAATAAAATAAATTGTTTCTCTATTTACATATTGGATTCTGTTTGGCCTCCACGAAAGTTAAAAAGAGTCTACTCATGAAAGCGGAAACATTTAGGAACTTAATAACTGAAATCACGTAGGATTAAATTGGAGGACTGTAGTAGTTTGAGTGAAAGAAATTGTCATTGTTATCCATACTTGATTATTGTTTTTCTTTTTCATTACAAAGACTAGGTTACATAAAGCTGTACCGACACCCATCTCTTCCTCGAATGGGCGACGTCTCTTCTACTAATGACTTCGTATTTCAGCGCTGCTTTTGACAATGGATCCTCCGTCATCCTTTCCAAATGCACACACCAATGTCTTCTATAAGATGAAATAATGGCATTTTTATCTTTGCGTAGGCCTAACCATTTATTATGCCCAACTGCGTACGCCGTACCCATATTCCGTGCATGGTTTACGCATTTGTCTGTTCTATCTTCAAATATCTGTCGTTTAAAGAAGTAGGCCTGTCTTTTGTTTAGACTGTCTCTCGTTATTTATACTTTCCATGGATTCTTTACATTTTCGTTTCTCGTATTTTATTTTTGTCGAAGTTTTGATACTAATTCTGCTCATATATCCTCATTCCTTCTTATATCTTGCAACGTTTACTTTAAAGTACAATATTTCGAAGAAACTGGAGAAATGCGGTTTCTACTAATAGTCTTTAGCTCTTATAATCTGTGTTGTTCCTTGTACACATCAAATCGAATGAAAGCGAACTCTCCCTAACAAGACATGGCCCACGATAGTGGTTTTCTCATAGTTTATACGGCTTATCATTTTGATTTCAGTTCCGAATGGCGAAGTATAGAATGTACTTTTAAGTAAATAAATTCTTGTAAGCATAGTGTATAGTATTAATAAGCCAGACTAGAAGAATCTAGGGAAGAATGGTTTCATTGCATTCAGGAGTGTTTATTACATTCAGAAATCGGGTATCAAGCAAGATTCCATCCAAGCAGTGTTCGCGATTTGCCGGTCAAACACTTTCAAGTCCAAGAACCGGCAAATTAAATCCGTGTCCTACCAGGAGTGAAAACTCTGCATTGTTGTGCTGCTTTCTACGGGTGATGAGCCTCAGCCATACATAAATCGAACGAGATAAGTAACATCGTGTAGTCTGAAATGATATGTAACTTGTTTATTATTATTAATGGATGGAACATGCGTACCTACACCGATGAGGGTCAGCTTAAGGTTGGACGTAATTAAGCTTTCACAACCCCACGGCCACCAAAGCTTTCAACCAGTTTGTTAAACATTTTATTATTAAGATATAATGACGGTTAAAACACAGCTGAATAGTCTCGGTCGCTTACCTCACTTGTATCAATTGTTTGCATGTGAATCGCTTTCTACACTTAGGCGTTTGTTTATTTACGTGTCGTACTTTCTGGTATTGTTTACATTAATTACAGACCCTGGGAGAGGATTTTACACTTTCCTCACTGAAACGGCTTTTATAGATTTCTATGATTCCTTTACCGAGCTTCCTGGTATGTACCTATGCTTTCTCTCCTTCCACCGGCTATGCATGTTTTTTTTCTGTTTCCTATCTCCTTTTGTATTTTGTATTTCTTCGAGTTTGTTGTTCGCACATTTCTTAAAATGCATAATGTTCCAGTAGTTTAGTTTATATTGCCAATGCAGTTTATATGAAATACCAATACCTGATCTCTTAATCCGTTCCAATCTGTGTTTAATTTAGTAGATATCTCTCTTCAGTGTAAATTTTTTTATTAATTTTAATCAATTCTCTCACATAATTCTCAGTCGTAATGTCCTAAAATCGTTTGCATCTAGCAAACTATCTTGTAATGGCTGTCTTGTGATCTTTTGAGAAACTGTGTCTAGAATTAGTTTCAGAATATCTTCCTTTTAACGGGAATACCCTCAACAACTTGTAAGAACTATAGGCCTACAAGCCCTGTATAAGGGAACAAGAATAGCTGTCAAAAATAATCGTAGGATATCTAATAAATCTGTCAGTCAAGGTGTTGGACAAGGGTGCAGTATATCAACTAGGCTACTCTTTTTAACATTTGTACTGACGATCTGGTAAGGGAGTGGAAACGTCTGGTGAACCCTGGTATTAAGTTATCACGAGACAGATTCTTTAATGTGCTGTTGTTTGCTGACGACTTGCTTGTACTTCAAAATACAGTATCTGATTTGAAAAAATCTGTTTTAAGCTTCATCAGATTTACAATATGAAAATCTTCACTATAAAAACAAAGGTAATGGCATTTCGAGGCAAGGAGCCAATAAGAAACAAAATGTAATGATTAGTGATCAAATTCTAGAACAGGTGAGCCACTATAATTATATGGGAAATGATATTGGCAATGGTAGGGCTTATGATATTCATGTTAAGTTAGGTAAGTTCCAGACGATCTGTGTGACAATCAACCGTATTTTTAGAAGCAAAGTAGGCCTACGTCGAGATACAAAATTAAAGTTCTACAAAGTTATGGCGGTCCCTGTACTGTCCTGTGGATGTGAATTATGGACGACAACCAAGAAACAACATAGTAGAATACAGGCCTCGGAAATGGCGTTCTCAAGACGAGTTAAAAGGTGTTCTAAACTTGACTGTATAAATAATGAGGTCATAAGACAAGAGTTACAAGTTTTTAACTTGAATGAAAAATTAAAAGATTACAAACAACAATGGAAAGAACACTTTGAAAGAATGGCAGATTCAAGACTGGCCAAACACGTATGGAAATACAAACCTATAGGACTAAGGTGTGAAGGGTAGAGTCAGGATTTTTGAAGGCGGAATAGGCAGCACCTTGCCTATGCAGTGTTGTGGAGACGATGATAATGAAATGCCAATGCCTGATCTCTTAATCTCTTTCTAATCTCTCTTTAATTTAGTGGTCTTCTCTCCTTCAGGTACATTTTGTATTCATTTCAATCAATTCTCACATAATTCTGAGTCGCAATGTCCTGAAATCGTTTGTATCTAGCAGAGTAACTTGTAAGGAGGGTCTTGTTATTTTTTGAGAAATTGTATTTAGAATTAGTTTCAAATTATCTTCTTTTTGGTGACTGGGAATCCAGACGTTGAAGAGAGGCGGAACGGCTGTTCGACACAGACGTCTCTTTCAGACCAGTGAGCGATAAGATCACCAGACGGGATATGTCTGAGACAGACTAAACAGAGTCGTCATGATGATGAGCAGCAGTCTTTGGCAGAGTCATGCTGTATGCATGTAATCAAGTTGACAAAAGACGTTTGAGTTTTTCTGTTCCAGCGGGCCCTTGATTTTCATATGATCTTGTTAAGTAAATGCCCTTTTTAGACTCGTTTAGGCACTCAACACTGAAGATTCGTTTAAGAGTCATTAACACCTATTATCATTAACATGAGGATCGGTTAACATTATGGACCCATAATTAGAAAGCCTTCGTGATTTTGATCTTCATTAGGTGTGTGTGTGTGTGAGAGAGAGAGAGAGAGAGAGAGAGAGAGAGAGAGAGAGAGAGAGAGAGAGAGAGAGAGAGAGAGAGAGAGAGAATTATGCATTATTAGTGCTTCGTGTATACGCGTCTAGGAGAAGTCTATATAATTTATGCGTAGAGGGTAACTTATTTGATTCAGTTAACAAGTTCAGATACCTGGGTAACATAATGAAGGGTCCATAAATACGACAATACATGACAGGATACAAACAGGAAATAGGGCTTATGCCAACACTAGCTAACACTCATTAGTCGTTAAGTGTTAAAAAAGGAACAAGGAACACTAAGTAGGTTTGAAAGAAAGTTCGTAAGACGTGTTAAAGGGGATGACGAATGGAGAATAAGAAATAACCAGGAGACAGATGAGCTATAGACTCACGAGGACATTGTAGAAATCATAGAGGCTCAACGAATACAACGGATAGGTCACCTAGAGCGGATGGATGATCAGCGTATGGCAAAGAAAATCTTGAGGGCGCAAGTCTGTAAAAGCAGAAAGAGGGACCGGCCAAGGATAAGATGGTTGGATGATGTAGTAGAAGATCTCAGAAGAATGGGTGTGAGGGGTTACTCTGAGATGGCAATGGACAGGAGATTTTGGAGAAGATTGGTGTTGGAAGAGTAGGTGGTATTAAAGTATTTATGTCAACGTAGGAAACTCAACACTTTTAGACAATTTTGATATTTCTGTGTAGGACTGGAGACACTGATAGGATTGCAGTTAAATTATAGGAACACTGTAAATTTGTTAATCACATGTGTGATCGGTTAAGACGACTGTTAAGAGCCATACAACCGTGTATGTGTTTTGTTTATTTTTTATTATATTTTTTTTATTATAAATGTTCGTTCTGTGGCTTCAGTTTTATTTTCCTGTGTTTGCCTGTTTTCTCTTCAAGTCCAAGTCTCTGATAAAACCATTGGATTTGGGCTGTATTGGGTTGTAGATTTTGTTAACTGTGTGTTTATCTGAAGGGATATTGATTAAAAGTCTTAAGGATGGTTTTAATATATCCACTGAGGCGTGGAAACAAAGGACGAGCAAATATGGACGAGCAAAGGTGGATTGTTTATGCAAATAATCCATCACTGACACTGTTAGTCCACCCCTCTCCCCACATGACTTTTATAAGTTTATTTTTGTCGACTGTAATGTGTTCATGTACATATGTGTTGTACGTGGTGGAAATTGAAGAGCATTTTCAAAAAGTTTTTGTGCGTTGCAAAACTGTTTTGCAATGCGCGTCATGAATCGGAAACGAATTCATATTTTGTTTTTCTTTAACACTTATGAACACACGTTTCCGTGGTTTACTGATGTATGACAGACCAGGTAAACATATGAAGTCAGAGGTTGTTACAAAAAGCATACGAAAAGGGTAAAAATTAAGTAAATAAACTCGTTTCATTCTAAAAACAGTTGGAAACTGTTGTTCTTGGAAAATATTAACCCGTTTTATGTATGGATGCATATATAAATAGCAGAGTAAATACACGTTGTTCTGTAGCTGATGATTGCATCTGTGAGCTGCCAGATGTTGATCGGTCTTCCTCACTTCCTGTACCCCTCTGTGTCTATCTCTCGATCGTGCGCTCTTCATTCATTCATAACAAACGAATCATCAGCGCGTTACTAATAACTTGATACTTTACTAGAGAAGATACTAGAAAGCAAAATAAGGCACAGTAGATGTTAGGAAAAACATATTTTGTCACTAGCACTCAGGAGACAAGTGGTTTTTATGAGCTAATTTGTGTAATTGTTTTTCAAGGCTACAAATACAACGTTATTTAGAACGTAAATGTTGAGTGATTGTCATTATTAAGGAAAATCTAACTTTATTTTATCAATTTACAAGAACTGTAATTCATTTTATTCTAAAATTATTTATAAGCCTTACGTTAACACACGCAACTGGCTTGGAAACAGGCCTACGTCAAATGGTTACGAAATTTCGCTGAAATTTATTAATATCTCTGGCGGGGGGGGGGGGGGAATTAATAACCGTGATCTTTCCCCCCAATAGTTACCCCATTGCCCGTCAGTAATTGTTTGGGTTTAAAAATCTCAAAAAATATAATGAGCTATCAGAAAATAATGTTTTTGGTAATTTCAGTTACTTATTTTTAAAGCGTTTTTTGGTTTCTGTTCATTGATTTTCTTGAAAAATAATAAAGAATAGTCGTGATTGACAGTGAGACTGAGCTTAATTTGTTACTTAATTTATATAAATTAATGAAACATATATTATAAAATTTTTGGAATGTATTAACAGAATTTCATTCAGTTTAGCTTAATTTTCCCGCTAAGGTAGGATATTCGAATCTTTTTCTTTCTTAGTTCATTTCGTATCATGTCTCTTCAACTGCATCCTTTAATTGCTTACAGAATCGTCTCTATGATACGCGGCTATGAGACGTCCTCTTGCGGTTCATGTACCGAGCAACCGGTAAGAGCTCCTGCCACGAGGTTCGGTCCAGAACGGAATAACTGTTGGGGTCGTTACAACGGCATGGTCGAACTAGCTTACGCTAGTGCAGTATTTGCTGAGGCCATTTCTACCTGGGCGTACACGGTACCTACCACGGCCGGCTGTGTTGTCTTTTGGGCCCTTGTCACTAGTAGTAAAATTTACGTGCAAACCGCTACACGGTGTCATCCAAGGAGCGGACACCGAGTCCACTTCTCAACAAGCAAGAAGGGAACCGACGGGAGACTTTGGCCGCTAGCCGAAGCCCCCTGTTGAGAACGCTTTTTAGCTTTCTTTTACGGAGAGCGGCAAGGTATCGCAGACCGGTGCAATGTAGGTGATGTTCGGCAACAGATACGCATTGACGATCAACTTATGTAGCTTACGGATCATAGCCTTGTTGGCAACAGAGAGCCTAGACGAGCTGACGGTCTGAGCCAGGTGAGCCGACGATCAAGGTGGACACCGAGGTACTAATTAACATGTTGGTAACGTATAGTTACCATTTAAAGTAATTTTATAGTAAAACTGTGAACTACATAACGTGATTCAATTTTTAAATCACATTTACAAGAACAAAACTATTCTAAAATCATAGAACGAAGAAAAAAATATGGCCTGAAGTGACCATCTGGGCGGAGGGAAATTTCGCCCGTTTCTCTCTCCGTGGGTCCGCGCCTAGAAAGAAGGAATGTAGGATGCTAAAAAGTAAAGCGGTCAAAGGCAGGTAGATTCCTGAACCATGTTTGCGAAAACGGTAATGACGATGATAATGATACTGTTGTTAACAGTGCTAACTTATCGTCAACACGGTCACGCATTTGCCCTTTACGTATAAGCTACACTATAAATATTATGAGTACTATTGGTTCTGCATTGTTGCTCACATTTGTAAAGTGCATTGCACTTAACGTACCTGTGCGTAAGTACAGCATCTTATTTGTGAGTGCATGCGAGCGCATAAAAAACGTCTAGGAATAGAGCAGTAATACGCGGTGTTTTGATAAAACCAGTTATACGGTGGATCAGATATGGTAGAACCGGCTGTTTTTTCCCCCAGTATACGGTTGTGCGGTCACAACGGAGAAACTAGTTTTTTAATCTGTCGTATAAATGTGGCAAACGAAGATGCATTTACTTCTAAATATAGTGGAGGTGAATGCGGCAACAAACGTATGGTCTCTACTAGTAGCAGTGCCTTGCGTTTTGTTACACGTGTTCGTTTGGTTTGTTTGGGCAGTGATGCTGAGTTGTAGCGTAGTTGCATAGTATATGTAGGCTGTTTACCGTATGCTATTGGTATACAACTATGCAGAAAATTTAACGGTGCCCTGTATCAAAACTGCATCTTGTAGATATTGTTTGTTTGTCTTTAAAAACTAATATCAGTAATACTTATAATAATATTTTGAAACGTAAATCTCTGCAGTAAAAAAAAATTAATTGTCATGAAAACTGTATTTCAAAATGAAATTTACTTAATAACTATTACAAAGAGTAAGAGCCCGAGTTGTTTGCGGTATGTCGTACACAAAATTTTCATTCTGGAACCCGTCTTCCTAGCAAAGTGAGTAAAAATTGATACAAAGTAGGCTACTAAGTTTAAGCTTCTAAGCAAGTAATAGATTAGAATTAGGAAAAAATCAAAACAGTCCGTATGTAGTTTAAAAGAATATTACCGGGAAATCTTGGGCAAATCACAGTCTCTATCTGAGAACTGGGGTGAATTGGCGGACACCGTGCCAATCGTTTCTGACACTGAAGGTAGCCGAAACGTCTGTCCGGCAAATAATAATTCCAGCAATCAGTCTACTTTGATCGTATCCGTTTCGGAGAAGTTTGTACACACGCATCACGCACTGACGTTGTCTAGCATAGAGCGCAATGGGTGAAAATTAAATGTTGCTGTAATCATACATAGGCCTACAGCAAGCTAAACGTTTAACACATTTTTGTATAATGGTGGCTCCATGTAGTAGGTAAAGATTTGACATTGATTTCAACAAGACTCATTACGAACCACAGACAGGAAATTGAAAATTTTTCAAAGAACGATAAGTAAATCATCTTCTGTAATTAAAATATTACGGACGTGATGAAAGTTCGCCGATGGTAGGAACAGTGTGTAAACCGCCAACGACGCGAATTGTGGTACGACTGATTGCAAGCCGTACGAACAGATTGTTGTAGATAAAAAACTCTTCGGCTGGAAACAGGTTCTCGTCGTGTGTGACTTAAATTGGTAATGTTTTTGAAAGTAAACTTTGAGAACCGCATGCCGCCTGAGAATGGGAGCGCGCGAGTTCTTCATAAAGGTTAGGCGGTGTGCTGTCTGCGGAAAAAATAAAAAAAAAAAACAGGAATTTAAGAAACATTTTGTTGTTTGTTGCTTACGTTTCGAGAAACACGTGTTTTGTGTACAAGCGAACGTATTACATAACTGCAATATTTATGCCGAAGATTAACCGGTTAAGGTTCCTCCCTTCTTACGTGAAGTGTGATCGTGAACGCATTATCGAATGTTATTATGCAGTCATCGCGTCCACATTTCTTCCCATTGGCACAAATAGGAGGCAGTGTTGTGGGCGGAGGAGAGACTGTTTTCCTCGCTGCAAATGAGAAATTCAGGATCCTACCCATATACTTGTATAAACACATTTTATACATTCTTCGCGTGTCAGAGTTTTTGAGTAAACCAATGTGAAGTAGCATTGTTATAAAATCCGGGCTATTGGGTCGTGGTCCACTAAATTTGTTGGTGTTGTTACTGTCAGACGTTTCGACCTCACCTCTTGAGGCCATCTTCAGCGAGTAAAATAGGGTTCTACACAACTGACAAGATGATCTTCAGTGCTGTGGCAAAGAATATTACTGACGGAGATCGTGTCAGTTGTGTAGAATCGTTTTATTCGCTGACGATGGACTCCAGAGGTGAGGCCGAAACGTCTGAAGATAACAAAAAAAAAAATTAGTGTATCACGCCCAATAGCCCGCATGCTATTTCCAAAAATGTTGATGCCGGCTATAAAAGCCTTAGAAATTGATTACAACGTGAAGTAGGATTGAAAAAGCGCAGAGTTCAAAATATTCTAACTGTTGTTAAAATTAAGAGTGATAAATATCATGCCATTAGGAATCACTTTAATGTACATGTTTTATAGATCTTGTGATAGTGAGTTTTATTACCCTTCCGCACTTTAATTTAATTATGTTTTAATTTTTTAATCGACTTATAGTTCGTTTTAAAGTACATTATTTTGTATGTAAAATCCAAACAATACAGTCTTCTCATTTTTCCGAATTAAAGCCAAGAACCTGCTAGTTATACATTACAGAGACGACGGTTCAAACCATTGAGGTTCAGACAAGACGAGTAATGACATAGACAGGAAGGGGAAGTGTGTCTAGGCGAAAAATATGTAGGTAGATTAATAGGTTCTGCATTCGTCTTCTTGCGCGTGAATAATTGTTTTTAAGGCTACAAAATACTAAGTTATTTACGTAATGTTGAGTTATTGTCATTATTAAGTAAACTCTATTTTATCAGTTTACAAATATTGTGATCGTATTTTATTTCTATTATAAGCCATATTTTAACACACGCACTAGCTTAGAAATAAGCCTGTGTTAAGTGATTATGAAGTTCCAATTGACGTATGTACATTGATTGTGATTATTCGCGTATTGTGAACATTTTGACAATTGACATCCTTGTGGTCGCTTTTACATTACGACTGACCAAGCCATCGCATGCCCTCCTAGTTTGGAGGATAGAGTTTCTGTAATCTATCCATTGTAGTAATAACTCTCCAAACTTTGTCACACGCGTTTTTCTTGGTGTCAAAACCTAACCATTCGCTACGCTGCGCGCGTGGCCTGACTCAGTACCAATATCCTCGGATGATCGTAAGAGTTAGCGATAAACCTCCGTATCTCGTTATCTCTTTAGCCACCAAAGGAATCGGATTTCGAATGTTGGATTAGGTAGCTCAACTTCAACAGATTCTGCTAGCCGATAGTAAATTGGTGTAGAGGGACTGAGAAATTTCATTGTCTGAGACTTTGTTACAACATCGGGTTGTAACGAGCAGAAAATTTTAAAAATTTTTAAATTTTCACCTCGGCAGAGTACGTTCACACGAGGCAGTGTCAACGACTTATGGTGGAGCAATAAATAAGGAGTAATGAGAAGGTGTCAGTGAAGCGTCGCTGACTTGACAATAGAAACACATTAAGTTCAATCCAACTATAGAATTTGGTGGCGTAAGATGACAGGGAAAGTTTCGTCCAGAATTATTGCTCTCCGCAGCTGTAACAAAGTAAGCGAGGACATTCACACCCGTACCGAGAATTGTAGCAGATGTTGACCATGTTACGTCAGTAGACGATAAGCGACAAAAACGAGTGAAACTCCATACTAAAATGAAACGGATGCGCTGCACCTTAAGAAACAATACTGGAAGATAGGCTGACAAAGACTAAAGTCATGTTACGCAGCTGGAGGTATCGTCTAATTGACAGACAAGAATTTACGAAGGGAAAGTTGGGGTGACTTCAACGACCAGCAGATGTTCAAAATTGTTAATAGCCAGAAAAAAGGGGTTAGGACATAGAACAATACGCCAGGGAGACTGAAAGTACAGATAATGGGAATCTATAGAAACACAGAGTTTACTCAGACAATAGGTTGATCGACTAGTGTCTAATAGCCATAGTTTCGTCGAAACGGGTCAACGATCGTCAGGGCGGAAAATCGGGGTGACCTAAGAACCTATCAGATGCCCTCAGCCAGCGAGAAATTTGGTGGTGAGGGGTGTTTCCATAGCAACTGAAACGAAGAACCTATCGGGAGAACTATGACGTAGAATCTTGACATGGTAGGGCAGTAGTTTCCAAGAATATCAAAAAACTGACCAATCTCGAAATGAAGTAGGCGTGAAGCGCGTCAGAGACAAAATTTTGAGTAGGGACGAATTAATAAAACCATCTGTCCAGGCCAGCGGAAAGGGAGTCTACACGCAATTTTTGAGAGTCTACAGTCTACAGTCGACACTTAATTTTGAAACGGTCATGCTAAAGTTTTCAGACAGTTTACATTAATATTTTCAAGTAGTTTAACTTCAAGTGCGAGAGACGGTATATCATAAACTTTCAACAGTTTACGCTAATTATTCGGAGTTAGTAATTATTCAATGTTCAGAAGAGTACATTAAACGGCGGAACGCTAACTCGAGTTCGGAAGTTAAAACGGTAACAAGTAACTTAAAAGACTTAATAATACATTCATATCGCGATAGTGATATTGAACCGAAGTGCGAAGTATCGGACTTAGTTAAAATTATACCAAGTGAACAATCAGACCGTTACACCAACAGACATCATCACTTAACGATATACGAATCATTTGAACTTAATATTGTGTACGACACATTATCAACAACATAATGAACACGAAACATTAAACAAACTAATAAATTATATGAACGTTTAATAAAGCAGCGACAAATGAAACTAGACATGTATATTGACATTAAAACGAACTCACAGCATACACAGTAAGGTGAAACATTGATGAACACTGAACTTCAATTATTCACATATGCAAACGCCCACGCGAGTGATCGGAAGAGAAGTGTTAAGTGATAGTGATAAAGCAGCTTACGAGGGAATGTGTCTACGAGCCATCTTCACCACCAGAACGAGACTTCGTCAACAACTAATGGATATTCAATAACCAAGTAACCATTACTATTAATTATTTCTAATTAATAACTTCTACTGACCTGGTTTCTTTCAAAGAATTCACACCTGAAAAAATTATTAAGAAAAGTAATGAATAAATCTGAATAAAGTAGTTAATGAACGTATAAACAAAAGCTTATTTGGGATTTAATGAACGCATTAAATAAGTAGAATATTGAATTGTAATATTATTTGATTTATATATGTATGTATGTTTTCTTTGTTTTTCAGCATATATTGAGACCTATATTTGTTTATTATAAAATATGTATGTATTTCAGGTACAGCGACGTAACCTATGTACTATTATAATATGTTATGAATGACAATTAAACTAGTATTTTAGTTGATCATAAATATGCGTTCATTATTACCAATGCAACCCAAATATTAACCTAAAGTTTGAAGGAATACAAATAGATTTTAAGAGTTTCTTGTGTTCAATTAAAGTAAATGAATCGATAACTATCTTCTATTAAATGATATCACGTATGTGTTGATGAGAATCAGAATAGTTAGACATAATGTTAAATGGTTGCCTCACACACAGCATGAAAAGAATCAATTAAAACAAGTAAATACACATTATTTATTGCACATGAATTTATATAAAATTCAGTGTATAAACTGTGTTCCAACACGTGAGCATAGATAGTCAGAGCCATAAATAAGATTCAATTATACACATACATGTAAGAGATCGATAAATTTTGTATTTAAGAGCAAACACAATAACAATATTAATTACCACAAGTGTGATTTTACATTTACTACACATTTGCATAAATTGACATTTATAATTTACCACTAATCAAATATGCAAATAAAAGTTATAAATTAATATTTATAAATGGCGCCCATCCGCACGGCATGATACATATTAACAAAGATTGTTAACACGTACAGCTTTGGTAAAGAACAGGCAGTAGAAGTAGTAGAGAAAGTAGTGTCATAGAAATAGAAGTAAGATAAGTGTTATTAGTGTAAGTCAGTTGAATGATTACGCGTAGTAGGGCAAAAATGGCGAGCAATTCAGACAGTGTAGAATTTGACATTAATAACCAATTAGGCGCAGTAAATACAGAGGACAATACTACACCTAGTGAACGAAGTAGTGTGGTAGAGAGTCCAGAAGATAGGGCGCGAGGACAGACAGCGCAACTAGAAGATGGAACCCTACAAACGTTGATGGAGTTCATCCGTCAACAGAACGAAAAACAAGAAGAAAATATTAACAAATTAATTAGCGAGAAACAAGAAGAAAATAACAGAAAACTAGAAGAGAATATTAATAAATTAATTAGTGAGAAATTAGAAAAACAAAATGAAAAACTCGACCAGCATAAGGAAGAGATGACACAAATAAGGTCCGAGATACGTGACTGCCAGCAGACCTGGGAAAGAAAGGTCGACGAACTACAGAAGAAGCAAGATGATGTCGTGAGAGACTTGAGAGAAGAAGCCAACAAGAAGTACGTAGAAATACAAGAAAAACAAGAAAATGATCGTCAAGAATGGATGGCAGCAGTACACACTAACCAAACGACCGTTAAAAAGATTAATCACAAGTTCGATGTTCACGTTAAGGATTACAATAAGAAGCACGAAGAACTCAAGGCCGAGATACACGATACCATACTGCAGAAACAACAGGAGCAAGAAGGAACAAATAGTAATATTATACAGAAGTTGGAAGAAGTTGACGGTAGACAACGTTCAACAGAACAGAAGTTGGACGAGACTACGAAAGAGAAGACAACGAGGATCGAAGAGTTAAAAGGACATTTGACTAAGGTAAGAGAAAACCAAGAAAGATTGCAGCGACAATTGATGGAAGGTGAGTGTGGAATATTAAATCGAATTAACGGGCCTAACCACAATGATCTTAAATATAATGGCACGGACAGATTCCCTATGGAATTCCTCAAGGAATTGTCCGAAATCCAAGAGTTATACTATCCCGCTGACAATATTAAGTGGATTGGCAAACACCTGGAATTGGACGCAGGAATTTGGTGGCGAGTGATACGTAACCAAATATCAAATTTCGAAGAATTCAAGGAAGCGTTCTCTCTGAAATATTGGGGCCAAGAACGACAGGACAGTATCCGGGACCATTTGGAGTATGGCAGGTTTGATTGGCGCGGACCAGTTACTGCTATTCAATATATTGAACGCATTTTGTTGGAAAGCAGGCAGTTAACACCTACTCTGTCTGACTATCAGTTAATACGTAAGATATCTCGTCACTTTGGGCGCGATATCCAGCTCGCGGTGGTCACAAGAGGGATTGTGACGATACCAAACTTCGAATCTTTGATCATCGAGTATACACAGATTCAACCGAGAAATAATAGAGAGTCGAACTATGTGGCGGCAAACGAGGGGAGAAATGCCTATAGGGAAAGTGAAAGCGGTCCGAACAAAGGAAGCGGAATACAGAAGAAAATGTGGGGTGACAGACCGGCCATAAATAACCAGCACCGTAATGCAGACCGGCGCGCTGTCAACACAATAGAGTTTACGAATACGGCGGCTGGCACATCGGGCATTCAACCCAAAAGGAACCGTCAACAACAAGAAGAGGAAAAAAAAAATCCCTCACCCATTAACGGAGATAGCCGTCAAAACAAATGACTACCAGACGAATATAATCCTACCGGACTTACGAAGCGATTTATTATGTAATGATGATGAAGAAATTTCTCAACGAATAATCAGGTGTCCAGAGATAAATATCAAGTTCAACAATAATGTTAGTGTACAAGCGTTGCTCGATACTGGATCCGTTATTGCCGGATTATCTGAGTCGTGGTTTCACCAAAACAAACATAACATTACACCTTATGAAATATTACCGATGTCTAACACATTAATAGTTAGCGCAGTTGGTAATAAATCAAAGCTAATCAGAAAACAAATATTATGTGATATCTATATTGAAGAAATTAAATATGAATGTGTTTTTCTCATAATACCAGATTTGATAAAACCTTGCATATTAGGAACCAATTTTCTTCAAGAAACAGGGTGTCTCATTGACATGGGAAGAAGAATCGTCGAGTTAAGAAGAGAGGATAACGAAGCGACGTACACGGTGCCTATGATGCATATAGAAGTGGTGGACGTAGAAGAAGAAGAAGAGATCATCGGAAACATTGACAAGAAGATAGAAAGTATTGAATGCGGAGATAAAGGAACGTTGGAAAGATTAAGGGAGATTCTAATAAGTAATAGCTGTTTATTCAGAGAATGCCCCGGAAGAATCGAAGGGTATGTCCACGAGTTTCGAGTCACCGACCAGACACCGTACTTCCAGAGAGGATGGCCTGTCCCATTAGCATATAAAGGGAAGGTAGATGATGAGATTAAGAAAATGTTACGGTATGGGGTCATTGAGAGATGCAACAGCGCATATATCAACCCACTTGTTACGGTAATTAAGAAGGACGGTAGTGTACGATTGTGTCTGGATGCGAGAAAGGTGAACAGCGTGACTATCCCGGACTACGAGGGTGCTCCTCCGATAAACGACATATTGGCGAGATGTGGCGAGATGAAGTATTTATCTACCGTCGATTTAACTAGCAGTTTCTGGCAAGTACCACTGAAGCCTGAGTGCCGGAACTTCACCGCTTTTATGTACGACGGCAAGTGTTACCGTTTTACAGTTACACCATTCGGACTGAGTACCAGTTCTGCGGCACTGACCAGGGGATTGGACACAGTATTGGACGATGAAGTTAAAGAGAGTACCATTATTTATGTCGACGATTGCCTGTGTTATTCAGAAGATTTAGAAACCCATTTGTTACATTTAGATTTATTATTATCCAATTTAAGAAGGGCAAATTTAACCATCAATTTGGAGAAGTCGCAATTCTTCAGACAAGAAATCGCGTACCTCGGTTATCGATTAACGACCCAAGGAATACGAGCAACGGACGAGAAGATCGATGCCATTATGAAGTTCCCTACACCTCGGAACCAAAAACAATTAAAAGGTTTCCTGGGTTTGACAAATTTCTACAATCGATTTACAGACAAATACGCTGAAACCACTAAACCATTACTTGAATTGTTAAGGAAAGGACAGAAATTTACCTGGACACAGGAATTAAATGAATGTTTTCAGCAGGTTAAAAGGTTATTCGTAGAAACAGTCATCTTAAAGTTTCCCCGAATAAACCAAAGATATTATATGCAATGTGACGCCAGCAACTTTGCATATGGCGGACAACTATATCAACTAGACGAGGAAGGAAAAATTGGAGTAATAGCTTTTACCAGCAAGACATTCAAGGGTGCAGAAATAAATTATTACACTACGGAGAAGGAGCTTTTGTGTTGTACGATGTCTTGAGAGGTTCCGTATATACATACTAGGACAACCGTTAACTATCATTACTGATAATAAGGCATTGACTTTTATGAATAAATGTCATTTAAACAACTCGCGTATTACACGCTGGATCTTGAGTATCCAGAAGTACAAATTCGACATTCTCCATTGTAAAGGTAAGGACAATATTATTGCTGATCTTCTGAGCAGAAATCCAGAAGATGCCACGCTAGAAGTAATTAGTGACAATATTTCCGAATACTTAATTAACCACCTGACAATCAAAATGGATAAGAAGGTAAGCAAGATCCTAATGGATATTGGAAGGCACCAAATTCAAGATAATAAGCTTAAGAATATTATTGATAAGATTAGGGAAGAGTGTATAGATAAGGAATTAAATAAATTTTATAGATTCGTCGATGAGAAATTGTATAGATTACGTAGGAGAGAGTGGAAACTATACGTACCGAACAGTGTGTCCGGCGAAATAATTGCTGAAATACACCGTATGTATGGTCATCATCCCGGTGCGAAGAGATGTATCAAATTATTGCAGGAGTACTTTACCATAGACGGTATGTTAAAGAGGGTGAAAAATTACGTACGGGCTTGCGACACTTGTCAGCGAAAGAAAGATTCTGGTAACAGAAACTTGTTCGGAGGAACAAAAGCCATAATACCGTTACGCAAGGGTGACCTAGTGGGCGCCGATTATTTCGGACCATTACCTGCTTCGTCCGCCGGTGTCAGATATCTGTTTGTTATGGTTGACAACTTTACCAAATACGTACGACTTTTCACACTTCGAAGGGCAACGACCGTCGCTACACTGAGAAGAGTACACCAGTATTGTAAGGAACTGGGGTCTCCTAGAGTGATTATCACAGACAACGGAACGCAATTTTCATCTAAAAAATGGTTAGATGGATTAACTGAACTAAATATCCAACCACGATTTACCGCAATAAGGAACCCTTGTGCGAATCTGGCTGAAAGAATCAACAGACAGCTTGGGAACTTATTTAGGATCTTTGTTGGTGATCAACATACAAAGTGGTCGCGTTACGTACCAATCGTCGAGAGTTGTATTAACGAAACGTACCACGAGACGATAGAAGTAACACCGTACGAAGCTCAGCTCGGGAAGAAACCTATCAGAGCGTGGGAAAAATACATAAACAAGGATATACTCCTAGTTAAAGGGGTGGATCATAACCAAATATTTATCAAAATGAAGGAGAAGAGAGAAAAACAAGCAAAATTATGTAATGAGGTCAAGACCATTACAAAATTCAAAATTGGTGAGAAAGTGTTAATCAGAACGTATCATCAATCGGACGCGGTCCAGAAAAGAATTGAAAAATTTTGCGAACTGTACTGCGGACCATATAAAGTGCATCAAATTCTCGGAGAAGCTACTTATCTACGCGTTGATTGCGATGATGACAAGAAACTCCGTGGAAAATTTAATGCCAGACAATTGAAAAAATACTATGAATCAGAGAATTGAAGATGAAGGAAGAGGAAGAAATTGAAGAAGATGTCTTAAGAAGCTAGCCGATGCTGGTGGATCAACTGCGTTAGGGTAATTGACGCGGCGATATCATTCAAGCTGGCTTAACCAAGAAAGTTATGTACTTTAATTGTTGAAACATAATATAAAAATGTATTTAGTTAATTAAGCACTAATTAAATGTTAGATAATAAGATAAATTAACATTTAGTGTGACATTTTATAAAAATATTGCAGTGAATGCAAAGGACATTTTAATTGCTATTATTTGATTTATATAGTAATAAGTTACAAGGACAAAGTGAAAAAATGGACACTTAAAATCAAATAAGTGGTATTATTCAAAAGAACTAGATAGTAAATGAACTTTATTAATGTGAGTGTATATAATTAGTAGGTTAAGAAGGTAAATGATGCTATCATAAAGTAGGTAAATCATTAAAACAAAATGTATTACTTGTATGTAAATTATTAAAATAATCACAACTAACGTAGCGAAGGTATTAATTAACAATCTAATTTTAAATAACATTTTAAAAGATTTTATTGGTAGGATCATTAGTAATGCACAAAGGTGTATATGTATAGGAGATTTTCCTTGATGTCATGTAAAGTGTTACATGGAACTGATTGATTGTTTGATAATATCTTGTGAGTATGATATTTTAGAAAGTAAAATTTCATTCAATTGATTAAATTAATTGCTCATGGAATTTATGATTTGTCTTATAATTATAAGGATAAGTTTATATGTAAATACGATAATGTGAAATGCGTTCAGCTATCCCAAATAGCTAGCAATAAATTCAGAGAACCGATTAAAACCAAAAGGGGGTGTACCACTTGTAATATAAGCTTTTGAAAGTAGGTTATCATGTATTGCCTTCCCCTGAAGAAGATGAACACGGCGAGGCGACGTACAGGGCGCAGAATTTAGATTTGAGTTGTTCCCTGAGGTCACATCGTCAAATCGAAATTGAGGACACTGTAACGAGCAGAAAATTTAAAAAATTTTTAAATTTTCACCTCGGCAGAGTACGTTCACACGAGGCAGTGTCAACGACTTATGGTGGAGCAATAAATAAGGAGTAATGAGAAGGTGTCAGTGAAGCGTCGCTGACTTGACAATAGAAACACATTAAGTTCAATCCAACTATAGAATTTGGTGGCGTAAGATGACAGGGAAAGTCGCGTCCAGAATTATTGCTCTCCGCAGCTGTAACAAAGTAAGCGAGGACATTCACACCCGTACCGAGAATTGTAGCAGATGTTGACCATGTTACGTCAGTAGACGATAAGCGACAAAAACGAGTGAAACTCCATACTAAAATGAAACGGATGCGCTGCACCTTAAGAAACAATACTGGAAGATAGGCTGACAGTAGGGGGAAAATGAGGATTCAAACTCACCCCCTCAAGGCATATCTGGACCGCAGCATCCCAATGGACCACAGCATCCGCGAATTTCCGCGAATAAAATTTTTTTTAATTTTTTTAATTTTTTTAATTTATTTTTTATTTTTTTAATTAAATTGATTTGGTGGGATGAGGTTCAATGGACCACCAGCATCCGTGAATATAATTTTTTATTTTTTTAAGAAAGCTGATTTGCATATCAGTGGGTGGTGTTGGGTGGGAGGTTTTTTTATTTCATATCAGTGGGTGGGGGGGTGGTTCCAACTCGAAGCATTATAGTGTATACTAAAATATATGATCAGGTGTACCAACCTTTGCATGAGTTCAAATTTGTTGTGTGTTATAATGTATATTAAATCTATATGATCAGGTGTACCAACCTCTGTAGTATTATTATAGTGTATAGATATTTTATATGAGCAGGTTTGTCAACATTTTCTGTGGCGGGGGGAGGGAAATTCAAATATGTGTTATATTGTGTATGTATAGAGCAGATCTGTCAACATTTTTTTCTCTTCTGTGGTGGGAAATTCAAACTATATGATCATAATTGGTACGCTCTCTCGCTCTCTCACACGTTGTGTATGTCTCTCTCTCTCACTCTCTCTTGTTGTCAAACCGTTCTCCTCTCTCTCTGTGGTCAGTACCGAGCGCATGTATATGAAATTAGAAAGTTTATATTTATTCGACAAATATTAACGTCCTCTCTCTCTCTCTCTCTCTCTCTCTCTCTCTCTCTCTCTCTCTCTCTCTCTCTCTCTCTCTCTCTCTCTCTCTCTCTCACTCTCACTTGTTTCAACTGTGTCAACAAATAGTAACGTCCTCTCTCTCTCTCTCTCTCTCTCTCTCTCTCTCTCTCTCTCTCTCTCTCTCTCTCTCTCTCTCTCACTTTCACACGTTTCAACTATGCAAGGTTCCATACCCTTTCTCCTGTCTCCCTCTCGTACATTGAGTAGTTGGTGTGATGAATAAATAATTTTAGCCCTCTCTCTCTCTCTCGTTGTCAAAACGTCGTCTTCATTTTTCAATGTATTAAATAATTAATTAATAGTTTTATAATGCAGTCAGTGTGATTGATCCTTGTTAGAAATATATATATATTTGACGTCAATGAACTACTTACCTGTTATGTTGTTACAGATGACAAATCCATACGTTAACGGCTTAGCAATCTGGTACAATACTTCTGTTTTAAGGTTGCAGTTTACACACACACACACACATAGGTTCAGTAGTGTATAGCGAAATAAATTAAAATTATACACACACATGAAAACGGCGACTGAAATTCATACAAATCTTCTGATGTAACAGTTCACAAAAAATAAATTAATTGTACACATGTTCAGAGGTGTAGAGTGAAATAAAATAAAGTCATAATTTGTTTAAATGATTAAATATATTTTAACATTCACAATATAAAATTCACAATTAAATAAATACATTATAAAATTGATATTTTTCGAAAGTTTATATATAATTGTGTGTCGTACTTGTAGAAGAAGCAACCTGCAACATAACAATACAACAACAACATTAAAATCATGTTAAATATCACACACACACACACACACACACACACACGCACACACGCATACGTAACGTAATCACACACATACATACATACAACGTACACACGTTTGGGTTACACCACACGCGCACGCACACACACATATGCACACGCACACACATACGCATACGCAACGTAATCACACCCATACATACAACGTACACACGTTTGGGTTACACCACACGTGCACGCACACACACACACACAGACGTACACGCACACATACGCAACGCGCCCACACACAGACGCAAACGCAACGTAATCATACACATACATACAACGTGTACACGTTTGGTTTGAATCATGTACATGTAGGGCCAATAAACAGATAACAGATTTAAATATGCTATAGTCATTGTAAGACGTTACAATCATTGAAGTGTTTAATAAGTAAATTGTATGTATGTATATATCACTGAATAATAATAATAATAATATAATCGTTCTAGTGTTATCGTTTGCTGCAACAGGTAAAGCAGTTACATATAGGTTCAGAGGCGTATAGTGAAATAAATTAAAAATCCATTCATCAAAACTTTGTAAATTAGAATCTGCACTACATTCAAACATACGCACACACAATGATAAAAAATTGTTTATTAAAAGTAGTTTGTTACCTTAACGAGGTACGATTTCCATATGTACTGTTTGATTCCTCATGCCTCGAAACACGAGATGTAGGTCGCTGGGGCTTATATGACGGAGCTCTTCATCTGTAAAGACGTCAGCATACCTCTTAGGTAGATATACACGATAGCGTAGCTCACCATCTTCCAACGTTACAAGCACAGACTTCCCATATCTCGTGTCCACATGCACCATGTTAACGATCGGATACTGCTTGTTCAATGTTAATTCTGCACACCGTTTGTACTCAATAGCAGAAACTGCATTGAATTTTGTGATAAACGACATTATTTATGAGAAGTGAAGACGTCTGTATCAAACTAGGTGGAACTAAACAATGACTACAAAGAAGACTAGTGAAAGTAATGGTGGTGGTGGTGATGTGGTCATCAGGAAAGTTCACGTTCATCGCCCGAAGCTTTGCATGTACATACACACAGGCAGAATTAGCGCTGTTACAAAATATATATATTAGGAAAGTCAAGCCCACAGACTACTAGAAATAGTTATCGTTTGAACAAAAAAAAAAATGAAATAAAAAAACCACCCACCCAACACCACCCACTGATATGCAAATCAGCTTTCTTAAAAAAATAAAAAAGTATATTCACGGATGCTGGTGGTCCATTGAACATCATCCCACCAAATCAATTTAATTAAAAAAATAAAAAAATAATATTAAAAAAATAAAAAAATTTATTCGCGGAAATTCGCGGTGCTGTGGTCCATCGGGATGCTGCGGGTCCAGCGGTGGCGATGTCATCTCTGAGATCATGTTTTTTAGTGTTTTTTATTGTTTTTTAAGAAGGCGGCATTCCTTTGTGGGTTTGAACCCCCAATTTCCCTCTACTGCTGACAAAGACTAAAGTCATGTTACGCAGCTGGAGGTATCGTCTAATTGACAGACAAGAATTTACGAAGGGAAAGTTGGGGTGACTTCAACGACCAGCAGATGTTCAAAATTGTTAATAGCCAGAAAAAAGGGGTTAGGACATAGAACAATACGCCAGGGAGACTGAAAGTACAGATAATGGGAATCTATAGAAACACAGAGTTTACTCAGACAATAGGTTGATCGACTAGTGTCTAATAGCCATAGTTTCGTCGAAACGGGTCAACGATCGTCAGGGCGGAAAATCGGGGTGACCTAAGAACCTATCAGATGCCCTCAGCCAGCGAGAAATTTGGTGGTGAGGGGTGTTTCCATAGCAACTGAAACGAAGAACCTATCGGGAGAACTATGACGTAGAATCTTGACATGGTAGGGCAGTAGTTTCCAAGAATATCAAAAAACTGACCAATCTCGAAATGAAGTAGGCGTGAAGCGCGCCAGAGACAAAATTTTGAGTAGGGACGAATTAATAAAACCATCTGTCCAGGCCAGCGGAAAGGGAGTCTACACGCAATTTTTGAGAGTCTACAGTCTACAGTCGACACTTAATTTTGAAACGGTCATGCTAAAGTTTTCAGACAGTTTACATTAATATTTTCAAGTAGTTTAACTTCAAGTGCGAGAGACGGTATATCATAAACTTTCAACAGTTTACGCTAATTATTCGGAGTTAGTAATTATTCAATGTTCAGAAGAGTACATTAAACGGCGGAACGCTAACTCGAGTTCGGAAGTTAAAACGGTAACAAGTAACTTAAAAGACTTAATAATACATTCATATCGCGATAGTGATATTGAACCGAAGTGCGAAGTATCGGACTTAGTTAAAATTATACCAAGTGAACAATCAGACCGTTACACCAACAGACATCATCACTTAACGATATACGAATCATTTGAACTTAATATTGTGTACGACACATTATCAACAACATAATGAACACGAAACATTAAACAAACTAATAAATTATATGAACGTTTAATGAAGCAGCGACAAATGAAACTAGACATGTATATTGACATTAAAACGAACTCACAGCATACACAGTAAGGTGAAACATTGATGAACACTGAACTTCAATTATTCACATATGCAAACGCCCACGCGAGTGATCGGAAGAGAAGTGTTAAGTGATAGTGATAAAGCAGCTTACGAGGGAATGTGTCTACGAGCCATCTTCACCACCAGAACGAGACTTCGTCAACAACTAATGGATATTCAATAACCAAGTAACCATTACTATTAATTATTTCTAATTAATAACTTCTACTGACCTGGTTTCTTTCAAAGAATTCACACCTGAAAAAATTATTAAGAAAAGTAATGAATAAATCTGAATAAAGTAGTTAATGAACGTATAAACAAAAGCTTATTTGGGATTTAATGAACGCATTAAATAAGTAGAATATTGAATTGTAATATTATTTGATTTATATATGTATGTATGTTTTCTTTGTTTTTCAGCATATATTGAGACCTATATTTGTTTATTATAAAATATGTATGTATTTCAGGTACAGCGACGTAACCTATGTACTATTATAATATGTTATGAATGACAATTAAACTAGTATTTTAGTTGATCATAAATATGCGTTCATTATTACCATTGCAACCCAAATATTAACCTAAAGTTTGAAGGAATACAAATAGATTTTAAGAGTTTCTTGTGTTCAATTAAAGTAAATGAATCGATAACTATCTTCTATTAAATGATATCACGTATGTGTTGATGAGAATCAGAATAGTTAGACATAATGTTAAATGGTTGCCTCACACACAGCATGAAAAGAATCAATTAAAACAAGTAAATACACATTATTTATTGCACATGAGTTTATATAAAATTCAGTGTATAAACTGTGTTCCAACACGTGAGCATAGATAGTCAGAGCCATAAATAAGATTCAATTATACACATACATGTAAGAGATCGATAAATTTTGTATTTAAGAGCAAACACAATAACAATATTAATTACCACAAGTGTGATTTTACATTTACTACACATTTGCATAAATTGACATTTATAATTTACCACTAATCAAATATGCAAATAAAAGTTTAAATTAACATTTATAAGTTTTATTAGAGCGTTTTAGGTCGCTTAAATCAGAATTAGCGTTTCGTTTATATGGACGTAACATGTCTTCTTTTATACACCGAGGCTCCTGTAGGTAGTGAGAAATCATTATATGAATAAAACAGTATGGATTGCTCGTATGGATCCGATCAAGCCGTGGAGGCAAAAGTGAAACAAAATCCTTACAACAGTGTGAGATATTGTCGAATATATTGATTCTCGTTACGCGCTCATGTACGTATACTTTAATATGTTCTTTGTGTACTGCGCATTCACAGTCCCATTTTGATGTTTTAGTTTTCAACAAATGCCTTTGTTGACTTGAGTGTCTTATCAGCCTTGGTAAAGAATTTTACTCTTTTGATTTCCCTCTTTACGAGAATAAATATAATTATTTAAATTGTTGTTTGGAGGAACTAACAGACCAGTGGATATTGGCTTGGTTCCTAATCCTGAGCTCTATTTCGGGCAACATTTTAAAATCAGGGTGCATTTTTCGCCCCCACAGAGACTTAACCAGTGGAATGAAATATGGAATAACATCCTGAAGTAATGATGATGATAGTCTGGAGCGTAGGATTGACCAAATTACCTTGTTTGTAAACTGAATGACTCACATAGACAGGCTACCGTGCATGACTCTCCTAACCTACTTCGGTGGCAGAAAGAGGAGGATTATTACATAAAATGTAGCTTTCTCTAGATGTTAAAGCTTTAACTAAAACCTAACGTAAGTGATTCTATAAATATCGCTTTAGTGATTACTCTGTGGACATGGTCACCTAAACCAAGAGTACAACTCGCTTGTTTTCTAGTCTCAGGAGGGAGAAACAATCGAATCAAAAACCACATAACAGGAGGTGGGATCGAATCCATGCTGCCGGTGCTGTACAATTCAGTCAGCCGTGGACGTGACCGGGCAACTAGCCGGTGTATTATCACGCAGTCTCAGCTGCTCTGTACCGCTGTCGTAAAACAAGTGGCCCGTATTGTTGTTATTGTACGTGGCATTATAATACTGAATTCTAAACCGTTTCGTCGCCAGCTAGTTTTGTACAATACAAACGTCCGCCCTTATCGCCAGCTTTTCAGTGTGATAACTGCTCACAATGAAAGTGCATATGCGTTTTTTATGTTGCCCAGTTTCAGAATAAAGTCACGCACCGCTAAAAGGAGTTTCGCTTGCAATTCCATTGTTCCCGAGCTAATAATGCTCAGAAAAGGCAATCAGTGGGTAAACATATATGCTTTATCTACGTGGAGAGATAAACTATACCCGCAAACACAGTTCGGTAAATATACTACTTGTGTATTTTATGGTGGCCGGCAACCTTGGTGGAAGTTATATGAGCAGAACCCTGTTTTTTGTCAGTGTAACGGCACATCTCACTGAGTGCGTATGTGTTGATGCGTTTTCAAAAACATTTGCCGTGAAACATTTACCGTATAGGCCTGTATTTCATTTAATTATTATTTTCAACACAAAAAAACATCCTACGCTACTGAAACTTCATCAACTTCTTAAGTCTAGTGTAAACTTCAAGCTAGCTTATCATGTTAGAAAATGTTATTATAAACTTAGGGTTTAAACGGAAGAAGATTAGAAATAATAGATGTGTATTAAATGAACTTCAAGAGATGAGGGCAAAAATAATAGAATACCTGAGGAAAATAAAACATTTCAGGAAGGAAAAGAGCCCAATACTAGTAATTACTTATTATTTACATTAGGCCCTATGTATCAAATAACATTTTTCTGGTATTACAAATACATATTTGATACAATTTCGAGTAATACTGAAAAAACTTACAAATAGTAGTTAGTTGAATGAAATCCGTAAATGTCAAGTATATGTAAAACCCGAGTTGTAATAATTAAATAGTTAAGGGCACCCATAAACCCGGTTGTAGCAACAGTAAAATGGTCGTTTTTGAAATGTTGTGTTACAATTGAGCACACTTAGTCTCCCCACTACCCCCACTTTTCGCGCAGCTATGAAGCGGCCACCGTAAAGTAACGCGATTATACATAGTACAGAACCACTCGGGTATTGGGCTATAGTTCTCGACGGATTTCGGCAGCACCATAAAGTCAAGGCGGGATATTGCAGGTCGATTCTGATGACCTTGAAATGGCCTAGGTTAATATATGCGGTTGAAACGTCGTAGTACTGGCCACAGTACCTTTCTTGTACGACGTATCTCAAACTGGCAGACTACCTCAGCCATTTCGACGGTGCAAAAGGGTGTTGATTTGTGTCTAGACTTTGTGTACGTTTCAAGAATCCATTATATGACGAAAATGGAAAAGTAAAAAATCATTCGCCTGTCAAAACTTCTGAAACTAATTCGCGAAAAATAGTCACTCGTATCCCAAAATCTGGACGAAGATTAATGTTATGAATTTTACCAGGATCAAGCTGCTGAAATGAAATTGTTAAGGAGAGTCAAAGGATGCACCCAAAGAGATCACATAAGAAATGCAGACATAAGGCAAGAGGTGAATATATACTCGGTAAAGGATAAAATTAAACAAAATGAAGAAGACTGGATACAACACATAAATAGAATGGGTGAGTCTAGAATAAAAAAAAGTAACAGATAATCCAGTATAAGCCTCTTGGAGAACGAGACAGAGGCAGACCAAGAAAACGGTGGCTGTGAAGACGAAACAGGCTGCAAGTGTAATCCTTGAAGTGAAGAAGAAGAGAAGAATAATTTTACCAGGATTTATCTCTAATGAGCTGGTTGTTTCAGTAATATGAAAACAATAAATTGATTGTGAAACAGCTCATCTAAAATTTTGCTAATTTTTATAGCAAACATTGAACTGTAATAAACTAGTACGCTCCCTGAGCTCACTATTTTCAACAAAGTGGATTTATTATTTACATAAATTTTGATATTAGATAATTTTTCAATTATAGGAAAAACTACAAAAATCTCAATTATTCTACAATTTCTTTAGTAATATAACAATTGTAGAGCATACAGTCGTACAATAAATAGTAAAAATTCGAAACTGTCGGATTTAGGTTACAATTCCTTTTAACTCATTCTGAAGTTTCAGAATTAAAAAAAATTTGATCCTTTTTTTGGGCTCTAGGTCCAAAAATTTTGAAATTTCCAAAATTTAAAACAACTGAAATTTTACTTAAAATTCTCTTTAATTTAATAGCCCACATGAATTTTTGCGATTACGATATTTTTGTCTCCCACCCCTATTTTTGGGGGACGAATCTCAAAACAATAGGGGTCTGCAGCATATACGTAAGTAAGGACACACATGTCACGTTTTATACGAAAATCGGTTGATGCATTCAAAAGTTATCGTGATACATATCCCAATGCCAGACGGTCGAGTTCCTTCCTACTGGTCTCCATTCTAGAATTTTTCTTGGAACTCTGTGTAGCTCCATTCTCATTTTGTGTCCCAGCCAGGCTATCCTCCCACTCTTTATAAACCTTATTATGCCTGTATCACATTATTTGTATCTTGTTTCCTTCGTATTCTCCACGAGCCGTTGTTATTTTACACTGGTCTTTTTCTCAGTAACTTTCGTTCAAATATCCTGAGATACTGTTCGTCTTTTTGTGTTAATACACAGGTTTCACAAGCGTAAGTTACAACTGGTCTAATTATGCTTTTGTATATTTTTAATTTTAATGTTTTGTTGAGTGCTTTCGACTTCATTAATCTTTAGTAGGCGTAGTAACATCGGTTACCGCTAAGGATTCTCGCCTGGATATCGTTACTTGTAGTGTTAGTGTAGTTTATTTATTGTGAACCTAGGAACGAAAATTCTCTTGCGCTTGTCGAATTGTAGACAATTCGTATTTAGACGAAGACGAATATTCATAGTTCGTAGTGCGTGTCTCATGAAATGTTTAGTAGGTAAAACAGTATTAGACAGGTCGAGTCTGGCCTTCGACCAATCGTTCAGAAGTTATGACGATTGATTTTGCACCCGGACTCACGTGTGTAGTCCAAGCGTACATCTCTACGAGGATATTCTCTGTTTGTTTATGAAGGTAGTCGGTACGAATTTATGTCAAGACGATTTTTTAAGAACACGTTTGTATCTTCGAAAAAAGTTAATAAATATTTTTAATTTGTTCGTGTAGCCAAACGTTATACAGTAATCTTGCCTTATATGGACTAATAGGGGCTCTGAGGTGTCCGTTGTAGCTGTATATACCAAGTAGGCCATATAATATGGATATGACTCATTTAATCTACGTGAATAAAAATAGAAACTGTTTATTTTACTGTATTGATATAACATAGACAACTGTACAGCAGTACAGAAATAGAAAACACATATCTTTTACAAAATTCTGTATACACAATTGTAATAAAAACTTAGTCCTTTCTAACTAAAGAACGGTTTATTTACACAAATTATTCATAATTATAATAAAAAGTTTGTTCGAAGTCTGTCTCCTTCAAAAACAAGATGGCTATGTGTCAGAACCACTTTCCATATTTACTGGATTAAAGAAAAAACTAATTAAATTACCAAAACATTACGAATTAAATTAGGCCTACTAATTTTTGTTTGAGATTGATTATAGTTAATTTCATTAGTCAGTAACTCACGAAAGTGTCGCAAGTGATGATAATAGGACGACATGATTTCGTTTTTTGATTGCTGAACATACTCGGTGACAAAGTTAGAGTGGTCTTTTTACTTCGCTCACTTTAAATTTTTGAGCCCGATTGTCTTTGATTTTTCATCATTCCATGTTACTTAGTGCTGTTCGTTATAAGCGGGGTCCGTTTTAACGGGACCTGTTATAACGGGGGATTACTGTATTTATAGATAATACCGACTCGAGATGTATACTACGAGTATACAGCATGAAGAGTGCCAGTGTAATACAAAATGCAAATAAATAAATCGTTGGGACAACTAAAGGTATTTACAATAAAAAGTGCATATCTAAAAATGCGAAAATAAGACATTACAGTACAGTAGTGAAGCCAAAATGCCTATGTGCAAGTGAATGTCTATAATTGAATTATAATTTAGACAAACTAGAAATATTGGAAAGTGAATTATTAGGAAAATATTAGGCCCACGAAAAACATCACAAGGTTGGAAATTAAGAAGTAATGATGAAATATATCAGAGTATAGAAAATATAACAAAAACGATGAGAAAAAGAAGACTATTATTTTTTGGACATTTATATAGAATGGACGACAATAGGTTAACAAAGCAGATCTTCAGATATCTGTGGGGGAAGAAGTCAACATCAAGTTGGATTAAAGAAGTCCAGAAGGATGTAGAAAAAATAATATAAAGGTAGAAGAAGCAATTGAAAGTGAAGTTTTTCGGGCAAAAGTGTTAAAAATGGAAGGAGTCCAGGGTAGGAAAGAGAAAAAGGCAGGTTCAAAGTGGACTGAAGACAGGAAGAAGAGACACAGAGAAAAGATGAAAGAATATTGGATAAAAAGAAAAGAACAAAGAATAAAGAAGTGAAATTGGGATGTGGTCCTTAGATGGCCGATACAAAAAAAAAATCAAAAAATCGTTGATACGTACCGAAGCGTCCAATTGTATTATGATTACACGATATCAGATATTGTGTTATTAGGAGCAATTAATTTGTCTTCTTCGTTGCATATGTATATATTTAAATTCGATCCGGTTGCGTCGCCAGCGGTCTTACTGGAGGACAGCGCAGAGAGTCGTGCGTGGGTTAAGTGGAGCGGAATACGAACACATGTGTAAACACGATGTTTATTTAGCAGGTGCCTCGTCGTTCTGAATGACACAAGGACACGCGAAGAATAAAAAATAAACAAATAAATAAATGTGTACACACGCACTGTTGAATGGCGTGCATATGGCTGTGTCCGTAATGCACTGTACCGAGAGCTGTGTACTTTATGTAAGTCATTTATCTGTGCGTGTGTGTGGTCCTGTTGTTGATAGAGGACATACATTATGCGTCCCCTACTTCATTGTAATTACTCTCTTCACTTTTTTCTCTTTCTATCTGGCTCAGTTTTTTTTTTTTTTTTTATTATCTTATGAGACTTCCTTGATCCACCTCTGTCACTAGCTGTCCCCATGTGGATAAATCAGAGTACACTTGACAGTCCGCCGGAGCACGCTTTTTGTTCGTTGTACTACGTAGTTTATGGAGGTCACAGAACGCCGGGACGGTAAAACTCCGGACTTGTGAGCCGTGTGTTGCTGATTCGAATTCTAGCGCAGACGTCCTTAGGGTTATCTACTTCATTTCTGTTATCTTGTTCTCTCCCGTGTCCGCTTATTGCTTATTGTCTGAGATGTTCAGAAAAGTTGTGCGACATTAGAAGTCGATCCGCTATATTTTAAGAATAATTTGTCTTTTTTCTTTTAAATTAAGATGTGGGTCACGGAAAGCCATAAGCAATCCGCTCAGTTGGCATTTTGTTTGGCACTTTCTCCCTTATGATTAACAGTTCTTTAAAATTTTACAATTTTTTTTCTAAACACATTACTTATTTCTGAAATTTGTTTGTTTTAATTGATGGAAAGGTTTAAAAATCTTTTTGCTTCCCCAATGGACTGAAGATCCATCTATATGTGACAAGTATCATGGCTGATCGACTTACAAGTGTTACAGATGTTAGAGCCCAAGTGTTTCTAAATATTGCTTGCCCCCAGTTATTATTTTGATAATTCTCTCATGCCATAAAATAAGGTCAATACGTTTGTTTGTTAGCTCTGGTTTTTCCCTTTACGTTGTGTATAAAAAATTATTATTTTCTAACCTTCTATTCTCCATGGACGGTATTTTCTTTAATTACTTTCTACAGTACCACATTCCAAATGACTCTACCCTCGACTTTTCTCCCCTCCCTACTTATTCAGGTCTCACAGATGTTAATACTACCTGCCTTATACAGAGTCTCACGGATTTTCAAAATGTCAGAATGATGACAGTCGAAAGGTTTTGATGTAATGTGTTCTTAATCTTCTCGTGTAAAACACGAACCATAATTTCTTCTTTGAATTTGCTTGCTTCGGCGTTAGCATTACATTAAGTTTACATTAATTTTTACAGTTTTTCAACTTCAAGACCTCTATTTGTCATTAAAAATTGTACTTAAATTGTATATTATTGTTAACTGATACAGTATATTAAAAACTGTTTATTCTAGTATGTCGCACACTAGCTTTCGTCCTGTTTTCTTCTTGGGCGGTGTCATCGTAAAGGATCCTTAATCGACTGTTTCACAGTATATCCATGTCATTGCCAGTCCCTACAGTCCAAGGCCTTTGTTATGGAACAGTATGTCGTCTTTTAAGTTGTTACATTTCAAGTTCTTCGTACAGTGTCTTTTGCTTAATCGTCTTATTCCGCAATACGTTTTAGTTTACATTTTTTCTACTACTACGCAAAAAGTCTTCATTTGCCATCGACGCCTAAAACGAAATCTGTAGCAGCGACATGAAATGATGTTGCCAAGAAATACTAGAAAAAAATTAAGAATCAGTAAGGTGATCTTAAGGGAATTAAAGTAACTAAAAACCCAGCTTAAGTTGTTACGGTTCGTTATGTTTTGTGTTTTAATGTAAGATATTGAACTTAAAGTATTATCCGCGTTGTGTCACTGCGACTGCATCTACTTTGTACAGTATTTACGGGGGCGGACGGGACCGGACCCCACCCCTCCCCCAGAGGGTCGAAAAAGTTGTCGAATTTTGTTAATCTTTTAATTTTAGGGTGTTTTATTTTTTCAGTTGTGCACGGTAATATAGTAGTAACTATTTTTTAACCTGTAGGCCATAAATAGGTTTACTACACAGCATTAGCGGATACGTTTGAAATACGAAATAGGTTACAGGAAAATCAATTCATTCAACAAGTATCTTGTAAACGCTGTTTCAATAACGCGGATTGTGTTAATACCGTTTGTGTAACACAATTGTGTAATAATTGTGTTATTACCGTTTACTTTAATGGTTTCAGCCACTTTAAAGATAGTAATGTTGATTAGTCTTATCTTGTTTTTTCTTTTGTATGCAGCCAACCCGATTCCGGATCCCACGAGACCAAATTCTACATACGCCACTGACAGTAATGATTATGTTTTGACACTCGTAAGTCGTATCGAAACTGTATTTATTGAGCAGCGTGTTTTTCTGTTCTGTGATCAAATAGAGCTGACTTTACTGAAGAAAGACATAGAGCAGCACTGATGTCGAATCATTAGAGGACGTCGACATAGTATGAAGAGACTGTGTGTACTGATGGAAGAAGATGACAGTGATGACAAATGAAATACACATTTGTATGTGTACGCGATCCAATTATACTACGCCCGGAGAAAACGTCGGAAGAAATTCGTTACATCGGACTTGGCATTGCCCAAATGATGCAGAACATTTCTTATTTTTATTTGTTTCAAATAAAGATTGAGAAAAACCAGACGAACTGTGCTGTTGAACTTAAAACATTATTTTTCAGATTATCATGTTCACTAGGCAACAAAATTTCAACCGTATGAAACACACGTAGTCAGTGTTGCCAACACGGTCATTCTAAAAGTCGCTAAATCCAACCCAAAAAGGCTCCATTTACAAGTAAAAATCCCCTACATTTAAAAAATATAATATTTAATATTTTGAATTGTTCTACTACAACTCGTTATTGTATTTTTCAATATCTCTGGCATATGTTAATAAAATATTAACTTTTCAAGAACTACGTCCATATTAATGATTTATTATAGAACATCATATGTAGGCCTACACCATATAATGAATATTTTTATAGTATGATATTTTGATTCTTGAGTATTACAAACCATATAAATATAGTTATGAAACGTCTGTCAGTCATGTAATCTTGAATCACGTTCCTATTATAACTATTAGGCCTACATATTACAAAATATAGAAACATAGAAACTTCTTCTTGAGAGGGTAATACAATTATTATTAATTTCGCTCCTGGACAGAAATCATGTACAGGGACTTGGAGTGTATACATTCGTTGGTCGCGCGCGCGCGCGCGCGCGCGTGTGTGTGTGAGAGAGAGAGAGAGAGAGAGAGAGAGAGAGAACAAATATCAATGTGATATCTCTACTCACTGCATACAATACTAAATAAATGGAGGATAATTCTTTCGTAAGCTCTGCAAAAACTCAGGGTTTAAAAACGATTGGCAGGTTTCTGAACTAGTATACAGTGATGTTTGAGACTTCATTGTCAAGATTATTAGTCAAGTTGTGGTGGTTGTAGACGAAATTATGGTTAAAATGCAGGCCGCAATGTTTGTACGAATTATATTTAATCCTGGTATATCAAAAAGTCCCCCAGATTTACCCCTAAAACGTCTAAACTGATTCCAGAAAATTTGCTAATCCTAAATGTAGATTTTTAGATTTTTTGTCGCTGATTTGATCTTCAGATCCCCTAGATTTAGCGACTTTTTCCCAAATTGTCATCACTGCACGTAGTGTAAAATGCTTCGCCTTTAGTTTTCCCATCATATGGTAGTTTTGCTTGTCGTATGGTTTTAAAAAGATAAACTGAAAGAATCTTTCAGGGCAAGAGTGCTGTGAAACTTGGACAGATTCACGCGCGAGGGGTACAATGTACGTATAATGCGTATGGTGTGTGAAGTATATAATAGTTTAAACGTTTAGTATATGTACTGTGTAATATCGAACGTCTGTCGTGAGACCACGTGGAACACTGAATCCGTTCCGTGTTTATAAGGGTCCTACACGAACGCCTGAACCAGCGATTGTGTGATTGAGTATATTACAGCGCATATTTGACGTCAGCGACGCTGGATAGCCGACCGTAAACTTTCTCAGCCAATGGGGATCATTTGTATTCCGAGAACTGTACCTGTATCCGGATCGGTGAGAAAGTTTTGCTTTTTTTTAAATGAACCCGAGTAACGTTTTTCATGTAAAACAGTCGTTTCAAATTACAGTCCAATTGAATCTTGAACGCGGCTAAACGTTTCCACTGTTGGATTGTATTACACAGCATTATAACTGGATATGGCTGTCAATTTTTTTTTTATTTATCAGAATATGTAAAAAGTTGTATTTAATTTTACATAAGCGACTGTCATCATTATTAAATCACAGTTCATCGACTCGTTTGTTTGTTTGTCTGATAGCATTATGACCCTGAGTTGTCGTCTCAGTTGTACCAAAACATCGCTTCCTGTTGACGTCGTCGTCGTCATCATCATCATCACACTAATAATAGTAATAATAAACATCATCATCATCACCATGACACTTTAAACACAAAACACGAAGAGCCTCAAGAATTTAGATGTATAAAACGATTGCAATGACGAAATTGGTTTATAAAAGCGAGCAATTGGTTCTTACTCAAAAAAATAAAAGCACACACAGAAATTCCTCAGAGCTGTGAAAAGATGTTGAAGAGAAGGCAGTATAAGAAACCTGGTCATAAGAACTGAATTGCAAATATACAGTTTGCAGAATAAAATAACAGAAAATATATGAAGATGGTTAATGACATGAACAAAATGAACCCACCAGACTTCCAGTTCGAGTCTGGTATTATGTACCATCGGGAAGAATAAGTCTCCGAATCCCAAGGAAGAGGTGGGTTCCATAAGAGGCAATTTGCCTAATACTTGAAGTTCAGAAGAAGAAGAAAAACCAAAGAACACATGAAGTAGGTCTTGAAGATGATTTCTGGGACGGTCGAGAAAGATGTAAACTGAGGATCAGGAAACGTTGGAGAACGATGTAAACAGGTCTAAGATGAACGTGATGATGATGAAAATGATGATAATTCTGATAATGTTTAATACCAGAACAGTAAACGATAAAAAAACTGCAATAAATTATGAGAACTGAAGTCATGTTCGCATTTTTACTTGTTTCCAGTTGTTCTGCAATGGCGGGGGTTGCTTTTTTAAGTGGACTTTCGTCTGCTGTGAGTTCGAGTGTGAGGATTTGGTGTAAACGGTACAAGACGGAGGTGATGTAGGCCTATTTGTGCTCCCGTTAATATCGCCGCCGGCAGTAGTCAGCAGTATTGCGACGGGCAACGTGCCAAACTCGCGCTCCGCTCGCTTACATACTGGATTTTCAATTAACACGGGATAATATCCGTCCGGAATCGCTAAAACTCTCTGGGCGTGCGACATCGTCGCGATATTGTGAAGTGCTCTGCTCTTCAAACCAATTACGTTAACGTTTCGTTACTGTGTGCTCGCACGTTCGCCGTGTTTTTAACTACTATCTCCGTAGTATAGAGTTCAGTAACCCCCCTAAAGACTAGTTTTTCATTTTAATCCTTTGTAACAACTAGTGGAAATTGATTGGGAAACTGTATGCGGTAAACTCAAGATAATGTGATGGTAGAAACACTGAGGGGGGGCTGGTAATGGAAAGCGGAATAGCGTACGGAGGAGAAACCAGATGGTAGACGATATACGGATGCGATATCATGAAATAAAGAGACTAGTGCAGGATAGAAAAGCCTAGAGGGAGCGTGACCTGTAAGACTTGCCCTTGAGGGGAAAACACGTGATGATGTAACAGCTGGTCACGTTTGGATCGCCATACCCGTTATGGAATCTCCACGTAGTCAGGAATGTAGCGTTTTTAAACAGATGAAAAACTGAACACTCGTGGGGTACTTTTTACTTGTTAGATAATTCAACACTAAGCGTTGTACTCTCCTATCACCGGCGGATTTTCCTTCGATGGACTCTAGGCATTTCGCATAGTGGAAGGGGGCATAATAGTAGAGCGGTTTTTAGACGTAAAACATAATTTTTCAAAACTACTTTATATATATTATATTAATATTATAATATATATAATATTTATATGGGGAGCCTATAACATTTCGTCGCATCCCTGTCCTAACCGCCAATAATCAACGTTTTCCCAGTCAGTCTCCTGTAAATTCCTGCTCCTCATTTGCTTGTGTATCCATAGTATACTACCATACGTTGTTCATCTGTTCCATTAATACTTTCTTTGGCATTTTTTCGGTCCCTTATAACCTCATTTCTTACATGGTGCAGCCGGGATATCCGACAAGATCTTCTAAAACAATTTGTTTCAACCGTTTCAAATTTTCCTTTATTCCTTCTTTTCTTTATATAATATAGAAACTTTCTCTTGTGAAACTTACTTGTCTTTTTCGTCGAACGCGTTTCGGCGTCGTGTTCGCCTTCGTCAGCTTAAAAACAGACTGCCAGTACTTAGTAACGGTTGTTGTTTGGAAGGTATAGTGGGGGTGGTGTGTAGAGGAAGGGGATTGGCGCGGGGATCCAAATTATTGTTTGTTTTTTGTATAATGGTGTCGAAAAGTGTATGTGATTTATATTGTAATTGGTCGTTTAGCATGTTGTTTGGTTGTGTTGTGTGGTATTTGTATATTTCATACTGTTCAGCTGTGTTGGGTTTTCGACCTTTGGGTAAGAGGTGTAATATTTCAAGATTAGTATCTATGTTGGTGTAGCTATGGTTATGTGTGTGTATGTGTGTGGCAAACGCAGAATGTATATTGTTGTTGGATAGGGCCTTTAAGTGCTCAGAGTACGGGATGAAAAAGATCTTCCCGTCTGGCCTATGTAGAAACTATTGCAGTTATTACAATTTAATTTGTAAACACCTGTTCTATTGTATTTGTCTATGTCCGTCTTTGTATCGTTGATGTGTTTTTTGATGGTATTGTTAGTTCTGAATGCCATTTTGCACTTGTGTTTTCTGAATGTGTTGGCAAGTTTGTGTGTGTTGGAGTTATGGTATGTGAGTGTGATGTATTTATTGTGTTGTGTGTTGTTGGTATTTTGTGTTTTGTTATTTTTGTTTTTGATGCGTTTGTGTAGTTTGTTTATTAAATTGGGGTTGTAACCGTTTTTCATTGCTATGTATTTGATTGTGTTGAGTTCGTCAGTATAATCTTGTTTACTTAAGGGTATTTTAGTTAGTCTATGGAGCATATGGTTGAAGGCCGCATGTTTATGTTGTGTTGGGTGGTTTGATGTGTTGTGTATAACCGTGTCAGTTGTTGTAGGTTTCCTGTATATTTTGTACGTGTGTGTATTGTTAGTTTTGTTAACTGTTAGGTCTAGAAAATTTATACTATTGTTTTGTTCAATTTCCAGTGTAAATTTTAATTTGTGGTGTATTGTGTTTATGTATTTGTGGAAGTTTTCAACTTGTCTTAGGTTGCCTTTGAATAAAAGTAATATGTCCTTCTTTTCATCTGCTCAACACTCTGATTCGTATACAGTAATTGGCTACGCAATTGTTTTATATAAATAAATGTTATAGTGAGCTATACTACTACTACTAGCCTCACTACTACTAGAGGCAGAGAACTAGCTCGGACTACCCAAGATATGAACTACTCCGTTTTATCGACGGGTGCGCCTACTTACTGGCTCACCGACGCAAATAAAGTGCCGGATTCGTTAACTTTTTATTCACCAATGGAATTTCTTTCACATACATGGATGCTTCTTCAAGTTACGATTTGTGATCAGATCATAATCCAATAATAGCAACAGTAAGTACAACTGTTATAACCAGGAAAACTACTCGTAGATTACACAACTACAGAACAAATTGAAACACTTAACTCCACACAGCGTGCTTAACCTTCTTCTTCTTCTTTAACTTAATTGTTAGGACTCTTTCCTGTTCTATCTCAACTGTCCTACATGCTCTTCCTTGGCCGACGGACGGCCACCTCTTTCTTGGCCGACCAGTGCTCCTCTTGGTGTTTGGTTGGCTATCTCTTGGCTTTTTCACCAACCTTGTGGCATCCATTCTTAATATGTGTTAATTACATATATTACTTTTGTTATTTTGCTAGTATAAAGCGGGAAGGACTGAGAAAGGATGTCGAGATCGGAGTCCTTAACTTAATATCACAATCAGTTGTTTTGAATGATTGTCAGTATTGAATAGTACGGTAAAATAACAACTATATGGTACTACAATGAGATTTTTGCTCCGGCTGACAGTAAAGACTATGAGAGATCGGACCAGTGGTGAGAATCCGAGAAATTGATGGAAGGTGGAAGAAATGGATGTTAAAATATAGAAATATGAACATGCTATCCCACTCTATGAAATATGCCGGAACATCTCTGTGATAAGGTGAAGAGGTTTCAATTATATCGCCAACGCTTCTCTGTTATATCCTGTCGATATAGGGACGTGCGAGAGATGCCATCAATTTGATGGGCGCATCAATTCCGGATGTACTCGCGGAATAAGCAACTAACCAAACTGCTACTCGAAACAATTAGAACAAGATGAAGCTGAAGAAAGCGGGAAGATACTCTGCGATTATATTCGTTCATTCACGATGTAAACGATATTTGTAAACACTGCCAGAGCGTATTAGTAAGGCCGCGAGTGTATGCAAGCAATCCTACGCACACACGTGTGTGCACGCGCCCACTCGCCCACCTACACATCGTCGCATGCAGGCGCCGATAGTTTGGGGTCGTATACGTTCCGCCTTTCTACAAGATCGTGGTGATTTAATTTCTTTATAAATTCCTTGGGATGATCACACGCACTTGCATGGTTGGCGACGATGTCGGTGTGTTTCTGAATTTTTCCCAGTTGACTACTGCCATACATGGGGTTTTTTGTTTGTTCTTTTTGATTAAACTTATTTTGGTGAAGCTCTTTCGATACTCTGCTTTATACGTAATTGGAACAAGTAGTAGTGTATTGTACTCGTTTTGTTTGAAATGAATTTAGTTATATGTTAATCTATCCGTACGTGTGTATCAGTGGCGGCGCTAACGAAACGGGGCCCCCCCGCGAAACTAATTAGGGGGCCCTATAAAAATGGTTAACTTTTCAAACATTTAAATTAGTTTGTAACTGAATTTGTAAAATTCTTGAATATACTCTATACAAGTTCTCCTTAAGTCTAATCCAATTCAATAACACTCGAACTCAAGTAATGTACAATATTTACAGATGAGGATCAACCAAAGTTCACTGTTTTCCTAAGCCTAGTCTTCTTTTTTTAATAGCTAAGAACTTTTCAACCACTTCGTTGATATTAGTGTTCTGTGTCTCTTCATGCTCAATGCTTAACAGTGCCAAGTCACTCAACCGAGTTTGGGCCATGGTACTTCTTAAGTATGACTTAATTAATTTAAGTTTTGAAAAGTTTCTTTCCGCTGTAGCTGTTGTGACAGGTATGGTTAAATAAAGCTGCAAAGCTGTAGTTAAGTCTGGGAGGCAACTCATAAGGCAGCTGTTTTCTTCAACCAGTAAATTCATCATTTCTCGAATTCTTTTCTTGTGTACAATTTCTTTGGCCATCAGAGCTTTGAAGGATATTACTTGGTCAGGCAGTAATGTGGAAAGGTCACCAGGATACACATTTACCAGAGCCTTACTTTTCTCCACTATTGTCTCTTGTGAGAAGTTTACTAAATTCTGAGGCGTCAGGAATGAAAACCTATCATCAATGCAACGCAATCCTTCGAATCTCATTTGTAGCTGAGCTATTACAATATCTAGTGTGGTATTGAAAACTTTTACTTCAAATGATTTCACTGGGTCGTCAATTCTATGGTCAACTGATAATTCAACAAAGAAGCGTTTTACATCTCGTTTACGCTTATTTTTCATGTTACAAGTTATGTCCCATGACTGGGCCAACTGGGGCCCCCCGCGCCGCTGGGTCTGCGGGGGCCTTATCGCCGCCACTGGTGTGTATCTTTCTCTTCCTGTGATGTAATACTACTTCGACTCTGTTGTAATGACTGCCATACAGCGGCACCAGGCAAATCGCTTGCATCCTTTTTGATATTGTCCCGTCATCGTGTCTGTGGCATTCTAATTAAATTAATCTTATTCTTAGTCCGCTGTCTTTGTCTTTTCCGTGCGAGACTTGGTTTTAGGCGTCATAGCCAATCCTTCTTTTCCAGAACCAAGTAGTTAACGTTGAGCCTCATTCCCTAATGGTCGGGAGACCGCTTTTCCCGCTCTCGTCTGTCTGTTTAAACGTGCCACCCGCTGGGATTGGTTAACAAACTTTTCAAAACGGTTGTTCAGATTATTGAGGTTCGCCCGTTTAGCGATGAGGATCGGAAATTGGGTAGGAGAGGCCACATGACTAACTTGCTGTTTACTCTAGTCATAAGTTGCGCATCACTACCTTGTTTGCACCCTATATGAGAGGATGAACGTAATAACGCTATTGCAGGCTTCCTTGTAATGACTGTTTACTTAATCATCTATGGGGTCAGGGTGCTTCTCGATAGCGTATTCAGCAATACATTACGATTTCAAGTATCCATATTATGAGATTCCTGTAACTGTAGCGTCGCAACAGTAGTTGGAAGACGGCCACGCCTCCGTCTCGAGAGCGCCAGTTAGACTTACTGATGAAAAGAGGAGTAACCATCCCCTGACTACCCCGAACGGTACCGTATACTTCTCACAAGGGTGAGGTTTTTCGCTGACTGCACCGATCATGAAGGCGTCTCTGACTCAGTCCACGAGTCCGTGGTTACGGTCTCCCTGTCAGCATACTTCTTGAATCCGCCAGGAGATTTTCTCGATTTCTCTCGAAAGAGGCGACCGGATCTCGATCCTCAGTCAACAGGGGAAGAGAAGATCTCCCGGCCTCGATCGCTTCGGCGCCGCAGCATTACTGCATCTTCTGGCTCCAGCAGTCGACGTCCCTCTAGGACTGTTCCAATACTTGTCTCTGGTTTCGGTACTTTCCTCGCCTGTGGGAGGTCATGAACGTCGTAATCATCTCGAAAGCCAAGAAGTCGCCTAAAACTTCCTGGAAGTTATCGCTCTTGCCATCATTCTCGAAGGTGTTCGAGCGTCTCCTGTTAGTCCAGGTGGATGACATCTTCCGCGAAGAGCATTTCGGGTTTCGGAGGAGCATTCGACTGCATTTCAATTAGTGAGGGTAATTATCAACCTAACAGACGCCCCAACCGGTGTTAGTCCACAGGCGCTGCCCTGTTGGACGTCGTGTACAAAGCCTTCGATAATTAGGGCACGAAGGCCTGGGCTACAAACTCGCCCACTCACCTCCACCTCCGTCCATCATGCATCCTGTAACATATCTCACCGACCGCATCTTCAGGATGAGCGGTGATGGGGCGTTCTCTCATGTCTTCGCTGCTGGTGTTCCTCAAGGTTCTGTCCCCGGTCTCTTTCTGAACCTCGTGTAAACGAACGACTTGCCAGTACAATCCAGAGTCACTCTTCCGGACTGGGCTACGGAAGTGGCGCCAATAGCGATCAGCACGGAGAATCCAAGCGATCTGCTTAGTAGTAGTAGTAGCAACTATAAGATAGATATCTAATCCTTTACAGAATACAATAATTTGTAAGCACTTTTAACTTATTTTTTCGTAAACTTTGGTAATATTTTACAGCTTACTTTTTGCATTGTTTACAGCGTAACTTTATCCTTTTGGAGAAACGAAACTCTATAACAATTATATAGAATTTCGTGGTTATAAAATTGAACGACAGTTATTAGCCTACGTTGGCTGTTCTGAGACGACACCTTTTTTTATTGTTCACAAAGAAAGGTATGCGTTCGCTCCGTACAATAAACTTCACGGCAAAAGATTGCATCTCATCATAAACAATGAAATGGCACACCTTCTTTACAAACGGTGGGTGTACAATATTGTCTTGTGCCAGGTCGGAAGGTGTCATAAAACGTGTGTAACGCGATACAATCTGGTGACGGGGTTTATCAGCGGACAACGGTATTCGCAGTGTAAGTTTCACTTGGGAGGACGTTGTTATTTATATTGCATTCCTAGTCAGCGTGTGATGTGTTATGACGACGTACGACGCGACGTAAAAACGATCAGATCTGTATCAGATGTTATATATTATTTATATGTGGTGGGTGTTACATGTGTATTCACGGAGGAATTTTGTTTGTATGGGCAGGGTCGTATTTACGGGGGTAGTGAGCGGGACCGGACTCCTCCCCCCCAGAGGGTCGAAAAATGTTGACGAGGTATTTTGTTAATCTCGTAATGTTTAGGATGTTTTATTAATTTTTCAGCAGCAGGGGTGCCCAAAGCATGGTACAATATTGCAAGTCGCACCATTGGAATTTTCGGGGGGGGGGGGGGGGGATTTTTTTAAGGCATACTAGAAAACCTTTTGGTATTGATAAAAAGAATCATATTAGTTTTTTGATTCCAATAAATACTTAAATGGCTTTAGTTTTTCAAAAAGTTTTGGATAAAGCCCCAAGATCCCCTGTTAACTGGGGGTTATTCCATACCCCCGTATTGTGATCCCCCCTACACACGAAATCAAATTTGGGGGGAATTTTGGAATACTTGGGAGGGATTTGCACCATGACCTTTGGGGAGGGATGGGAACCTCTGTTCACCTGTGTACACTAATATAATAGTAACTCTTTTTTAAATATACAAACAGGTTTATTACATAGCATTTTCGTTACGTTTGAAACAAAAATATAGAATCAATTCAGGCAATGAGTATCTAACAGACAATGATTTAATAGCGAGCATTTTTATTGCGTTATTACCGTTTAGTGGGATTGATTTCAGGATATCACACGTTTTTCAGTCACTTTTAAGATTGTATTATAATTATCCTTAACTTGTTTTATATTTTGTATGAAGCCGACTCGACCGCATCCCCGCCCAAACCAAATTATAGATACACCAATGTGTATGGGTGAGTTTTAATCAGAACATGCACTGAAATCTTTATCTAACATTTCAAAACTGTGTCATTAGCGCTCCACCGCTTGTGCCAATATTTCAGAAATAAAACTAATATCGCTTCTTTGTTCAAGTATGCCTGGAACGCGGATAAAATGCAGTTTCTTCTCCGAAGGAGTCACTGCAATGGAGATACATCGGATATAGTTTTACAGTTGTTTTTTTAAGAAGAACGGACTGTGAGACTTGTTTCCAGGTAGTCAAATCGGTGACTTCAAAAGTGGGGACTTGCTTATGATAGACTAAACAGTTTTAAATACTTTACGTTGAATAGATAAACTAACCGTTTTCAATACGCCTTGTGACTTCTTGTTTATATTTGATGACGCTTTTCAAAGTATATGATTCATCATCAGATCTTTAAAAAAATCCCTCATACAAGGTCGTCACCGGTTAAAATTCCAGTTGTATCTACACCCGTGGTCGACCAAACGTGAGTAGGTGCACAGCTACTGACGCGTACGGTGTTATGACTTTCACGTGTAAAAAATTTGGGTGAAAAAATGTCACGTTTCGAAATTTTGATTTTAATTTTTTGTGCCCCTAAAGTTAAAATTTTTTTTTAAATAACCACTAGATTCAGGTTTGGATTAAATTTTTTTAGCCCCGTAGGATTTTGCTCCATGAATTTTAAAATTATTTTTAAAATTTTGATCTTGTTTGCCTACTGGTGTCAAAAAACTTTAAAATTTTTAAAAATGTATACCATTTTCAGATTTAAATTAAAATTCTCTTTATTTTGATATCTTATATGGATTTTTGCGATTTGTTTTTTAACTTTGATTGTTAACATTTCTGCCTCCGGCCTACTTATTTTTTGAAGCGATCAGCCTAAAAAATAATAGGGTTTGTGGGGTTAAAATAGGAACACGCATGCTTTTAAACTATTGGTCAAAGTACGGGAACAGCATCTTTCATCATTCCCAAACAAATTAGGCCGTGAATCAACCTACACTATTGGAAACACTTGGGCTAGACAGTTGCACCTGATGAGGCAACAGATTGTCCCTTTGGAACAGATTATGGAAAACGTTTCGTTACAAACAAAGACGATTGGGTAGGCCTAATATAAATCTTACCGCTCGCAATGGAAGGAACGTTGAAATATAAAGCCTTACGTTTTACCGTCTACTGTATATTACTGCATGCTTGCTTATCTCAACGATGAATTAAAAATAACCGTCAATGTGCAGTTCTGTGTGCAACTAAGTAGCGAGCGAGATGCAATGTAACACACACAATGCAGTTCCTTGTGCATATACACAATTATTGGCTCACAACTGAGTCGTTATGCAGTATTAATGACGGTTTCACGTTGACTTGTAACTTTGCCAGCGCCGTATATTGACTGTTTAGAAAGAAAACGGTTATCAAAAGTCTTGCAATTAAATTTAAATAGCCTACAGAAATAAAAACTTGACACTAGTGAAACCCCCCTTTTTTTTCTAAGTTTTGTAATTTTTTTTGAATTTTATTTAATTTTATTTTTTATTAAGTTTTTTTTTGTAAAAGGGGAGAGACATCATATTTAGAACTAGGTAAAAACCTAGAGGAAGCAAAAGTGTGCAAGGCCCAAATACAATTACAGACATGTCCCCCCAGGTGAATGACAGGACTTGCAAATGAAAAACTCCTTTAACCAACAAGCGTGTGCTTTATTCAACCTGCAAGATTTTACATACATGACAAGTTCGTGATTGTGTGAGCACACCATTAAAGGCAGAATTATATATATATATATGTATATATATGTATATCCATTAATTCATAATATCACAAAGTAAGTGAATTGATATTAAACTAATTGCAAAAATTTCTGCCTGATTATGTATGAGTCAAAGTTAGTAATAATCTCATTCATAAAGCAATACTAATCCATCAGTGTTGTATAATATCAAATAGGCTAGCCTGTTGTCTCAGTAAGCACCTTTATGGTTATTCTCTTTTTTAAATTCGTTACATATTCCCCCCCAAAAAAATATATATATAGTAAAATTACACACACAAACACATATACGACATGAATAACAAAACATCCCTCATTTCAACACTAACCTCCTCATAAACCCATTCCCACTACAGTAAATGAAGGAACCCTAATATGTATAGATAGGTATAAATATAAAGGACAACGTAAATGGAATATCTCAGCTCCTAAGCATAGATTTGCCAGCATATTCACAAGCATAGTTCACACCAGAGAATGTAAGTGACCGCCCCGAAACTCAACCAGCCAAACGACCCCTTACCTTAATCATTAAGCGTTAAGCATGTGTGTGAAAGAAAATCGTTTCTCATCTACAGCATCAGACAACCCCCGCTACGTTATTAAAACTCAGCCATGACCAGATGACATGATAGCACGAGATAATTAACTCCCTAATGGTCTTAATTAGATGAAAGTTAGATCTTACAGCAAACTGCGGATGTGTGTGTATGTGTGTAACTTCTTACACATTATACAGTTATAAGATACTTCATTAGGTGTACTGTGGTAATGTTCACACATGCAATAGCATAATTGAACACGAGAGTTTGTGCTAGAGTATAATGTTCAGAACTTCACGAGTGAGCTTCTGGCGGCTTCTGTGCATTCACATGTTGTAGAGAGAGAAATAGATAATCAGAATTTTCCCACCTGGATTGTCCGGTGTACTTAGTTCGTATAGGCGCGGATCAGTGATGTCACAGTCGTGTCACAAGTCCCTGGTGCAGCTTAGCGTTGGAAAAGTCCTCGACTGACGGCATTGTGGCAATAAGATCGTCTCTGCCATTAGGGTGGACAGATGTTCGTCCACCCCTGACACCCATCTCGCCCTTGGTCGAGCACCTGGACATACAATAGGTTGTAGAGGGTGTCATAAAGAAAATCACGCCACTTAGGCCGTCCACATTAAATACCAACACTAACTTTAAGCAGCAACAGCGCACACACACATCGCCACTAATTCAGATTAAACAGTATTAAGCTCGTCTAGCAATTACTTTCTTAATGTTTCATTGAAATATTCAAATTGATTAGCTGTGTCTTTCGTAGTTATTAATTACATCAAAACAGCTGAGTGCAAGATACATTAGCATATTCTCTATTGAAATCAACTTGACCCACGACTCTCACATTCATAATTTAATTAAATTTAATTTAATTTGATTTTGTAATAGCATTAATGCCCAAACTAAAAACTGCTCTATACGCACACACCCACACAAGCATAACTCATAATGAAAGCTGAAACACAAAATATATTTGGGGTTAGAATATTTTCAGAACCCGCAGACTTGCACGTACCCGGAACAACACTTTATCTAGCCTATCATAGTGATAGGTTCGGAAGTCCTGGACAGAAGTTTGCCGCCAGCCGAGACCAGATGAACAGGTTGGAGGATCAAGCAGAAATGAGGCCGATACAACGTTTCGGTCCAGCCAAGTAACCTCCGAATGCAGGAATGTACAGACACAGCTGGCTGGCAGCGCCAGCTGTATTGCGTAGCTGCACAACCGTTTGTGTGTATAACCGATCGGCAACAAACTATCGTAACAGCGTGGCCGTGCGTGACGTCAGCGGCGCTAGTTTTTAAAATACTAATAATACGTTGCCGAAGCCAGTTCGGCACACCCTCACCCCAAAAGGGCAACATGGTTGACCCAAAACAAACAAGTCCTCAAGCACGACGGCTGTGGGAAACCTGGAAAATCTCAGATTCTAAAACGCTCTTGGTGAGTTCAGTAACACAGGAAAACGAAAAGGCAGAAGGAAGAGGTGTGAGTTAGTGAGTGTGTCTGAAAGAGAAGATGTAAGTGTGAGTCCTGCATGCTCGCCGGGCCCTGGTCCGCATGCAGATATAAGAGACAGAAAAGAACAGGAGAAAGAGAAGAATCGCAGGATCCCGCTTTGAGTACTGACCACCAAGGCCTCCCAATTCCAATAACTGAGATCCAGGAACCCCAAATAGTATTCCCCCCTTTTTATGGGCCTAACTGTCATCCCTAACTCATGCCCTATGGCAAAACTTTAGCTTCGAAATATGAGTGGTTACTCTTTCAACATCCCCTCCGGGATCACCCAATTTCACTGTGACGGGCGACAGAAACCGAAGAATGCGGTATGGTCCCGACCAACGATAACATAGTTTAGCGGCCCTCCTATTTATGGCTGAGCTGATCGGATGGCTCTGACAGTAGACCAAGTCGCCAATCTTAAATGGGTTCGGAATTCGCCCCTGATTGTAGCGACTACGGACGCGTTCGTGCGCACGAAGCAAATTCTTCCGGACCTCCCGCCATCTGTCCACAGTCGTGACCTCAGGATCGTTCGGCAGAAGATCATCAATGTGCCACAAATTGTCCAACGGCAAACTCGGCGAGAACCCAAACATGACTTCAAAGGGTACGGCCTTGTGACTCTCGTGTAGGGCCGTGTTAAATGCCAATTGCAACCACTTTAAATTTTGGTCCCAACAATCCTGTTGTTCAGCATGATAGGCGATAAGCGCTGAACGGAGATTCCGGTTAAATCTCTCCGCGTGGGACGGTTGAGGGTAGTACGGGGAAGTGGTCACATGTTTGATGCCGTTAGCGAAACACATTCGCCGGAAATCTTTTGAAATGAACTGTGGTCCATTGTCAGAGACAATGGTGGACGGAAAACCGAAATGCTGAAAGACATGGGTCTGTAGCATAAGGATAGTTGAGCGAGTGTTTGCCTGTCGTAAGGGCAGTAGCCAGACAAACTTGGAAAAAGCATCCACGCAAACAAGTAGGTAAGCATTACCTGACTTGCTACGAGGGAAAGGTCCCACGTAGTCTATGAATAACTTCTCCATGGGTTTGCTCGCCACATCAGATGACAATAGACCCAATTTAGTATTTTGAGCAGGCTTACTCAAGCCACAGAGATGACATGCTTTCACACGAGCCGCGATGTCCCTGTCCATGCCCTTCCAGATGAAATGCCTCCGAATACTGGAAATGGTCTTCGAAATTCCCTTATGGCCACCTATTGGGGAATCATGATAGTAGCTGAAGACCATTGGCACGAGCTTGCTAGGCAGCACAACCTTCGGGGCACGTCCTTTTCGTTCTCGGCAGCACAGGACGCCCTTGTACAGAAAATATGGTACCTGCACGTTACCCTCTTTTAGGTGTTGGATGATAGGACCCAACTCTTCATCATTTAACTGATGGGGTAACACATCAGTAAAAGCCAAAGGAAAATCCAGCAGAACGGAACAGGGTTGCTCAGAATTGGCCTCGCTGGGTTGGGAGAACATACGTGACAAGGCGTCTGCAACAACATTTTGTGTTCCCCTGATGTGTTGCACTTTGAATTTAAAGGATGAGATCTTGACCACCCAACGCCCTATTTTACCCAGCTGCCGGGGATGAGCGAGAAGCCAGGAGAGAGCCTGATTATCGGTCTCCAACAGGAACTCAGCGTGTTCCAAGAAACGCCTGAACTTATCTAGAGCGTACACAACAGCAAGACACTCTAGTTCATACACTGAAGACTTCCTCTCTTGTTGGGTCAAGGTCCGGGATATAAATGCCACCGGCTGCCTAGCACCATCGACTTCCTGGGACAGAACCGCCCCGAGCGCAACAGAACTCGCGTCCGTTTTCGAAATGAATTTTCTTGAAAAATCAGGCATCCTCAACACAGGGGGAGAGACGATCGCCTCCTTGAGGGTATCAAAGGCCCGCTGTTGCCTCTCTCCCCATACAAATTTGGTACCCTTTTTCCTGAGTTCGTTTAAAGGTACAGCAATCTCCGCGGCATTAGGGATAAATCTACGGTAAAAATTGACCATGCCAACAAATCTGGCAACACCTTTCGCATCCCTAGGGGGAGGAAAATCCCGGATGCCTTGTGTCCTCTCCGGGTCGACCGTCACACCCCCATATGAGACGAGATGCCCTAAAAACGAAATACTCCTTTGTGCAAACTTTACCTTGTCTGGATTGATAGTGAGGCCAGCACTCCTCAATCGGCACATCACCTCTCTCAGGTGACCCAGATGCTCCTCGAACGTTTTACTGTAGACCAAGAGGTCATCAAGATAATTAAAGATGAATTTAAATTTTACATCATGGAATACAGTGTCAAGTAGTCGCGTGAGGGTCTCAGCCCCCACTGCCAGACCCATGGGTACCCTAGTATATTGATAAAGATTCCATGGCACACAGAATGCCGTATAAGGGCGGCTTTCCTTAGACAGAGGGATCTGATGATAAGCGGCATTGAGGTCAAAGATGGTGAAGTACCTGGCCCCACTAAACCAATCGAACGCGGAATGTAAATCAGGAAGAGGAACTGAATCCACCTCAATATTAGCATTGAGTTTGCGATAGTCAATGACCATACGCTGTTTACCCCCAGGCTTGGGCACCAGAAATGCTGGACTTGCATAACTAGAGTTGGAAGGTTCAATGACCCCTTGTTTAAGCAACTCTTGAACCTTCTCTCTTAGGACATCCATCTTTGGAGGGGCGAATTTGTATGGGTGTGAGCGGACTACGGCGGAGTCCGTTAAACGGATCTTATATTCCAAAAGATGTGTGAGCCCCAGGTTGGGAGTTAATACAGTGGGGAACTGCTCACATAAATGATCTAAAGCATGCCTCTGGGACGGGGTGAGATGGTCTCTTTCTGAATCGGGACACACAACCTCTTGGACACCTCCCTTAGCTCCCTGGTACCCAAGGAAAGGAATGACAACCTCCCGATTGAATTTAAAATAACAGTGGTGCGCTTGAAGATCTAAAACGAGACCACTCTTGGAGATGAAATCGGCACCCACAATGCAGTCGACTCCCAGAGCCGGAGAAACCAAAAATCGCCACACCCATGAAAAACACTCGATTTTAATACTCAGGGAAACCACCCGGGAGATGGGCAGAATTTCCCGCGATGCAGTCCAGCATACCACGGAAGACCGATCCGACCCTAATAGTAAGCCCTGTTGTTCAAGGTCCTCACATACTCTAGATGAAATTATGGATCGGGCTGATCCAGAGTCAACCAAGGCTCTGAGCTGACCCTTTTTCAACTCGACCAACAGGAAGGGGCATACTGAACTGTAGTTGGGGACAGTTCGCAGGACCTTGGAGCCGGATGACCCGGGATTAGCTATCCGCCTGGGGTTAAGTGAAACCGGAAGAGAACGGCCTAACGGGGAAGACCACTCCCGACTTATCTTCCCCGAGAATTTACGTTTTTTGAAAGGTTACCTTTTCGGGAAGTCCCTTGACGCTGTCTAGCATCGTTACAATAGCGCGCGACGTGACCGGATCTATGACACCTAGAACAGAATAATTCTCGTACTTCACAGCTCTGAACCGGCGCAGGCCTAGGACCCCAAGACCCGGCCTGCCCGACTCGTCGCTCGAAATTAGGGCGTTCTGAACGCCTCCTAGCCTCGCGGGCTCTAATATCGTCATTACCCTGTATAGTGGTCGACTCGGCGCACAGCCGGTCTAAATCAATAAAACTTTGGGGACGGGCAGCGAATGTCAAACGTGACCGTTCCTCCGGCGTCACGCCCTGCAAAATAGTATGAATGACATCAGACTCTGACAACCCCAGCCTCAGGATCCGGGCCGCGTCTTTAACACTGGAAATGAAATGAGCAAGGGACTCTCCGCTTGCTTGAACTCTATAGAAATGTTTGTGTCGTAACCGGTCGTGTAACCTTCCCGGTACGAAAGCGTCCAGGACTTCCCGATGGAAATGGTCTATGCCACCACCATCCCTAAGGGTACTTGTCACGCGCTCAGCCATAGATCCCCGACAGTACGGGTAAATGAGCTCAAGCAAAGTCCGCTCCGACAGCCCGGGGAAATCGGCCAACTGAAAAAATACGCGCAAGAATCTCAAAAGCGCCTCAGGATCCAGACCATCGACAACTGGGAGACGCTGAATGACATCCGACAGTGGGTTAGGAAGCTTGTAATAGCTTGCGGTGGCCATATCGGAAAAGGCAGGAACATGCACAGGGGGTTCCACCCTGGCTGCCGTCTCAACAGAAGAAGAAGAAGAACCGGAATTCGGATCTACGTGGCAACGCTGGCCGAGAGAAAACTCCCGCAATGCCATCGCCACTTGCTCCCTAAGAGTGACAACATTTTTCTCTAATTCCGAGGTGGTAGCCTGTGATTCAGCATTCTGTAAACGGCATAGAACGTGTTGTAAACGTTGGCGCACCCTCTGTCTAGCCGTAGAGGTGGGTGCCGCCGACTGCAGGCCTTCGGCCAAATCGAGCAGTTCTACAAATTTTTCCGAGCACAGCTCCACCTCGGCGGTGACATCCGTAAGTAATACTCTCCCACTCGGTGCCTCACCGGAGGCAAGAGCCTCACGGAGTTGCTTCCTTAATGAAACAACAGTCTCCTGCGGCTTCCGTCCCCGGAACCGGACCTCCCACTCGAGCTCATCTTTTACTAACAAATCCACATTTACCGAAATGGACATGACCGCGCAATCCTCACACACACCACGTAAAAGCAAGAATTAAAGAGAACGACAGGAAGAACTTGATCATCCAAGTGGCTCCAGAATGCTCTAGCGATACGACGAGATGGGTGTCATAAAAGCAGAGAAACAGCCATGCAAAATGCCCAGAAGAGAACACAACACAAAACAACCAAACTAACTCACTAAATACAACACACAAAGTACACATAAAATTCGATATAATCGAAAATATAAACTATCACATCCATGCCCTTGGTCGGACCATAACCGCATTCAAAATACACGATACCGCAACGCAACTCCCTCAATAAACAATTACCATATAACTGGGATGCTACCAAACACGTTGTCTAATCCAAGAGACAAGTCATAATCAAACTCAACAAGTACCGACGGCCCTCATCATGTCCAGACTCCGTATGAGCTCCAGGGTATGTGCAGGTGCAACCAATCAGCACACATTCATTAAAAAAAATTAATCACATTCTTATAACCCCTTTTCAAAATTCATCTTACACTCAACATCACAAAATAATCACTTAAACACTAACACATATTAAATTATTTTAAACTTCATTAACCCCTTATTCATTTTATAAAATGTGCTCTTTTTTCTGGTTGTTCATTCTGTTAATTTATTACACTACCATTAAGTTTTCTTACAACACTTGGATTCTAATCAACAATAATTTGAAATAATTTGCAAGTCCTAACACCAGCTGACATGTCTGTAGCCACACTACGTTTCATTTAAGAAAATAAATATAAGTCCCCAGATTCTAAAATATCTCAAGTTCAACAGAGAAAAATAAGGCAGAAATAATACCTACTATCCAGCCAGAATCATAACAACCACGCTCTGCTACCATTTGAAACCCCCCTTTTTTTTCTAAGTTTTGTAATTTTTTTTGAATTTTATTTAATTTTATTTTTTATTAAGTTTTTTTTTGTAAAAGGGGAGAGACATCATATTTAGAACTAGGTAAAAACCTAGAGGAAGCAAAAGTGTGCAAGGCCCAAATACAATTACAGACATGTCCCCCCAGGTGAATGACAGACTTGCAAATGAAAAACTCCTTTAACCAACAAGCGTGTGCTTTATTCAACCTGCAAGATTTTACGTACATGACAAGTTCGTGATTGTGTGAGCACACCATTAAAGGCAGAATTATATATATATATGTATATATATGTATAGCCATTAATTCATAATGTCACAAAGTAAGTGAATTGATATTAAACTAATTGCAAAAATTTCTGCCTGATTATGTATGAGTCAAAGTTAGTAATAATCTCATTCATAAAGCAATACTAATCCATCAGTGTTGTATAATATCAAATAGGCTAGCCTGTTGTCTCAGTAAGCACCTTTATGGTTATTCTCTTTTTTAAATTCGTTACATATTCCCCCCCCAAAAAAAATATATATAGTAAAATTACACACACAAACACATATACGACATGAATAACAAAACATCCCTCATTTCAACACTAACCTCCTCATAAACCCATTCCCACTACAGTAAATGAAGGAACCCTAATATGTATAGATAGGTATAAATATAAAGGACAACGTAAATGGAATATCTCAGCTCCTAAGCATAGATTTGCCAGCATATTCACAAGCATAGTTCACACCAGAGAATGTAAGTGACCGCCCCGAAACTCAACCAGCCAAACGACCCCTTACCTTAATCATTAAGCGTTAAGCATGTGTGTGAAAGAAAATCGTTTCTCATCTACAGCATCAGACAACCCCCGCTACGTTATTAAAACTCAGCCATGACCAGATGACATGATAGCACGAGATAATTAACTCCCTAATGGTCTTAATTAGATGAAAGTTAGATCTTACAGCAAACTGCGGATGTGTGTGTATGTGTGTAACTTCTTACACATTATACAGTTATAAGATACTTCATTAGGTGTACTGTGGTAATGTTCACACATGCAATAGCATAATTGAACACGAGAGTTTGTGCTAGAGTATAATGTTCAGAACTTCACGAGTGAGCTTCTGGCGGCTTCTGTGCATTCACATGTTGTAGAGAGAGAAATAGATAATCAGAATTTTCCCACCTGGATTGTCCGGTGTACTTAGTTCGTATAGGCGCGGATCAGTGATGTCACAGTCGTGTCACAAGTCCCTGGTGCAGCTTAGCGTTGGAAAAGTCCTCGACTGACGGCATTGTGGCAATAAGATCGTCTCTGCCATTAGGGTGGACAGATGTTCGTCCACCCCTGACACCCATCTCGCCCTTGGTCGAGCACCTGGACATACAATAGGTTGTAGAGGGTGTCATAAAGAAAATCACGCCACTTAGGCCGTCCACATTAAATACCAACACTAACTTTAAGCAGCAACAGCGCACACACACATCGCCACTAATTCAGATTAAACAGTATTAAGCTCGTCTAGCAATTACTTTCTTAATGTTTCATTGAAATATTCAAATTGATTAGCTGTGTCTTTCGTAGTTATTAATTACATCAAAACAGCTGAGTGCAAGATACATTAGCATATTCTCTATTGAAATCAACTTGACCCACGACTCTCACATTCATAATTTAATTAAATTTAATTTAATTTGATTTTGTAATAGCATTAATGCCCAAACTAAAAACTGCTCTATACGCACACACCCACACAAGCATAACTCATAATGAAAGCTGAAACACAAAATATATTTGGGGTTAGAATATTTTCAGAACCCGCAGACTTGCACGTACCCGGAACAACACTTTATCTAGCCTATCATAGTGATAGGTTCGGAAGTCCTGGACAGAAGTTTGCCGCCAGCCGAGACCAGATGAACAGGTTGGAGGATCAAGCAGAAATGAGGCCGATACAACGTTTCGGTCCAGCCAAGTAACCTCCGAATGCAGGAATGTACAGACACAGCTGGCTGGCAGCGCCAGCTGTATTGCGTAGCTGCACAACCGTTTGTGTGTATAACCGATCGGCAACAAACTATCGTAACAGCGTGGCCGTGCGTGACGTCAGCGGCGCTAGTTTTTAAAATACTAATAATACGTTGCCGAAGCCAGTTCGGCACACCCTCACCCCAAAAGGGCAACATGGTTGACCCAAAACAAACAAGTCCTCAAGCACGACGGCTGTGGGAAACCTGGAAAATCTCAGATTCTAAAACGCTCTTGGTGAGTTCAGTAACACAGGAAAACGAAAAGGCAGAAGGAAGAGGTGTGAGTTAGTGAGTGTGTCTGAAAGAGAAGATGTAAGTGTGAGTCCTGCATGCTCGCCGGGCCCTGGTCCGCATGCAGATATAAGAGACAGAAAAGAACAGGAGAAAGAGAAGAATCGCAGGATCCCGCTTTGAGTACTGACCACCAAGGCCTCCCAATTCCAATAACTGAGATCCAGGAACCCCAAATAGTATTCCCCCCTTTTTATGGGCCTAACTGTCATCCCTAACTCATGCCCTATGGCAAAACTTTAGCTTCGAAATATGAGTGGTTACTCTTTCAACATCCCCTCCGGGATCACCCAATTTCACTGTGACGGGCGACAGAAACCGAAGAATGCGGTATGGTCCCGACCAACGATAACATAGTTTAGCGGCCCTCCTATTTATGGCTGAGCTGATCGGATGGCTCTGACAGTAGACCAAGTCGCCAATCTTAAATGGGTTCGGAATTCGCCCCTGATTGTAGCGACTACGGACGCGTTCGTGCGCACGAAGCAAATTCCTCCGGACCTCCCGCCATCTGTCCACAGTCGTGACCTCAGGATCGTTCGGCAGAAGATCATCAATGTGCCACAAATTGTCCAACGGCAAACTCGGCGAGAACCCAAACATGACTTCAAAGGGTACGGCCTTGTGACTCTCGTGTAGGGCCGTGTTAAATGCCAATTGCAACCACTTTAAATTTTGGTCCCAACAATCCTGTTGTTCAGCATGATAGGCGATAAGCGCTGAACGGAGATTCCGGTTAAATCTCTCCGCGTGGGACGGTTGAGGGTAGTACGGGGAAGTGGTCACATGTTTGATGCCGTTAGCGAAACACATTCGCCGGAAATCTTTTGAAATGAACTGTGGTCCATTGTCAGAGACAATGGTGGACGGAAAACCGAAATGCTGAAAGACATGGGTCTGTAGCATAAGGATAGTTGAGCGAGTGTTTGCCTGTCGTAAGGGCAGTAGCCAGACAAACTTGGAAAAAGCATCCACGCAAACAAGTAGGTAAGCATTACCTGACTTGCTACGAGGGAAAGGTCCCACGTAGTCTATGAATAACTTCTCCATGGGTTTGCTCGCCACATCAGATGACAATAGACCCAATTTAGTATTTTGAGCAGGCTTACTCAAGCCACAGAGATGACATGCTTTCACACGAGCCGCGATGTCCCTGTCCATGCCCTTCCAGATGAAATGCCTCCGAATACTGGAAATGGTCTTCGAAATTCCCTTATGGCCACCTATTGGGGAATCATGATAGTAGCTGAAGACCATTGGCACGAGCTTGCTAGGCAGCACAACCTTCGGGGCACGTCCTTTTCGTTCTCGGCAGCACAGGACGCCCTTGGACAGAAAATATGGTACCTGCACGTTACCCTCTTTTAGGTGTTGGATGATAGGACCCAACTCTTCATCATTTAACTGATGGGGTAACACATCAGTAAAAGCCAAAGGAAAATCCAGCAGAACGGAACAGGGTTGCTCAGAATTGGCCTCGCTGGGTTGGGAGAACATACGTGACAAGGCGTCTGCAACAACATTTTGTGTTCCCCTGATGTGTTGCACTTTGAATTTAAAGGATGAGATCTTGACCACCCAACGCCCTATTTTACCCAGCTGCCGGGGATGAGCGAGAAGCCAGGAGAGAGCCTGATTATCGGTCTCCAACAGGAACTCAGCGTGTTCCAAGAAACGCCTGAACTTATCTAGAGCGTACACAACAGCAAGACACTCTAGTTCATACACTGAAGACTTCCTCTCTTGTTGGGTCAAGGTCCGGGATATAAATGCCACCGGCTGCCTAGCACCATCGACTTCCTGGGACAGAACCGCCCCGAGCGCAACAGAACTCGCGTCCGTTTGCAAAATGAATTTTCTTGAAAAATCAGGCATCCTCAACACAGGGGGAGAGACGATCGCCTCCTTGAGGGTATCAAAGGCCCGCTGTTGCCTCTCTCCCCATACAAATTTGGTACCCTTTTTCCTGAGTTCGTTTAAAGGTACAGCAATCTCCGCGGCATTAGGGATAAATCTACGGTAAAAATTGACCATGCCAACAAATCTGGCAACACCTTTCGCATCCCTAGGGGGAGGAAAATCCCGGATGCCTTGTGTCCTCTCCGGGTCAACCGTCACACCCCCATATGAGACGAGATGCCCTAAAAACGAAATACTCCTTTGTGCAAACTTTACCTTGTCTGGATTGATAGTGATGCCAGCACTCCTCAATCGGCACATCACCTCTCTCAGGTGACCCAGATGCTCCTCGAACGTTTTACTGTAGACCAAGAGGTCATCAAGATAATTAAAGATGAATTTAAATTTTACATCATGGAATACAGTGTCAAGTAGTCGCGTGAGGGTCTCAGCCCCCACTGCCAGACCCATGGGTACCCTAGTATATTGATAAAGATTCCATGGCACACAGAATGCCGTATAAGGGCGGCTTTCCTTAGACAGAGGGATCTGATGATAAGCGGCATTGAGGTCAAAGATGGTGAAGTACCTGGCCCCACTAAACCAATCGAACGCGGAATGTAAATCAGGAAGAGGAACTGAATCCACCTCAATATTAGCATTGAGTTTGCGATAGTCAATGACCATACGCTGTTTACCCCCAGGCTTGGGCACCAGAAATGCTGGACTTGCATAACTAGAGTTGGAAGGTTCAATGACCCCTTGTTTAAGCAACTCTTGAACCTTCTCTCTTAGGACATCCATCTTTGGAGGGGCGAATTTGTATGGGTGTGAGCGGACTACGGCGGAGTCCGTTAAACGGATCTTATATTCCAAAAGATGTGTGAGCCCCAGGTTGGGAGTTAATACAGTGGGGAACTGCTCACACAAATGATCTAAAGCATGCCTCTGGGACGGGGTGAGATGGTCTCTTTCTGAATCGGGACACACAACCTCTTGGACACCTCCCTTAGCTCCCTGGTACCCAAGGAAAGGAATGACAACCTCCCGATTGAATTTAAAATAACAGTGGTGCGCTTGAAGATCTAAAACGAGACCACTCTTGGAGATGAAATCGGCACCCACAATGCAGTCGACTCCCAGAGCCGGAGAAACCAAAAATCGCCACACCCATGAAAAACACTCGATTTTAATACTCAGGGAAACCACCCGGGAGATGGGCAGAATTTCCCGCGATGCAGTCCAGCATACCACGGAAGACCGATCCGACCCTAATAGTAAGCCCTGTTGTTCAAGGTCCTCACATACTCTAGATGAAATTATGGATCGGGCTGATCCAGAGTCAACCAAGGCTCTGAGCTGACCCTTTTTCAACTCGACCAACAGGAAGGGGCATACTGAACTGTAGTTGGGGACAGTTCGCAGGACCTTGGAGCCGGATGACCCGGGATTAGCTATCCGCCTGGGGTTAAGTGAAACCGGAAGAGAACGGCCTAACGGGGAAGACCACTCCCGACTTATCTTCCCCGAGAATTTACGTTTTTTGAAAGGTTACCTTTTCGGGAAGTCCCTTGACGCTGTCTAGCATCGTTACAATAGCGCGCGACGTGACCGGATCTATGACACCTAGAACAGAATAATTCTCGTACTTCACAGCTCTGAACCGGCGCAGGCCTAGGACCCCAAGACCCGGCCTGCCCGACTCGTCGCTCGAAATTAGGGCGTTCTGAACGCCTCCTAGCCTCGCGGGCTCTAATATCGTCATTACCCTGTATAGTGGTCGACTCGGCGCACAGCCGGTCTAAATCAATAAAACTTTGGGGACGGGCAGCGAATGTCAAACGTGACCGTTCCTCCGGCGTCACGCCCTGCAAAATAGTATGAATGACATCAGACTCTGACAACCCCAGCCTCAGGATCCGGGCCGCGTCTTTAACACTGGAAATGAAATGAGCAAGGGACTCTCCGCTTGCTTGAACTCTATAGAAATGTTTGTGTCGTAACCGGTCGTGTAACCTTCCCGGTACGAAAGCGTCCAGGACTTCCCGATGGAAATGGTCTATGCCACCACCATCCCTAAGGGTACTTGTCACGCGCTCAGCCATAGATCCCCGACAGTACGGGTAAATGAGCTCAAGCAAAGTCCGCTCCGACAGCCCGGGGAAATCGGCCAACTGAAAAAATACGCGCAAGAATCTCAAAAGCGCCTCAGGATCCAGACCATCGACAACTGGGAGACGCTGAATGACATCCGACAGTGGGTTAGGAAGCTTGTGATAGCTTGCGGTGGCCATATCGGAAAAGGCAGGAACATGCACAGGGGGTTCCACCCTGGCTGCCGTCTCAACAGAAGAAGAAGAAGAACCGGAATTCGGATCTACGTGGCAACGCTGGCCGAGAGAAAACTCCCGCAATGCCATCGCCACTTGCTCCCTAAGAGTGACAACATTTTTCTCTAATTCCGAGGTGGTAGACTGTGATTCAGCATTCTGTAAACGGCATAGAACGTGTTGTAAACGTTGGCGCACCCTCTGTCTAGCCGTAGAGGTGGGTGCCGCCGACTGCAGGCCTTCGGCCATATCGAGCAGTTCTACAAATTTTTCCGAGCACAGCTCCACCTCGGCGGTGACATCCGTAAGTAATACTCTCCCACTCGGTGCCTCACCGGAGGCAAGAGCCTCACGGAGTTGCTTCCTTAATGAAACAACAGTCTCCTGCGGCTTCCGTCCCCGGAACCGGACCTCCCACTCGAGCTCATCTTTTACTAACAAATCCACATTTACCGAAATGGACATGACCGCGCAATCCTCACACACACCACGTAAAATCAAGAATTAAAGAGAACGACAGGAAGAACTTGATCATCCAAGTGGCTCCAGAATGCTCTAGCGATACGACGAGATGGGTGTCATAAAAGCAGAGAAACAGCCATGCAAAATGCCCAGAAGAGAACACAACACAAAACGACCAAACTAACTCACTAAATACAACACACAAAGTACACATAAAATTCGATATAATCGAAAATATAAACTATCACATCCATGCCCTTGGTCGGACCATAACCGCATTCAAAATACACGATACCGCAACGCAACTCCCTCAATAAACAATTACCATATAACTGGGATGCTACCAAACACGTTGTCTAATCCAAGAGACAAGTCATAATCAAACTCAACAAGTACCGACGGCCCTCATCATGTCCAGACTCCGTATGAGCTCCAGGGTATGTGCAGGTGCAACCAATCAGCACACATTCATTAAAAAAAATTAATCACATTCTTATAACCCCTTTTCAAAATTCATCTTACACTCAACATCACAAAATAATCACTTAAACACTAACACATATTAAATTATTTTAAACTTCATTAACCCCTTATTCATTTTATAAAATGTGCTCTTTTTTCTGGTTGTTCATTCTGTTAATTTATTACACTACCATTAAGTTTTCTTACAACACTTGGATTCTAATCAACAATAATTTGAAATAATTTGCAAGTCCTAACACCAGCTGACATGTCTGTAGCCACACTACGTTTCATTTAAGAAAATAAATATAAGTCCCCAGATTCTAAAATATCTCAAGTTCAACAGAGAAAAATAAGGCAGAAATAATACCTACTATCCAGCCAGAATCATAACAACCACGCTCTGCTACCATTTGAAACCCCCCTTTTTTTTCTAAGTTTTGTAATTTTTTTTGAATTTTATTTAATTTTATTTTTTATTAAGTTTTTTTTTGTAAAAGGGGAGAGACATCATATTTAGAACTAGGTAAAAACCTAGAGGAAGCAAAAGTGTGCAAGGCCCAAATACAATTACAGACATGTCCCCCCAGGTGAATGACAGACTTGCAAATGAAAAACTCCTTTAACCAACAAGCGTGTGCTTTATTCAACCTGCAAGATTTTACGTACATGACAAGTTCGTGATTGTGTGAGCACACCATTAAAGGCAGAATTATATATATATATGTATAGCCATTAATTCATAATGTCACAAAGTAAGTGAATTGATATTAAACTAATTGCAAAAATTTCTGCCTGATTATGTATGAGTCAAAGTTAGTAATAATCTCATTCATAAAGCAATACTAATCCATCAGTGTTGTATAATATCAAATAGGCTAGCCTGTTGTCTCAGTAAGCACCTTTATGGTTATTCTCTTTTTTAAATTCGTTACATATTCCCCCCCCAAAAAAAATATAGATAGTAAAATTACACACACAAACACATATACGACATGAATAACAAAACATCCCTCATTTCAACACTAACCTCCTCATAAACCCATTCCCACTACAGTAAATGAAGGAACCCTAATATGTATAGATAGGTATAAATATAAAGGACAACGTAAATGGAATATCTCAGCTCCTAAGCATAGATTTGCCAGCATATTCACAAGCATAGTTCACACCAGAGAATGTAAGTGACCGCCCCGAAACTCAACCAGCCAAACGACCCCTTACCTTAATCATTAAGCGTTAAGCATGTGTGTGAAAGAAAATCGTTTCTCATCTACAGCATCAGACAACCCCCGCTACGTTATTAAAACTCAGCCATGACCAGATGACATGATAGCACGAGATAATTAACTCCCTAATGGTCTTAATTAGATGAAAGTTAGATCTTACAGCAAACTGCGGATGTGTGTGTATGTGTGTAACTTCTTACACATTATACAGTTATAAGATACTTCATTAGGTGTACTGTGGTAATGTTCACACATGCAATAGCATAATTGAACACGAGAGTTTGTGCTAGAGTATAATGTTCAGAACTTCACGAGTGAGCTTCTGGCGGCTTCTGTGCATTCACATGTTGTAGAGAGAGAAATAGATAATCAGAATTTTCCCACCTGGATTGTCCGGTGTACTTAGTTCGTATAGGCGCGGATCAGTGATGTCACAGTCGTGTCACAAGTCCCTGGTGCAGCTTAGCGTTGGAAAAGTCCTCGACTGACGGCATTGTGGCAATAAGATCGTCTCTGCCATTAGGGTGGACAGATGTTCGTCCACCCCTGACACCCATCTCGCCCTTGGTCGAGCACCTGGACATACAATAGGTTGTAGAGGGTGTCATAAAGAAAATCACGCCACTTAGGCCGTCCACATTAAATACCAACACTAACTTTAAGCAGCAACAGCGCACACACACATCGCCACTAATTCAGATTAAACAGTATTAAGCTCGTCTAGCAATTACTTTCTTAATGTTTCATTGAAATATTCAAATTGATTAGCTGTGTCTTTCGTAGTTATTAATTACATCAAAACAGCTGAGTGCAAGATACATTAGCATATTCTCTATTGAAATCAACTTGACCCACGACTCTCACATTCATAATTTAATTAAATTTAATTTAATTTGATTTTGTAATAGCATTAATGCCCAAACTAAAAACTGCTCTATACGCACACACCCACACAAGCATAACTCATAATGAAAGCTGAAACACAAAATATATTTGGGGTTAGAATATTTTCAGAACCCGCAGACTTGCACGTACCCGGAACAACACTTTATCTAGCCTATCATAGTGATAGGTTCGGAAGTCCTGGACAGAAGTTTGCCGCCAGCCGAGACCAGATGAACAGGTTGGAGGATCAAGCAGAAATGAGGCCGATACAACGTTTCGGTCCAGCCAAGTAACCTCCGAATGCAGGAATGTACAGACACAGCTGGCTGGCAGCGCCAGCTGTATTGCGTAGCTGCACAACCGTTTGTGTGTATAACCGATCGGCAACAAACTATCGTAACAGCGTGGCCGTGCGTGACGTCAGCGGCGCTAGTTTTTAAAATACTAATAATACGTTGCCGAAGCCAGTTCGGCACACCCTCACCCCAAAAGGGCAACATGGTTGACCCAAAACAAACAAGTCCTCAAGCACGACGGCTGTGGGAAACCTGGAAAATCTCAGATTCTAAAACGCTCTTGGTGAGTTCAGTAACACAGGAAAACGAAAAGGCAGAAGGAAGAGGTGTGAGTTAGTGAGTGTGTCTGAAAGAGAAGATGTAAGTGTGAGTCCTGCATGCTCGCCGGGCCCTGGTCCGCATGCAGATATAAGAGACAGAAAAGAACAGGAGAAAGAGAAGAATCGCAGGATCCCGCTTTGAGTACTGACCACCAAGGCCTCCCAATTCCAATAACTGAGATCCAGGAACCCCAAATAGTATTCCCCCCTTTTTATGGGCCTAACTGTCATCCCTAACTCATGCCCTATGGCAAAACTTTAGCTTCGAAATATGAGTGGTTACTCTTTCAACATCCCCTCCGGGATCACCCAATTTCACTGTGACGGGCGACACAAACCGAAGAATGCGGTATGGTCCCGACCAACGATAACATAGTTTAGCGGCCCTCCTATTTATGGCTGAGCTGATCGGATGGCTCTGACAGTAGACCAAGTCGCCAATCTTAAATGGGTTCGGAATTCGCCCCTGATTGTAGCGACTACGGACGCGTTCGTGCGCACGAAGCAAATTCCTCCGGACCTCCCGCCATCTGTCCACAGTCGTGACCTCAGGATCGTTCGGCAGAAGATCATCAATGTGCCACAAATTGTCCAACGGCAAACTCGGCGAGAACCCAAACATGACTTCAAAGGGTACGGCCTTGTGACTCTCGTGTAGGGCCGTGTTAAATGCCAATTGCAACCACTTTAAATTTTGGTCCCAACAATCCTGTTGTTCAGCATGATAGGCGATAAGCGCTGAACGGAGATTCCGGTTAAATCTCTCCGCGTGGGACGGTTGAGGGTAGTACGGGGAAGTGGTCACATGTTTGATGCCGTTAGCGAAACACATTCGCCGGAAATCTTTTGAAATGAACTGTGGTCCATTGTCAGAGACAATGGTGGACGGAAAACCGAAATGCTGAAAGACATGGGTCTGTAGCATAAGGATAGTTGAGCGAGTGTTTGCCTGTCGTAAGGGCAGTAGCCAGACAAACTTGGAAAAAGCATCCACGCAAACAAGTAGGTAAGCATTACCTGACTTGCTACGAGGGAAAGGTCCCACGTAGTCTATGAATAACTTCTCCATGGGTTTGCTCGCCACATCAGATGACAATAGACCCAATTTAGTATTTTGAGCAGGCTTACTCAAGCCACAGAGATGACATGCTTTCACACGAGCCGCGATGTCCCTGTCCATGCCCTTCCAGATGAAATGCCTCCGAATACTGGAAATGGTCTTCGAAATTCCCTTATGGCCACCTATTGGGGAATCATGATAGTAGCTGAAGACCATTGGCACGAGCTTGCTAGGCAGCACAACCTTCGGGGCACGTCCTTTTCGTTCTCGGCAGCACAGGACGCCCTTGGACAGAAAATATGGTACCTGCACGTTACCCTCTTTTAGGTGTTGGATGATAGGACCCAACTCTTCATCATTTAACTGATGGGGTAACACATCAGTAAAAGCCAAAGGAAAATCCAGCAGAACGGAACAGGGTTGCTCAGAATTGGCCTCGCTGGGTTGGGAGAACATACGTGACAAGGGTCTGCAACAACATTTTGTGTTCCCCTGATGTGTTGCACTTTGAATTTAAAGGATGAGATCTTGACCACCCAACGCCCTATTTTACCCAGCTGCCGGGGATGAGCGAGAAGCCAGGAGAGAGCCTGATTATCGGTCTCCAACAGGAACTCAGCGTGTTCCAAGAAACGCCTGAACTTATCTAGAGCGTACACAACAGCAAGACACTCTAGTTCATACACTGAAGACTTCCTCTCTTGTTGGGTCAAGGTCCGGGATATAAATGCCACCGGCTGCCTAGCACCATCGACTTCCTGGGACAGAACCGCCCCGAGCGCAACAGAACTCGCGTCCGTTTGCAAAATGAATTTTCTTGAAAAATCAGGCATCCTCAACACAGGGGGAGAGACGATCGCCTCCTTGAGGGTATCAAAGGCCCGCTGTTGCCTCTCTCCCCATACAAATTTGGTACCCTTTTTCCTGAGTTCGTTTAAAGGTACAGCAATCTCCGCGGCATTAGGGATAAATCTACGGTAAAAATTGACCATGCCAACAAATCTGGCAACACCTTTCGCATCCCTAGGGGGAGGAAAATCCCGGATGCCTTGTGTCCTCTCCGGGTCAACCGTCACACCCCCATATGAGACGAGATGCCCTAAAAACGAAATACTCCTTTGTGCAAACTTTACCTTGTCTGGATTGATAGTGAGGCCAGCACTCCTCAATCGGCACATCACCTCTCTCAGGTGACCCAGATGCTCCTCGAACGTTTTACTGTAGACCAAGAGGTCATCAAGATAATTAAAGATGAATTTAAATTTTACATCATGGAATACAGTGTCAAGTAGTCGCGTGAGGGTCTCAGCCCCCACTGCCAGACCCATGGGTACCCTAGTATATTGATAAAGATTCCATGGCACACAGAATGCCGTATAAGGGCGGCTTTCCTTAGACAGAGGGATCTGATGATAAGCGGCATTGAGGTCAAAGATGGTGAAGTACCTGGCCCCACTAAACCAATCGAACGCGGAATGTAAATCAGGAAGAGGAACTGAATCCACCTCAATATTAGCATTGAGTTTGCGATAGTCAATGACCATACGCTGTTTACCCCCAGGCTTGGGCACCAGAAATGCTGGACTTGCATAACTAGAGTTGGAAGGTTCAATGACCCCTTGTTTAAGCAACTCTTGAACCTTCTCTCTTAGGACATCCATCTTTGGAGGGGCGAATTTGTATGGGTGTGAGCGGACTACGGCGGAGTCCGTTAAACGGATCTTATATTCCAAAAGATGTGTGAGCCCCAGGTTGGGAGTTAATACAGTGGGGAACTGCTCACACAAATGATCTAAAGCATGCCTCTGGGACGGGGTGAGATGGTCTCTTTCTGAATCGGGACACACAACCTCTTGGACACCTCCCTTAGCTCCCTGGTACCCAAGGAAAGGAATGACAACCTCCCGATTGAATTTAAAATAACAGTGGTGCGCTTGAAGATCTAAAACGAGACCACTCTTGGAGATGAAATCGGCACCCACAATGCAGTCGACTCCCAGAGCCGGAGAAACCAAAAATCGCCACACCCATGAAAAACACTCGATTTTAATACTCAGGGAAACCACCCGGGAGATGGGCAGAATTTCCCGCGATGCAGTCCAGCATACCACGGAAGACCGATCCGACCCTAGTAGTAAGCCCTGTTGTTCAAGGTCCTCACATACTCTAGATGAAATTATGGATCGGGCTGATCCAGAGTCAACCAAGGCTCTGAGCTGACCCTTTTTCAACTCGACCAACAGGAAGGGGCATACTGAACTGTAGTTGGGGACAGTTCGCAGGACCTTGGAGCCGGATGACCCGGGATTAGCTATCCGCCTGGGGTTAAGTGAAACCGGAAGAGAACGGCCTAACGGGGAAGACCACTCCCGACTTATCTTCCCCGAGAATTTACGTTTTTTGAAAGGTTACCTTTTCGGGAAGTCCCTTGACGCTGTCTAGCATCGTTACAATAGCGCGCGACGTGACCGGATCTATGACACCTAGAACAGAATAATTCTCGTACTTCACAGCTCTGAACCGGCGCAGGCCTAGGACCCCAAGACCCGGCCTGCCCGACTCGTCGCTCGAAATTAGGGCGTTCTGAACGCCTCCTAGCCTCGCGGGCTCTAATATCGTCATTACCCTGTATAGTGGTCGACTCGGCGCACAGCCGGTCTAAATCAATAAAACTTTGGGGACGGGCAGCGAATGTCAAACGTGACCGTTCCTCCGGCGTCACGCCCTGCAAAATAGTATGAATGACATCAGACTCTGACAACCCCAGCCTCAGGATCCGGGCCGCGTCTTTAACACTGGAAATGAAATGAGCAAGGGACTCTCCGCTTGCTTGAACTCTATAGAAATGTTTGTGTCGTAACCGGTCGTGTAACCTTCCCGGTACGAAAGCGTCCAGGACTTCCCGATGGAAATGGTCTATGCCACCACCATCCCTAAGGGTACTTGTCACGCGCTCAGCCATAGATCCCCGACAGTACGGGTAAATGAGCTCAAGCAAAGTCCGCTCCGACAGCCCGGGGAAATCGGCCAACTGAAAAAATACGCGCAAGAATCTCAAAAGCGCCTCAGGATCCAGACCATCGACAACTGGGAGACGCTGAATGACATCCGACAGTGGGTTAGGAAGCTTGTGATAGCTTGCGGTGGCCATATCGGAAAAGGCAGGAACATGCACAGGGGGTTCCACCCTGGCTGCCGTCTCAACAGAAGAAGAAGAAGAACCGGAATTCGGATCTACGTGGCAACGCTGGCCGAGAGAAAACTCCCGCAATGCCATCGCCACTTGCTCCCTAAGAGTGACAACATTTTTCTCTAATTCCGAGGTGGTAGCCTGTGATTCAGCATTCTGTAAACGGCATAGAACGTGTTGTAAACGTTGGCGCACCCTCTGTCTAGCCGTAGAGGTGGGTGCCGCCGACTGCAGGCCTTCGGCCAAATCGAGCAGTTCTACAAATTTTTCCGAGCACAGCTCCACCTCGGCGGTGACATCCGTAAGTAATACTCTCCCACTCGGTGCCTCACCGGAGGCAAGAGCCTCACGGAGTTGCTTCCTTAATGAAACAACAGTCTCCTGCGGCTTCCGTCCCCGGAACCGGACCTCCCACTCGAGCTCATCTTTTACTAACAAATCCACATTTACCGAAATGGACATGACCGCGCAATCCTCACACACACCACGTAAAAGCAAGAATTAAAGAGAACGACAGGAAGAACTTGATCATCCAAGTGGCTCCAGAATGCTCTAGCGATACGACGAGATGGGTGTCATAAAAGCAGAGAAACAGCCATGCAAAATGCCCAGAAGAGAACACAACACAAAACAACCAAACTAACTCACTAAATACAACACACAAAGTACACATAAAATTCGATATAATCGAAAATATAAACTATCACATCCATGCCCTTGGTCGGACCATAACCGCATTCAAAATACACGATACCGCAACGCAACTCCCTCAATAAACAATTACCATATAACTGGGATGCTACCAAACACGTTGTCTAATCCAAGAGACAAGTCATAATCAAACTCAACAAGTACCGACGGCCCTCATCATGTCCAGACTCCGTATGAGCTCCAGGGTATGTGCAGGTGCAACCAATCAGCACACATTCATTAAAAAAAATTAATCACATTCTTATAACCCCTTTTCAAAATTCATCTTACACTCAACATCACAAAATAATCACTTAAACACTAACACATATTAAATTATTTTAAACTTCATTAACCCCTTATTCATTTTATAAAATGTGCTCTTTTTTCTGGTTGTTCATTCTGTTAATTTATTACACTACCATTAAGTTTTCTTACAACACTTGGATTCTAATCAACAATAATTTGAAATAATTTGCAAGTCCTAACACCAGCTGACATGTCTGTAGCCACACTAAGTTTCATTTAAGAAAATAAATATAAGTCCCCAGATTCTAAAATATCTCAAGTTCAACAGAGAAAAATAAGGCAGAAATAATACCTACTATCCAGCCAGAATCATAACAACCACGCTCTGCTACCATTTGAAACCCCCCTTTTTTTCTAAGTTTTGTAATTTTTTTTGAATTTTATTTAATTTTATTTTTTATTAAGTTTTTTTTTGTAAAAGGGGAGAGACATCATATTTAGAACTAGGTAAAAACCTAGAGGAAGCAAAAGTGTGCAAGGCCCAAATACAATTACAGACATGTCCCCCCAGGTGAATGACAGGACTTGCAAATGAAAAACTCCTTTAACCAACAAGCGTGTGCTTTATTCAACCTGCAAGATTTTACGTACACGACAAGTTCGTGATTGTGTGAGCACACCATTAAAGGCAGAATTATATATATATATGTATATATATGTATAGCCATTAATTCATAATGTCACAAAGTAAGTGAATTGATATTAAACTAATTGCAAAAATTTCTGCCTGATTATGTATGAGTCAAAGTTAGTAATAATCTCATTCATAAAGCAATACTAATCCATCAGTGTTGTATAATATCAAATAGGCTAGCCTGTTGTCTCAGTAAGCACCTTTATGGTTATTCTCTTTTTTAAATTCGTTACATATTCCCCCCCCCAAAAAAAATATATATAGTAAAATTACACACACAAACACATATACGACATGAATAACAAAACATCCCTCATTTCAACACTAACCTCCTCATAAACCCATTCCCACTACAGTAAATGAAGGAACCCTAATATGTATAGATAGGTATAAATATAAAGGACAACGTAAATGGAATATCTCAGCTCCTAAGCATAGATTTGCCAGCATATTCACAAGCATAGTTCACACCAGAGAATGTAAGTGACCGCCCCGAAACTCAACCAGCCAAACGACCCCTTACCTTAATCATTAAGCGTTAAGCATGTGTGTGAAAGAAAATCGTTTCTCATCTACAGCATCAGACAACCCCCGCTACGTTATTAAAACTCAGCCATGACCAGATGACATGATAGCACGAGATAATTAACTCCCTAATGGTCTTAATTAGATGAAAGTTAGATCTTACAGCAAACTGCGGATGTGTGTGTATGTGTGTAACTTCTTACACATTATACAGTTATAAGATACTTCATTAGGTGTACTGTGGTAATGTTCACACATGCAATAGCATAATTGAACACGAGAGTTTGTGCTAGAGTATAATGTTCAGAACTTCACGAGTGAGCTTCTGGCGGCTTCTGTGCATTCACATGTTGTAGAGAGAGAAATAGATAATCAGAATTTTCCCACCTGGATTGTCCGGTGTACTTAGTTCGTATAGGCGCGGATCAGTGACGTCACAGTCGTGTCACAAGTCCCTGGTGCAGCTTAGCGTTGGAAAAGTCCTCGACTGACGGCATTGTGGCAATAAGATCGTCTCTGCCATTAGGGTGGACAGATGTTCGTCCACCCCTGACACCCATCTCGCCCTTGGTCGAGCACCTGGACATACAATAGGTTGTAGAGGGTGTCATAAAGAAAATCACGCCACTTAGGCCGTCCACATTAAATACCAACACTAACTTTAAGCAGCAACAGCGCACACACACATCGCCACTAATTCAGATTAAACAGTATTAAGCTCGTCTAGCAATTACTTTCTTAATGTTTCATTGAAATATTCAAATTGATTCGCTGTGTCTTTCGTAGTTATTAATTACATCAAAACAGCTGAGTGCAAGATACATTAGCATATTCTCTATTGAAATCAACTTGACCCACGACTCTCACATTCATAATTTAATTAAATTTAATTTAATTTGATTTTGTAATAGCATTAATGCCCAAACTAAAAACTGCTCTATACGCACACACCCACACAAGCATAACTCATAATGAAAGCTGAAGCACAAAATATATTTGGGGTTAGAATATTTTCAGAACCCGCAGACTTGCACGTACCCGGAACAACACTTTATCTAGCCTATCATAGTGATAGGTTCGGAAGTCCTGGACAGAAGTTTGCCGCCAGCCGAGACCAGATGAACAGGTTGGAGGATCAAGCAGAAATGAGGCCGATACAACGTTTCGGTCCAGCCAAGTAACCTCCGAATGCAGGAATGTACAGACACAGCTGGCTGGCAGCGCCAGCTGTATTGCGTAGCTGCACAACCGTTTGTGTGTATAACCGATCGGCAACAAACTATCGTAACAGCGTGGCCGTGCGTGACGTCAGCGGCGCTAGTTTTTAAAATACTAATAATACGTTGCCGAAGCCAGTTCGGCACACCCTCACCCCAAAAGGGCAACATGGTTGACCCAAAACAAACAAGTCCTCAAGCACGACGGCTGTGGGAAACCTGGAAAATCTCAGATTCTAAAACGCTCTTGGTGAGTTCAGTAACACAGGAAAACGAAAAGGCAGAAGGAAGAGGTGTGAGTTAGTGAGTGTGTCTGAAAGAGAAGATGTAAGTGTGAGTCCTGCATGCTCGCCGGGCCCTGGTCCGCATGCAGATATAAGAGACAGAAAAGAACAGGAGAAAGAGAAGAATCGCAGGATCCCGCTTTGAGTACTGACCACCAAGGCCTCCCAATTCCAATAACTGAGATCCAGGAACCCCAAATAGTATTCCCCCCTTTTTATGGGCCTAACTGTCATCCCTAACTCATGCCCTATGGCAAAACTTTAGCTTCGAAATATGAGTGGTTACTCTTTCAACATCCCCTCCGGGATCACCCAATTTCACTGTGACGGGCGACAGAAACCGAAGAATGCGGTATGGTCCCGACCAACGATAACATAGTTTAGCGGCCCTCCTATTTATGGCTGAGCTGATCGGATGGCTCTGACAGTAGACCAAGTCGCCAATCTTAAATGGGTTCGGAATTCGCCCCTGATTGTAGCGACTACGGACGCGTTCGTGCGCACGAAGCAAATTCCTCCGGACCTCCCGCCATCTGTCCACAGTCGTGACCTCAGGATCGTTCGGCAGAAGATCATCAATGTGCCACAAATTGTCCAACGGCAAACTCGGCGAGAACCCAAACATGACTTCAAAGGGTACGGCCTTGTGACTCTCGTGTAGGGCCGTGTTAAATGCCAATTGCAACCACTTTAAATTTTGGTCCCAACAATCCTGTTGTTCAGCATGATAGGCGATAAGCGCTGAACGGAGATTCCGGTTAAATCTCTCCGCGTGGGACGGTTGAGGGTAGTACGGGGAAGTGGTCACATGTTTGATGCCGTTAGCGAAACACATTCGCCGGAAATCTTTTGAAATGAACTGTGGTCCATTGTCAGAGACAATGGTGGACGGAAAACCGAAATGCTGAAAGACATGGGTCTGTAGCATAAGGATAGTTGAGCGAGTGTTTGCCTGTCGTAAGGGCAGTAGCCAGACAAACTTGGAAAAAGCATCCACGCAAACAAGTAGGTAAGCATTACCTGACTTGCTACGAGGGAAAGGTCCCACGTAGTCTATGAATAACTTCTCCATGGGTTTGCTCGCCACATCAGATGACAATAGACCCAATTTAGTATTTTGAGCAGGCTTACTCAAGCCACAGAGATGACATGCTTTCACACGAGCCGCGATGTCCCTGTCCATGCCCTTCCAGATGAAATGCCTCCGAATACTGGAAATGGTCTTCGAAATTCCCTTATGGCCACCTATTGGGGAATCATGATAGTAGCTGAAGACCATTGGCACGAGCTTGCTAGGCAGCACAACCTTCGGGGCACGTCCTTTTCGTTCTCGGCAGCACAGGACGCCCTTGGACAGAAAATATGGTACCTGCACGTTACCCTCTTTTAGGTGTTGGATGATAGGACCCAACTCTTCATCATTTAACTGATGGGGTAACACATCAGTAAAAGCCAAAGGAAAATCCAGCAGAACGGAACAGGGTTGCTCAGAATTGGCCTCGCTGGGTTGGGAGAACATACGTGACAAGGCGTCTGCAACAACATTTTGTGTTCCCCTGATGTGTTGCACTTTGAATTTAAAGGATGAGATCTTGACCACCCAACGCCCTATTTTACCCAGCTGCCGGGGATGAGCGAGAAGCCAGGAGAGAGCCTGATTATCGGTCTCCAACAGGAACTCAGCGTGTTCCAAGAAACGCCTGAACTTATCTAGAGCGTACACAACAGCAAGACACTCTAGTTCATACACTGAAGACTTCCTCTCTTGTTGGGTCAAGGTCCGGGATATAAATGCCACCGGCTGCCTAGCACCATCGACTTCCTGGGACAGAACCGCCCCGAGCGCAACAGAACTCGCGTCCGTTTGCAAAATGAATTTTCTTGAAAAATCAGGCATCCTCAACACAGGGGGAGAGACGATCGCCTCCTTGAGGGTATCAAAGGCCCGCTGTTGCCTCTCTCCCCATACAAATTTGGTACCCTTTTTCCTGAGTTCGTTTAAAGGTACAGCAATCTCCGCGGCATTAGGGATAAATCTACGGTAAAAATTGACCATGCCAACAAATCTGGCAACACCTTTCGCATCCCTAGGGGGAGGAAAATCCCGGATGCCTTGTGTCCTCTCCGGGTCAACCGTCACACCCCCATATGAGACGAGATGCCCTAAAAACGAAATACTCCTTTGTGCAAACTTTACCTTGTCTGGATTGATAGTGAGGCCAGCACTCCTCAATCGGCACATCACCTCTCTCAGGTGACCCAGATGCTCCTCGAACGTTTTACTGTAGACCAAGAGGTCATCAAGATAATTAAAGATGAATTTAAATTTTACATCATGGAATACAGTGTCAAGTAGTCGCGTGAGGGTCTCAGCCCCCACTGCCAGACCCATGGGTACCCTAGTATATTGATAAAGATTCCATGGCACACAGAATGCCGTATAAGGGCGGCTTTCCTTAGACAGAGGGATCTGATGATAAGCGGCATTGAGGTCAAAGATGGTGAAGTACCTGGCCCCACTAAACCAATCGAACGCGGAATGTAAATCAGGAAGAGGAACTGAATCCACCTCAATATTAGCATTGAGTTTGCGATAGTCAATGACCATACGCTGTTTACCCCCAGGCTTGGGCACCAGAAATGCTGGACTTGCATAACTAGAGTTGGAAGGTTCAATGACCCCTTGTTTAAGCAACTCTTGAACCTTCTCTCTTAGGACATCCATCTTTGGAGGGGCGAATTTGTATGGGTGTGAGCGGACTACGGCGGAGTCCGTTAAACGGATCTTATATTCCAAAAGATGTGTGAGCCCCAGGTTGGGAGTTAATACAGTGGGGAACTGCTCACACAAATGATCTAAAGCATGCCTCTGGGACGGGGTGAGATGGTCTCTTTCTGAATCGGGACACACAACCTCTTGGACACCTCCCTTAGCTCCCTGGTACCCAAGGAAAGGAATGACAACCTCCCGATTGAATTTAAAATAACAGTGGTGCGCTTGAAGATCTAAAACGAGACCACTCTTGGAGATGAAATCGGCACCCACAATGCAGTCGACTCCCAGAGCCGGAGAAACCAAAAATCGCCACACCCATGAAAAACACTCGATTTTAATACTCAGGGAAACCACCCGGGAGATGGGCAGAATTTCCCGCGATGCAGTCCAGCATACCACGGAAGACCGATCCGACCCTAGTAGTAAGCCCTGTTGTTCAAGGTCCTCACATACTCTAGATGAAATTATGGATCGGGCTGATCCAGAGTCAACCAAGGCTCTGAGCTGACCCTTTTTCAACTCGACCAACAGGAAGGGGCATACTGAACTGTAGTTGGGGACAGTTCGCAGGACCTTGGAGCCGGATGACCCGGGATTAGCTATCCGCCTGGGGTTAAGTGAAACCGGAAGAGAACGGCCTAACGGGGAAGACCACTCCCGACTTATCTTCCCCGAGAATTTACGTTTTTTGAAAGGTTACCTTTTCGGGAAGTCCCTTGACGCTGTCTAGCATCGTTACAATAGCGCGCGACGTGACCGGATCTATGACACCTAGAACAGAATAATTCTCGTACTTCACAGCTCTGAACCGGCGCAGGCCTAGGACCCCAAGACCCGGCCTGCCCGACTCGTCGCTCGAAATTAGGGCGTTCTGAACGCCTCCTAGCCTCGCGGGCTCTAATATCGTCATTACCCTGTATAGTGGTCGACTCGGCGCACAGCCGGTCTAAATCAATAAAACTTTGGGGACGGGCAGCGAATGTCAAACGTGACCGTTCCTCCGGCGTCACGCCCTGCAAAATAGTATGAATGACATCAGACTCTGACAACCCCAGCCTCAGGATCCGGGCCGCGTCTTTAACACTGGAAATGAAATGAGCAAGGGACTCTCCGCTTGCTTGAACTCTATAGAAATGTTTGTGTCGTAACCGGTCGTGTAACCTTCCCGGTACGAAAGCGTCCAGGACTTCCCGATGGAAATGGTCTATGCCACCACCATCCCTAAGGGTACTTGTCACGCGCTCAGCCATAGATCCCCGACAGTACGGGTAAATGAGCTCAAGCAAAGTCCGCTCCGACAGCCCGGGGAAATCGGCCAACTGAAAAAATACGCGCAAGAATCTCAAAAGCGCCTCAGGATCCAGACCATCGACAACTGGGAGACGCTGAATGACATCCGACAGTGGGTTAGGAAGCTTGTGATAGCTTGCGGTGGCCATATCGGAAAAGGCAGGAACATGCACAGGGGGTTCCACCCTGGCTGCCGTCTCAACAGAAGAAGAAGAAGAACCGGAATTCGGATCTACGTGGCAACGCTGGCCGAGAGAAAACTCCCGCAATGCCATCGCCACTTGCTCCCTAAGAGTGACAACATTTTTCTCTAATTCCGAGGTGGTAGCCTGTGATTCAGCATTCTGTAAACGGCATAGAACGTGTTGTAAACGTTGGCGCACCCTCTGTCTAGCCGTAGAGGTGGGTGCCGCCGACTGCAGGCCTTCGGCCAAATCGAGCAGTTCTACAAATTTTTCCGAGCACAGCTCCACCTCGGCGGTGACATCCGTAAGTAATACTCTCCCACTCGGTGCCTCACCGGAGGCAAGAGCCTCACGGAGTTGCTTCCTTAATGAAACAACAGTCTCCTGCGGCTTCCGTCCCCGGAACCGGACCTCCCACTCGAGCTCATCTTTTACTAACAAATCCACATTTACCGAAATGGACATGACCGCGCAATCCTCACACACACCACGTAAAATCAAGAATTAAAGAGAACGACAGGAAGAACTTGATCATCCAAGTGGCTCCAGAATGCTCTAGCGATACGACGAGATGGGTGTCATAAAAGCAGAGAAACAGCCATGCAAAATGCCCAGAAGAGAACACAACACAAAACAACCAAACTAACTCACTAAATACAACACACAAAGTACACATAAAATTCGATATAATCGAAAATATAAACTATCACATCCATGCCCTTGGTCGGACCATAACCGCATTCAAAATACACGATACCGCAACGCAACTCCCTCAATAAACAATTACCATATAACTGGGATGCTACCAAACACGTTGTCTAATCCAAGAGACAAGTCATAATCAAACTCAACAAGTACCGACGGCCCTCATCATGTCCAGACTCCGTATGAGCTCCAGGGTATGTGCAGGTGCAACCAATCAGCACACATTCATTAAAAAAAATTAATCACATTCTTATAACCCCTTTTCAAAATTCATCTTACACTCAACATCACAAAATAATCACTTAAACACTAACACATATTAAATTATTTTAAACTTCATTAACCCCTTATTCATTTTATAAAATGTGCTCTTTTTTCTGGTTGTTCATTCTGTTAATTTATTACACTACCATTAAGTTTTCTTACAACACTTGGATTCTAATCAACAATAATTTGAAATAATTTGCAAGTCCTAACACCAGCTGACATGTCTGTAGCCACACTAAGTTTCATTTAAGAAAATAAATATAAGTCCCCAGATTCTAAAATATCTCAAGTTCAACAGAGAAAAATAAGGCAGAAATAATACCTACTATCCAGCCAGAATCATAACAACCACGCTCTGCTACCATTTGAAACCCCCCTTTTTTTTCTAAGTTTTGTAATTTTTTTTGAATTTTATTTAATTTTATTTTTTATTAAGTTTTTTTTTGTAAAAGGGGAGAGACATCATATTTAGAACTAGGTAAAAACCTAGAGGAAGCAAAAGTGTGCAAGGCCCAAATACAATTACAGACATGTCCCCCCAGGTGAATGACAGGACTTGCAAATGAAAAACTCCTTTAACCAACAAGCGTGTGCTTTATTCAACCTGCAAGATTTTACGTACACGACAAGTTCGTGATTGTGTGAGCACACCATTAAAGGCAGAATTATATATATATATGTATATATATGTATAGCCATTAATTCATAATGTCACAAAGTAAGTGAATTGATATTAAACTAATTGCAAAAATTTCTGCCTGATTATGTATGAGTCAAAGTTAGTAATAATCTCATTCATAAAGCAATACTAATCCATCAGTGTTGTATAATATCAAATAGGCTAGCCTGTTGTCTCAGTAAGCACCTTTATGGTTATTCTCTTTTTTAAATTCGTTACATATTCCCCCCCCAAAAAAAATATATATAGTAAAATTACACACACAAACACATATACGACATGAATAACAAAACATCCCTCATTTCAACACTAACCTCCTCATAAACCCATTCCCACTACAGTAAATGAAGGAACCCTAATATGTATAGATAGGTATAAATATAAAGGACAACGTAAATGGAATATCTCAGCTCCTAAGCATAGATTTGCCAGCATATTCACAAGCATAGTTCACACCAGAGAATGTAAGTGACCGCCCCGAAACTCAACCAGCCAAACGACCCCTTACCTTAATCATTAAGCGTTAAGCATGTGTGTGAAAGAAAATCGTTTCTCATCTACAGCATCAGACAACCCCCGCTACGTTATTAAAACTCAGCCATGACCAGATGACATGATAGCACGAGATAATTAACTCCCTAATGGTCTTAATTAGATGAAAGTTAGATCTTACAGCAAACTGCGGATGTGTGTGTATGTGTGTAACTTCTTACACATTATACAGTTATAAGATACTTCATTAGGTGTACTGTGGTAATGTTCACACATGCAATAGCATAATTGAACACGAGAGTTTGTGCTAGAGTATAATGTTCAGAACTTCACGAGTGAGCTTCTGGCGGCTTCTGTGCATTCACATGTTGTAGAGAGAGAAATAGATAATCAGAATTTTCCCACCTGGATTGTCCGGTGTACTTAGTTCGTATAGGCGCGGATCAGTGACGTCACAGTCGTGTCACAAGTCCCTGGTGCAGCTTAGCGTTGGAAAAGTCCTCGACTGACGGCATTGTGGCAATAAGATCGTCTCTGCCATTAGGGTGGACAGATGTTCGTCCACCCCTGACACCCATCTCGCCCTTGGTCGAGCACCTGGACATACAATAGGTTGTAGAGGGTGTCATAAAGAAAATCACGCCACTTAGGCCGTCCACATTAAATACCAACACTAACTTTAAGCAGCAACAGCGCACACACACATCGCCACTAATTCAGATTAAACAGTATTAAGCTCGTCTAGCAATTACTTTCTTAATGTTTCATTGAAATATTCAAATTGATTCGCTGTGTCTTTCGTAGTTATTAATTACATCAAAACAGCTGAGTGCAAGATACATTAGCATATTCTCTATTGAAATCAACTTGACCCACGACTCTCACATTCATAATTTAATTAAATTTAATTTAATTTGATTTTGTAATAGCATTAATGCCCAAACTAAAAACTGCTCTATACGCACACACCCACACAAGCATAACTCATAATGAAAGCTGAAACACAAAATATATTTGGGGTTAGAATATTTTCAGAACCCGCAGACTTGCACGTACCCGGAACAACACTTTATCTAGCCTATCATAGTGATAGGTTCGGAAGTCCTGGACAGAAGTTTGCCGCCAGCCGAGACCAGATGAACAGGTTGGAGGATCAAGCAGAAATGAGGCCGATACAACGTTTCGGTCCAGCCAAGTAACCTCCGAATGCAGGAATGTACAGACACAGCTGGCTGGCAGCGCCAGCTGTATTGCGTAGCTGCACAACCGTTTGTGTGTATAACCGATCGGCAACAAACTATCGTAACAGCGTGGCCGTGCGTGACGTCAGCGGCGCTAGTTTTTAAAATACTAATAATACGTTGCCGAAGCCAGTTCGGCACACCCTCACCCCAAAAGGGCAACATGGTTGACCCAAAACAAACAAGTCCTCAAGCACGACGGCTGTGGGAAACCTGGAAAATCTCAGATTCTAAAACGCTCTTGGTGAGTTCAGTAACACAGGAAAACGAAAAGGCAGAAGGAAGAGGTGTGAGTTAGTGAGTGTGTCTGAAAGAGAAGATGTAAGTGTGAGTCCTGCATGCTCGCCGGGCCCTGGTCCGCATGCAGATATAAGAGACAGAAAAGAACAGGAGAAAGAGAAGAATCGCAGGATCCCGCTTTGAGTACTGACCACCAAGGCCTCCCAATTCCAATAACTGAGATCCAGGAACCCCAAATAGTATTCCCCCCTTTTTATGGGCCTAACTGTCATCCCTAACTCATGCCCTATGGCAAAACTTTAGCTTCGAAATATGAGTGGTTACTCTTTCAACATCCCCTCCGGGATCACCCAATTTCACTGTGACGGGCGACAGAAACCGAAGAATGCGGTATGGTCCCGACCAACGATAACATAGTTTAGCGGCCCTCCTATTTATGGCTGAGCTGATCGGATGGCTCTGACAGTAGACCAAGTCGCCAATCTTAAATGGGTTCGGAATTCGCCCCTGATTGTAGCGACTACGGACGCGTTCGTGCGCACGAAGCAAATTCCTCCGGACCTCCCGCCATCTGTCCACAGTCGTGACCTCAGGATCGTTCGGCAGAAGATCATCAATGTGCCACAAATTGTCCAACGGCAAACTCGGCGAGAACCCAAACATGACTTCAAAGGGTACGGCCTTGTGACTCTCGTGTAGGGCCGTGTTAAATGCCAATTGCAACCACTTTAAATTTTGGTCCCAACAATCCTGTTGTTCAGCATGATAGGCGATAAGCGCTGAACGGAGATTCCGGTTAAATCTCTCCGCGTGGGACGGTTGAGGGTAGTACGGGGAAGTGGTCACATGTTTGATGCCGTTAGCGAAACACATTCGCCGGAAATCTTTTGAAATGAACTGTGGTCCATTGTCAGAGACAATGGTGGACGGAAAACCGAAATGCTGAAAGACATGGGTCTGTAGCATAAGGATAGTTGAGCGAGTGTTTGCCTGTCGTAAGGGCAGTAGCCAGACAAACTTGGAAAAAGCATCCACGCAAACAAGTAGGTAAGCATTACCTGACTTGCTACGAGGGAAAGGTCCCACGTAGTCTATGAATAACTTCTCCATGGGTTTGCTCGCCACATCAGATGACAATAGACCCAATTTAGTATTTTGAGCAGGCTTACTCAAGCCACAGAGATGACATGCTTTCACACGAGCCGCGATGTCCCTGTCCATGCCCTTCCAGATGAAATGCCTCCGAATACTGGAAATGGTCTTCGAAATTCCCTTATGGCCACCTATTGGGGAATCATGATAGTAGCTGAAGACCATTGGCACGAGCTTGCTAGGCAGCACAACCTTCGGGGCACGTCCTTTTCGTTCTCGGCAGCACAGGACGCCCTTGGACAGAAAATATGGTACCTGCACGTTACCCTCTTTTAGGTGTTGGATGATAGGACCCAACTCTTCATCATTTAACTGATGGGGTAACACATCAGTAAAAGCCAAAGGAAAATCCAGCAGAACGGAACAGGGTTGCTCAGAATTGGCCTCGCTGGGTTGGGAGAACATACGTGACAAGGCGTCTGCAACAACATTTTGTGTTCCCCTGATGTGTTGCACTTTGAATTTAAAGGATGAGATCTTGACCACCCAACGCCCTATTTTACCCAGCTGCCGGGGATGAGCGAGAAGCCAGGAGAGAGCCTGATTATCGGTCTCCAACAGGAACTCAGCGTGTTCCAAGAAACGCCTGAACTTATCTAGAGCGTACACAACAGCAAGACACTCTAGTTCATACACTGAAGACTTCCTCTCTTGTTGGGTCAAGGTCCGGGATATAAATGCCACCGGCTGCCTAGCACCATCGACTTCCTGGGACAGAACCGCCCCGAGCGCAACAGAACTCGCGTCCGTTTGCAAAATGAATTTTCTTGAAAAATCAGGCATCCTCAACACAGGGGGAGAGACGATCGCCTCCTTGAGGGTATCAAAGGCCCGCTGTTGCCTCTCTCCCCATACAAATTTGGTACCCTTTTTCCTGAGTTCGTTTAAAGGTACAGCAATCTCCGCGGCATTAGGGATAAATCTACGGTAAAAATTGACCATGCCAACAAATCTGGCAACACCTTTCGCATCCCTAGGGGGAGGAAAATCCCGGATGCCTTGTGTCCTCTCCGGGTCAACCGTCACACCCCCATATGAGACGAGATGCCCTAAAAACGAAATACTCCTTTGTGCAAACTTTACCTTGTCTGGATTGATAGTGAGGCCAGCACTCCTCAATCGGCACATCACCTCTCTCAGGTGACCCAGATGCTCCTCGAACGTTTTACTGTAGACCAAGAGGTCATCAAGATAATTAAAGATGAATTTAAATTTTACATCATGGAATACAGTGTCAAGTAGTCGCGTGAGGGTCTCAGCCCCCACTGCCAGACCCATGGGTACCCTAGTATATTGATAAAGATTCCATGGCACACAGAATGCCGTATAAGGGCGGCTTTCCTTAGACAGAGGGATCTGATGATAAGCGGCATTGAGGTCAAAGATGGTGAAGTACCTGGCCCCACTAAACCAATCGAACGCGGAATGTAAATCAGGAAGAGGAACTGAATCCACCTCAATATTAGCATTGAGTTTGCGATAGTCAATGACCATACGCTGTTTACCCCCAGGCTTGGGCACCAGAAATGCTGGACTTGCATAACTAGAGTTGGAAGGTTCAATGACCCCTTGTTTAAGCAACTCTTGAACCTTCTCTCTTAGGACATCCATCTTTGGAGGGGCGAATTTGTATGGGTGTGAGCGGACTACGGCGGAGTCCGTTAAACGGATCTTATATTCCAAAAGATGTGTGAGCCCCAGGTTGGGAGTTAATACAGTGGGGAACTGCTCACACAAATGATCTAAAGCATGCCTCTGGGACGGGGTGAGATGGTCTCTTTCTGAATCGGGACACACAACCTCTTGGACACCTCCCTTAGCTCCCTGGTACCCAAGGAAAGGAATGACAACCTCCCGATTGAATTTAAAATAACAGTGGTGCGCTTGAAGATCTAAAACGAGACCACTCTTGGAGATGAAATCGGCACCCACAATGCAGTCGACTCCCAGAGCCGGAGAAACCAAAAATCGCCACACCCATGAAAAACACTCGATTTTAATACTCAGGGAAACCACCCGGGAGATGGGCAGAATTTCCCGCGATGCAGTCCAGCATACCACGGAAGACCGATCCGACCCTAATAGTAAGCCCTGTTGTTCAAGGTCCTCACATACTCTAGATGAAATTATGGATCGGGCTGATCCAGAGTCAACCAAGGCTCTGAGCTGACCCTTTTTCAACTCGACCAACAGGAAGGGGCATACTGAACTGTAGTTGGGGACAGTTCGCAGGACCTTGGAGCCGGATGACCCGGGATTAGCTATCCGCCTGGGGTTAAGTGAAACCGGAAGAGAACGGCCTAACGGGGAAGACCACTCCCGACTTATCTTCCCCGAGAATTTACGTTTTTTGAAAGGTTACCTTTTCGGGAAGTCCCTTGACGCTGTCTAGCATCGTTACAATAGCGCGCGACGTGACCGGATCTATGACACCTAGAACAGAATAATTCTCGTACTTCACAGCTCTGAACCGGCGCAGGCCTAGGACCCCAAGACCCGGCCTGCCCGACTCGTCGCTCGAAATTAGGGCGTTCTGAACGCCTCCTAGCCTCGCGGGCTCTAATATCGTCATTACCCTGTATAGTGGTCGACTCGGCGCACAGCCGGTCTAAATCAATAAAACTTTGGGGACGGGCAGCGAATGTCAAACGTGACCGTTCCTCCGGCGTCACGCCCTGCAAAATAGTATGAATGACATCAGACTCTGACAACCCCAGCCTCAGGATCCGGGCCGCGTCTTTAACACTGGAAATGAAATGAGCAAGGGACTCTCCGCTTGCTTGAACTCTATAGAAATGTTTGTGTCGTAACCGGTCGTGTAACCTTCCCGGTACGAAAGCGTCCAGGACTTCCCGATGGAAATGGTCTATGCCACCACCATCCCTAAGGGTACTTGTCACGCGCTCAGCCATAGATCCCCGACAGTACGGGTAAATGAGCTCAAGCAAAGTCCGCTCCGACAGCCCGGGGAAATCGGCCAACTGAAAAAATACGCGCAAGAATCTCAAAAGCGCCTCAGGATCCAGACCATCGACAACTGGGAGACGCTGAATGACATCCGACAGTGGGTTAGGAAGCTTGTGATAGCTTGCGGTGGCCATATCGGAAAAGGCAGGAACATGCACAGGGGGTTCCACCCTGGCTGCCGTCTCAACAGAAGAAGAAGAAGAACCGGAATTCGGATCTACGTGGCAACGCTGGCCGAGAGAAAACTCCCGCAATGCCATCGCCACTTGCTCCCTAAGAGTGACAACATTTTTCTCTAATTCCGAGGTGGTAGCCTGTGATTCAGCATTCTGTAAACGGCATAGAACGTGTTGTAAACGTTGGCGCACCCTCTGTCTAGCCGTAGAGGTGGGTGCCGCCGACTGCAGGCCTTCGGCCAAATCGAGCAGTTCTACAAATTTTTCCGAGCACAGCTCCACCTCGGCGGTGACATCCGTAAGTAATACTCTCCCACTCGGTGCCTCACCGGAGGCAAGAGCCTCACGGAGTTGCTTCCTTAATGAAACAACAGTCTCCTGCGGCTTCCGTCCCCGGAACCGGACCTCCCACTCGAGCTCATCTTTTACTAACAAATCCACATTTACCGAAATGGACATGACCGCGCAATCCTCACACACACCACGTAAAATCAAGAATTAAAGAGAACGACAGGAAGAACTTGATCATCCAAGTGGCTCCAGAATGCTCTAGCGATACGACGAGATGGGTGTCATAAAAGCAGAGAAACAGCCATGCAAAATGCCCAGAAAAGAACACAACACAAAACAACCAAACTAACTCACTAAATACAACACACAAAGTACACATAAAATTCGATATAATCGAAAATATAAACTATCACATCCATGCCCTTGGTCGGACCATAACCGCATTCAAAATACACGATACCGCAACGCAACTCCCTCAATAAACAATTACCATATAACTGGGATGCTACCAAACACGTTGTCTAATCCAAGAGACAAGTCATAATCAAACTCAACAAGTACCGACGGCCCTCATCATGTCCAGACTCCGTATGAGCTCCAGGGTATGTGCAGGTGCAACCAATCAGCACACATTCATTAAAAAAAATTAATCACATTCTTATAACCCCTTTTCAAAATTCATCTTACACTCAACATCACAAAATAATCACTTAAACACTAACACATATTAAATTATTTTAAACTTCATTAACCCCTTATTCATTTTATAAAATGTGCTCTTTTTTCTGGTTGTTCATTCTGTTAATTTATTACACTACCATTAAGTTTTCTTACAACACTTGGATTCTAATCAACAATAATTTGAAATAATTTGCAAGTCCTAACACCAGCTGACATGTCTGTAGCCACACTAAGTTTCATTTAAGAAAATAAATATAAGTCCCCAGATTCTAAAATATCTCAAGTTCAACAGAGAAAAATAAGGCAGAAATAATACCTACTATCCAGCCAGAATCATAACAACCACGCTCTGCTACCATTTGAAACCCCCCTTTTTTTTCTAAGTTTTGTAATTTTTTTTGAATTTTATTTAATTTTATTTTTTATTAAGTTTTTTTTTGTAAAAGGGGAGAGACATCATATTTAGAACTAGGTAAAAACCTAGAGGAAGCAAAAGTGTGCAAGGCCCAAATACAATTACAGACATGTCCCCCCAGGTGAATGACAGGACTTGCAAATGAAAAACTCCTTTAACCAACAAGCGTGTGCTTTATTCAACCTGCAAGATTTTACGTACATGACAAGTTCGTGATTGTGTGAGCACACCATTAAAGGCAGAATTATATATATATATATGTATAGCCATTAATTCATAATGTCACAAAGTAAGTGAATTGATATTAAACTAATTGCAAAAATTTCTGCCTGATTATGTATGAGTCAAAGTTAGTAATAATCTCATTCATAAAGCAATACTAATCCATCAGTGTTGTATAATATCAAATAGGCTAGCCTGTTGTCTCAGTAAGCACCTTTATGGTTATTCTCTTTTTTAAATTCGTTACATATTCCCCCCCCAAAAAAAATATATATAGTAAAATTACACACACAAACACATATACGACATGAATAACAAAACATCCCTCATTTCAACACTAACCTCCTCATAAACCCATTCCCACTACAGTAAATGAAGGAACCCTAATATGTATAGATAGGTATAAATATAAAGGACAACGTAAATGGAATATCTCAGCTCCTAAGCATAGATTTGCCAGCATATTCACAAGCATAGTTCACACCAGAGAATGTAAGTGACCGCCCCGAAACTCAACCAGCCAAACGACCCCTTACCTTAATCATTAAGCGTTAAGCATGTGTGTGAAAGAAAATCGTTTCTCATCTACAGCATCAGACAACCCCCGCTACGTTATTAAAACTCAGCCATGACCAGATGACATGATAGCACGAGATAATTAACTCCCTAATGGTCTTAATTAGATGAAAGTTAGATCTTACAGCAAACTGCGGATGTGTGTGTATGTGTGTAACTTCTTACACATTATACAGTTATAAGATACTTCATTAGGTGTACTGTGGTAATGTTCACACATGCAATAGCATAATTGAACACGAGAGTTTGTGCTAGAGTATAATGTTCAGAACTTCACGAGTGAGCTTCTGGCGGCTTCTGTGCATTCACATGTTGTAGAGAGAGAAATAGATAATCAGAATTTTCCCACCTGGATTGTCCGGTGTACTTAGTTCGTATAGGCGCGGATCAGTGATGTCACAGTCGTGTCACAAGTCCCTGGTGCAGCTTAGCGTTGGAAAAGTCCTCGACTGACGGCATTGTGGCAATAAGATCGTCTCTGCCATTAGGGTGGACAGATGTTCGTCCACCCCTGACACCCATCTCGCCCTTGGTCGAGCACCTGGACATACAATAGGTTGTAGAGGGTGTCATAAAGAAAATCACGCCACTTAGGCCGTCCACATTAAATACCAACACTAACTTTAAGCAGCAACAGCGCACACACACATCGCCACTAATTCAGATTAAACAGTATTAAGCTCGTCTAGCAATTACTTTCTTAATGTTTCATTGAAATATTCAAATTGATTAGCTGTGTCTTTCGTAGTTATTAATTACATCAAAACAGCTGAGTGCAAGATACATTAGCATATTCTCTATTGAAATCAACTTGACCCACGACTCTCACATTCATAATTTAATTAAATTTAATTTAATTTGATTTTGTAATAGCATTAATGCCCAAACTAAAAACTGCTCTATACGCACACACCCACACAAGCATAACTCATAATGAAAGCTGAAACACAAAATATATTTGGGGTTAGAATATTTTCAGAACCCGCAGACTTGCACGTACCCGGAACAACACTTTATCTAGCCTATCATAGTGATTGGTTCGGAAGTCCTGGACAGAAGTTTGCCGCCAGCCGAGACCAGATGAACAGGTTGGAGGATCAAGCAGAAATGAGGCCGATACAACGTTTCGGTCCAGCCAAGTAACCTCCGAATGCAGGAATGTACAGACACAGCTGGCTGGCAGCGCCAGCTGTATTGCGTAGCTGCACAACCGTTTGTGTGTATAACCGATCGGCAACAAACTATCGTAACAGCGTGGCCGTGCGTGACGTCAGCGGCGCTAGTTTTTAAAATACTAATAATACGTTGCCGAAGCCAGTTCGGCACACCCTCACCCCAAAAGGGCAACATGGTTGACCCAAAACAAACAAGTCCTCAAGCACGACGGCTGTGGGAAACCTGGAAAATCTCAGATTCTAAAACGCTCTTGGTGAGTTCAGTAACACAGGAAAACGAAAAGGCAGAAGGAAGAGGTGTGAGTTAGTGAGTGTGTCTGAAAGAGAAGATGTAAGTGTGAGTCCTGCATGCTCGCCGGGCCCTGGTCCGCATGCAGATATAAGAGACAGAAAAGAACAGGAGAAAGAGAAGAATCGCAGGATCCCGCTTTGAGTACTGACCACCAAGGCCTCCCAATTCCAATAACTGAGATCCAGGAACCCCAAATAGTATTCCCCCCTTTTTATGGGCCTAACTGTCATCCCTAACTCATGCCCTATGGCAAAACTTTAGCTTCGAAATATGAGTGGTTACTCTTTCAACATCCCCTCCGGGATCACCCAATTTCACTGTGACGGGCGACACAAACCGAAGAATGCGGTATGGTCCCGACCAACGATAACATAGTTTAGCGGCCCTCCTATTTATGGCTGAGCTGATCGGATGGCTCTGACAGTAGACCAAGTCGCCAATCTTAAATGGGTTCGGAATTCGCCCCTGATTGTAGCGACTACGGACGCGTTCGTGCGCACGAAGCAAATTCCTCCGGACCTCCCGCCATCTGTCCACAGTCGTGACCTCAGGATCGTTCGGCAGAAGATCATCAATGTGCCACAAATTGTCCAACGGCAAACTCGGCGAGAACCCAAACATGACTTCAAAGGGTACGGCCTTGTGACTCTCGTGTAGGGCCGTGTTAAATGCCAATTGCAACCACTTTAAATTTTGGTCCCAACAATCCTGTTGTTCAGCATGATAGGCGATAAGCGCTGAACGGAGATTCCGGTTAAATCTCTCCGCGTGGGACGGTTGAGGGTAGTACGGGGAAGTGGTCACATGTTTGATGCCGTTAGCGAAACACATTCGCCGGAAATCTTTTGAAATGAACTGTGGTCCATTGTCAGAGACAATGGTGGACGGAAAACCGAAATGCTGAAAGACATGGGTCTGTAGCATAAGGATAGTTGAGCGAGTGTTTGCCTGTCGTAAGGGCAGTAGCCAGACAAACTTGGAAAAAGCATCCACGCAAACAAGTAGGTAAGCATTACCTGACTTGCTACGAGGGAAAGGTCCCACGTAGTCTATGAATAACTTCTCCATGGGTTTGCTCGCCACATCAGATGACAATAGACCCAATTTAGTATTTTGAGCAGGCTTACTCAAGCCACAGAGATGACATGCTTTCACACGAGCCGCGATGTCCCTGTCCATGCCCTTCCAGATGAAATGCCTCCGAATACTGGAAATGGTCTTCGAAATTCCCTTATGGCCACCTATTGGGGAATCATGATAGTAGCTGAAGACCATTGGCACGAGCTTGCTAGGCAGCACAACCTTCGGGGCACGTCCTTTTCGTTCTCGGCAGCACAGGACGCCCTTGGACAGAAAATATGGTACCTGCACGTTACCCTCTTTTAGGTGTTGGATGATAGGACCCAACTCTTCATCATTTAACTGATGGGGTAACACATCAGTAAAAGCCAAAGGAAAATCCAGCAGAACGGAACAGGGTTGCTCAGAATTGGCCTCGCTGGGTTGGGAGAACATACGTGACAAGGCGTCTGCAACAACATTTTGTGTTCCCCTGATGTGTTGCACTTTGAATTTAAAGGATGAGATCTTGACCACCCAACGCCCTATTTTACCCAGCTGCCGGGGATGAGCGAGAAGCCAGGAGAGAGCCTGATTATCGGTCTCCAACAGGAACTCAGCGTGTTCCAAGAAACGCCTGAACTTATCTAGAGCGTACACAACAGCAAGACACTCTAGTTCATACACTGAAGACTTCCTCTCTTGTTGGGTCAAGGTCCGGGATATAAATGCCACCGGCTGCCTAGCACCATCGACTTCCTGGGACAGAACCGCCCCGAGCGCAACAGAACTCGCGTCCGTTTTCGAAATGAATTTTCTTGAAAAATCAGGCATCCTCAACACAGGGAGAGAGACGATCGCCTCCTTGAGGGTATCAAAGGCCCGCTGTTGCCTCTCTCCCCATACAAATTTGGTACCCTTTTTCCTGAGTTCGTTTAAAGGTACAGCAATCTCCGCGGCATTAGGGATAAATCTACGGTAAAAATTGACCATGCCAACAAATCTGGCAACACCTTTCGCATCCCTAGGGGGAGGAAAATCCCGGATGCCTTGTGTCCTCTCCGGGTCGACCGTCACACCCCCATATGAGACGAGATGCCCTAAAAACGAAATACTCCTTTGTGCAAACTTTACCTTGTCTGGATTGATAGTGAGGCCAGCACTCCTCAATCGGCACATCACCTCTCTCAGGTGACCCAGATGCTCCTCGAACGTTTTACTGTAGACCAAGAGGTCATCAAGATAATTAAAGATGAATTTAAATTTTACATCATGGAATACAGTGTCAAGTAGTCGCGTGAGGGTCTCAGCCCCCACTGCCAGACCCATGGGTACCCTAGTATATTGATAAAGATTCCATGGCACACAGAATGCCGTATAAGGGCGGCTTTCCTTAGACAGAGGGATCTGATGATAAGCGGCATTGAGGTCAAAGATGGTGAAGTACCTGGCCCCACTAAACCAATCGAACGCGGAATGTAAATCAGGAAGAGGAACTGAATCCACCTCAATATTAGCATTGAGTTTGCGATAGTCAATGACCATACGCTGTTTACCCCCAGGCTTGGGCACCAGAAATGCTGGACTTGCATAACTAGAGTTGGAAGGTTCAATGACCCCTTGTTTAAGCAACTCTTGAACCTTCTCTCTTAGGACATCCATCTTTGGAGGGGCGAATTTGTATGGGTGTGAGCGGACTACGGCGGAGTCCGTTAAACGGATCTTATATTCCAAAAGATGTGTGAGCCCCAGGTTGGGAGTTAATACAGTGGGGAACTGCTCACACAAATGATCTAAAGCATGCCTCTGGGACGGGGTGAGATGGTCTCTTTCTGAATCGGGACACACAACCTCTTGGACACCTCCCTTAGCTCCCTGGTACCCAAGGAAAGGAATGACAACCTCCCGATTGAATTTAAAATAACAGTGGTGCGCTTGAAGATCTAAAACGAGACCACTCTTGGAGATGAAATCGGCACCCACAATGCAGTCGACTCCCAGAGCCGGAGAAACCAAAAATCGCCACACCCATGAAAAACACTCGATTTTAATACTCAGGGAAACCACCCGGGAGATGGGCAGAATTTCCCGCGATGCAGTCCAGCATACCACGGAAGACCGATCCGACCCTAATAGTAAGCCCTGTTGTTCAAGGTCCTCACATACTCTAGATGAAATTATGGATCGGGCTGATCCAGAGTCAACCAAGGCTCTGAGCTGACCCTTTTTCAACTCGACCAACAGGAAGGGGCATACTGAACTGTAGTTGGGGACAGTTCGCAGGACCTTGGAGCCGGATGACCCGGGATTAGCTATCCGCCTGGGGTTAAGTGAAACCGGAAGAGAACGGCCTAACGGGGAAGACCACTCCCGACTTATCTTCCCCGAGAATTTACGTTTTTTGAAAGGTTACCTTTTCGGGAAGTCCCTTGACGCTGTCTAGCATCGTTACAATAGCGCGCGACGTGACCGGATCTATGACACCTAGAACAGAATAATTCTCGTACTTCACAGCTCTGAACCGGCGCAGGCCTAGGACCCCAAGACCCGGCCTGCCCGACTCGTCGCTCGAAATTAGGGCGTTCTGAACGCCTCCTAGCCTCGCGGGCTCTAATATCGTCATTACCCTGTATAGTGGTCGACTCGGCGCACAGCCGGTCTAAATCAATAAAACTTTGGGGACGGGCAGCGAATGTCAAACGTGACCGTTCCTCCGGCGTCACGCCCTGCAAAATAGTATGAATGACATCAGACTCTGACAACCCCAGCCTCAGGATCCGGGCCGCGTCTTTAACACTGGAAATGAAATGAGCAAGGGACTCTCCGCTTGCTTGAACTCTATAGAAATGTTTGTGTCGTAACCGGTCGTGTAACCTTCCCGGTACGAAAGCGTCCAGGACTTCCCGATGGAAATGGTCTATGCCACCACCATCCCTAAGGGTACTTGTCACGCGCTCAGCCATAGATCCCCGACAGTACGGGTAAATGAGCTCAAGCAAAGTCCGCTCCGACAGCCCGGGGAAATCGGCCAACTGAAAAAATACGCGCAAGAATCTCAAAAGCGCCTCAGGATCCAGACCATCGACAACTGGGAGACGCTGAATGACATCCGACAGTGGGTTAGGAAGCTTGTGATAGCTTGCGGTGGCCATATCGGAAAAGGCAGGAACATGCACAGGGGGTTCCACCCTGGCTGCCGTCTCAACAGAAGAAGAAGAAGAACCGGAATTCGGATCTACGTGGCAACGCTGGCCGAGAGAAAACTCCCGCAATGCCATCGCCACTTGCTCCCTAAGAGTGACAACATTTTTCTCTAATTCCGAGGTGGTAGCCTGTGATTCAGCATTCTGTAAACGGCATAGAACGTGTTGTAAACGTTGGCGCACCCTCTGTCTAGCCGTAGAGGTGGGTGCCGCCGACTGCAGGCCTTCGGCCAAATCGAGCAGTTCTACAAATTTTTCCGAGCACAGCTCCACCTCGGCGGTGACATCCGTAAGTAATACTCTCCCACTCGGTGCCTCACCGGAGGCAAGAGCCTCACGGAGTTGCTTCCTTAATGAAACAACAGTCTCCTGCGGCTTCCGTCCCCGGAACCGGACCTCCCACTCGAGCTCATCTTTTACTAACAAATCCACATTTACCGAAATGGACATGACCGCGCAATCCTCACACACACCACGTAAAATCAAGAATTAAAGAGAACGACAGGAAGAACTTGATCATCCAAGTGGCTCCAGAATGCTCTAGCGATACGACGAGATGGGTGTCATAAAAGCAGAGAAACAGCCATGCAAAATGCCCAGAAAAGAACACAACACAAAACAACCAAACTAACTCACTAAATACAACACACAAAGTACACATAAAATTCGATATAATCGAAAATATAAACTATCACATCCATGCCCTTGGTCGGACCATAACCGCATTCAAAATACACGATACCGCAACGCAACTCCCTCAATAAACAATTACCATATAACTGGGATGCTACCAAACACGTTGTCTAATCCAAGAGACAAGTCATAATCAAACTCAACAAGTACCGACGGCCCTCATCATGTCCAGACTCCGTATGAGCTCCAGGGTATGTGCAGGTGCAACCAATCAGCACACATTCATTAAAAAAAATTAATCACATTCTTATAACCCCTTTTCAAAATTCATCTTACACTCAACATCACAAAATAATCACTTAAACACTAACACATATTAAATTATTTTAAACTTCATTAACCCCTTATTCATTTTATAAAATGTGCTCTTTTTTCTGGTTGTTCATTCTGTTAATTTATTACACTACCATTAAGTTTTCTTACAACACTTGGATTCTAATCAACAATAATTTGAAATAATTTGCAAGTCCTAACACCAGCTGACATGTCTGTAGCCACACTAAGTTTCATTTAAGAAAATAAATATAAGTCCCCAGATTCTAAAATATCTCAAGTTCAACAGAGAAAAATAAGGCAGAAATAATACCTACTATCCAGCCAGAATCATAACAACCACGCTCTGCTACCATTTGAAACCCCCCTTTTTTTTCTAAGTTTTGTAATTTTTTTTGAATTTTATTTAATTTTATTTTTTATTAAGTTTTTTTTTGTAAAAGGGGAGAGACATCATATTTAGAACTAGGTAAAAACCTAGAGGAAGCAAAAGTGTGCAAGGCCCAAATACAATTACAGACATGTCCCCCCAGGTGAATGACAGGACTTGCAAATGAAAAACTCCTTTAACCAACAAGCGTGTGCTTTATTCAACCTGCAAGATTTTACGTACATGACAAGTTCGTGATTGTGTGAGCACACCATTAAAGGCAGAATTATATATATATATATGTATATATATGTATAGCCATTAATTCATAATGTCACAAAGTAAGTGAATTGATATTAAACTAATTGCAAAAATTTCTGCCTGATTATGTATGAGTCAAAGTTAGTAATAATCTCATTCATAAAGCAATACTAATCCATCAGTGTTGTATAATATCAAATAGGCTAGCCTGTTGTCTCAGTAAGCACCTTTATGGTTATTCTCTTTTTTAAATTCGTTACATATTCCCCCCCCAAAAAAAATATATATAGTAAAATTACACACACAAACACATATACGACATGAATAACAAAACATCCCTCATTTCAACACTAACCTCCTCATAAACCCATTCCCACTACAGTAAATGAAGGAACCCTAATATGTATAGATAGGTATAAATATAAAGGACAACGTAAATGGAATATCTCAGCTCCTAAGCATAGATTTGCCAGCATATTCACAAGCATAGTTCACACCAGAGAATGTAAGTGACCGCCCCGAAACTCAACCAGCCAAACGACCCCTTACCTTAATCATTAAGCGTTAAGCATGTGTGTGAAAGAAAATCGTTTCTCATCTACAGCATCAGACAACCCCCGCTACGTTATTAAAACTCAGCCATGACCAGATGACATGATAGCACGAGATAATTAACTCCCTAATGGTCTTAATTAGATGAAAGTTAGATCTTACAGCAAACTGCGGATGTGTGTGTATGTGTGTAACTTCTTACACATTATACAGTTATAAGATACTTCATTAGGTGTACTGTGGTAATGTTCACACATGCAATAGCATAATTGAACACGAGAGTTTGTGCTAGAGTATAATGTTCAGAACTTCACGAGTGAGCTTCTGGCGGCTTCTGTGCATTCACATGTTGTAGAGAGAGAAATAGATAATCAGAATTTTCCCACCTGGATTGTCCGGTGTACTTAGTTCGTATAGGCGCGGATCAGTGATGTCACAGTCGTGTCACAAGTCCCTGGTGCAGCTTAGCGTTGGAAAAGTCCTCGACTGACGGCATTGTGGCAATAAGATCGTCTCTGCCATTAGGGTGGACAGATGTTCGTCCACCCCTGACACCCATCTCGCCCTTGGTCGAGCACCTGGACATACAATAGGTTGTAGAGGGTGTCATAAAGAAAATCACGCCACTTAGGCCGTCCACATTAAATACCAACACTAACTTTAAGCAGCAACAGCGCACACACACATCGCCACTAATTCAGATTAAACAGTATTAAGCTCGTCTAGCAATTACTTTCTTAATGTTTCATTGAAATATTCAAATTGATTAGCTGTGTCTTTCGTAGTTATTAATTACATCAAAACAGCTGAGTGCAAGATACATTAGCATATTCTCTATTGAAATCAACTTGACCCACGACTCTCACATTCATAATTTAATTAAATTTAATTTAATTTGATTTTGTAATAGCATTAATGCCCAAACTAAAAACTGCTCTATACGCACACACCCACACAAGCATAACTCATAATGAAAGCTGAAACACAAAATATATTTGGGGTTAGAATATTTTCAGAACCCGCAGACTTGCACGTACCCGGAACAACACTTTATCTAGCCTATCATAGTGATTGCTTCGGAAGTCCTGGACAGAAGTTTGCCGCCAGCCGAGACCAGATGAACAGGTTGGAGGATCAAGCAGAAATGAGGCCGATACAACGTTTCGGTCCAGCCAAGTAACCTCCGAATGCAGGAATGTACAGACACAGCTGGCTGGCAGCGCCAGCTGTATTGCGTAGCTGCACAACCGTTTGTGTGTATAACCGATCGGCAACAAACTATCGTAACAGCGTGGCCGTGCGTGACGTCAGCGGCGCTAGTTTTTAAAATACTAATAATACGTTGCCGAAGCCAGTTCGGCACACCCTCACCCCAAAAGGGCAACATGGTTGACCCAAAACAAACAAGTCCTCAAGCACGACGGCTGTGGGAAACCTGGAAAATCTCAGATTCTAAAACGCTCTTGGTGAGTTCAGTAACACAGGAAAACGAAAAGGCAGAAGGAAGAGGTGTGAGTTAGTGAGTGTGTCTGAAAGAGAAGATGTAAGTGTGAGTCCTGCATGCTCGCCGGGCCCTGGTCCGCATGCAGATATAAGAGACAGAAAAGAACAGGAGAAAGAGAAGAATCGCAGGATCCCGCTTTGAGTACTGACCACCAAGGCCTCCCAATTCCAATAACTGAGATCCAGGAACCCCAAATAGTATTCCCCCCTTTTTATGGGCCTAACTGTCATCCCTAACTCATGCCCTATGGCAAAACTTTAGCTTCGAAATATGAGTGGTTACTCTTTCAACATCCCCTCCGGGATCACCCAATTTCACTGTGACGGGCGACACAAACCGAAGAATGCGGTATGGTCCCGACCAACGATAACATAGTTTAGCGGCCCTCCTATTTATGGCTGAGCTGATCGGATGGCTCTGACAGTAGACCAAGTCGCCAATCTTAAATGGGTTCGGAATTCGCCCCTGATTGTAGCGACTACGGACGCGTTCGTGCGCACGAAGCAAATTCCTCCGGACCTCCCGCCATCTGTCCACAGTCGTGACCTCAGGATCGTTCGGCAGAAGATCATCAATGTGCCACAAATTGTCCAACGGCAAACTCGGCGAGAACCCAAACATGACTTCAAAGGGTACGGCCTTGTGACTCTCGTGTAGGGCCGTGTTAAATGCCAATTGCAACCACTTTAAATTTTGGTCCCAACAATCCTGTTGTTCAGCATGATAGGCGATAAGCGCTGAACGGAGATTCCGGTTAAATCTCTCCGCGTGGGACGGTTGAGGGTAGTACGGGGAAGTGGTCACATGTTTGATGCCGTTAGCGAAACACATTCGCCGGAAATCTTTTGAAATGAACTGTGGTCCATTGTCAGAGACAATGGTGGACGGAAAACCGAAATGCTGAAAGACATGGGTCTGTAGCATAAGGATAGTTGAGCGAGTGTTTGCCTGTCGTAAGGGCAGTAGCCAGACAAACTTGGAAAAAGCATCCACGCAAACAAGTAGGTAAGCATTACCTGACTTGCTACGAGGGAAAGGTCCCACGTAGTCTATGAATAACTTCTCCATGGGTTTGCTCGCCACATCAGATGACAATAGACCCAATTTAGTATTTTGAGCAGGCTTACTCAAGCCACAGAGATGACATGCTTTCACACGAGCCGCGATGTCCCTGTCCATGCCCTTCCAGATGAAATGCCTCCGAATACTGGAAATGGTCTTCGAAATTCCCTTATGGCCACCTATTGGGGAATCATGATAGTAGCTGAAGACCATTGGCACGAGCTTGCTAGGCAGCACAACCTTCGGGGCACGTCCTTTTCGTTCTCGGCAGCACAGGACGCCCTTGGACAGAAAATATGGTACCTGCACGTTACCCTCTTTTAGGTGTTGGATGATAGGACCCAACTCTTCATCATTTAACTGATGGGGTAACACATCAGTAAAAGCCAAAGGAAAATCCAGCAGAACGGAACAGGGTTGCTCAGAATTGGCCTCGCTGGGTTGGGAGAACATACGTGACAAGGCGTCTGCAACAACATTTTGTGTTCCCCTGATGTGTTGCACTTTGAATTTAAAGGATGAGATCTTGACCACCCAACGCCCTATTTTACCCAGCTGCCGGGGATGAGCGAGAAGCCAGGAGAGAGCCTGATTATCGGTCTCCAACAGGAACTCAGCGTGTTCCAAGAAACGCCTGAACTTATCTAGAGCGTACACAACAGCAAGACACTCTAGTTCATACACTGAAGACTTCCTCTCTTGTTGGGTCAAGGTCCGGGATATAAATGCCACCGGCTGCCTAGCACCATCGACTTCCTGGGACAGAACCGCCCCGAGCGCAACAGAACTCGCGTCCGTTTTCGAAATGAATTTTCTTGAAAAATCAGGCATCCTCAACACAGGGAGAGAGACGATCGCCTCCTTGAGGGTATCAAAGGCCCGCTGTTGCCTCTCTCCCCATACAAATTTGGTACCCTTTTTCCTGAGTTCGTTTAAAGGTACAGCAATCTCCGCGGCATTAGGGATAAATCTACGGTAAAAATTGACCATGCCAACAAATCTGGCAACACCTTTCGCATCCCTAGGGGGAGGAAAATCCCGGATGCCTTGTGTCCTCTCCGGGTCGACCGTCACACCCCCATATGAGACGAGATGCCCTAAAAACGAAATACTCCTTTGTGCAAACTTTACCTTGTCTGGATTGATAGTGAGGCCAGCACTCCTCAATCGGCACATCACCTCTCTCAGGTGACCCAGATGCTCCTCGAACGTTTTACTGTAGACCAAGAGGTCATCAAGATAATTAAAGATGAATTTAAATTTTACATCATGGAATACAGTGTCAAGTAGTCGCGTGAGGGTCTCAGCCCCCACTGCCAGACCCATGGGTACCCTAGTATATTGATAAAGATTCCATGGCACACAGAATGCCGTATAAGGGCGGCTTTCCTTAGACAGAGGGATCTGATGATAAGCGGCATTGAGGTCAAAGATGGTGAAGTACCTGGCCCCACTAAACCAATCGAACGCGGAATGTAAATCAGGAAGAGGAACTGAATCCACCTCAATATTAGCATTGAGTTTGCGATAGTCAATGACCATACGCTGTTTACCCCCAGGCTTGGGCACCAGAAATGCTGGACTTGCATAACTAGAGTTGGAAGGTTCAATGACCCCTTGTTTAAGCAACTCTTGAACCTTCTCTCTTAGGACATCCATCTTTGGAGGGGCGAATTTGTATGGGTGTGAGCGGACTACGGCGGAGTCCGTTAAACGGATCTTATATTCCAAAAGATGTGTGAGCCCCAGGTTGGGAGTTAATACAGTGGGGAACTGCTCACACAAATGATCTAAAGCATGCCTCTGGGACGGGGTGAGATGGTCTCTTTCTGAATCGGGACACACAACCTCTTGGACACCTCCCTTAGCTCCCTGGTACCCAAGGAAAGGAATGACAACCTCCCGATTGAATTTAAAATAACAGTGGTGCGCTTGAAGATCTAAAACGAGACCACTCTTGGAGATGAAATCGGCACCCACAATGCAGTCGACTCCCAGAGCCGGAGAAACCAAAAATCGCCACACCCATGAAAAACACTCGATTTTAATACTCAGGGAAACCACCCGGGAGATGGGCAGAATTTCCCGCGATGCAGTCCAGCATACCACGGAAGACCGATCCGACCCTAATAGTAAGCCCTGTTGTTCAAGGTCCTCACATACTCTAGATGAAATTATGGATCGGGCTGATCCAGAGTCAACCAAGGCTCTGAGCTGACCCTTTTTCAACTCGACCAACAGGAAGGGGCATACTGAACTGTAGTTGGGGACAGTTCGCAGGACCTTGGAGCCGGATGACCCGGGATTAGCTATCCGCCTGGGGTTAAGTGAAACCGGAAGAGAACGGCCTAACGGGGAAGACCACTCCCGACTTATCTTCCCCGAGAATTTACGTTTTTTGAAAGGTTACCTTTTCGGGAAGTCCCTTGACGCTGTCTAGCATCGTTACAATAGCGCGCGACGTGACCGGATCTATGACACCTAGAACAGAATAATTCTCGTACTTCACAGCTCTGAACCGGCGCAGGCCTAGGACCCCAAGACCCGGCCTGCCCGACTCGTCGCTCGAAATTAGGGCGTTCTGAACGCCTCCTAGCCTCGCGGGCTCTAATATCGTCATTACCCTGTATAGTGGTCGACTCGGCGCACAGCCGGTCTAAATCAATAAAACTTTGGGGACGGGCAGCGAATGTCAAACGTGACCGTTCCTCCGGCGTCACGCCCTGCAAAATAGTATGAATGACATCAGACTCTGACAACCCCAGCCTCAGGATCCGGGCCGCGTCTTTAACACTGGAAATGAAATGAGCAAGGGACTCTCCGCTTGCTTGAACTCTATAGAAATGTTTGTGTCGTAACCGGTCGTGTAACCTTCCCGGTACGAAAGCGTCCAGGACTTCCCGATGGAAATGGTCTATGCCACCACCATCCCTAAGGGTACTTGTCACGCGCTCAGCCATAGATCCCCGACAGTACGGGTAAATGAGCTCAAGCAAAGTCCGCTCCGACAGCCCGGGGAAATCGGCCAACTGAAAAAATACGCGCAAGAATCTCAAAAGCGCCTCAGGATCCAGACCATCGACAACTGGGAGACGCTGAATGACATCCGACAGTGGGTTAGGAAGCTTGTGATAGCTTGCGGTGGCCATATCGGAAAAGGCAGGAACATGCACAGGGGGTTCCACCCTGGCTGCCGTCTCAACAGAAGAAGAAGAAGAACCGGAATTCGGATCTACGTGGCAACGCTGGCCGAGAGAAAACTCCCGCAATGCCATCGCCACTTGCTCCCTAAGAGTGACAACATTTTTCTCTAATTCCGAGGTGGTAGCCTGTGATTCAGCATTCTGTAAACGGCATAGAACGTGTTGTAAACGTTGGCGCACCCTCTGTCTAGCCGTAGAGGTGGGTGCCGCCGACTGCAGGCCTTCGGCCAAATCGAGCAGTTCTACAAATTTTTCCGAGCACAGCTCCACCTCGGCGGTGACATCCGTAAGTAATACTCTCCCACTCGGTGCCTCACCGGAGGCAAGAGCCTCACGGAGTTGCTTCCTTAATGAAACAACAGTCTCCTGCGGCTTCCGTCCCCGGAACCGGACCTCCCACTCGAGCTCATCTTTTACTAACAAATCCACATTTACCGAAATGGACATGACCGCGCAATCCTCACACACACCACGTAAAATCAAGAATTAAAGAGAACGACAGGAAGAACTTGATCATCCAAGTGGCTCCAGAATGCTCTAGCGATACGACGAGATGGGTGTCATAAAAGCAGAGAAACAGCCATGCAAAATGCCCAGAAGAGAACACAACACAAAACAACCAAACTAACTCACTAAATACAACACACAAAGTACACATAAAATTCGATATAATCGAAAATATAAACTATCACATCCATGCCCTTGGTCGGACCATAACCGCATTCAAAATACACGATACCGCAACGCAACTCCCTCAATAAACAATTACCATATAACTGGGATGCTACCAAACACGTTGTCTAATCCAAGAGACAAGTCATAATCAAACTCAACAAGTACCGACGGCCCTCATCATGTCCAGACTCCGTATGAGCTCCAGGGTATGTGCAGGTGCAACCAATCAGCACACATTCATTAAAAAAAATTAATCACATTCTTATAACCCCTTTTCAAAATTCATCTTACACTCAACATCACAAAATAATCACTTAAACACTAACACATATTAAATTATTTTAAACTTCATTAACCCCTTATTCATTTTATAAAATGTGCTCTTTTTTCTGGTTGTTCATTCTGTTAATTTATTACACTACCATTAAGTTTTCTTACAACACTTGGATTCTAATCAACAATAATTTGAAATAATTTGCAAGTCCTAACACCAGCTGACATGTCTGTAGCCACACTAAGTTTCATTTAAGAAAATAAATATAAGTCCCCAGATTCTAAAATATCTCAAGTTCAACAGAGAAAAATAAGGCAGAAATAATACCTACTATCCAGCCAGAATCATAACAACTACGCTCTGCTACCATTTGAAACCCCCCTTTTTTTTCTAAGTTTTGTAATTTTTTTTGAATTTTATTTAATTTTATTTTTTATTAAGTTTTTTTTTGTAAAAGGGGAGAGACATCATATTTAGAACTAGGTAAAAACCTAGAGGAAGCAAAAGTGTGCAAGGCCCAAATACAATTACAGACATGTCCCCCCAGGTGAATGACAGGACTTGCAAATGAAAAACTCCTTTAACCAACAAGCGTGTGCTTTATTCAACCTGCAAGATTTTACGTACATGACAAGTTCGTGATTGTGTGAGCACACCATTAAAGGCAGAATTATATATATATATGTATATATATGTATAGCCATTAATTCATAATGTCACAAAGTAAGTGAATTGATATTAAACTAATTGCAAAAATTTCTGCCTGATTATGTATGAGTCAAAGTTAGTAATAATCTCATTCATAAAGCAATACTAATCCATCAGTGTTGTATAATATCAAATAGGCTAGCCTGTTGTCTCAGTAAGCACCTTTATGGTTATTCTCTTTTTTAAATTCGTTACATATTCCCCCCCCCAAAAAAATATATATAGTAAAATTACACACACAAACACATATACGACATGAATAACAAAACATCCCTCATTTCAACACTAACCTCCTCATAAACCCATTCCCACTACAGTAAATGAAGGAACCCTAATATGTATAGATAGGTATAAATATAAAGGACAACGTAAATGGAATATCTCAGCTCCTAAGCATAGATTTGCCAGCATATTCACAAGCAGAGTTCACACCAGAGAATGTAAGTGACCGCCCCGAAACTCAACCAGCCAAACGACCCCTTACCTTAATCATTAAGCGTTAAGCATGTGTGTGAAAGAAAATCGTTTCTCATCTACAGCATCAGACAACCCCCGCTACGTTATTAAAACTCAGCCATGACCAGATGACATGATAGCACGAGATAATTAACTCCCTAATGGTCTTAATTAGATGAAAGTTAGATCTTACAGCAAACTGCGGATGTGTGTGTATGTGTGTAACTTCTTACACATTATACAGTTATAAGATACTTCATTAGGTGTACTGTGGTAATGTTCACACATGCAATAGCATAATTGAACACGAGAGTTTGTGCTAGAGTATAATGTTCAGAACTTCACGAGTGAGCTTCTGGCGGCTTCTGTGCATTCACATGTTGTAGAGAGAGAAATAGATAATCAGAATTTTCCCACCTGGATTGTCCGGTGTACTTAGTTCGTATAGGCGCGGATCAGTGATGTCACAGTCGTGTCACAAGTCCCTGGTGCAGCTTAGCGTTGGAAAAGTCCTCGACTGACGGCATTGTGGCAATAAGATCGTCTCTGCCATTAGGGTGGACAGATGTTCGTCCACCCCTGACACCCATCTCGCCCTTGGTCGAGCACCTGGACATACAATAGGTTGTAGAGGGTGTCATAAAGAAAATCACGCCACTTAGGCCGTCCACATTAAATACCAACACTAACTTTAAGCAGCAACAGCGCACACACACATCGCCACTAATTCAGATTAAACAGTATTAAGCTCGTCTAGCAATTACTTTCTTAATGTTTCATTGAAATATTCAAATTGATTAGCTGTGTCTTTCGTAGTTATTAATTACATCAAAACAGCTGAGTGCAAGATACATTAGCATATTCTCTATTGAAATCAACTTGACCCACGACTCTCACATTCATAATTTAATTAAATTTAATTTAATTTGATTTTGTAATAGCATTAATGCCCAAACTAAAAACTGCTCTATACGCACACACCCACACAAGCATAACTCATAATGAAAGCTGAAACACAAAATATATTTGGGGTTAGAATATTTTCAGAACCCGCAGACTTGCACGTACCCGGAACAACACTTTATCTAGCCTATCATAGTGATAGGTTCGGAAGTCCTGGACAGAAGTTTGCCGCCAGCCGAGACCAGATGAACAGGTTGGAGGATCAAGCAGAAATGAGGCCGATACAACGTTTCGGTCCAGCCAAGTAACCTCCGAATGCAGGAATGTACAGACACAGCTGGCTGGCAGCGCCAGCTGTATTGCGTAGCTGCACAACCGTTTGTGTGTATAACCGATCGGCAACAAACTATCGTAACAGCGTGGCCGTGCGTGACGTCAGCGGCGCTAGTTTTTAAAATACTAATAATACGTTGCCGAAGCCAGTTCGGCACACCCTCACCCCAAAAGGGCAACATGGTTGACCCAAAACAAACAAGTCCTCAAGCACGACGGCTGTGGGAAACCTGGAAAATCTCAGATTCTAAAACGCTCTTGGTGAGTTCAGTAACACAGGAAAACGAAAAGGCAGAAGGAAGAGGTGTGAGTTAGTGAGTGTGTCTGAAAGAGAAGATGTAAGTGTGAGTCCTGCATGCTCGCCGGGCCCTGGTCCGCATGCAGATATAAGAGACAGAAAAGAACAGGAGAAAGAGAAGAATCGCAGGATCCCGCTTTGAGTACTGACCACCAAGGCCTCCCAATTCCAATAACTGAGATCCAGGAACCCCAAATAGTATTCCCCCCTTTTTATGGGCCTAACTGTCATCCCTAACTCATGCCCTATGGCAAAACTTTAGCTTCGAAATATGAGTGGTTACTCTTTCAACATCCCCTCCGGGATCACCCAATTTCACTGTGACGGGCGACAGAAACCGAAGAATGCGGTATGGTCCCGACCAACGATAACATAGTTTAGCGGCCCTCCTATTTATGGCTGAGCTGATCGGATGGCTCTGACAGTAGACCAAGTCGCCAATCTTAAATGGGTTCGGAATTCGCCCCTGATTGTAGCGACTACGGACGCGTTCGTGCGCACGAAGCAAATTCCTCCGGACCTCCCGCCATCTGTCCACAGTCGTGACCTCAGGATCGTTCGGCAGAAGATCATCAATGTGCCACAAATTGTCCAACGGCAAACTCGGCGAGAACCCAAACATGACTTCAAAGGGTACGGCCTTGTGACTCTCGTGTAGGGCCGTGTTAAATGCCAATTGCAACCACTTTAAATTTTGGTCCCAACAATCCTGTTGTTCAGCATGATAGGCGATAAGCGCTGAACGGAGATTCCGGTTAAATCTCTCCGCGTGGGACGGTTGAGGGTAGTACGGGGAAGTGGTCACATGTTTGATGCCGTTAGCGAAACACATTCGCCGGAAATCTTTTGAAATGAACTGTGGTCCATTGTCAGAGACAATGGTGGACGGAAAACCGAAATGCTGAAAGACATGGGTCTGTAGCATAAGGATAGTTGAGCGAGTGTTTGCCTGTCGTAAGGGCAGTAGCCAGACAAACTTGGAAAAAGCATCCACGCAAACAAGTAGGTAAGCATTACCTGACTTGCTACGAGGGAAAGGTCCCACGTAGTCTATGAATAACTTCTCCATGGGTTTGCTCGCCACATCAGATGACAATAGACCCAATTTAGTATTTTGAGCAGGCTTACTCAAGCCACAGAGATGACATGCTTTCACACGAGCCGCGATGTCCCTGTCCATGCCCTTCCAGATGAAATGCCTCCGAATACTGGAAATGGTCTTCGAAATTCCCTTATGGCCACCTATTGGGGAATCATGATAGTAGCTGAAGACCATTGGCACGAGCTTGCTAGGCAGCACAACCTTCGGGGCACGTCCTTTTCGTTCTCGGCAGCACAGGACGCCCTTGGACAGAAAATATGGTACCTGCACGTTACCCTCTTTTAGGTGTTGGATGATAGGACCCAACTCTTCATCATTTAACTGATGGGGTAACACATCAGTAAAAGCCAAAGGAAAATCCAGCAGAACGGAACAGGGTTGCTCAGAATTGGCCTCGCTGGGTTGGGAGAACATACGTGACAAGGCGTCTGCAACAACATTTTGTGTTCCCCTGATGTGTTGCACTTTGAATTTAAAGGATGAGATCTTGACCACCCAACGCCCTATTTTACCCAGCTGCCGGGGATGAGCGAGAAGCCAGGAGAGAGCCTGATTATCGGTCTCCAACAGGAACTCAGCGTGTTCCAAGAAACGCCTGAACTTATCTAGAGCGTACACAACAGCAAGACACTCTAGTTCATACACTGAAGACTTCCTCTCTTGTTGGGTCAAGGTCCGGGATATAAATGCCACCGGCTGCCTAGCACCATCGACTTCCTGGGACAGAACCGCCCCGAGCGCAACAGAACTCGCGTCCGTTTTCGAAATGAATTTTCTTGAAAAATCAGGCATCCTCAACACAGGGAGAGAGACGATCGCCTCCTTGAGGGTATCAAAGGCCCGCTGTTGCCTCTCTCCCCATACAAATTTGGTACCCTTTTTCCTGAGTTCGTTTAAAGGTACAGCAATCTCCGCGGCATTAGGGATAAATCTACGGTAAAAATTGACCATGCCAACAAATCTGGCAACACCTTTCGCATCCCTAGGGGGAGGAAAATCCCGGATGCCTTGTGTCCTCTCCGGGTCGACCGTCACACCCCCATATGAGACGAGATGCCCTAAAAACGAAATACTCCTTTGTGCAAACTTTACCTTGTCTGGATTGATAGTGAGGCCAGCACTCCTCAATCGGCACATCACCTCTCTCAGGTGACCCAGATGCTCCTCGAACGTTTTACTGTAGACCAAGAGGTCATCAAGATAATTAAAGATGAATTTAAATTTTACATCATGGAATACAGTGTCAAGTAGTCGCGTGAGGGTCTCAGCCCCCACTGCCAGACCCATGGGTACCCTAGTATATTGATAAAGATTCCATGGCACACAGAATGCCGTATAAGGGCGGCTTTCCTTAGACAGAGGGATCTGATGATAAGCGGCATTGAGGTCAAAGATGGTGAAGTACCTGGCCCCACTAAACCAATCGAACGCGGAATGTAAATCAGGAAGAGGAACTGAATCCACCTCAATATTAGCATTGAGTTTGCGATAGTCAATGACCATACGCTGTTTACCCCCAGGCTTGGGCACCAGAAATGCTGGACTTGCATAACTAGAGTTGGAAGGTTCAATGACCCCTTGTTTAAGCAACTCTTGAACCTTCTCTCTTAGGACATCCATCTTTGGAGGGGCGAATTTGTATGGGTGTGAGCGGACTACGGCGGAGTCCGTTAAACGGATCTTATATTCCAAAAGATGTGTGAGCCCCAGGTTGGGAGTTAATACAGTGGGGAACTGCTCACACAAATGATCTAAAGCATGCCTCTGGGACGGGGTGAGATGGTCTCTTTCTGAATCGGGACACACAACCTCTTGGACACCTCCCTTAGCTCCCTGGTACCCAAGGAAAGGAATGACAACCTCCCGATTGAATTTAAAATAACAGTGGTGCGCTTGAAGATCTAAAACGAGACCACTCTTGGAGATGAAATCGGCACCCACAATGCAGTCGACTCCCAGAGCCGGAGAAACCAAAAATCGCCACACCCATGAAAAACACTCGATTTTAATACTCAGGGAAACCACCCGGGAGATGGGCAGAATTTCCCGCGATGCAGTCCAGCATACCACGGAAGACCGATCCGACCCTAATAGTAAGCCCTGTTGTTCAAGGTCCTCACATACTCTAGATGAAATTATGGATCGGGCTGATCCAGAGTCAACCAAGGCTCTGAGCTGACCCTTTTTCAACTCGACCAACAGGAAGGGGCATACTGAACTGTAGTTGGGGACAGTTCGCAGGACCTTGGAGCCGGATGACCCGGGATTAGCTATCCGCCTGGGGTTAAGTGAAACCGGAAGAGAACGGCCTAACGGGGAAGACCACTCCCGACTTATCTTCCCCGAGAATTTACGTTTTTTGAAAGGTTACCTTTTCGGGAAGTCCCTTGACGCTGTCTAGCATCGTTACAATAGCGCGCGACGTGACCGGATCTATGACACCTAGAACAGAATAATTCTCGTACTTCACAGCTCTGAACCGGCGCAGGCCTAGGACCCCAAGACCCGGCCTGCCCGACTCGTCGCTCGAAATTAGGGCGTTCTGAACGCCTCCTAGCCTCGCGGGCTCTAATATCGTCATTACCCTGTATAGTGGTCGACTCGGCGCACAGCCGGTCTAAATCAATAAAACTTTGGGGACGGGCAGCGAATGTCAAACGTGACCGTTCCTCCGGCGTCACGCCCTGCAAAATAGTATGAATGACATCAGACTCTGACAACCCCAGCCTCAGGATCCGGGCCGCGTCTTTAACACTGGAAATGAAATGAGCAAGGGACTCTCCGCTTGCTTGAACTCTATAGAAATGTTTGTGTCGTAACCGGTCGTGTAACCTTCCCGGTACGAAAGCGTCCAGGACTTCCCGATGGAAATGGTCTATGCCACCACCATCCCTAAGGGTACTTGTCACGCGCTCAGCCATAGATCCCCGACAGTACGGGTAAATGAGCTCAAGCAAAGTCCGCTCCGACAGCCCGGGGAAATCGGCCAACTGAAAAAATACGCGCAAGAATCTCAAAAGCGCCTCAGGATCCAGACCATCGACAACTGGGAGACGCTGAATGACATCCGACAGTGGGTTAGGAAGCTTGTGATAGCTTGCGGTGGCCATATCGGAAAAGGCAGGAACATGCACAGGGGGTTCCACCCTGGCTGCCGTCTCAACAGAAGAAGAAGAAGAACCGGAATTCGGATCTACGTGGCAACGCTGGCCGAGAGAAAACTCCCGCAATGCCATCGCCACTTGCTCCCTAAGAGTGACAACATTTTTCTCTAATTCCGAGGTGGTAGCCTGTGATTCAGCATTCTGTAAACGGCATAGAACGTGTTGTAAACGTTGGCGCACCCTCTGTCTAGCCGTAGAGGTGGGTGCCGCCGACTGCAGGCCTTCGGCCAAATCGAGCAGTTCTACAAATTTTTCCGAGCACAGCTCCACCTCGGCGGTGACATCCGTAAGTAATACTCTCCCACTCGGTGCCTCACCGGAGGCAAGAGCCTCACGGAGTTGCTTCCTTAATGAAACAACAGTCTCCTGCGGCTTCCGTCCCCGGAACCGGACCTCCCACTCGAGCTCATCTTTTACTAACAAATCCACATTTACCGAAATGGACATGACCGCGCAATCCTCACACACACCACGTAAAATCAAGAATTAAAGAGAACGACAGGAAGAACTTGATCATCCAAGTGGCTCCAGAATGCTCTAGCGATACGACGAGATGGGTGTCATAAAAGCAGAGAAACAGCCATGCAAAATGCCCAGAAGAGAACACAACACAAAACAACCAAACTAACTCACTAAATACAACACACAAAGTACACATAAAATTCGATATAATCGAAAATATAAACTATCACATCCATGCCCTTGGTCGGACCATAACCGCATTCAAAATACACGATACCGCAACGCAACTCCCTCAATAAACAATTACCATATAACTGGGATGCTACCAAACACGTTGTCTAATCCAAGAGACAAGTCATAATCAAACTCAACAAGTACCGACGGCCCTCATCATGTCCAGACTCCGTATGAGCTCCAGGGTATGTGCAGGTGCAACCAATCAGCACACATTCATTAAAAAAAATTAATCACATTCTTATAACCCCTTTTCAAAATTCATCTTACACTCAACACCACAAAATAATCACTTAAACACTAACACATATTAAATTATTTTAAACTTCATTAACCCCTTATTCATTTTATAAAATGTGCTCTTTTTTCTGGTTGTTCATTCTGTTAATTTATTACACTACCATTAAGTTTTCTTACAACACTTGGATTCTAATCAACAATAATTTGAAATAATTTGCAAGTCCTAACACCAGCTGACATGTCTGTAGCCACACTAAGTTTCATTTAAGAAAATAAATATAAGTCCCCAGATTCTAAAATATCTCAAGTTCAACAGAGAAAAATAAGGCAGAAATAATACCTACTATCCAGCCAGAATCATAACAACTACGCTCTGCTACCATTTGAAACCCCCCTTTTTTTTCTAAGTTTTGTAATTTTTTTTGAATTTTATTTAATTTTATTTTTTATTAAGTTTTTTTTTGTAAAAGGGGAGAGACATCATATTTAGAACTAGGTAAAAACCTAGAGGAAGCAAAAGTGTGCAAGGCCCAAATACAATTACAGACATGTCCCCCCAGGTGAATGACAGGACTTGCAAATGAAAAACTCCTTTAACCAACAAGCGTGTGCTTTATTCAACCTGCAAGATTTTACGTACATGACAAGTTCGTGATTGTGTGAGCACACCATTAAAGGCAGAATTATATATATATATGTATATATATGTATAGCCATTAATTCATAATGTCACAAAGTAAGTGAATTGATATTAAACTAATTGCAAAAATTTCTGCCTGATTATGTATGAGTCAAAGTTAGTAATAATCTCATTCATAAAGCAATACTAATCCATCAGTGTTGTATAATATCAAATAGGCTAGCCTGTTGTCTCAGTAAGCACCTTTATGGTTATTCTCTTTTTTAAATTCGTTACATATTCCCCCCCCAAAAAAAATATATATAGTAAAATTACACACACAAACACATATACGACATGAATAACAAAACATCCCTCATTTCAACACTAACCTCCTCATAAACCCATTCCCACTACAGTAAATGAAGGAACCCTAATATGTATAGATAGGTATAAATATAAAGGACAACGTAAATGGAATATCTCAGCTCCTAAGCATAGATTTGCCAGCATATTCACAAGCATAGTTCACACCAGAGAATGTAAGTGACCGCCCCGAAACTCAACCAGCCAAACGACCCCTTACCTTAATCATTAAGCGTTAAGCATGTGTGTGAAAGAAAATCGTTTCTCATCTACAGCATCAGACAACCCCCGCTACGTTATTAAAACTCAGCCATGACCAGATGACATGATAGCACGAGATAATTAACTCCCTAATGGTCTTAATTAGATGAAAGTTAGATCTTACAGCAAACTGCGGATGTGTGTGTATGTGTGTAACTTCTTACACATTATACAGTTATAAGATACTTCATTAGGTGTACTGTGGTAATGTTCACACATGCAATAGCATAATTGAACACGAGAGTTTGTGCTAGAGTATAATGTTCAGAACTTCACGAGTGAGCTTCTGGCGGCTTCTGTGCATTCACATGTTGTAGAGAGAGAAATAGATAATCAGAATTTTCCCACCTGGATTGTCCGGTGTACTTAGTTCGTATAGGCGCGGATCAGTGATGTCACAGTCGTGTCACAAGTCCCTGGTGCAGCTTAGCGTTGGAAAAGTCCTCGACTGACGGCATTGTGGCAATAAGATCGTCTCTGCCATTAGGGTGGACAGATGTTCGTCCACCCCTGACACCCATCTCGCCCTTGGTCGAGCACCTGGACATACAATAGGTTGTAGAGGGTGTCATAAAGAAAATCACGCCACTTAGGCCGTCCACATTAAATACCAACACTAACTTTAAGCAGCAACAGCGCACACACACATCGCCACTAATTCAGATTAAACAGTATTAAGCTCGTCTAGCAATTACTTTCTTAATGTTTCATTGAAATATTCAAATTGATTAGCTGTGTCTTTCGTAGTTATTAATTACATCAAAACAGCTGAGTGCAAGATACATTAGCATATTCTCTATTGAAATCAACTTGACCCACGACTCTCACATTCATAATTTAATTAAATTTAATTTAATTTGATTTTGTAATAGCATTAATGCCCAAACTAAAAACTGCTCTATACGCACACACCCACACAAGCATAACTCATAATGAAAGCTGAAACACAAAATATATTTGGGGTTAGAATATTTTCAGAACCCGCAGACTTGCACGTACCCGGAACAACACTTTATCTAGCCTATCATAGTGATAGGTTCGGAAGTCCTGGACAGAAGTTTGCCGCCAGCCGAGACCAGATGAACAGGTTGGAGGATCAAGCAGAAATGAGGCCGATACAACGTTTCGGTCCAGCCAAGTAACCTCCGAATGCAGGAATGTACAGACACAGCTGGCTGGCAGCGCCAGCTGTATTGCGTAGCTGCACAACCGTTTGTGTGTATAACCGATCGGCAACAAACTATCGTAACAGCGTGGCCGTGCGTGACGTCAGCGGCGCTAGTTTTTAAAATACTAATAATACGTTGCCGAAGCCAGTTCGGCACACCCTCACCCCAAAAGGGCAACATGGTTGACCCAAAACAAACAAGTCCTCAAGCACGACGGCTGTGGGAAACCTGGAAAATCTCAGATTCTAAAACGCTCTTGGTGAGTTCAGTAACACAGGAAAACGAAAAGGCAGAAGGAAGAGGTGTGAGTTAGTGAGTGTGTCTGAAAGAGAAGATGTAAGTGTGAGTCCTGCATGCTCGCCGGGCCCTGGTCCGCATGCAGATATAAGAGACAGAAAAGAACAGGAGAAAGAGAAGAATCGCAGGATCCCGCTTTGAGTACTGACCACCAAGGCCTCCCAATTCCAATAACTGAGATCCAGGAACCCCAAATAGTATTCCCCCCTTTTTATGGGCCTAACTGTCATCCCTAACTCATGCCCTATGGCAAAACTTTAGCTTCGAAATATGAGTGGTTACTCTTTCAACATCCCCTCCGGGATCACCCAATTTCACTGTGACGGGCGACAGAAACCGAAGAATGCGGTATGGTCCCGACCAACGATAACATAGTTTAGCGGCCCTCCTATTTATGGCTGAGCTGATCGGATGGCTCTGACAGTAGACCAAGTCGCCAATCTTAAATGGGTTCGGAATTCGCCCCTGATTGTAGCGACTACGGACGCGTTCGTGCGCACGAAGCAAATTCCTCCGGACCTCCCGCCATCTGTCCACAGTCGTGACCTCAGGATCGTTCGGCAGAAGATCATCAATGTGCCACAAATTGTCCAACGGCAAACTCGGCGAGAACCCAAACATGACTTCAAAGGGTACGGCCTTGTGACTCTCGTGTAGGGCCGTGTTAAATGCCAATTGCAACCACTTTAAATTTTGGTCCCAACAATCCTGTTGTTCAGCATGATAGGCGATAAGCGCTGAACGGAGATTCCGGTTAAATCTCTCCGCGTGGGACGGTTGAGGGTAGTACGGGGAAGTGGTCACATGTTTGATGCCGTTAGCGAAACACATTCGCCGGAAATCTTTTGAAATGAACTGTGGTCCATTGTCAGAGACAATGGTGGACGGAAAACCGAAATGCTGAAAGACATGGGTCTGTAGCATAAGGATAGTTGAGCGAGTGTTTGCCTGTCGTAAGGGCAGTAGCCAGACAAACTTGGAAAAAGCATCCACGCAAACAAGTAGGTAAGCATTACCTGACTTGCTACGAGGGAAAGGTCCCACGTAGTCTATGAATAACTTCTCCATGGGTTTGCTCGCCACATCAGATGACAATAGACCCAATTTAGTATTTTGAGCAGGCTTACTCAAGCCACAGAGATGACATGCTTTCACACGAGCCGCGATGTCCCTGTCCATGCCCTTCCAGATGAAATGCCTCCGAATACTGGAAATGGTCTTCGAAATTCCCTTATGGCCACCTATTGGGGAATCATGATAGTAGCTGAAGACCATTGGCACGAGCTTGCTAGGCAGCACAACCTTCGGGGCACGTCCTTTTCGTTCTCGGCAGCACAGGACGCCCTTGGACAGAAAATATGGTACCTGCACGTTACCCTCTTTTAGGTGTTGGATGATAGGACCCAACTCTTCATCATTTAACTGATGGGGTAACACATCAGTAAAAGCCAAAGGAAAATCCAGCAGAACGGAACAGGGTTGCTCAGAATTGGCCTCGCTGGGTTGGGAGAACATACGTGACAAGGCGTCTGCAACAACATTTTGTGTTCCCCTGATGTGTTGCACTTTGAATTTAAAGGATGAGATCTTGACCACCCAACGCCCTATTTTACCCAGCTGCCGGGGATGAGCGAGAAGCCAGGAGAGAGCCTGATTATCGGTCTCCAACAGGAACTCAGCGTGTTCCAAGAAACGCCTGAACTTATCTAGAGCGTACACAACAGCAAGACACTCTAGTTCATACACTGAAGACTTCCTCTCTTGTTGGGTCAAGGTCCGGGATATAAATGCCACCGGCTGCCTAGCACCATCGACTTCCTGGGACAGAACCGCCCCGAGCGCAACAGAACTCGCGTCCGTTTTCGAAATGAATTTTCTTGAAAAATCAGGCATCCTCAACACAGGGGGAGAGACGATCGCCTCCTTGAGGGTATCAAAGGCCCGCTGTTGCCTCTCTCCCCATACAAATTTGGTACCCTTTTTCCTGAGTTCGTTTAAAGGTACAGCAATCTCCGCGGCATTAGGGATAAATCTACGGTAAAAATTGACCATGCCAACAAATCTGGCAACACCTTTCGCATCCCTAGGGGGAGGAAAATCCCGGATGCCTTGTGTCCTCTCCGGGTCGACCGTCACACCCCCATATGAGACGAGATGCCCTAAAAACGAAATACTCCTTTGTGCAAACTTTACCTTGTCTGGATTGATAGTGAGGCCAGCACTCCTCAATCGGCACATCACCTCTCTCAGGTGACCCAGATGCTCCTCGAACGTTTTACTGTAGACCAAGAGGTCATCAAGATAATTAAAGATGAATTTAAATTTTACATCATGGAATACAGTGTCAAGTAGTCGCGTGAGGGTCTCAGCCCCCACTGCCAGACCCATGGGTACCCTAGTATATTGATAAAGATTCCATGGCACACAGAATGCCGTATAAGGGCGGCTTTCCTTAGACAGAGGGATCTGATGATAAGCGGCATTGAGGTCAAAGATGGTGAAGTACCTGGCCCCACTAAACCAATCGAACGCGGAATGTAAATCAGGAAGAGGAACTGAATCCACCTCAATATTAGCATTGAGTTTGCGATAGTCAATGACCATACGCTGTTTACCCCCAGGCTTGGGCACCAGAAATGCTGGACTTGCATAACTAGAGTTGGAAGGTTCAATGACCCCTTGTTTAAGCAACTCTTGAACCTTCTCTCTTAGGACATCCATCTTTGGAGGGGCGAATTTGTATGGGTGTGAGCGGACTACGGCGGAGTCCGTTAAACGGATCTTATATTCCAAAAGATGTGTGAGCCCCAGGTTGGGAGTTAATACAGTGGGGAACTGCTCACACAAATGATCTAAAGCATGCCTCTGGGACGGGGTGAGATGGTCTCTTTCTGAATCGGGACACACAACCTCTTGGACACCTCCCTTAGCTCCCTGGTACCCAAGGAAAGGAATGACAACCTCCCGATTGAATTTAAAATAACAGTGGTGCGCTTGAAGATCTAAAACGAGACCACTCTTGGAGATGAAATCGGCACCCACAATGCAGTCGACTCCCAGAGCCGGAGAAACCAAAAATCGCCACACCCATGAAAAACACTCGATTTTAATACTCAGGGAAACCACCCGGGAGATGGGCAGAATTTCCCGCGATGCAGTCCAGCATACCACGGAAGACCGATCCGACCCTAATAGTAAGCCCTGTTGTTCAAGGTCCTCACATACTCTAGATGAAATTATGGATCGGGCTGATCCAGAGTCAACCAAGGCTCTGAGCTGACCCTTTTTCAACTCGACCAACAGGAAGGGGCATACTGAACTGTAGTTGGGGACAGTTCGCAGGACCTTGGAGCCGGATGACCCGGGATTAGCTATCCGCCTGGGGTTAAGTGAAACCGGAAGAGAACGGCCTAACGGGGAAGACCACTCCCGACTTATCTTCCCCGAGAATTTACGTTTTTTGAAAGGTTACCTTTTCGGGAAGTCCCTTGACGCTGTCTAGCATCGTTACAATAGCGCGCGACGTGACCGGATCTATGACACCTAGAACAGAATAATTCTCGTACTTCACAGCTCTGAACCGGCGCAGGCCTAGGACCCCAAGACCCGGCCTGCCCGACTCGTCGCTCGAAATTAGGGCGTTCTGAACGCCTCCTAGCCTCGCGGGCTCTAATATCGTCATTACCCTGTATAGTGGTCGACTCGGCGCACAGCCGGTCTAAATCAATAAAACTTTGGGGACGGGCAGCGAAGTCAAACGTGACCGTTCCTCCGGCGTCACGCCCTGCAAAATAGTATGAATGACATCAGACTCTGACAACCCCAGCCTCAGGATCCGGGCCGCGTCTTTAACACTGGAAATGAAATGAGCAAGGGACTCTCCGCTTGCTTGAACTCTATAGAAATGTTTGTGTCGTAACCGGTCGTGTAACCTTCCCGGTACGAAAGCGTCCAGGACTTCCCGATGGAAATGGTCTATGCCACCACCATCCCTAAGGGTACTTGTCACGCGCTCAGCCATAGATCCCCGACAGTACGGGTAAATGAGCTCAAGCAAAGTCCGCTCCGACAGCCCGGGGAAATCGGCCAACTGAAAAAATACGCGCAAGAATCTCAAAAGCGCCTCAGGATCCAGACCATCGACAACTGGGAGACGCTGAATGACATCCGACAGTGGGTTAGGAAGCTTGTGATAGCTTGCGGTGGCCATATCGGAAAAGGCAGGAACATGCACAGGGGGTTCCACCCTGGCTGCCGTCTCAACAGAAGAAGAAGAAGAACCGGAATTCGGATCTACGTGGCAACGCTGGCCGAGAGAAAACTCCCGCAATGCCATCGCCACTTGCTCCCTAAGAGTGACAACATTTTTCTCTAATTCCGAGGTGGTAGCCTGTGATTCAGCATTCTGTAAACGGCATAGAACGTGTTGTAAACGTTGGCGCACCCTCTGTCTAGCCGTAGAGGTGGGTGCCGCCGACTGCAGGCCTTCGGCCAAATCGAGCAGTTCTACAAATTTTTCCGAGCACAGCTCCACCTCGGCGGTGACATCCGTAAGTAATACTCTCCCACTCGGTGCCTCACCGGAGGCAAGAGCCTCACGGAGTTGCTTCCTTAATGAAACAACAGTCTCCTGCGGCTTCCGTCCCCGGAACCGGACCTCCCACTCGAGCTCATCTTTTACTAACAAATCCACATTTACCGAAATGGACATGACCGCGCAATCCTCACACACACCACGTAAAAGCAAGAATTAAAGAGAACGACAGGAAGAACTTGATCATCCAAGTGGCTCCAGAATGCTCTAGCGATACGACGAGATGGGTGTCATAAAAGCAGAGAAACAGCCATGCAAAATGCCCAGAAGAGAACACAACACAAAACAACCAAACTAACTCACTAAATACAACACACAAAGTACACATAAAATTCGATATAATCGAAAATATAAACTATCACATCCATGCCCTTGGTCGGACCATAACCGCATTCAAAATACACGATACCGCAACGCAACTCCCTCAATAAACAATTACCATATAACTGGGATGCTACCAAACACGTTGTCTAATCCAAGAGACAAGTCATAATCAAACTCAACAAGTACCGACGGCCCTCATCATGTCCAGACTCCGTATGAGCTCCAGGGTATGTGCAGGTGCAACCAATCAGCACACATTCATTAAAAAAAATTAATCACATTCTTATAACCCCTTTTCAAAATTCATCTTACACTCAACACCACAAAATAATCACTTAAACACTAACACATATTAAATTATTTTAAACTTCATTAACCCCTTATTCATTTTATAAAATGTGCTCTTTTTTCTGGTTGTTCATTCTGTTAATTTATTACACTACCATTAAGTTTTCTTACAACACTTGGATTCTAATCAACAATAATTTGAAATAATTTGCAAGTCCTAACACCAGCTGACATGTCTGTAGCCACACTAAGTTTCATTTAAGAAAATAAATATAAGTCCCCAGATTCTAAAATATCTCAAGTTCAACAGAGAAAAATAAGGCAGAAATAATACCTACTATCCAGCCAGAATCATAACAACCACGCTCTGCTACCATTTGAAACCCCCCTTTTTTTTCTAAGTTTTGTAATTTTTTTTGAATTTTATTTAATTTTATTTTTTATTAAGTTTTTTTTTGTAAAAGGGGAGAGACATCATATTTAGAACTAGGTAAAAACCTAGAGGAAGCAAAAGTGTGCAAGGCCCAAATACAATTACAGACATGTCCCCCCAGGTGAATGACAGGACTTGCAAATGAAAAACTCCTTTAACCAACAAGCGTGTGCTTTATTCAACCTGCAAGATTTTACGTACATGACAAGTTCGTGATTGTGTGAGCACACCATTAAAGGCAGAATTATATATATATATGTATATATATGTATAGCCATTAATTCATAATGTCACAAAGTAAGTGAATTGATATTAAACTAATTGCAAAAATTTCTGCCTGATTATGTATGAGTCAAAGTTAGTAATAATCTCATTCATAAAGCAATACTAATCCATCAGTGTTGTATAATATCAAATAGGCTAGCCTGTTGTCTCAGTAAGCACCTTTATGGTTATTCTCTTTTTTAAATTCGTTACATATTCCCCCCCCAAAAAAAATATATATAGTAAAATTACACACACAAACACATATACGACATGAATAACAAAACATCCCTCATTTCAACACTAACCTCCTCATAAACCCATTCCCACTACAGTAAATGAAGGAACCCTAATATGTATAGATAGGTATAAATATAAAGGACAACGTAAATGGAATATCTCAGCTCCTAAGCATAGATTTGCCAGCATATTCACAAGCGTAGTTCACACCAGAGAATGTAAGTGACCGCCCCGAAACTCAACCAGCCAAACGACCCCTTACCTTAATCATTAAGCGTTAAGCATGTGTGTGAAAGAAAATCGTTTCTCATCTACAGCATCAGACAACCCCCGCTACGTTATTAAAACTCAGCCATGACCAGATGACATGATAGCACGAGATAATTAACTCCCTAATGGTCTTAATTAGATGAAAGTTAGATCTTACAGCAAACTGCGGATGTGTGTGTATGTGTGTAACTTCTTACACATTATACAGTTATAAGATACTTCATTAGGTGTACTGTGGTAATGTTCACACATGCAATAGCATAATTGAACACGAGAGTTTGTGCTAGAGTATAATGTTCAGAACTTCACGAGTGAGCTTCTGGCGGCTTCTGTGCATTCACATGTTGTAGAGAGAGAAATAGATAATCAGAATTTTCCCACCTGGATTGTCCGGTGTACTTAGTTCGTATAGGCGCGGATCAGTGATGTCACAGTCGTGTCACAAGTCCCTGGTGCAGCTTAGCGTTGGAAAAGTCCTCGACTGACGGCATTGTGGCAATAAGATCGTCTCTGCCATTAGGGTGGACAGATGTTCGTCCACCCCTGACACCCATCTCGCCCTTGGTCGAGCACCTGGACATACAATAGGTTGTAGAGGGTGTCATAAAGAAAATCACGCCACTTAGGCCGTCCACATTAAATACCAACACTAACTTTAAGCAGCAACAGCGCACACACACATCGCCACTAATTCAGATTAAACAGTATTAAGCTCGTCTAGCAATTACTTTCTTAATGTTTCATTGAAATATTCAAATTGATTAGCTGTGTCTTTCGTAGTTATTAATTACATCAAAACAGCTGAGTGCAAGATACATTAGCATATTCTCTATTGAAATCAACTTGACCCACGACTCTCACATTCATAATTTAATTAAATTTAATTTAATTTGATTTTGTAATAGCATTAATGCCCAAACTAAAAACTGCTCTATACGCACACACCCACACAAGCATAACTCATAATGAAAGCTGAAACACAAAATATATTTGGGGTTAGAATATTTTCAGAACCCGCAGACTTGCACGTACCCGGAACAACACTTTATCTAGCCTATCATAGTGATAGGTTCGGAAGTCCTGGACAGAAGTTTGCCGCCAGCCGAGACCAGATGAACAGGTTGGAGGATCAAGCAGAAATGAGGCCGATACAACGTTTCGGTCCAGCCAAGTAACCTCCGAATGCAGGAATGTACAGACACAGCTGGCTGGCAGCGCCAGCTGTATTGCGTAGCTGCACAACCGTTTGTGTGTATAACCGATCGGCAACAAACTATCGTAACAGCGTGGCCGTGCGTGACGTCAGCGGCGCTAGTTTTTAAAATACTAATAATACGTTGCCGAAGCCAGTTCGGCACACCCTCACCCCAAAAGGGCAACATGGTTGACCCAAAACAAACAAGTCCTCAAGCACGACGGCTGTGGGAAACCTGGAAAATCTCAGATTCTAAAACGCTCTTGGTGAGTTCAGTAACACAGGAAAACGAAAAGGCAGAAGGAAGAGGTGTGAGTTAGTGAGTGTGTCTGAAAGAGAAGATGTAAGTGTGAGTCCTGCATGCTCGCCGGGCCCTGGTCCGCATGCAGATATAAGAGACAGAAAAGAACAGGAGAAAGAGAAGAATCGCAGGATCCCGCTTTGAGTACTGACCACCAAGGCCTCCCAATTCCAATAACTGAGATCCAGGAACCCCAAATAGTATTCCCCCCTTTTTATGGGCCTAACTGTCATCCCTAACTCATGCCCTATGGCAAAACTTTAGCTTCGAAATATGAGTGGTTACTCTTTCAACATCCCCTCCGGGATCACCCAATTTCACTGTGACGGGCGACAGAAACCGAAGAATGCGGTATGGTCCCGACCAACGATAACATAGTTTAGCGGCCCTCCTATTTATGGCTGAGCTGATCGGATGGCTCTGACAGTAGACCAAGTCGCCAATCTTAAATGGGTTCGGAATTCGCCCCTGATTGTAGCGACTACGGACGCGTTCGTGCGCACGAAGCAAATTCCTCCGGACCTCCCGCCATCTGTCCACAGTCGTGACCTCAGGATCGTTCGGCAGAAGATCATCAATGTGCCACAAATTGTCCAACGGCAAACTCGGCGAGAACCCAAACATGACTTCAAAGGGTACGGCCTTGTGACTCTCGTGTAGGGCCGTGTTAAATGCCAATTGCAACCACTTTAAATTTTGGTCCCAACAATCCTGTTGTTCAGCATGATAGGCGATAAGCGCTGAACGGAGATTCCGGTTAAATCTCTCCGCGTGGGACGGTTGAGGGTAGTACGGGGAAGTGGTCACATGTTTGATGCCGTTAGCGAAACACATTCGCCGGAAATCTTTTGAAATGAACTGTGGTCCATTGTCAGAGACAATGGTGGACGGAAAACCGAAATGCTGAAAGACATGGGTCTGTAGCATAAGGATAGTTGAGCGAGTGTTTGCCTGTCGTAAGGGCAGTAGCCAGACAAACTTGGAAAAAGCATCCACGCAAACAAGTAGGTAAGCATTACCTGACTTGCTACGAGGGAAAGGTCCCACGTAGTCTATGAATAACTTCTCCATGGGTTTGCTCGCCACATCAGATGACAATAGACCCAATTTAGTATTTTGAGCAGGCTTACTCAAGCCACAGAGATGACATGCTTTCACACGAGCCGCGATGTCCCTGTCCATGCCCTTCCAGATGAAATGCCTCCGAATACTGGAAATGGTCTTCGAAATTCCCTTATGGCCACCTATTGGGGAATCATGATAGTAGCTGAAGACCATTGGCACGAGCTTGCTAGGCAGCACAACCTTCGGGGCACGTCCTTTTCGTTCTCGGCAGCACAGGACGCCCTTGGACAGAAAATATGGTACCTGCACGTTACCCTCTTTTAGGTGTTGGATGATAGGACCCAACTCTTCATCATTTAACTGATGGGGTAACACATCAGTAAAAGCCAAAGGAAAATCCAGCAGAACGGAACAGGGTTGCTCAGAATTGGCCTCGCTGGGTTGGGAGAACATACGTGACAAGGCGTCTGCAACAACATTTTGTGTTCCCCTGATGTGTTGCACTTTGAATTTAAAGGATGAGATCTTGACCACCCAACGCCCTATTTTACCCAGCTGCCGGGGATGAGCGAGAAGCCAGGAGAGAGCCTGATTATCGGTCTCCAACAGGAACTCAGCGTGTTCCAAGAAACGCCTGAACTTATCTAGAGCGTACACAACAGCAAGACACTCTAGTTCATACACTGAAGACTTCCTCTCTTGTTGGGTCAAGGTCCGGGATATAAATGCCACCGGCTGCCTAGCACCATCGACTTCCTGGGACAGAACCGCCCCGAGCGCAACAGAACTCGCGTCCGTTTTCGAAATGAATTTTCTTGAAAAATCAGGCATCCTCAACACAGGGGGAGAGACGATCGCCTCCTTGAGGGTATCAAAGGCCCGCTGTTGCCTCTCTCCCCATACAAATTTGGTACCCTTTTTCCTGAGTTCGTTTAAAGGTACAGCAATCTCCGCGGCATTAGGGATAAATCTACGGTAAAAATTGACCATGCCAACAAATCTGGCAACACCTTTCGCATCCCTAGGGGGAGGAAAATCCCGGATGCCTTGTGTCCTCTCCGGGTCGACCGTCACACCCCCATATGAGACGAGATGCCCTAAAAACGAAATACTCCTTTGTGCAAACTTTACCTTGTCTGGATTGATAGTGAGGCCAGCACTCCTCAATCGGCACATCACCTCTCTCAGGTGACCCAGATGCTCCTCGAACGTTTTACTGTAGACCAAGAGGTCATCAAGATAATTAAAGATGAATTTAAATTTTACATCATGGAATACAGTGTCAAGTAGTCGCGTGAGGGTCTCAGCCCCCACTGCCAGACCCATGGGTACCCTAGTATATTGATAAAGATTCCATGGCACACAGAATGCCGTATAAGGGCGGCTTTCCTTAGACAGAGGGATCTGATGATAAGCGGCATTGAGGTCAAAGATGGTGAAGTACCTGGCCCCACTAAACCAATCGAACGCGGAATGTAAATCAGGAAGAGGAACTGAATCCACCTCAATATTAGCATTGAGTTTGCGATAGTCAATGACCATACGCTGTTTACCCCCAGGCTTGGGCACCAGAAATGCTGGACTTGCATAACTAGAGTTGGAAGGTTCAATGACCCCTTGTTTAAGCAACTCTTGAACCTTCTCTCTTAGGACATCCATCTTTGGAGGGGCGAATTTGTATGGGTGTGAGCGGACTACGGCGGAGTCCGTTAAACGGATCTTATATTCCAAAAGATGTGTGAGCCCCAGGTTGGGAGTTAATACAGTGGGGAACTGCTCACACAAATGATCTAAAGCATGCCTCTGGGACGGGGTGAGATGGTCTCTTTCTGAATCGGGACACACAACCTCTTGGACACCTCCCTTAGCTCCCTGGTACCCAAGGAAAGGAATGACAACCTCCCGATTGAATTTAAAATAACAGTGGTGCGCTTGAAGATCTAAAACGAGACCACTCTTGGAGATGAAATCGGCACCCACAATGCAGTCGACTCCCAGAGCCGGAGAAACCAAAAATCGCCACACCCATGAAAAACACTCGATTTTAATACTCAGGGAAACCACCCGGGAGATGGGCAGAATTTCCCGCGATGCAGTCCAGCATACCACGGAAGACCGATCCGACCCTAATAGTAAGCCCTGTTGTTCAAGGTCCTCACATACTCTAGATGAAATTATGGATCGGGCTGATCCAGAGTCAACCAAGGCTCTGAGCTGACCCTTTTTCAACTCGACCAACAGGAAGGGGCATACTGAACTGTAGTTGGGGACAGTTCGCAGGACCTTGGAGCCGGATGACCCGGGATTAGCTATCCGCCTGGGGTTAAGTGAAACCGGAAGAGAACGGCCTAACGGGGAAGACCACTCCCGACTTATCTTCCCCGAGAATTTACGTTTTTTGAAAGGTTACCTTTTCGGGAAGTCCCTTGACGCTGTCTAGCATCGTTACAATAGCGCGCGACGTGACCGGATCTATGACACCTAGAACAGAATAATTCTCGTACTTCACAGCTCTGAACCGGCGCAGGCCTAGGACCCCAAGACCCGGCCTGCCCGACTCGTCGCTCGAAATTAGGGCGTTCTGAACGCCTCCTAGCCTCGCGGGCTCTAATATCGTCATTACCCTGTATAGTGGTCGACTCGGCGCACAGCCGGTCTAAATCAATAAAACTTTGGGGACGGGCAGCGAATGTCAAACGTGACCGTTCCTCCGGCGTCACGCCCTGCAAAATAGTATGAATGACATCAGACTCTGACAACCCCAGCCTCAGGATCCGGGCCGCGTCTTTAACACTGGAAATGAAATGAGCAAGGGACTCTCCGCTTGCTTGAACTCTATAGAAATGTTTGTGTCGTAACCGGTCGTGTAACCTTCCCGGTACGAAAGCGTCCAGGACTTCCCGATGGAAATGGTCTATGCCACCACCATCCCTAAGGGTACTTGTCACGCGCTCAGCCATAGATCCCCGACAGTACGGGTAAATGAGCTCAAGCAAAGTCCGCTCCGACAGCCCGGGGAAATCGGCCAACTGAAAAAATACGCGCAAGAATCTCAAAAGCGCCTCAGGATCCAGACCATCGACAACTGGGAGACGCTGAATGACATCCGACAGTGGGTTAGGAAGCTTGTGATAGCTTGCGGTGGCCATATCGGAAAAGGCAGGAACATGCACAGGGGGTTCCACCCTGGCTGCCGTCTCAACAGAAGAAGAAGAAGAACCGGAATTCGGATCTACGTGGCAACGCTGGCCGAGAGAAAACTCCCGCAATGCCATCGCCACTTGCTCCCTAAGAGTGACAACATTTTTCTCTAATTCCGAGGTGGTAGCCTGTGATTCAGCATTCTGTAAACGGCATAGAACGTGTTGTAAACGTTGGCGCACCCTCTGTCTAGCCGTAGAGGTGGGTGCCGCCGACTGCAGGCCTTCGGCCAAATCGAGCAGTTCTACAAATTTTTCCGAGCACAGCTCCACCTCGGCGGTGACATCCGTAAGTAATACTCTCCCACTCGGTGCCTCACCGGAGGCAAGAGCCTCACGGAGTTGCTTCCTTAATGAAACAACAGTCTCCTGCGGCTTCCGTCCCCGGAACCGGACCTCCCACTCGAGCTCATCTTTTACTAACAAATCCACATTTACCGAAATGGACATGACCGCGCAATCCTCACACACACCACGTAAAATCAAGAATTAAAGAGAACGACAGGAAGAACTTGATCATCCAAGTGGCTCCAGAATGCTCTAGCGATACGACGAGATGGGTGTCATAAAAGCAGAGAAACAGCCATGCAAAATGCCCAGAAGAGAACACAACACAAAACAACCAAACTAACTCACTAAATACAACACACAAAGTACACATAAAATTCGATATAATCGAAAATATAAACTATCACATCCATGCCCTTGGTCGGACCATAACCGCATTCAAAATACACGATACCGCAACGCAACTCCCTCAATAAACAATTACCATATAACTGGGATGCTACCAAACACGTTGTCTAATCCAAGAGACAAGTCATAATCAAACTCAACAAGTACCGACGGCCCTCATCATGTCCAGACTCCGTATGAGCTCCAGGGTATGTGCAGGTGCAACCAATCAGCACACATTCATTAAAAAAAATTAATCACATTCTTATAACCCCTTTTCAAAATTCATCTTACACTCAACACCACAAAATAATCACTTAAACACTAACACATATTAAATTATTTTAAACTTCATTAACCCCTTATTCATTTTATAAAATGTGCTCTTTTTTCTGGTTGTTCATTCTGTTAATTTATTACACTACCATTAAGTTTTCTTACAACACTTGGATTCTAATCAACAATAATTTGAAATAATTTGCAAGTCCTAACACCAGCTGACATGTCTGTAGCCACACTAAGTTTCATTTAAGAAAATAAATATAAGTCCCCAGATTCTAAAATATCTCAAGTTCAACAGAGAAAAATAAGGCAGAAATAATACCTACTATCCAGCCAGAATCATAACAACTACGCTCTGCTACCATTTGAAACCCCCCTTTTTTTTCTAAGTTTTGTAATTTTTTTTGAATTTTATTTAATTTTATTTTTTATTAAGTTTTTTTTTGTAAAAGGGGAGAGACATCATATTTAGAACTAGGTAAAAACCTAGAGGAAGCAAAAGTGTGGAAGGCCCAAATACAATTACAGACATGTCCCCCCAGGTGAATGACAGGACTTGCAAATGAAAAACTCCTTTAACCAACAAGCGTGTGCTTTATTCAACCTGCAAGATTTTACGTACATGACAAGTTCGTGATTGTGTGAGCACACCATTAAAGGCAGAATTATATATATATATGTATATATATGTATAGCCATTAATTCATAATGTCACAAAGTAAGTGAATTGATATTAAACTAATTGCAAAAATTTCTGCCTGATTATGTATGAGTCAAAGTTAGTAATAATCTCATTCATAAAGCAATACTAATCCATCAGTGTTGTATAATATCAAATAGGCTAGCCTGTTGTCTCAGTAAGCACCTTTATGGTTATTCTCTTTTTTAAATTCGTTACATATTCCCCCCCCCCCAAAAATATATATAGTAAAATTACACACACAAACACATATACGACATGAATAACAAAACATCCCTCATTTCAACACTAACCTCCTCATAAACCCATTCCCACTACAGTAAATGAAGGAACCCTAATATGTATAGATAGGTATAAATATAAAGGACAACGTAAATGGAATATCTCAGCTCCTAAGCATAGATTTGCCAGCATATTCACAAGCATAGTTCACACCAGAGAATGTAAGTGACCGCCCCGAAACTCAACCAGCCAAACGACCCCTTACCTTAATCATTAAGCGTTAAGCATGTGTGTGAAAGAAAATCGTTTCTCATCTACAGCATCAGACAACCCCCGCTACGTTATTAAAACTCAGCCATGACCAGATGACATGATAGCACGAGATAATTAACTCCCTAATGGTCTTAATTAGATGAAAGTTAGATCTTACAGCAAACTGCGGATGTGTGTGTATGTGTGTAACTTCTTACACATTATACAGTTATAAGATACTTCATTAGGTGTACTGTGGTAATGTTCACACATGCAATAGCATAATTGAACACGAGAGTTTGTGCTAGAGTATAATGTTCAGAACTTCACGAGTGAGCTTCTGGCGGCTTCTGTGCATTCACATGTTGTAGAGAGAGAAATAGATAATCAGAATTTTCCCACCTGGATTGTCCGGTGTACTTAGTTCGTATAGGCGCGGATCAGTGATGTCACAGTCGTGTCACAAGTCCCTGGTGCAGCTTAGCGTTGGAAAAGTCCTCGACTGACGGCATTGTGGCAATAAGATCGTCTCTGCCATTAGGGTGGACAGATGTTCGTCCACCCCTGACACCCATCTCGCCCTTGGTCGAGCACCTGGACATACAATAGGTTGTAGAGGGTGTCATAAAGAAAATCACGCCACTTAGGCCGTCCACATTAAATACCAACACTAACTTTAAGCAGCAACAGCGCACACACACATCGCCACTAATTCAGATTAAACAGTATTAAGCTCGTCTAGCAATTACTTTCTTAATGTTTCATTGAAATATTCAAATTGATTAGCTGTGTCTTTCGTAGTTATTAATTACATCAAAACAGCTGAGTGCAAGATACATTAGCATATTCTCTATTGAAATCAACTTGACCCACGACTCTCACATTCATAATTTAATTAAATTTAATTTAATTTGATTTTGTAATAGCATTAATGCCCAAACTAAAAACTGCTCTATACGCACACACCCACACAAGCATAACTCATAATGAAAGCTGAAACACAAAATATATTTGGGGTTAGAATATTTTCAGAACCCGCAGACTTGCACGTACCCGGAACAACACTTTATCTAGCCTATCATAGTGATAGGTTCGGAAGTCCTGGACAGAAGTTTGCCGCCAGCCGAGACCAGATGAACAGGTTGGAGGATCAAGCAGAAATGAGGCCGATACAACGTTTCGGTCCAGCCAAGTAACCTCCGAATGCAGGAATGTACAGACACAGCTGGCTGGCAGCGCCAGCTGTATTGCGTAGCTGCACAACCGTTTGTGTGTATAACCGATCGGCAACAAACTATCGTAACAGCGTGGCCGTGCGTGACGTCAGCGGCGCTAGTTTTTAAAATACTAATAATACGTTGCCGAAGCCAGTTCGGCACACCCTCACCCCAAAAGGGCAACATGGTTGACCCAAAACAAACAAGTCCTCAAGCACGACGGCTGTGGGAAACCTGGAAAATCTCAGATTCTAAAACGCTCTTGGTGAGTTCAGTAACACAGGAAAACGAAAAGGCAGAAGGAAGAGGTGTGAGTTAGTGAGTGTGTCTGAAAGAGAAGATGTAAGTGTGAGTCCTGCATGCTCGCCGGGCCCTGGTCCGCATGCAGATATAAGAGACAGAAAAGAACAGGAGAAAGAGAAGAATCGCAGGATCCCGCTTTGAGTACTGACCACCAAGGCCTCCCAATTCCAATAACTGAGATCCAGGAACCCCAAATAGTATTCCCCCCTTTTTATGGGCCTAACTGTCATCCCTAACTCATGCCCTATGGCAAAACTTTAGCTTCGAAATATGAGTGGTTACTCTTTCAACATCCCCTCCGGGATCACCCAATTTCACTGTGACGGGCGACACAAACCGAAGAATGCGGTATGGTCCCGACCAACGATAACATAGTTTAGCGGCCCTCCTATTTATGGCTGAGCTGATCGGATGGCTCTGACAGTAGACCAAGTCGCCAATCTTAAATGGGTTCGGAATTCGCCCCTGATTGTAGCGACTACGGACGCGTTCGTGCGCACGAAGCAAATTCCTCCGGACCTCCCGCCATCTGTCCACAGTCGTGACCTCAGGATCGTTCGGCAGAAGATCATCAATGTGCCACAAATTGTCCAACGGCAAACTCGGCGAGAACCCAAACATGACTTCAAAGGGTACGGCCTTGTGACTCTCGTGTAGGGCCGTGTTAAATGCCAATTGCAACCACTTTAAATTTTGGTCCCAACAATCCTGTTGTTCAGCATGATAGGCGATAAGCGCTGAACGGAGATTCCGGTTAAATCTCTCCGCGTGGGACGGTTGAGGGTAGTACGGGGAAGTGGTCACATGTTTGATGCCGTTAGCGAAACACATTCGCCGGAAATCTTTTGAAATGAACTGTGGTCCATTGTCAGAGACAATGGTGGACGGAAAACCGAAATGCTGAAAGACATGGGTCTGTAGCATAAGGATAGTTGAGCGAGTGTTTGCCTGTCGTAAGGGCAGTAGCCAGACAAACTTGGAAAAAGCATCCACGCAAACAAGTAGGTAAGCATTACCTGACTTGCTACGAGGGAAAGGTCCCACGTAGTCTATGAATAACTTCTCCATGGGTTTGCTCGCCACATCAGATGACAATAGACCCAATTTAGTATTTTGAGCAGGCTTACTCAAGCCACAGAGATGACATGCTTTCACACGAGCCGCGATGTCCCTGTCCATGCCCTTCCAGATGAAATGCCTCCGAATACTGGAAATGGTCTTCGAAATTCCCTTATGGCCACCTATTGGGGAATCATGATAGTAGCTGAAGACCATTGGCACGAGCTTGCTAGGCAGCACAACCTTCGGGGCACGTCCTTTTCGTTCTCGGCAGCACAGGACGCCCTTGGACAGAAAATATGGTACCTGCACGTTACCCTCTTTTAGGTGTTGGATGATAGGACCCAACTCTTCATCATTTAACTGATGGGGTAACACATCAGTAAAAGCCAAAGGAAAATCCAGCAGAACGGAACAGGGTTGCTCAGAATTGGCCTCGCTGGGTTGGGAGAACATACGTGACAAGGCGTCTGCAACAACATTTTGTGTTCCCCTGATGTGTTGCACTTTGAATTTAAAGGATGAGATCTTGACCACCCAACGCCCTATTTTACCCAGCTGCCGGGGATGAGCGAGAAGCCAGGAGAGAGCCTGATTATCGGTCTCCAACAGGAACTCAGCGTGTTCCAAGAAACGCCTGAACTTATCTAGAGCGTACACAACAGCAAGACACTCTAGTTCATACACTGAAGACTTCCTCTCTTGTTGGGTCAAGGTCCGGGATATAAATGCCACCGGCTGCCTAGCACCATCGACTTCCTGGGACAGAACCGCCCCGAGCGCAACAGAACTCGCGTCCGTTTTCGAAATGAATTTTCTTGAAAAATCAGGCATCCTCAACACAGGGGGAGAGACGATCGCCTCCTTGAGGGTATCAAAGGCCCGCTGTTGCCTCTCTCCCCATACAAATTTGGTACCCTTTTTCCTGAGTTCGTTTAAAGGTACAGCAATCTCCGCGGCATTAGGGATAAATCTACGGTAAAAATTGACCATGCCAACAAATCTGGCAACACCTTTCGCATCCCTAGGGGGAGGAAAATCCCGGATGCCTTGTGTCCTCTCCGGGTCGACCGTCACACCCCCATATGAGACGAGATGCCCTAAAAACGAAATACTCCTTTGTGCAAACTTTACCTTGTCTGGATTGATAGTGAGGCCAGCACTCCTCAATCGGCACATCACCTCTCTCAGGTGACCCAGATGCTCCTCGAACGTTTTACTGTAGACCAAGAGGTCATCAAGATAATTAAAGATGAATTTAAATTTTACATCATGGAATACAGTGTCAAGTAGTCGCGTGAGGGTCTCAGCCCCCACTGCCAGACCCATGGGTACCCTAGTATATTGATAAAGATTCCATGGCACACAGAATGCCGTATAAGGGCGGCTTTCCTTAGACAGAGGGATCTGATGATAAGCGGCATTGAGGTCAAAGATGGTGAAGTACCTGGCCCCACTAAACCAATCGAACGCGGAATGTAAATCAGGAAGAGGAACTGAATCCACCTCAATATTAGCATTGAGTTTGCGATAGTCAATGACCATACGCTGTTTACCCCCAGGCTTGGGCACCAGAAATGCTGGACTTGCATAACTAGAGTTGGAAGGTTCAATGACCCCTTGTTTAAGCAACTCTTGAACCTTCTCTCTTAGGACATCCATCTTTGGAGGGGCGAATTTGTATGGGTGTGAGCGGACTACGGCGGAGTCCGTTAAACGGATCTTATATTCCAAAAGATGTGTGAGCCCCAGGTTGGGAGTTAATACAGTGGGGAACTGCTCACACAAATGATCTAAAGCATGCCTCTGGGACGGGGTGAGATGGTCTCTTTCTGAATCGGGACACACAACCTCTTGGACACCTCCCTTAGCTCCCTGGTACCCAAGGAAAGGAATGACAACCTCCCGATTGAATTTAAAATAACAGTGGTGCGCTTGAAGATCTAAAACGAGACCACTCTTGGAGATGAAATCGGCACCCACAATGCAGTCGACTCCCAGAGCCGGAGAAACCAAAAATCGCCACACCCATGAAAAACACTCGATTTTAATACTCAGGGAAACCACCCGGGAGATGGGCAGAATTTCCCGCGATGCAGTCCAGCATACCACGGAAGACCGATCCGACCCTAATAGTAAGCCCTGTTGTTCAAGGTCCTCACATACTCTAGATGAAATTATGGATCGGGCTGATCCAGAGTCAACCAAGGCTCTGAGCTGACCCTTTTTCAACTCGACCAACAGGAAGGGGCATACTGAACTGTAGTTGGGGACAGTTCGCAGGACCTTGGAGCCGGATGACCCGGGATTAGCTATCCGCCTGGGGTTAAGTGAAACCGGAAGAGAACGGCCTAACGGGGAAGACCACTCCCGACTTATCTTCCCCGAGAATTTACGTTTTTTGAAAGGTTACCTTTTCGGGAAGTCCCTTGACGCTGTCTAGCATCGTTACAATAGCGCGCGACGTGACCGGATCTATGACACCTAGAACAGAATAATTCTCGTACTTCACAGCTCTGAACCGGCGCAGGCCTAGGACCCCAAGACCCGGGCTGCCCGACTCGTCGCTCGAAATTAGGGCGTTCTGAACGCCTCCTAGCCTCGCGGGCTCTAATATCGTCATTACCCTGTATAGTGGTCGACTCGGCGCACAGCCGGTCTAAATCAATAAAACTTTGGGGACGGGCAGCGAAGTCAAACGTGACCGTTCCTCCGGCGTCACGCCCTGCAAAATAGTATGAATGACATCAGACTCTGACAACCCCAGCCTCAGGATCCGGGCCGCGTCTTTAACACTGGAAATGAAATGAGCAAGGGACTCTCCGCTTGCTTGAACTCTATAGAAATGTTTGTGTCGTAACCGGTCGTGTAACCTTCCCGGTACGAAAGCGTCCAGGACTTCCCGATGGAAATGGTCTATGCCACCACCATCCCTAAGGGTACTTGTCACGCGCTCAGCCATAGATCCCCGACAGTACGGGTAAATGAGCTCAAGCAAAGTCCGCTCCGACAGCCCGGGGAAATCGGCCAACTGAAAAAATACGCGCAAGAATCTCAAAAGCGCCTCAGGATCCAGACCATCGACAACTGGGAGACGCTGAATGACATCCGACAGTGGGTTAGGAAGCTTGTGATAGCTTGCGGTGGCCATATCGGAAAAGGCAGGAACATGCACAGGGGGTTCCACCCTGGCTGCCGTCTCAACAGAAGAAGAAGAAGAACCGGAATTCGGATCTACGTGGCAACGCTGGCCGAGAGAAAACTCCCGCAATGCCATCGCCACTTGCTCCCTAAGAGTGACAACATTTTTCTCTAATTCCGAGGTGGTAGCCTGTGATTCAGCATTCTGTAAACGGCATAGAACGTGTTGTAAACGTTGGCGCACCCTCTGTCTAGCCGTAGAGGTGGGTGCCGCCGACTGCAGGCCTTCGGCCAAATCGAGCAGTTCTACAAATTTTTCCGAGCACAGCTCCACCTCGGCGGTGACATCCGTAAGTAATACTCTCCCACTCGGTGCCTCACCGGAGGCAAGAGCCTCACGGAGTTGCTTCCTTAATGAAACAACAGTCTCCTGCGGCTTCCGTCCCCGGAACCGGACCTCCCACTCGAGCTCATCTTTTACTAACAAATCCACATTTACCGAAATGGACATGACCGCGCAATCCTCACACACACCACGTAAAATCAAGAATTAAAGAGAACGACAGGAAGAACTTGATCATCCAAGTGGCTCCAGAATGCTCTAGCGATACGACGAGATGGGTGTCATAAAAGCAGAGAAACAGCCATGCAAAATGCCCAGAAGAGAACACAACACAAAACAACCAAACTAACTCACTAAATACAACACACAAAGTACACATAAAATTCGATATAATCGAAAATATAAACTATCACATCCATGCCCTTGGTCGGACCATAACCGCATTCAAAATACACGATACCGCAACGCAACGCCCTCAATAAACAATTACCATATAACTGGGATGCTACCAAACACGTTGTCTAATCCAAGAGACAAGTCATAATCAAACTCAACAAGTACCGACGGCCCTCATCATGTCCAGACTCCGTATGAGCTCCAGGGTATGTGCAGGTGCAACCAATCAGCACACATTCATTAAAAAAAATTAATCACATTCTTATAACCCCTTTTCAAAATTCATCTTACACTCAACATCACAAAATAATCACTTAAACACTAACACATATTAAATTATTTTAAACTTCATTAACCCCTTATTCATTTTATAAAATGTGCTCTTTTTTCTGGTTGTTCATTCTGTTAATTTATTACACTACCATTAAGTTTTCTTACAACACTTGGATTCTAATCAACAATAATTTGTAATAATTTGCAAGTCCTAACACCAGCTGACATGTCTGTAGCCACACTAAGTTTCATTTAAGAAAATAAATATAAGTCCCCAGATTCTAAAATATCTCAAGTTCAACAGAGAAAAATAAGGCAGAAATAATACCTACTATCCAGCCAGAATCATAACAACCACGCTCTGCTACCATTTGAAACCCCCCTTTTTTTTCTAAGTTTTGTAATTTTTTTTGAATTTTATTTAATTTTATTTTTTATTAAGTTTTTTTTTGTAAAAGGGGAGAGACATCATATTTAGAACTAGGTAAAAACCTAGAGGAAGCAAAAGTGTGCAAGGCCCAAATACAATTACAGACATGTCCCCCCAGGTGAATGACAGGACTTGCAAATGAAAAACTCCTTTAACCAACAAGCGTGTGCTTTATTCAACCTGCAAGATTTTACGTACATGACAAGTTCGTGATTGTGTGAGCACACCATTAAAGGCAGAATTTTATATATATATATATATATATGTATATATATGTATATCCATTAATTCATAATGTCACAAAGTAAGTGAATTGATATTAAACTAATTGCAAAAATTTCTGCCTGATTATGTATGAGTCAAAGTTAGTAATAATCTCATTCATAAAGCAATACTAATCCATCAGTGTTGTATAATATCAAATAGGCTAGCCTGTTGTCTCAGTAAGCACCTTTATGGTTATTCTCTTTTTTAAATTCGTTACATATTCCCCCCCCCCCAAAAATATATATAGTAAAATTACACACACAAACACATATACGACATGAATAACAAAACATCCCTCATTTCAACACTAACCTCCTCATAAACCCATTCCCACTACAGTAAATGAAGGAACCCTAATATGTATAGATAGGTATAAATATAAAGGACAACGTAAATGGAATATCTCAGCTCCTAAGCATAGATTTGCCAGCATATTCACAAGCATAGTTCACACCAGAGAATGTAAGTGACCGCCCCGAAACTCAACCAGCCAAACGACCCCTTACCTTAATCATTAAGCGTTAAGCATGTGTGTGAAAGAAAATCGTTTCTCATCTACAGCATCAGACAACCCCCGCTACGTTATTAAAACTCAGCCATGACCAGATGACATGATAGCACGAGATAATTAACTCCCTAATGGTCTTAATTAGATGAAAGTTAGATCTTACAGCAAACTGCGGATGTGTGTGTATGTGTGTAACTTCTTACACATTATACAGTTATAAGATACTTCATTAGGTGTACTGTGGTAATGTTCACACATGCAATAGCATAATTGAACACGAGAGTTTGTGCTAGAGTATAATGTTCAGAACTTCACGAGTGAGCTTCTGGCGGCTTCTGTGCATTCACATGTTGTAGAGAGAGAAATAGATAATCAGAATTTTCCCACCTGGATTGTCCGGTGTACTTAGTTCGTATAGGCGCGGATCAGTGATGTCACAGTCGTGTCACAAGTCCCTGGTGCAGCTTAGCGTTGGAAAAGTCCTCGACTGACGGCATTGTGGCAATAAGATCGTCTCTGCCATTAGGGTGGACAGATGTTCGTCCACCCCTGACACCCATCTCGCCCTTGGTCGAGCACCTGGACATACAATAGGTTGTAGAGGGTGTCATAAAGAAAATCACGCCACTTAGGCCGTCCACATTAAATACCAACACTAACTTTAAGCAGCAACAGCGCACACACACATCGCCACTAATTCAGATTAAACAGTATTAAGCTCGTCTAGCAATTACTTTCTTAATGTTTCATTGAAATATTCAAATTGATTAGCTGTGTCTTTCGTAGTTATTAATTACATCAAAACAGCTGAGTGCAAGATACATTAGCATATTCTCTATTGAAATCAACTTGACCCACGACTCTCACATTCATAATTTAATTAAATTTAATTTAATTTGATTTTGTAATAGCATTAATGCCCAAACTAAAAACTGCTCTATACGCACACACCCACACAAGCATAACTCATAATGAAAGCTGAAACACAAAATATATTTGGGGTTAGAATATTTTCAGAACCCGCAGACTTGCACGTACCCGGAACAACACTTTATCTAGCCTATCATAGTGATAGGTTCGGAAGTCCTGGACAGAAGTTTGCCGCCAGCCGAGACCAGATGAACAGGTTGGAGGATCAAGCAGAAATGAGGCCGATACAACGTTTCGGTCCAGCCAAGTAACCTCCGAATGCAGGAATGTACAGACACAGCTGGCTGGCAGCGCCAGCTGTATTGCGTAGCTGCACAACCGTTTGTGTGTATAACCGATCGGCAACAAACTATCGTAACAGCGTGGCCGTGCGTGACGTCAGCGGCGCTAGTTTTTAAAATACTAATAATACGTTGCCGAAGCCAGTTCGGCACACTAGTGTATACAAAGTTGCATAGTTTTCTTATGTTCGTTCTTATCATTTGAGAATTTAATTTCATCGACTGGAAATTGAGGCCGTTGACCTGTGGACCAAGTTTATACGTCTCATGTGTTTGTATGCAATTATTGCTGTTAAAAGTATTGCTCGTATTAGTTGATTACTTTTGTCCGCAGTAGATCCAGTAATCGGTAGTCTCGGGTTTGCCGGTTTCCACGCTTTCCAATTTTTTCATATTATTTCTATATGTTCTGCAAAAGTTACGTGTCCTCTATACTCCCGGTAAACAGCATTGTCATAATAATCCGTATATTCTCTTATTTGTTTACTTTGATTATTTTCAGTCATTGTTAAATTTGTTAATTTTACATTGGCGAATCCCATAGTAAAAACTCTTCGGTATGCTTTAAGGTTACCTAAAAATATGAACAAACTGCCGACCATTGTTTAAAAAAATCGGAACTTAGGGCGGGGTAAAGGGCGTCACAGTTGGGGTCCCGAAATCAGAGAGCATATTTAGTGATTTTTATAAAGTGATATTCCGGAAAATTTTAATACGAAAATTACACTACACAACATATACGAAGTGTGTTCAAAAAGAGACCGAATTTTTTGAAGAACACACCAACAACGCGCTTCGACTTTGCGCGCGCCTAAATACAGTTTTTGACAACAAACTGCCACTTATTCTGTTCCGCTATAAACATTAGTCTTTGAACTATATTAGATTGAGTGGGGACGTGCGCAGGCTGTCCGTCGCATTAGTGACAAAGTGTCTAAGAAAGATCTTGAAGAACAACGAATCCGTATGAAATTTTGCGGTTAACTAGGTTAGAACTTTACAGAGACATTCTGGTTGGTCAAAAACATACGCGGAGGTGTGCATGAGGCGAACGATTAGTCTATTTTAAGCATTTTTAAAGATAGCAAAAACATTGGTCAGTGCAGATCAAAGCGATGTCAAGATCAGTAGCGAAGCGTCAGGGGAACAAAGTCGACAGTGTCTCCTCAAATAATTTATTCATAAAATAATTAATTTTTATTTATGAATTAAGTTGCGTAAGTTACTCAGAAAGCGTATAAAACTAATTTAAGAAGTTAGATATCACGCGACATGACGCGAGTGTGGGCCATGAGACCTTGCTGTGCGATGCAATTGTACGCGTACGCGGAGTGTCAGGGTAGACATTTATTTGAAATGTCTTTTTAACAAGGTCATAAAATGCGTCTCATACATTACATCAGAAGACATGTCTCCCCCACACTAACGAGTTTCTTTCAATGTGCGTGCCGGTAGTGAATATTTGTTTTTGTTGACTATTACAAATTATTTTTAATTCTGTATATAGTGTTATAGTCTAAGAAGTGTGTAATCGTTTACGTACTAACTATTTAATAATACATATTTTTAAGTGTCGTCCTTTATGTGCTTTATGCATACTGTTTAATTGGTTTAAAGGAGCAAAATGAATAAAGTTAGTACCAGTTCTACCGCAGAAGTATTTGTTATAAACTCTGACAACTTTGATTCACTAGAATTTTTGTTAAAATACGAAATCATTACGTTACATTTCAAGCAAAAGATATTGCTAAAGTTAAAAATATCTCGGGCGTCTGTAGATTTGACGCAGAAGGATGGAAAAGTTGTCAGAAAATTTCAGAAAGTTTGGTATAGTAAATATAGGTGGATCTCCGGTTGTAAGCGAAACAAAACTCTGCACTGCTATTATTGTTTGATGTTTAATGGAGAGGAACCATGGAGTAAAGTTGGAGTAGGCACTATAAAATATTTTGAAGCTAAACATGCTGGTAGTAAAACTCATATAAAAAATCCTGAGATCCTTTTAGCTTTTAGGGGTCATAAGGAAAATGAGCAATCTGTTAATAATGTCAGTTATTTATAAACTTTAAATTTACTGGGAACGAGGGAGTCTTTCATGAAAGACAATATACAGAGTAATTCAAAATTGCACGGCAATCTCTCGGGAACTGATTCTGTAGCTAAAAATAAGAAAAAATGGGACGCGGCGTGTAGAACTCATTTACAAGAAAATATGAAACGTTTGTGTAATGCCTACAGTAATCCGCATTTGTTACCATAAAAATATATGAATAAAATTTATATTTTTCTAGCAATATTTTCTAATTAAGATTCATAAACCACACCAGTAACAATACGATAGATTTTTCTTGATATTAGACCAAATTATATAACGAATGCATGTGTTTCAGACAGCCACTTAGCTGTTATCTTATAGGCAAATTAACTCTATTTACCATAGTTTTACTGGTCCATTAGGAACGTCAACAATCTTAGTAAGAGGTAGCTTTTGGCTGGTACTTGTATGTCTACCCAAATTATTTTGTCACGCTTCGCCACTGGTAAAGATCACGGCAAGAGAGCTCGTTCAAGTGCCAAAACTTCCTGAGAAAGTGGGCGTTAACATAAGATCGTAAAATTTAATTTTGATAGACAAACGTGTACGCATCGTGTCAGTAGAAAATTCGTGCCGCTCTCGTTGAATGACGATCAGAAAGATATCCATTTTGAAATCGGTAAGCAACTGCATACCAATGCAAATGGTAAAGACAGTTTTGGAATGTAATTAAAATTTCTCTGTAAAACTTTTATGAAGTTATAAATACACATTATGTTAAAATCTTCGTTCTCACATCGTTATGAATCCGACGGACGATGTGTGCTCATGCCCAGTACAACGTGTGTAGCTCAAAGAGTAGCGCTTATAGCGGCACAGAATAGCCTAAATGGTATTCCGTCGCGAAAAACTATCGCTAGCATCACTTAATTGTGCAGCTCGCTCTATGCGTAGGTTCACATGCTATACAGATAGTTCGGTCTTTTTTGAAAACATCTCATATTTTATCTGTTTATTTCGACTGTGTATTGAAGATCACAATAAGTCACTGAAGAGCGATTTTCAAGAATGCGCTCACGTTGGTCGTACTAATGGTCATAGGTAACTATCTCAGTAGACTGGTCCAGTTTAAAAGATCACTTAAGATCGTCTGTCGTGTAAGTTCCTCAACACTAAGCGACGGCCGTATGCTGAGCCTTTCGTGGGGGATGGGCTTTTATGTGAACGTGTGTAAGTCTTTGGTGTATAAAAAAAAACACAACAAAAATATGTTTAATACAGTATAACTGGTATATAAATGGGTAGGAAAGTGCATAATATCCATGTGATTCTGATGTCTTCTGATTTCAGCCAGTTATTTGTCTATCTATATAGACTAAGTAGCGTATCCAGGATGAGGCGTGAGGAAGTATATCTTTCAGACATTTCACGGGAAATTTTGTGTAAATTTCGGGAAAAAATTATATTATTTTTTGATACACGTGGCACTTTTTTTTTGTAATACATGTGAAAAACTTCAGTACGTTTTTGTTGTTGTAATACATCTGAAAAACTTCAATACGTTTTTGTTGTAATAGGGCTACATGTGAAAAAATCAATACGTTTTTTTGTTGTAATACATGTGAAAAACTTAATACGTTTTTTGTAAGAGCATTTAACGTGCGAATGTAGAAACTCGTTGTATCAAATTTTATTTTCATTACGAGTATTATTTTGATCAGGAACCGTTAGATGTTTGAAGTACAGAGTGCAAGTATTAAGGTCACTAGTGTTGATGTACTCGATTTAAATCTTCAGGGTTGTCACCAGCTGCACGAAGAAAGTTTTCTTCATTCAAAACTCTGGCTCGGAATTTGCACCTGTAAATTATGATGTGTAAAGAACGAACAAACACAGAAATCTAAAAATTTAAACTTCACTGTGTGAATTCAAATGAAATTTGTGATGTTAAATATTAACAAGTATTTATTATAAAAAAATAATAACGTTTAATTATTTGTTTGTTTCAGGTGAGTTGCTGCTCTCCTTTACTTCATGATTAAGAATACTGATTTCAAAAGAATGGAGTAGGTATGAAGAATGTTAAAAACAGTACTCTGTTGTTAGTTATTTAGACACTAGATTTGTATAATTCTTGAGCACTGGATGGATGACCAGTGGGGCATGAGAAGAGAACAGCGGAGCAACAACTACGAGAGATTCATTACATCTCAGAAAATAGGCTTTCCGGGATAAGATTGTATTTTTCCCTTGGGGAGGGGGTGCTCTCCGAATGAGGTCAGTGCAGAAGGGTCGGAGTGTGCATTGAGGGTTTAGCGATGAACACTGCGCTTCGCGTTTTCTCAGACATCAAGGATAAGTGATGTAGTCACAACTTATGATACATGTTATCCGGGCTGTTTGGCCGTGGTCCATGGCTTATTACAAAACCAAACGTTTCGGCAGCTCCAATGGCTGCCATCATCAGTGGTATAAAAATCCTGAACGTCGGATGGTCACGTACAGGCCCACAGTACTGTGGTATAGGCTGAAGTTGTCCACACGACTGGGGGTTGCGCGGGTCGCGAGTAGTGCAGTGTCCCGAGTCTCAGAAAGGACTCCTGCCACTGGGTCTGTTTGAGTTCATTTTATACTTTTTTATCTACTTATGGGGGGGTCTGAAGCGACCTGCGATTGGTGGATTATACCACCGGGACTAACAAACGAGGTCGCTTGTGGTATTACCACAAATACCTGGAGGACTCATCTGGTCGCGGGGTGTATTTACCAAGTCCGGCAATGAGGGAATTGTGGGTCACTCTGTCGGAACGAACATAGAATCTACGTGCCAGGCGTCTCACGGTGTCATCAAGAGAGCGGACACCGAGTCCTCTCCTCAAAAGACGAGAAGAGTACCTCCGGGGGACTTTACACGCAAGCTTCAGTCCCCGGTCGAGTACGCGCTGGAGCGTTGTTCTATGACCACGAGCCAGGTATCCCCAAACAGGACAGGCGTAGGTAATCACGGGCAACACGTACGAGTTGACTATGAGCTTACCTAGCCGGGGGGTCATTGCCGGATTAGATAGCACGATGGAGGGCGGAATTCATGACTCCGTCCGGGCCAGGCGCCTTCCTGGGCTTGAGCTGAACAATCCTCTCAGAGACCTCCTCCGGGGAGATGGGCTCCGGCTGGACTGTGATACAAGCCGATAGAAAGCGCTCTACCTCGCGGCAGATTTGCTCAGTGAAAGCCGGGTTCTTGGATGGGTTGGGAGCGAACTGTCGCTCTAAACTGTCAGCCAAGAACTCTGCCTTTTCGAGGGGGCGGCCAAGGGGTTGACCGCCGGGTCCTACCAATGCGGGGAAAGGCGCGCGTGTACGCTTTCCCGTTAGGGCACTGGGAATCCGCCAGACATTACGGTTCTCGGTAGGGCCATCCATCTGTGTTACAGCTAGCTCCCAGTTGCGTCTACGGAACGCCAGCATGTCGCGACGCAACTTGCCGGACGCTCTGTTGAACGCAGCCTTGTCAGCCAGGTCACGAGTCCTCTGCCAGCGTCTCCGGAGGCGATTCCTCTCGCAAGCGAGCTGAGACATCTCTTCGGGAATACGCTGATAGTCGGGCGTGAGCCCCGGCTTCATCCGGGAGGACCCGTCTACCGCCGAGACTACGGCGGTGTCGGATAAGGCCTCGTCGACATGCTGGGTAGTGTCGAGCGGGATATGCTCAGGTAGGCGGCGACTGAACGCCGGGCCAAAGCGTTCCCACTCGATTACCCGCCGCTCGTCTCGGACGGTAGAGTGCTGGGTAGCTGTATGCACACTGATGGGGCAATGGTCCGAGGACAGTTCCGAAATGACGGAGACGTGGACCGGGCAATAAACGCCCCTGACCGCGGCAATCTATATCTATAAAAATGAATGTTTGTTTCTTTCTTTCTTTCTTTGTCCCGTATGCGTTCCTATACCATTCATCCGATTGCGATGAAACTTCGGTGAGTTGTTGTGCGCACGCCCGCGAAGGTTTATGAATTTTTTTCGATGGGGTCTTATGGGGGGTTCTTGGGGTCTTCCACATCTCCTCCTAAACCACTGGACCGATTTCAACCAAGCTTAGTACAAATATTTTATGCAACGGGAGAACCAACATAGGGTAGGTGTTTTTTCGATGGGGTCCATTGGGGAGTCCTTTGGGGTCTTCCACATCTCCTCCTAAACCACTGGACCGATTTCAACCAAACTTGGCACAAATATTTTACGCAACGGGAGAACCAACATAGGATAGGTGTTTTTTTCGACGGGGTCCATTGGGGGGTCCTTTGGGGTCTTTCACATCTCCTCCTAAACCACTGGACCGATTTCAACCAAACGTGGCACAAATATTTTACGTAAAGGGAGAACCAACATAGGATAGGTGTTTTTTCAATGGGGTTCTTTTGGGGGTTCTTTGGGGTCTTCCACATCTCCTCCTAAACCGCTGGACCGATTTCAACCAAACTTGGCACAAATATTTTACGCAACGGGAGAACCAACATAGGGTAGGTGTTTTTTCGATGGGGTCCTTTGGGGTCTTCCACATCTCCTCCTAAACCACTGGACCGATTTCAACCAAACTTGGCACAAATATTTTACGCAACTGGAGAACCAACATAGGCTAGGTGTTTTTTTCGACGGGGTCCATTGGGGGGTCCTTTGGGGTCTTTCACATCTCCTCCTAAACCACTGGACCGATTTCAACCAAACGTGGCACAAATATTTTACGCAAAGGGAGAACCAACATAGGATAGGTGTTTTTTCAATGGGGTTCTTTTGGGGGTTCTTTGGGGTCTTCCACATCTCCTCCTAAACCACTGGACCGATTTCAACCAAACTTGGCAAAAATATTTTACGCAACGGGAGAACCAACATAGGACAGGTGTTTTTTTTCGATACGATCCTCTGGGGGGTCCTTTGGAGTCTTAAAAAACTAACTTATTAGATCTGGTTACTATGACAACCCAATGGAATAGATTTTGTTCTAAATATATTATCGCATTAAATTGAAGACCACGCGAACGAAGTCTTTATATATTATATATATACAAACACTTTCTTTCTTTGAGTGGCATTGCAACGCATGCCGGGTACTCGCTAGTGTTTAGTAAATCAGGGCGGGAGTTAGCCCTCGAGGGATAGTACGTAGGCCCGGTAGGACCCATGACTGTGACCCGAGCCGCATCAGCATACCTGCGTAAGCGGGCCCCGTTTGGGTTCACCAAGCGGCTCCCCACTCAGGGTGCTTACAGTTCAGGTCGCCCGCCAGGACTACCCTTCTTTGTGCGCCAAAGACGGCCTCCAGATCGTTCGACAGGAGCTCCGTTTGTGGAGGATTGTATGCGGAAACCACGATAGACCGCCGAGAGCACCATAGAGCTCAACCGCGGTGCACTCAAGGTTCCGCCGCTGAGGCAGGACAACGCGGTGATGGCGAAGACTCGCCTTCACCGCGATGGCTGTGCCCCCTCCTGCGCGATCCGACCGGTCATCCCGGTAGCACACGTAGTTGGATAGTCGGAATCGACGATGCGGGGTCAGGTGCGTCTCTCCAATAAGAAGCACATCGGGCTTGTGACGGGCAACGAACTCTAAGAGCTCAGAATGCCGGGAAGCGAGGCCGTTGGCGTTCCACGCCACGAGCTCAAGGTCTCGCTTGAGGGATTGCCGTGGTTGTCCGTTCATAGCAGACCAATAATACGGCAGGCTTCCACCAAGAGGAGGAATTTGTCTTGGGGCGAGGCTGTTGCCAAGCGTTCCTTGATTTTGAGGAAAGTTTGGGCTACTTTCTGCAAGTCGTAGCTTGCCAGAAAGTCGGAAACGACGGCGAGATCATCGGTAAATGAGGCCTGGGGAGAACGCTTGGGGGCAGCTGCATAGCTGTGGCGGGGCGAGGCGGTGGAACACTTGGGGGCAGGTTCTGGAGCGGGTGGTCGCTCTAGCTTTTGGCGGACAGGCTTGGGTCCAGTGGCAGGTTTTGGCTGGCCCGTGTTCTTAGCCTGAGGTCTATCTTGCTTTTTGCCTGATCTGTGGTAGCGAGGCTTGGGTGGCGGCGGCAGTGGAGGATCAATTTCCTCGTCATCCTGCGGCAACGGGACTTTTGCGTAGGATCTTGCGTTCCGGTTCCGAGGGCGCGGCTACAGGTGTGGTCTGTTGAGCTTTGCTCGGGCTCACTGCACTTGGTGGTTTCGGAACCGGAGCAGACCTTGGGGCTGGTTTCCGTACCACAGGCTCAGAGGTTTTGGCCGATGATACTGGCTGAACAACATGTCGAGGCTTAGGGTGGACTAGCTTAACAAGTTTGTCCAGCTGCTCTTTATAAACGGGACAGCGCCTGTTATTAGCAGCATGGGCGCCGCCACAGTTAATGCAATACCTGTGGTTGTCAGGAACAGCGCAGGCCTGCGTTAGATGGTCAAGTCCGCATCGGACGCAGGTCGGCGCGTTCCGACAACCGAAGCTGCTGTGGCCGAACCTCTGACACCTATGGCATTGGGAAATTCGCCCGGTCTGACGGCAGGGCTCTACGCTAACGCAGAGCCCGAATAGCCGTTTTAACTCTAATAGGGCCTGGGTGGATTCGCCCTTCTCTACCTGGAGTCTGATCAGGGGAAGGGGTCGACGCGAGCCATAGGTTGTATACAACCGAGAGGCTGCCACAACCTTGTAGCCCGCGTCGCACAGTTCGTCAAGGACGACCTGCGGATCGGCCTGTATGTCTAGCCTCCGAAGTACGAGGGCTACAGGCTTGATGCGGTTCAGGGAGTATGTGTGGAACTGGAACGATTCTCGTTCCAGCCACTGGATTACTCCCAAGTGTTCAGATGCGCTGTGGCAGGTAACACGTAGAGTCTCACTCGCTAGGAGTTTGACAGAAGCGTTATCTGCCAGCGCAACGACCTTGCGGAGTCGGCGATTAAAGCCGATAATATCCCTGACGTTCGTGACGAACACCGGCGGGATCCTTCCTTCGGAGGTGCGGCTAGGCGCAACCTCAGCGGAGGCTTGGAATGCCGCCGAGTCCGTAGCCGAACTCAGGGAAGCCAGTGAGGGAGACTTCCTCGGCTTGCCACCGTGCCCTACTACCACCCAGTCGGTGGAAGCCGAGGTCTCCATGTTGGGGAAGTCAGACTGCCTGGCCTACTAGCGGCCGTGCAGCCGGAAGGTCCGGTCTTTACGGGCTGTGTCGGCCCTAACAAGGACCCGATTATTGTCACGATCTCGCGCGGGTTGAGCAGGGCTTCCCGCGCGAGTCGTAGGGTTCCCGACTGGCCCAAGTGGCCGGCCGGGGGGCTCGTCGCTGCCGCACAGTGCTTCAGGGACACTAACAGCGGGTCCAAGACAGTGCTGTCTAGTTCAGCTCTTTGCCCAGCGGGTATCCGGGGGCCGAACTGTGACACCGTCACAGTGGCGGCGCAACCCGCATCTCTATTTTTCAGTCTTGATCTCGGACTCCCCGGATTCCGCTGGGTAGCGCTACCTATACGACTTACCGGCACTGTGCGGCAGGTCCCAGTCGTGTTTGGTGTGCTGTCTTCGCCTTGGCAAGGCGGCTGGTCCACTTCCATCGCAGCTGGAGGTTGGCGCTGGCGATGAGGTTGAGGTTGGTCTGGCGGCTTCTTCTTGACTCCGCAGTGGCTTGTTGTGAAGGCCTCTTCATAGCAGGTTCTCGAGGTCGAGGCGGTCCTCTTCTGCGTTGACTATGTCTCGATGCGTACTCTTCAGATACAAGCAGTGAAGTGTCACGACGATGTCTCTCTCGTCTGCGTCAAAAAGTCCGTCTCGGCTGAAGTTGTCCTGCCATGCTACCTGTACTTATAAATTCAGCAAAGTCCCACGTACAGGTAAAAATGACACCATCAGCCAATCAACAGCTGAGTTCGTCGGACCTTCTAAGGGCCACCAGCCGAGTGACCCTTTTCAGGACAACCGACTTGCCGCTGAAGAGGAAGCAAATAGCCTGCCAGAGCTCTAAGTTGCGCAGCGCATCTTGCCCGCTGACGCTCAGGCTCTTAGGTAGCGCTGCCTAGGACGATCCTTGCGAGCCCTCACCAGTGGTAAGCGAGCTTGGATATCGCCTAGGTAAAGAGGCCGGTGGACACCTCTCTTGGTAAGGAGAGGTATCTAACAAAGCCGGTCATTAGCCCAGCTCGTAGACAGCCTGAGCGTTCCAGTTTCCCAGCTTGCGATCCGGCTCGGGCCGGACCTAGGTCCCTGGTTACCGCCGGAGGCAGCCTGGCTGCCTCTGGTCGGCGAACCTCCCGCTCGTTGGCGGATATGCCCGGTTCGGGCGCGTCAACGAGCACGCAGTCGCTCGCCACTGCCATACCCCACACGAGCGATTCGCCGTGTTATCCGCTTATGGATGCGGACCAAGTCGATCCCCGGACGGTTCCACTGCCCGGCGACGAGACCGACGCTTTCGTTGCGGTCGGGCCACGGGGGCGCCCGGTTTAGAAACCGAGGCGGAACCGGTCCTCCTCAACCTCTTCCTCGCCGTCCGCCATGGAAGTTGTCCCCGCCGATGGCGAATCCGGCACGGGGCCGACTGTGCCCGGCGATGCCCAAGTACCGCCGGCAACTCGTCGCATCCCGCCCGTTTTCGTTCACGGCGTGAACAACGTCACCGGTTTTTACCGGCGACTGATAGCGGCTCCCGATCTCTCCCTGGCCAACGTTGACTTGAAGCTCCTTGGGGGCGACACTGTCAAGATCGTTGTCCGAGGTCTGGACAAGTACTGCAGCGTCATGGCGTTCGTTGAATCCGCCAACCTGCAATTCCACACCTTTTCCCCAAAACACGTGAAGCCTCAGAGGCTCACGTTCTCCTTCGTGCTCAGAGGCTTGGACATGGACTCTCCTCTCGAGGAAATCCTCGATGAGCTGCGCGAGCTGGGCTGTCCGGTTCGCGCGGTACATCGAGTATTTGCTCCTGCCGGACCAAGGCGTCCAATTCCCCAGGTACGCATCATGGCGGAGAACAGCGAGGCAGGCGCAAGCCTACTCTCTCTTACGCGGCTTTTTGGATTCCGCGTAAAAGTGGAAAGAAGCCTCGCTCCCGGGTCTCTGCCTCAGTGTTACAGGTGCCAACGCTTCGGGCACCACTCAGAAACTTGTTCCAACGCTCCGGCGTGCGTGAGGTGCTCTTTACCTCACGCCAGTAAACTCTGCGATGCACCTGCTTTTAAAAGGTGCATCAAATGTGGTGGAAGTCACCGGGCTTGTCCGGTGTTTCAGCGGAAGCTCGAGCGGCGACAACCGAAAGGGCGCCTGCCACCATCGAGGCATCCGGAAGCTGGTTCCAGACCTGCAACCGAGCAGCCAGGCCCTTCGCCTCCTGCTACGGCTGCCGTATCTTTCGCCGCAGTTGCAAACAAGCAACGCAAAAGAAGCAAAGGCCCGAAGCAAACACCTGTGATACAGGCACCTCCAACTCAGGCTCCTTCCCAGGCCCCTCTCCCGCCTATGGCGAAAAAGCGCCGAAACCTCGCGGCATCTAAACAAAGTGAGACAGACCAGCCATTATCAAACATCTCGGTTGTGGAGCCTGAGACAACTCAACCCTCCCCAACAACGGAGAATCCTGCCCCTGCTTTAGAAGCAGCCTCGCCTGACCTCCCGCCCCCGCGGTTTCCTAACGCAGGCAAAAAGAAGCGGCATCGAAAGCCTCGTGGCGTTCGCTCCTGCCAACCCACCCGCACAGTCCAGACAGCCTGCGCAGCGCGTAAAGACCGACGTACTCGCATCTGTCCCTCTTCCTAGCACCTCCGCTAGAGGCGCTACCCCTGGATTCCACCAATCCCCTGATTGATAAGTCTCGGAGCTCTTATGCGCAAACAGTCTCCGGGCACTCTGCCTCAAAAACCGTACCTGACGACTACCATGTCGTCCACAACTACTTTGCTGAGTTCGATCTCCGCAAAGTTGCCCAGACCTTCAGGTCCATCCGTTCCCGCTTTGAGACTGCCGATATAACCGAGAGGTTCATGCTCTTGGTGGAAGCCGCCATTTGTGTAGAGCTTCTATGACTCGGGTCCTCAAACGTGACCTCTCAGTTCTTTCCTGGAACGCCAACGGGTTGGCTAATACGATCCAGGAACTCCAAGAATTACTGGCCCGACTCAAACCCGATGTAGTGCTTCTCAATGAGACCCACTTGACCCCTGCGAACCGGTTACGACTGGCCAACTATGTGTGCTATCGAAACGAAAGACCGGGCACTGCTGGTGGCGGTACTGCCGCGCGGTGAGGCTCAATCTCGAGCATCACCGAGTCGTCTTGCCTGCAATGACTCACCTCGAAGGCACAGCTGTGGAGATGTTAAACACTCTAGGCGGTGTACTGATGGTCGCGGCGTGTTAAACCGCCGCACAAAGAGCTCCTTCACCCCGATCTAGCTGTCGCGTTCGATGCACACAGGAGGGTCATCATGGCCGGCGACCTGAACTGTAAACATCGCGATTGGAACAGTCGCTTGACTGCCCCAAACGGGAAGCGTTTACGCAGGTTTGCTGATTCACGCAGGGTAACAGTGATTGGGCCTACCCAGTCTACGTTCTACCCCTCACAACTCCGCGCGGCTCCCGATGTCTTGGACACAGCGGTGATCCGAGGAATTGACTGTCCGGTCCACGTGTCCGCACTAACGGAACTATCGTCCGATCATCTCCCCATCTTGATACACGTCGCTACCCAGCACGTCGTACGCAGAGATGTCAGGAAGGTGGTAGAATGGCACCGCTATGGCCCGGCGTTCAGTCGCCGATTGCCAGAGGCGGGACCACTCGACCTAGTACGAGCATGTAGTTGTAGCGACCATTAAAAACTAAATAAATAATATTCCGTCTGGACAGGATCACTAGGCAGGAGCCCCTACCGGAGGCTCGGTACTAGGAACCCATTGGGTCGTCTCACGACGCACAACCCAAAAAAAAACAAAAGCGACGCGAAACGACTTGGCATGGCGCGATGCGAGCCTCTCACACACCTTCTTGTTTCTGATTGGCCGTTGATGCAGTTCTTACCTGTGCGGGGGTTGAAATTAGCAAACAATTAGCACAGGTGGCATCGCGGAAAATCACTAGCCTTCCCCACAGTACTTCGCGGAAAACAACTGAATACCTAATGGCATAGCGTGGTGCGAGCCAATCATACACCACCTTTATTGTGATTGGCTGATGGTGTCATTTTTACCTGTACGTGGGACTTTGCTGAATTTATAAGTACAGGTAGCATGGCAGGACAACTTCAGCCGCAACCCTGTTAGGCAGTTACGTATCGGCAGAACGTACTTGCGCTGGTCCAAAGAGGTCAAGTACCTCGGATTACACCTCGACCGTCGGCTCACCTGGCGTACCCACGCGCAGACAGTTCTCAAGCGAGCATCCGCTCGTCTGTGCGCACTGTTTCCACTCCTGATCAGCTCAGCCATGACCAGGAAATTGGGCAGGATGATCGTCGGCGCGTATCTGCTGCCGGTCATTACCTACGCCTGTCCGGTCTGGGGTTACCTCGCCGCAATGCATAAAAAGAAGTTGCAGAGCGTCCTCGACAGGGGTCTTCGGCTAGCGGCCAAAGTCCCCCGTCGTTTTTCATCACGCCTTCTAAGGAGAGGACTTGGCGTCAGCTCCCTAGACGAAACTTTCAGGCGGCTTGCACGCAAATTTTATCCACGTGCGGCGAGGTTCCCAGACAATCCTCTAGTGGCTGGGCTGGGAAGGTACCGTATACGTCCAGGTGATTCGTGGAAACGCCCTCGGTGTATACTGCGCTAGTGTAGGCTAGCACAACAGCCGAGAATCGGCCTGCTATAGAGCACACGCCCTACTTGGGCAGGGCCACGAGGCAGGAGCTCCAGAAGGTAGCTCGGAACTCAGATCCCGAGCGGTTCGTCTCTGCGACGCACAACCGCACAGCCCAGAGCGAGAGACAACTTCAGCCTATACCACAGTACTGTGGGCCTGTACGTGACCACCCGACGTTCAGGATTTTTATACCACTGATGATGGCAGCCATTGGAGCTGCCGAAACGTTTGGTTTTGTAATAAGCCATGGACCACGGCCAAACAGCCCGGATAACATGTATCATACATCTGACACCGGCCGTTGAAAGCCTGAGGAATATTTTAGTCACACTTGTTCCTTCGTTCGATCTGTCGCACATGTCAAATCTTAGAGTCAAACACTCTCAAAATCCGAATGCACAGTTGGATGTATGGAACTCGAAAGATTCGCGCAGTTAGAGTAGACCTAAGGACCACAGACTGGAAAACGTAGTATTAAGAGATAGTAGGCCTAATGGTCGCGCGTGCGCACTGGAGTCCGATGTCCATTGCACATCTGCAAACAGTACAATTTCTGAAATCTTCGGTTTTATTTAAACTGTAGTCATACCCGTGTAGTTTGCAACTTGCTTATCGACTCCAGTGACGTACGTCGCCCAGCCTGTTGCGGTATCCGAATCATTTCTTATAAACTTTATTCCATCTTAAGCTTAGATGTCTACTGTTTTACACCTGGATTGAACTAACCCATGCGACATAATTGAAGTGAATTTACTCAGCTAATATACTCCGACATCTTCTCCACCGCAGCTATCGCTGAGTAATATTTTTATGATTATCAATATTATTATTATTATTATTAAAATTCAACTTGAATGAAAAATTAAAAGATCACAAACAACGGTGGAAAGAACACTTAGAAAGAATATCAGATTCTAGACTGGCCAAACAAGTCTGGAAATACAAACCTATAGGACACAGGTGTGTGGGTAGACCCAGGAAGAGATGGCTGTAGGATTTTTGAAGGCGGAACAGGCAGCACCTTGCTTATGCCATGTGTGAAGATGATTATTACTAAAAAAAGGGATAATATCACTCGTTTAGATAAACTAAGGAATGAGGATATGCGACAAGATTTTGATATAATCTTTTATGCGCTGAAAGAAAAAATCCAACATCCAACAATATAGACAGCAGTGGAGAAATCACTTAGACAGTACAGATGATGAACGACTAATGAAGCAAGTGGCGTACAATGCCTTATAAGAGAGAAGAAATACAGGACGACCACGCAGAAGACGGAATGAAGTGTGAAGTCGTAACAGGCAGCGGCTGATAATTGAAGTGCAGACGACGACGATGAATACACATATGAAATAGTAAGACATGAAACGGTTAACGCAGATCTTAATGGAGGCAGGGAAGGCAGTGCAGGAAGTGGGGTGTGAAGTAACCGACCATGTGACGCACCAATCATGCAGTTGTTCTGAATACAAAACAATTGCTCCGAAAACAACGCGTCATAGTAATGCACTTGCAATGAAATCTTTTGACACAGCGCAACCAGACAGCCGTTTGATGTCTAAATATTTTAGCTGTATTTCAACCAACCTACTGTACGATTTTTATTCCTCTTCTTATTAAATTTATTGTCTTTTTGTGTGTCGATTCGTGCATTCTTATACACCTGAAATTTACCTGAGCGGTATACCTCGTCAAGCTTCGGAACGGTTTCCATGGCCTCCTGTTCCTAAGAAACGTATTCTTTTGTTTAGCTTGGGTTTGTACCGTTAACATAACTGGACTGAAGGAGTGAATCTCTGATAGAACCGTCAAACTGCTATATGTTTGACAGCATCTTATCTCAGATAGATTCTTTTTTTTAAATTATGTCTTTAATTATACTTAATTTGTTTATTAATGTAGGATTATTTGTGGTGTGAACACTTGAACCGCGTGTCTGATATTCGTCTACCCGTGGCTGCCTTGGGTTATCACCCTACGGGGAAGAGAGATGTCGGTAGACCGAGGAGATGGGTTCCGGAACAGGTCTAGAACCTAATCCTTGGAGTGGTGATGATGATAATGTAGGATTATTTTTCATTCACTGCGGCCGTAATTATTATATGCACATTTAGTAGAAAGCTTGTTATAAGGCCAATATATTCAAACAGTCAGTACATGAAACGGGCAATATTACTCTCAATAACAGTATATTGTGACTGTTTATTGTAATTCTAACACTACATTACACACCTCAGTGACTTGTTTATAATAAGCCTTGGCTCCATGTAATCCGTGTAAACTGCATTAAGAGGTTAAATGCACTTGGTGTCTTTTGATATTTAAATGTACGCGGTGGTTGTCAACGCATCCGTGGGGTCGTCAACCCGAGACGTGTGTGTGTGTGTGCGCGCGCGCGCGCGCGCGTGTGTAGACAAGTCGAGAATGTAGTGGAATGAATGAATGGAAGTGTGCGAGTGTGCGCGCGTTATTTAAACGAGATGAGGAGTAGTAAGGAAAAAAAGGGAAGGCGTGTCTAGACAAGTTGTTGTGTATATGTATGTGTGTATAAATGTGTTATTCTTAACTGTGTACTGTTTTCTTTCATGTGTGTAGTACAGCATCAGTGAAGTCGTTCTCGTTCAATAGGCGTTGTTTTGGAATGACTGTACAACGAACTGGGCGAAGGCTATACAGGGAAGGCTAACAAGGTTTACAGCTTTTTCTTCCTTCAGAAGATAAGCGTTTATGTTCGTACATACACCAAATTAATCCCATGTCGTCGTTTGACCGAACGAATACGTTTGGTAACAAGTAATGGAGTTGTTTGTTTGACAACATTCAACAGTTTTGGTAGTGGTCGTATATCTCTCGTCTGTCAACGCTCGTTGTAGCAGTCAATTAGGTGTGATCCAACGGTGTGTACGATTGTTGTTTTTGTCCATTTAGAAGTGTTGACCCCTGTGTATACTTCGACCAGATCCGGTTGTCAACGTTAGATCACTGTCGGTGCGAGAGATCGCGGCCTGTGACAGTGTATGATCATGTGGAATCACGAATGTCATTTTTAAAATAAATTCACTTTGTTTTAACTGATACTACCCAAAAACAGATCTGTAGATCTTTTTTTGGACTTATTCAAGTTTTAAACATTAAATTGAATTACAATCCACTCTTACATTTTCGCCGTACTAGACAGAATTGTCGTCCTCTCGATTTTCCCGGACACGTACTCCCCGTTTTTACGTGATAGGGGAACGTCCAGAGAGGGATTTTGTCCAGACTCCGGGATTTTATCAGTCATTAACAAAGGGTTAACGCTGATTATAAGAAGCGTATTGGTCAGTTTCGGCACCAGTTACTTGCACATAGTTATTCAGTTGAGAAGTCTGGTTAGGTTACGATTTTTGCGTTTAAAAGAAAACAGCGACAATTTATTTTATTTTTGGCGTTTCATTATTTACTTTAGTAATTAAAAATGCCAAAGCCCAAGTGCTTGCTTATTGGTGCACTAGAACAACGGTGTAGCTTTCAAAAAATTAAAACTTGTTTGGGAAGCTGAAAATTTAGAAAGATTTTAAGAGTAGGTATATTTGGTTTAAGAGAGCAAAACATATTGCTTATCGCTTAAAGAAAAAAAAGGAATTACGAATTTATATTTTCTTAATTTATTTTTTCCGATTAATGTTCATTTTTTATCTGTAATTGATTCGTACTTAATTAAACTATAATTACCGTAAGAAAATGATACCAGTTGATAACAATCAATAGTAGCTTATTGTATATGTAATATATATCTTCAAATAAATACAACTGCAAGTAGGTTTATTTTCACTTGACGCACGTTTCACACAAATTATTCTGCATCTTCAGAGGTTTTTGAATTGTAATTGAATGTTTCGCTTACGATATAGTTAATGGATAATCGGTTTTACTTCGATTCTATTTTCGATTGTTGTAATGTTTATGTAGTTAGCTATTTATTGTATATTTAATGTTTTATTTTTATTATTCTACTAAGTGTGTGATTTTAAATAAATCGTTTTGTTTTATATACTACCTATATATGTATATATTTTTTGTTGTTTATGAGTGTTAAATGTATTTCATAAAATAATTTTTTTAACCAAAAAGTTATTGTGAAAATTCTTTTTTTTAAATAACGTAGTAATTTTATTATGAATTGCTAATGAGACCTCAGATGTGTCGGATTTGTGTTGTTTTAAATGTTAAGCCTATAGGTTTCAGTCTGTTATTGTCCTAATTCTTGACCGTCCTGATTTTATAAACGAGCACACTGCGCACGTGCTCAGGGGCGGAAAAGGCTGGGGCGTAACGTCCGTGCGAGGAAAACATGAGGGAAAATGAGAAAACTTCCGCAAAGAGGATACAATATGAAAAATATCAACAATGGATGAGGAAAAGCTAAACAGTTTGACATTATTGTACACGCAAAGCGACAGCCCAAAACTGGCATCCCATTCTTTTTATTTGCTGTAGATATTGTAAGGGCTGAAACGTCCTGGTAGGGGGGGGGCCCAGGGCGCTGTTGATGTCAAACGCGGACCTGGTTATTGAACCCCATGGTTCTAGCAGTTGAGTTTTAGCGAATGGCAACCCTATTTTAAGTCAGTGTACAACGTTTTCCAAATCTCAGCCTCCATCAATCTCGGTTATTCCATAAGTCATACTCAAGCTTTCTCCTACATACAATTATGTGTACCTTCTCTCCATGTGTTTATTGGCTTGCTTGATCTCCTTCTGCCTTTGGTTTGTCAGTGCAACACGGTGTTCAGTCGTTCTTTGGACGTGGGCGTACAAAATCAAATGGTTATTTTTGGTGTTATCAGTGAATGAATGGTTAATTCCAATATTTTTTACTTGTCCGCTATTTTTATCGTCCTTTTTGTTTATTGTATGTTTTGAGGAGATTACCACACTTATGTTTATAAAATCCAAATCGCATTAAATGAAACAAGTACCGTATTTTAATTCGGAATGAATTTGCCTTTTTTATTCTTTTTCTTTTAAGTTTGTGTCGATTTACAGTTGGAGTCAGTATCTTGAATCAACACTGCTCTGCTTTTGTTCCGGTCGTAAATACTATTACCAGCCTCCCTTACGTGGCTTTCTTTGTTTGTTGGACGTTGATCGGCAGATCATTCTGATTCTGTTTTAAGCAGGTTATTTTCTTTCAAGATCATGACGAATCAATGTAGCGAGTACTCTTTTTTTCAAAGACCTTCAGGAACTTCACATTTTTATCCACTTACAGCCCACACACGTAACCTTGCGTATGTAAAGTTGTACGTAGTTCTATCTGAGAATGTCCTCTCTCTCCCTCTCCCCTCTGTTCCTAAAAGTTAAGTTTCGCCTCCTATGCCATAATCTATGTTTGATTTCACACACGCACGCACACGCGCACACACACACACACACACACACACACACACAGAATATGTGCATTGAATACACAATATGTCTACGTGTACGCGTACTTAGGATGTGTGTAGTAACTGTACTCACTTTTCCGTTCCAGTTATAGTTTATTTGAAATAAATACCCACACTTACTCTTTATTGAGCAACGATACATTTGTTTTGTTAAATAAATGCAATAAGGTTAGGAGTATATCTGTTTGTGCAATGTTTACTTAAATAAAATAGTACAAAGGCATGTTGTATGTTTTTGATTTGGTTAATACTTAGTTCTTGCAGGAGTACGCGTATTATATATTTATTTGTCGCTGTATCTTACGATCGGTCTGGCAGCAAATGAACTAAGTAACTGACGTTTCCCCTAGAATCTAAGTTATCCAGGCAGTACAAAGACGGTTGTTACAAGGCCGTAGTCAATGTAAGTCTACATTTTGCCGCAAATGTTCAGTGAAATATTTGATGTAGAACATGACTCTGAATAAATATAAAATTCAGATCTACAACGAAAATAATTCGTACGTAGTGTTCATAGCACTCATGTTCAATGCAAATGACATTCTTTTGCGCTTTAATAACTTCATTTTGAAGCAGTAAATATACATTCTTTTTCAAAATGAGAAAAGAAAAATGTTCACAAAAAATCAGAGTAAAAAAAATGATTGATTTCTGTAGTAGCAGTTGTCAAATGACGGCGATAATTAACGGCAGTTGTGCACCAGCCGCCTGCCGACGGAAAGCCGCGGTTAAATTATAAAACGGATTTAATTAGAAAACGCGCAGAAGAAGGCGAGGCGAGGCGACAGGTGGAGAAACGTGACACTGACATTGAGCCGAGGTAGCGTACGGTGTCTGTCTGCGTCGTTACTGCAGTGTCAGAGGGATGTATGTGTAACCATCCCCCCGTTGCTTTATTAAACCCTTGCATCACTGTCTTGACGGTAAATAACACCGCCTCACTGTCACTTGTGACGGTGATAATTTGGCTGTTTACACGCGCAGTTACACGTCGTTAATGAAGTGAGTGATGTAACAAAAGAGATTTCAAGTAACAGACTGTGGTAGTCGGGAAATGTTCAGCGAATGAGTGAAGGAAGAGCTGACAAGAAAGTCATACAAGAGATAGGCCTACAAGAGGGTAGAGGAGTGTAAAGCAAAGGGTGGATGAACAACGTGAACAAGTGTTTGAATAACTTGGAGTGAAGAATTGAAAGGAGTTGTAAGAAAATATGAAAGATTGGCCATGAGTGGTTGAAGAATCGAAAATGTGTAATTGCAAGACCTGACCTTAAGGAGTAGCGGTACAACCAGCCACTGTATTCTCTAAAACTGAGGCTCAGTCACCCCATGCAACTCTCTGCAACATACTGTTCAGGGGACATTATGAAAATATTGAACACTGCGAAGAGACCAAATCGGATGGATGGCATGGTTTCCGGCACAAACAAGATAAGGATGAGACATTTGGGATAGCATTATTACAGCAGAACAGCTTAGTGCTTAACACCCTTACATTGTTACTCAATAAACTCAATTGAAGATGGCCAAGTTTCTAAAGATTCGACGCAATGGAACGCCAATGGTCTTCCCAACCATAAAGATGAACCAAAAAGATGAATATGTTAATTAAGTTGTTTCTGCATCTAAACTTAATTAACATACTCCTTATCAGCGAAACTCATTTTACCAACAGACGCTATTTCAACATTCCAAAATACACACACTGTACAACACAAACTGCCGGACAGCACAGCTCACGTAGGCTCTGCGATACTTAGGAACAGGGCCGACCCCAGCGCTTTTGCCGCCCTGTGCATTACACAGTGTATTTGTGAGTGCCGCCCCCTCCCTATTTTAACTCTGAGCACATTCACGCACACTAGACCTACTCTAAAGGTACGGCGATTGCCTTCAAATGTTTGACTAGGAATGTTTGAATTTTGTGTTTATCAATAACTAGAACTTTTTCACGTTTACGATGCAGTAAATGGCTACAATAAAAATTGTACAGACAAACAAGGAATCGTGAGACAATAAAAATGTATAATCATTGTCAGGTTTACATTCTCTCGTTCACGAGTTTTCGACTCTTCGTTAAACTCTGCTGACTTTATACATAAAGTAATTCTTACTGGTCTTACATATTGTGATGAAATTAAGTGAATAATTTTGTTTTTCCCTCAATTTCAAAACTTAACATCCCGGAATTTGCCGCCCTTTTATAATTTACCGCCCGGGGCAGTGGCATGGTTCGCCCCTGCCTGGAGCCGGGCCTGCTTAGGAAACATCGAACACTTCAAGCTATTAAAATGCGCAGAAAGCCACACGTAGACAAGCTTCATCAAACATTTCCGTACGAGCTTACTCCATAGAGCTGTCTACGTCCATCCAGACACGACTTATAAAAAAAGAACAATTTGTGGCATTCTTTCGAATCTTGGGACTAAAATTTATAGCAAGCCGGGAGACTTCAAAAACAAACATAGGCCTACCTTATGAGGCTCCTGCCTCGTAACCACTAGAGACAGAGAATTAGCTCAGACTATCTGAGAAATAAACTTCTTCTTATCGACGGGTGCGCCTACTTACTGACGCAAATAATGTGCCGGATTTGTTAGACTTTTTGTACCAATGAAATTTCTTTCACATACGTGGACGCTTCTTCAAGTTAGGATTTGTTATCAAATCACAGTCCAATATAATAGCAACAATAAGCGCAACTATTATAACGAAGAAAACTACACGTAGATTACACAACTACAGAACAAATTGGGACGCTTAACGCCAGGCAGCGCGTTTAATTTTCTTCTTCTTCTTCTTCTTCTTCTTCTTCTTCTTCTTCTTCTTCTTCTTCTTCTTCTTCTTCTTCTTCTTCTTCTTTAACTTCCTTGTTAGGACTCTGTCCTGTCTATAGAACGGTCTAACATGCTGTCACTCCACCTCTTCCTTGGCCTACCAATTGGTGTTTGGTTGGCTATCTCTTGTCTTTTTGACTAGCCTTGTGTCATCGATTCTTGATATGTGTCCATTCCATATCCTTCTTCTTTCTGCAACCCAAGAATTAGTGTCTGTTACATTACACGTTTCTCTTAAACTATTGTTTTGCAACCTATCGTACCGTGTCTTTCCTAGTATCCTCCGTAATAAACAGTTTGTCGTTTTCTTTGAGTTGTTGGTTTCTGGCTTTGAGTTTCGGATGCATAGGATATTACTGGACGTATTGTGCTTGTATAAACCCTAGTTGTTTTTGCTTCTTGTGTGAGGTATTTATTATTCCATATGAAGGTTGTTCATGAGTGAATTGGAGAAGACCTCTGAACGCTGTGTTTTGGAAACCGTGAACAGATCGTCGCGTCACTTATTACTGATGAAAGTGTCTTTGGAAGTACTATGTACAGTGTACAGTGTGGGGGGTATAAAACTGTATACACTTATTTATGAGACTGATAATTTTGCAACGATTTGTGGGCTACAGTTGTGTGTGGCAGGCGAGTCACGTTATGTATTTCATTAGAACGTACCAACGATATAAATCTGTTTATGCGGCCGCAGCCGGTCGTCTTCTGAGGATACCGATATACGACATGCGATCTTGTACAAAATACAAAACAAGCCACATCTATCATGTACTAGCAAATAGTCAGAGTGTACGTATGTAGAACGCTACGTGTGTGTTCCGTACGGTATAGCGATAACGTTTCTTGTCACCAGTGTGTGCGATACTGTCTTTCTCCGTACGAGTTATACGCAGGCCTACAGCGTATATTATGTTTATAGAAGACTGTAGGGGTCAAGCACCCACCGGGACCACACAATCGTTAAGTTTTCACTTTGCACAAACGTTCACACGGAAACTTTCATTCGGAAACAACAGTTGTCGGCAGCAAAAACAAGTATTGTTTTCTGCACTCACTATTGTAACGTACGTATATATGTATATTTTTTGCGAACAGTCAGTCTCGTCGTTTTCTATTCATTAGAACATTTCTACAGAAAGGTATCGCTGCTGTTGTAGAATTCCAGACGTCTGTCTGTGGGATCACAGATCCTGTACATGTTGTTCTTTTCCGGTCATTATATTATTAAAACTTATAGCAAATAATGAATTTAATATTTGTCCTTTACTCCAACGGTTCCAACTTGAAAGCGTCTGAGGGCCACAGTTAAACTCAAGAACCTACCGGCGGGCATCATCATAAGCGATCAATTTTCGACAAGTATCATAAAATTAAAAAAGGCAGTATTTAATTGTAAATAAGTAAAAAGAGACCAATGTGTAAATAATTTGCACATGGAGACCAGGTCGTGAAAAATTTCAAAAAAGTCGATTTTTAGTTTTTAGCATTAAAACATTCCCTTGTCTTCCTGTATAAAATTGTATATATATAATATATTTTTATATATTTTATAATGACTTTACCTCAAGTTGTTTTCTCCTATTTGGAACATGTTTCGGGAAGCCTTGTGTTCCCATCCTCAGCCTTCCTGATTTTGAACCTTGTGAGGTATTTGTGTGTTGGCTGGTTGTTGCTTTGGTTTCCTGTTGGTCTCTGGTGCTTTAAATTGGTATTATTGTGTGTGATTGTGGTATATATATTAGTATTTTGTGTATTTTCTATGTTGAGTGCTTTGAAAATTGTGTCATGTTTTGTATTGATTTGTATTTGTTCAGGTATTAGTTTGTGTTGTGTTTTATGTTTTTATATTTGTAAATTTTCCCAAATGTTCATTATGGTCCCTTTGTGTGGTATGTGTTTTATTAGTGTCATATTGGTTATGTCTGGGAATTCATGTCCAGTGTTTATTGCATGTGTGGCCAAATTAGATTTATATATTTCTGGTTTTTTGTCTGCATTTAGGTGTTCAAAATAACGTTTTTTCAGCTGTTTTTTTGTTTGTCTTATGTAACATTTATTGCAATCTTGGCATTCAATTTTGTATATACCGTTGGTTGTTGTATTATCTTTGTTGTGTGGGTTATTTAGGTTTTGTAAATTATTTTTATTAGTTTTGTATGTTATTTTGATATCTGTGTTTTTAAATAGTTTTGTTAGCTTTGTGATTTTATTATTTATGTATGTGAATGTGGCCCATTTTTTATTGTTGTTATTATTTATGTGTTGGTCATTTTTATTAATTCTTAATTGTTCAGTTTTTATTTCATATTTGATTTTATTTTCTATTTTGTTTACAGTATTTTTATTGTATCCATTTTCATAAGCAATTTGGTATATTATATTTCTTTCTTTATCTGTTTCTTGTTTGTTTAGGGGAATTTTGTATATTCTGTTAAATAGTGAATAGAATGCCGCCATTTTGTGTTGTGGTGGGTGGTCAGAATGGTTAGGTATAATGATGTTAGTAGAAGTTGGTTTTCTGTATATTGCATATTGTATGTGGTTGTTGTTTCTTGTGATGGTTATGTTGATTTTATTATGTTTTTCTTTTTCTTCTGTGAATTGTATTTTTGGATGTATGTTATTGATTTGTTTTAATATGTTCTCTGCATTTGTGTTTTTGTTATTTTATTTATATATATATATATATATATATATATATAATAACGTTAAGTATTTGTGAACCCACGATCTTGTGAGCCATTTATTTTGTAACTGTAACGCCGTTTATTAGCAACATTACGTACGCTATGAAATTATGACAGGTGTAATCGTAATAATAATAACACAACGTGAAATTGTTTAGAACCATTTAAAAATTTATTAATTAAAAATTTTCAATACTTTTGCGATTTAAACTATCATTATTATTTCCATGTGTGTAGCCGTAGTACACCTATTGTTATTAACATATAAGTAGGCCTAATACCTCGTATTACACATAGAACATAATATACACTCTTATACTACAATAAACATTTGTTATTATATAATATTGCTCTCGACTTGCTCATTACTTTGATAACTATTAAATTATCTGATCTCTTTTTAATAATCTATTTTCTTTTTATTATATTGCACATGCATTTCTTTGTTTTTAAACAAAATTTATTATTTACTTTCAGATTAATTCAAATATCATTGATTAAATTATTTATTCAAAATTATAAAATTTACTATTTACTTTCATATGAATTTAAACATCATTGACTAAATTATTTATTCAAAATTATACTTTCATATGTTTAAACATTACTCTAAACTACTATATAAATAAACATTTACATTTTCAAAAATTGTTAATTCCACTTTGAATTATATTGTCTTTCTTTTTACATAGTTAATTGTCTTTACTTGAGTCTTTTTGTTTTTACAAATACATGGTTTTGTTTCACCTTATTTGTCGTGGTAATACTCAGCGTATCCTCTTCGGTCCTAGGTCCTTGGTCCTGGATGCTCCTCTGTAGTCGTGCAGTCCTGGAGTTCTTGATCCTCGTCCTTCAGATCCTCTCCGTAGTCCGTTGCCTCGTCCAGTACCCCGGACTCTATTCCATGTACTTGGCTGCTCCCTCGTATTCCGTCATAGCATCTGGCTGCAGGTGCTCTCACGATTGTGATGAGTAGTCGTGCAGAGCCTCCAGCTGCCGCTGTGGTTGATTGAAAAAGAGTTGTTGGGCAGAGCCTCCGGCTGCCACGGTAGTTGTACGAGAAAGAGAAATAAGTTGGTGCGTCTCGAGTATTTATACCATAGGGCGCAAAAATCATGTTTCGACAATCTTCTGCAGGTCTCAGTCTGTCGTTGGCGTCCCTTTCTAAACACAGTTATTTTCACACTTATTTCGCTTGTCTTCGCAACATACGAAGTCTTTTGCAAATTACCCGATATTCATCTTGTCGGTAATTTTTATATGTTCACTGTGTATAAACCGTTTTCCCCTATCTTAATTAATATAAGTTTTATTTATATTTATTTCCACTATATTCGCACTTTTTATTATTTTTGCACTAATTTTTGTACATACGTGCGTCTTTATATTATACACACTGTGGGGTATTTGGTTTTGTGATATTATGCACACACTCTTTACAATTTAAATAATTCATATAATTAATAGCGTTAATTTAGGGGTGACGCTTTACAGGAATCAACTGGTCTCTCACACACACACACACACACACACACACACACACACACACACACACACACGTAAAATACATGTGTAATGTGTACACACAGACACAGCTGCGTGGCGTGATCAACCTGTCCAAGCATGAAATTTGGTCGTTCCCTTACCGTTCAGATTGAAAGCTGAATTATTATTACAGTACTAACAATATGAATTATTTATTTAATTTTATTAATTATCTTAATTAATTGTGCAATGACAGTACCCTATATATTTGTACTGTTGCAATATATATATATATATATATATATATATATATATATTGCAACGATACAGCCATATGCTGTATTAGGCATTGATTTGAATAAATATAAAATTTGTAGAATTATTGTAAGTTAAGAGTAAATGGACAGGTCTGAGATTGTAAAAATATTTTATTGTTAGATTAGGGGAGAAATTAACCTGTTCCGACAAGCAGAGAACACCTGCTCGATTGTATGTGTGTTACGCGTGTATCTTGTGTGTGTTAGTGATGCATGTACAGACAGGAATCTCAGCTACCCTCCCCAAGTAATTAATAAAATAATTACTTTAATTATTTGTGTGAAAACTAATTAGTGTATAAACAAACCAAAGTCACCAAAGTGTGTGTTAAATTTATATTTATCCCCAGTGAGAAAATGAAGTTAATAGAACACATTACGCGGAGACAGTGCGAAATAAATGTACCAAAAATACGAAAATTACCCTAAGACGCTCAAATTAATACAGTGAGTGCGCAATCAAATTAGCTATGATTTGTGCTATCTCGATTCCGTGAAAAACATTGCTATTTGCTAATAATTGCAAATAGATGAAAAGGTTCGGGAGTGGGGGCTATCAGGCGATCTGCAGGTATCGACAGGACGATTTTGGAGCCAACTGGCGCGGAATCTCGAGAGGGTATAAATTGAGGGTTCGACCGAAAACCCTTCTCTTCATTTCAAGACACAGTTGCAGTCGGACATGCTGTCCGTCGGCAGAACAGTTTTATTTTTATTACAAGTCTCATTAACGAAAGAATAAAACGTTCGTTAATTATGTGACAATATTCTGGAAAACGTAAAGTACCGGGATCGTTTAAGTCTACCAAGAGTATCTACGGAGAAGCTACCAGAGCGACGGGGGATGCTGGATGTTAGACGAGTTTAAGATCTACCTTGCAGCAGATAACAACTCTCTGAAGCGGACCACACACTGCTGGAGAACGACGCTGGACTCTAGATGTAACCAGGACCACACACTGCTGAAGAACGACGCTGGACTCTAGATGTAACCAGGACCACACGCTGCTGAAGAACGACGCTGGACTCTAGATGTAACCAGGACCACACACTGCTGGAGAACGACGCTGGACTCTAGACGTATCCAGGACCACGCCAGGCCAGGAAGAATGGAAAACTAACTCTGGACAACGCTGGACCCCGCCAATAAGTCGTAAGATCATCAGAACTCGAGGTGACATGCATAATGCATTTTTAAATGATTTTTAAAAGAGCTCATAAAGACTATATCAAAAGACAATAACTTAAAACAAAGAAAAAATTATAATTAGAAATAATATTTTAGAAATGTAGATAAATGTTTAGTCGTAAGAATGAGCGATCGCATATAAAGAAATAATAAAAAAAAAGGAATTTAAAGTTGAGAGAATAGATTTTGTTTATCAAAGTAAATAGTTAAATTGATTTGATATTTGCATTATAGAAAAGAATAATTTAAATGTGAATATAAAACAAATGCCAGTCTAAAAGTAATTAATATAAATTTAATTTTAATTTATAACATTGGTATAGACTGAGCGAGTTGAGGTCAGATCCGAATTAAAAGAATTCAATTCAAATTACATTTTAATATTATATTTTATTAGTAAATCAAATTATTAACATGTCTAGATGTAAGAGTTTTTTTTAATATGTGTAACACTGCATAGTATAAGAGAGAAACATTTAATAATGAGCAATATCGTGACCGAAGATTATTAATGATGTTTATTATTTATAAGATTGAGTAAACAATAAATATGAATTTTTAAATACTCGTAAATATAATACTCTTATTATAATTACACCTGAACCCCAATTACACATACACGTTATTTGTAGTGTTATAATTTTGTCGCCCGTCAACGTGTGGCACGACACGCTTACATTTAATAACGTTGTATCGTTGTAATATATTGTTATTCCAAACTTTTTTCATATCATGTTATGTTTATTTCATCTGATGTCACCCAGTCCGATCTCACTAATCTCCTTCAAACAAATATTTGAATATTTTATAATAAAATTATTAGTTATAAAATGAGGATTCTGGAAGCAAATAAGAGTGTTCTGGGAAGAAGTAAGGAGAACAGACTAAAGGAAAGGCAGCTAAGAAGGAAGAGATATTAGAGTAATGAAGAAGAAGTGCAGGTGCATTTTGAATAAAACCATTATAAAACTTTAAATGCAATTTTTTGTATGTCCATATTTTTCATATTTAGGTACATATAACTTTGCATTGGAACGTGCTAGAGATTTTTATTTTTTTTTACTGTGTTTGTCTCATAACACTTCTTATACTGAACCTAAAATATGATAGTATAATATGTAAATATTTAATATGTTTTTAAAAAGAAGTAAACATTTTGAATTTTTTAAAACACTTTTTTGAAAAATCATCATAATTACTTTTTTAAGAATACATGATTTAATTAGATTCATTGTATGCTCTGTGTATTTATCTTTTAGTGAAAAAAGTTTCATAAAGATATCTTGAATGGGGTTTTTAAATAAATGTATCTAATTGATAAGCGACACTCCATTTAATTAATATGGGTCAGGACTTCACGACCTGGTCCCCTTAACGTATCTTATAGCATATCTTAGACGTTACAATGTTTTTTTTATGTCAGTACAATAATGAAGATATAAGAAAGACATAATAATATTGTATATTTACATAAAATCTTCAGTGTGAAAATTGAGGTGGACCTGGTGCAGCCACTAAAGCAGGACTGTCCACATCGAGTTGAGCTGTTGCTAATCTCAGCGGGTGAAGCAGAGGAAAAGCTGTGAGGCGTCTTCTGCTGCTGCGTTTTTTTTAAATTTCATTGTGCAGAAAACGATTTCACAGATGGATGTAATTCCGAATTCGACGTCATTTTCTGTCGAAAAGTCGCAGATTTTGGAACCGTTCATGAGGTAGCAGCTTAACGAAAACTGATCCCTTGTCTAGCCTGGTCTGTAGAAAGGGATCGGCGTGTGGATGCCACGATTTCAGTTGAATATCGGTAGTTCTTCAGTGCCAAGAGGATTATTAAGTAGCCAGACAATATTTTTCTGCATTTCGAATTCCTTGAATCTTATGTTAAACTCGTCTATGATTTCTTCATTGTTTGAACCAGATTCTGAAAACAAATTCATATATTTCAGTTTTAAATTCTTGTGATATTTGCCGACAGTTTGCAAAATGAGTCAATTCGTTTTTTCCAGAGAACATGTGAAAAGTTTATGGTAGTTTTAAATGCATAGACAAAATTAAGTAAAACATATATTTATGTAAAATTATAAAACAAAATTATTAAACAACAATTAATTATATTTAATTAAGTAAAACAATATGTAAGGAATGTAATTATTTTGTTGATGTAAAACAAACTTGCTTATTTCCCTCATACACACGTACACAAACACATTCACTCAATTAATTGATCTTGTTGTGTTTGATATTTTCTCATGTATCTGTACAAAAGTCTGATGATGACAATAAATGCTGTCCAAACGTCGGCACAAATTAATATAAAATTTATGTTATAATTATTGACCGACGTCATATAATGCAAGCAACGACATGGAGAATAAGTTGCATAAGTTCAACTTTATGTCCGGGACCATCAGGCGAACCCTTAAGTCAGCAAGTAAAGGAACACGCCTAAAATTCTACAAGGTGATGGCTCTTCCCACACTTCTCTATGGGTCTGAGAATTGGACTTTAACGGAAGGCCAGGCCAGTCGCATCCAAGCGGCTGAAATGAATTTCTCAGGCACGTGGCAGGGTATACTCTCCATGATCATAGAAGAAACACAGATATACGGCAGGAACTGAATATTATGAGTATACTCGACAGGATCGCCCAGTATCGGCTGAATTGGTGGTTGAATGGATGACTGCCGCATCCCCAAACAACTATGGAGCTATACGCCGAGAGGAAGAAGAGGTGTGGGACGTCCGAGGAAACGCTGGAGTGACCATCTGTAATATTTGCCTATTTGAGACCGGAAAAAACCATTCTTGGTTTAAACCTTGAGGATGATGATGATGATGACTTATTGACCGATCCTCGCAAAACTTTCCGTCGTTAAAATTTTTTGACCAACGGTTACTACTAAATTAAGGATTTATAGACTGTAGGCCTATTAATAGTAGGTGACCAAAGCGTCGTCAATATTCTTTGAGTCTAAATCTCAGGTCTTTTGCGATATTTATTGACTAATTCCCGCAAAATCGGCAGCTAGTGCAGCATTAATTTCTTCTTTGAAAATCTGTTTTGTAAGAATCATAGATTTTTTGAAACGAAACCAAAATGTAGAACTAACAACAAAATCACAGGCTCCATATGAAACTAAAACTTATAAACGCCCCATACACGCGTACCATTTACTTTTCTCTGCGATGTTCTAGAGCTGTTACGCCAGGCTGATAACCCTTTTATTGGGGTTCCCAAAATAGTCATTCACAGCCGTTATTGACTTGATTGTCGTTCTTGATAGAAGTCTTTCCGGAGGCTTCATAGTAGGCGAGGAAGCAATTCGAAGTTTCATTCTTAAAGGCAACAATCGGTGTGTGAGCCAGCACATAACAGTAGACTTCGTGACGTGCACATTGTTTACCTCACCGGTAAACCTATTGTTTAGTCCATACTGGGACACATTGTGTGCGTAATGTCCGGTATAGGGGCTTCTCCTACAGAGTTTGTTCTCAAAATCATTGATTCAGCTCTGATCTTCTGAGGATCCGTTTACGTACGTTTTTCACTTTTAAAGTTATTACGTTTTTGACGATTCCCTCACGGTGACTGGTGAACCATGTTTTTGGCCGTTTCATCTGTGACATTCTCTCGGTACTGTTCCATTTCTGATTTACATAATTTGTCGTTAATCAGTATTTTATTTTTATTGTTCATGTTATTTTTATTGTTTTGTCCTCCACTTTACATCACTGGTAACATTAAAGCTGCTTAGAAAATCAGATTCTGTCTTTTTAATTTGTTATAATTTAGTTAGTTATGAATCACGTCCCTTCAGCATTTAACCGTATAGACTTGTACGTATAGAATTATATTTTACAGTGCTTTGACAGGTGTGTTTTCCCGAGGACTGTTTCTCCGTTAAGAATATGCGTATTTTTAGAAAACAATCCGACGTTTCCTATGTGTGCTGAAGTGGTAAAACCAGAGCAACTGCCGCACCGGTGACGATCGTTTGTGTAGTTCAGTTGTTAGTTTTCTCACATGTCCGCAGCATAGCTGCCCTTATCAGCTGCGAATAACAGTACTAATTAAAGTGCTCCTGGCAGCCGACTCAGTTGCGTGACGACATTTGTATGGTTGTACTCGCGTTTGTGTGTTTGTGCGCGTGCGCCCCTGTCATACGTGAGCGCCACAGCTGGCCGTAAAGAACTGCAAATTATTTCAAACAGAGTTATCACTGTTGCACACCACTATATAAAAATTATTCCAACCGTATATAAAAATTAACCACTATATAAAAATTATATATAATTATACACAACTTTCTTCATTAAACTTCTGCAAATTATTTCTCGTACTCACGACCTACCTGTGTGAAAAGGTTTTCCACATGTTTTGGACGTCCTTTGTGGATATGTTCATGTTTTCGGGTCGATGCGCTTTGGGTACATTTTTTGGTTGTACATATATAGGCTATTATGTGTATGTATTCATTGATTTTAAGAGCGCTTATGATAGTGTGGACCGAATGGCACTGTACAAAGCATTGAATGAATTCAGGATACCAACACACTTAATTAAATTAATCCAAGAATCTCTCTCGAAAGTAGAATGCAGAAAGTAAAGTGCAGAAAACCGTGTCACGTTCATTTACTACTCGAACTGGACTCCGACAAGGAGATGGTCTGTTATGCTTGTTATTTAATCTAGCACTAGAAAGAGCGATAAGAGACTCCCAAATAAACACAAGAGGTACGATCCTAAACAAAAGTATACAGCTCTTAGCTTACGCAGACGATATTGATTTAATTGCCAGGACAAAACGAGATCTCATTATTGTATTTACAGCATTAGAGGAAGCCTCAAGTAAAATTGGACTGCAGATAGACTTGGAGAAAACAAAATATATGTATGCTGCCAACAAACTACCATTAAACCCAACCCTTCAAAACCTTGAAATAGGCACAAAAAATATAGAGCTAATAAAAAGTTCACATATCTTGGCTCCCAGATAAACAGCACTAACGACATCAACGCTGAAATAAGAAGAATATATCTCGCAAATAAAACATATTATGGATTAAAAGACCACCTGACATCTAGCTTCATCTCAAGAAGCACGAAATGCAAAATCTAAAAAACACAGCCCAGTGCTGATATATGCTTCAGAAACCTGGACAATGACAGAAAATAGCGAGAGACTTCTAGGTTGCTGTGAAAGACGGATTCTAAAAACAATATTTAGAGGAGTACAAGAAAATGGAATGTGGTGCAGGTTCTGTAATTATGAACTGTACCGTCTTTACAAAGAGCCGGGCTTTGTCATGATAATCAAAATACACAGGCTAAGGTGGGTTGGACACATAGAGAGAATGGAGGAAGGACAGCCTACGAAATATATTTTCTTCCAGAAACTAATGGGTAGTAGAAAAAGGGGAAGACCCCGACGTAGATTCAAAGACCAGATAGAGGAGGATCTCGGAAATCTGAACATAAGAAATTGGAAACCCAGGGCATGCAATAGGGAGGTATGGAATCGGCTCTTGGAGCAGGCCAGGACCCACCAAGGGTTGTAGAGTCACGGTTGATGATGATTGATGATGTGTATGTATACGCCCGTGCGTCACCAGGGCGGATTATTCATAACGCTACGGTACGCTGCAGCACCGGGCACCAGGGCCTCAGCTGTCACAGGAGGCACCATCCAGCCCTAGTTCACAAAAAACTTTTTGAAGATAATTAGTGTGAAAAAAGCAAATGTTCTCAATTCAATCGTCTTATCGTCTGCTTTCGACGATTCCAATATCTAACTGTAGATGTGAAAGATCATTTTCTGTGTTAAAACGTATTAAAGATATGTTGAGTTCAACTATGGGAGATGAGAGATTATCTTCGTTAGCAAGGTTGAATATTGAAAGCGAGATACTTGAATCATTCGATTTAGAAGAAATTATGCAAAACTTCGTAAAAAAAAAATCTAAGCTTAAGTACTACTATGCTCATTGTAATCACTATTTAGCTAAATATTGTTGTAACTTGAGAGTTGAATAAAATAATTGTTAACTTTTGAAATTGTATATGCCATTTACTAGTGTAAACAATGGATAAAGGTTGAATTTTAATTAAGGGGGGTCACCAGTCTGATGGCAGCATAGGGCACCACGCGCTTCTAATCCGCCCCTGCCGGAAACACTGTTATAGGTCAACGGCTCGTCAGATCACCTGTCAATGAAGATTAGAAGCTTCAATATAGAACACTAAACATAGCAACAAAATGCCCTCATGGAGAAACTCCACTCCTCGTGGATCGAAGAGTGCCAGTATACACTCTACGGCATGCTTACAAAAAACCCGTTCCGACATTCTGTAGAAGATTCACTGGTAAATCCCCGATCACCATTCTTGGTAATACCAAAGATTCCCTGGTAAGCCCCCGATCACCATTCTTGACAATACCAATCAGTCCCAGGCGAACCTTGAACTTCTACACTGAAATAGGCTTAATCTGATTGTGCCCACGATCGGTAGCAGGTCACCATATCCACGTTCGTAAAGATCGTCTTATCCCTTTTCTGTGGGAGGAAGGGGTCTAACTGAAGCGTGAAACTCGGTGCAATGCAGAGCAACGGGAATGCCCATCCCGCTCGTGCTACGTAACACCAGATACTACTTTAACAGTGGTGTATCTAGAATTTACCTGGGGGGGGGGTCAGGCGAGGTCTGTCGAGTCGGCTTCATACAAAAAAAGAAGAAAAACAAGTTAAGACTAATCAACATTATTATCTTTAAAGTGGATGGAAAACGTATGATAACATCGTGAAATCAGTCGTATTAAAGTAAACGGTAATAACACAATAAAATTACGCGTTACTGAAACATTGTTGAGAATATACTGGCTGAATTGTTTTTCGTATATTTTATATTCCAAACTTATATGCAAATGCTGTGTAATTTGTATGCAAAAACCTGTTTGTATATTTAGAAAAGAGTTACTAGCTGAAGAATACAAAAAAAAAAAAAAAAAAAAAAAAAAAAAAAAAAAAAAAAAAAAAAAAAAAAAAAAAAAAAGCCTAAGAATTAAGAGATTAACAAAATTCGTCAACTTTTTTTAGACCCTCTAGGAGGCGTTTGGCCCCCCCCCCCGTAAATACGCCCCTTACTTGAACATATTTTCAAGAACGTATTTAACTGTTCGCATGGTAAGTTATCTTTAAAAACAGTTTGTAAACTGGATTCTATTTCCACACTGCAGTGTTGTATACATAGACACCTTTGTGTGCAGCGTATTGCAATGCCAGCTGTATCCCTATCTGGTGATGATGCAATGCACTTAATGTGCCTTCAATTTACAAGTTTTCACACTACACAACGTAGGTAGTACATTACCTGTTAATGATGACATACTGTCGGCAATTGTAGCGTTGGTGTTACCTCGTTGTTATTGTTCGTTGATACTGTTCTCTGACTTCTTCTGTATAAAAAAAGTTATATACATTCGTGAAGTAGGCCTATATGAGGAAGTTCTTTATATATTGTGTCACAAGACAAACGGCACCAATCGTACAACTCTTCGTTTTTTGGTGACCCTTAGAAGGGCCGTGTGGCGAAAACGCTGTGATGTTTGTTCCGCCCGAGCCGCGCTGAGATGTTCGGCGGCTGCGCCCGCTGTTCGTGGCGTACTGCAGTCCTCCTCTTCTTTCGGCATCGGTTTGTAGAGTCCGCTGCCGGCCCAGCGATGTCCATCGCTGGTTCCTCACAGGGCGAAGAACGTCCGTTCTACTCTTCTTACTGTTCCTTCCGGCTGGCTCCGCGTTGATGTCGTCCGATAGAGGAGAGGCGATGAAGTGCGTCCGATGGTGTCTGACATTTTTGACGTTCTACTGACTAACCAGTATAATTCATTCATTCTCGAGTCAACCTGCTTACGTTCTTTTTCTTTTATACGTTCCCTCCCAAATGAGTTTACTGTCGGATTGGACTCCCTAGTACTTCACACATGATGCTCTAGAACGGTACGAAGATTATATCGGACTGTTGAGAAGTTTATGATTCTATCACTCTTACAGAGTGAGACGGTCAATCGTTATGTGAATTTCAAAAATCTTGTGACAACTCGAACATGATATCACGAAAATGATAGAAAGCTTGTGGGCTAAAGCTGAAATGAGAAACTTCAATGGACGCGGTATGTTTACTTATGAGCTCGACTCGTAGGCCTAATCTGAGGAGTGAATGGAAAAGAGGATAGCCTAATCAAAATATACAGGCTAAGGTGGATTGGACACTTGTAGAGAATGGAGGAAGGACAGACTACGAAACATTTTCTACCAGAAAACAATGGGTAGTAGAGTAAGGGGAAGACCCCGAAGTAGATTTATAGTAGAAGTAGATCAGATAGAGGAGGGCCTCAGAAAGCTGATATAGCGATCAAAAATTTTCGAATTTATAAATTTTCCATTCTCACACAGTCAGGTCACCAAACCAAACCAGAGCAATAAATAAGGCAATTAAGAACACGTCAACCCGACGCCAGCAACGAGACAATAAGACAACGTTTGACTTAACGCAACAAAGGAAATTGGGATCGACTTTGACAGACCAAACTTAACTCAAATTTACGACATCACAACAAACCGAACAAAGAGCAGAGTCCAGTGACACAAGTACGCAGAAATTGTAACGAAGGGACGCTGTAGGGTTAAGCCAACGCGTGTGAACGTAAGAAAAGAGGTACTCATTGACAAAGGATTTAGAAAGGTCTCGACAGTACAGAGACAATACAACAAATACCCAATGAATACAGACGACCATGTCGCACAGCATGAAAACAACGCCAGAGTGACAACTTATATTTACGACGAGAAATCGTGGCGGCAGCTCAGAATGACAGCGAGCAAGAAGTTATTAATTGTTAGAAAAAACGAAGGGTAGTTGAACAAGGAACAGGACGCAACAGATTGTTAGCAAGGGAGTAACAGCAAACCTTGGTAAACTCACGAAACAAAGGTTTGACAGACAGGCGAGCAATTACTTTATATTCTTAGAAATAGTGCAATGTCCTTCGCTGTGTATTTCAAAGGATGTTCAGCAGCCAACCAGAGGTTAGCATCTTCCGACGAAGCGAGTGGAGAGAACTGTTGTCATGGTGACAACTAGGGCAGCGAATCAGGGAGTCGAAAACCAAAGATCTTCAAAGTGGAAAGAAGTCTTGGACCTGTCGAGAACAACCGAAGGCGTGGAAGACAGAAAATTGCATTATGGTAGAAAACGTTTGATAAAAACCGTTTGCAGGGTACGCGAGGACCTCAGTCTCATAAAAGTTTGTGCTCCGTTTGTTTAACTCAGTTCTACACAAGTTTACCGCAGTAACGCGCAGTTTATTTACTTAGTGCAAAGTTACCTAAGTATCGTTATACTTTCGAGTTCAGTACTATAAACTTTAAAGTATTATTCAGTATTCGACATTATGGAACTTAGAAACTTTAACAAGTGAAGTAACATCTCGATAATAGAACTTTTGTGTATCAACTTCGGACATTGTGATTCATATCAGAAACTTAACATGATTAAGACTTAATTATTCTAGTCGTGCAGACTCATGAACAATAAGAGAACTCAACGTCATAAACACAAGTGTATAACATAACGCACATTTACGACCAAGCTAAATAGAACGTGAACAGTTACATGAAGCAGCTTTGTAATAGACATTTTATCTGAACACAACCCACTAATGATGGCTGTATCTACACAACACAGAACTCTACAAACTATTAGTAAAAGACGGGTAACACCAACACCACACCACGCATGCCGCGAGTGAATTCTCATCGCGAGTTACGAAGTGATAGTGAAACATCTAATCAACGGAACGACCACACATGGAATCACCAGTAAGCAGGAAATTTCGCCGATAGAATTTTGGATATTCAAAATGTCAAATTATGTCCTCATGATATTAATACTATAATAATACAGCTGCTCTGTCTCTTTTCCAAGAACCAACACCTTTAAGAAATTGTATAATCATTTAGTAAAGACAATGTTAAATATATTATGAATTTAAAAGCTACCCATCTGAGACACATAATGAACGCATTAGTTTAGAGTGAATAATATTTGATTTGTGTATTTTTATCATGTTGTATGTTATGTTTTCAGCCATCAACGAAAACAGATTATATTGTGATTTATTTTATATATTTCTGAATGTATTTTCAGGTAATAATAAATTTATATATGTGTTTCGGAAGTTTACTTGAGTATTGTGTAATAAACAAGTATTTTATTTGTCATGTATATGCGTTCATTATTGTACCAAACCTTAATATCAAAAGACATTAACGTCAATTGATTTGTTTTGATAAATTTTCATATATTGTTCTTTAATAACAACTAAATGTAGAGTCTCAGTAATTATGCTAATTAGTAATGGACACATTCAGTCATTAGAGTGATTAATAATATTTGCATAATCAGTATAATTTAATTGCATAATTAAAATTTGCATAAATTAGCATAATTATCGTTAAATAAACTGAACATAAGAAACTTTAACATATACTGGAAACTTTATACTGGAAACTCTTTCCAAACTTTAACTTTAACTGGAAAGCCAGGGCACGCAATATTGAAGAATGGAGTCGACCATTGGAGCAGGACCCACCACGGGTTGTAGAGCCACGGCCGATGATGATGAGTGGAAAGAGACACAATTTTTGAGAAAATTCTACCTCATCGTACGTTTTTGCCAACTCTCGTATAGGAAAAGCGGATTATATAATTTATTGCGGAAAATTAACGCTCAGCTGAACTGCATTGTGAGGATTGGGAGGGGGTAGGAGAAGAAAGAGAGAGAGGAGAGAGAGAGGAGAGAGAGAGAGAGGGAGAGAGAGCGAGCGAGTGAGAGAGACCACAGGTTTCTTAGTTTATGGAGCGCATTGCTGTGCTCTTGCGAGAGATAGAGAGAGAGAGAGAGAGGCACCTGTTCTCTCACGTTGCACTGTTCTCAATTCATTTCCACTTACATAATGATAATAATAATAAAGCGGCGATATGATGAAGGCCGTATCGAGGTGTCTGATCTAGACAGCTGTGATCTGTTATGCTGGCTGCTGCTATTAACCCGTTATAGTAGTCAAAAGTGGCCGTGGCGGTTTGTATTCAAGTGACGAGCACATCGATTGTCACTTGGAATTAATCACATCTCACGCCCGGTTGTTCTCTTCCGCCACACACACACACAAGGCAGTGCGCAGGCATTCGATTCACTGCGTATACATACACAGAGGCAGGGAGACGTGAGAAAGTGTCGGCCGGTTCTATTCTCGGAAGGCGACTATTATTAAATCTCAAGTATTTCCAGTTTGAACACGTATACATACGTACGTACGTGTGTATTTGTTGAGGGGGGGCGGTAGAGAGGAAGAACCAAAAAGAAAAAGATTTTTATATACTAGTAGTCTACATTAGTTTGTACAAATATGTCAACCCCCTAACTCAGCTTGAGATGTTTACTATTTGTAACTTCCTATATACGTCTTGCTGTGGGTACTCTATCTCTCTCTCTCTCACCCCGCCCCCACTCTCTATATACGTGCCAAAAGTATCATTTATTGGCACGAACCTATTCCACTACCGTTAGATGAAACATTTACTCCTCTTAAATATTTTGAAAATAATTACCTGATACATTACATAAATAGTAATTTTCAATTTGCATGTTACGACAATGATGTATTGTGAGTCAACTCTGTAAGCGAATGGGGTCAGTCGTCGCGTAGGGGTAGAGGATTAATAGTGGTTGGGAAGATACTTGTCGTTGAAGACACTTCATCGTAGTTTTAAGTTCTACGTACGCTGTTTTTGAAGAAAGCCTTTATTGGTGTAATCAGTGGCGTATCATTAATTAAACATTGGTCTGGAGAACCATACATGACTTCCATGTTCTGTAATTTATATTTAAAATCATTTTCGAAATGAAATATTTCCATAGAAACTACTTATTTCTACTTCTTTCTTCAGCCTTAACCACAGTACTGTGGTCATTAACGTATACCACCTCACGTTAGCGCACTCGATTTTCACTGATGATGGCAGTCGATGGCACTGCCAAAACGTCTGGTTTTGTAGAAAATATTGGACCACGGCCAAACAGCCCGGGAAGGAACTTCAACAACAAACTACTTCTTTGTTGCCGATAACGTAGTACACACATATTTTGATATGTGATTAAAATTACCCCCCCCCCCTTCAACTATCATTTTCATGTATAGAAAATTACCCTTTCCCTTCAACTACCCTTTTCATTTATAGATATTTCATCTGCCTTTCTACAATGGATTATGACCTTCTTTTCAGGATACTTTGTTTATCAAAATTAAGTACTTTACTCTTGTTAAAACATAAAACGTTGCAGGTAAACTACCCCTTCCCCTTAACCGATCTTCACCAAAATCAATAGACCTTGAGTCCTCTACAACTCAGGCACATATGCAAAAAATTATTTGATCCTGTGTGAATTTGTGGCAGTTATCGTTCGCCATAGAAAAAAATTATGCGCGCTCACACACACACACTTTTCGAAAAATGACTGTTTTCGTGTTTTGAGGGTAGTACAATCAGAATCAGCCCTTATCTCGAACACGATTTTTTTCACGATCACCATACATACTACCATTTCCTTATGGAATACGGAAGTAAAATTGTAAAGTGTGTCAATGGGTTGTCGTCTATTTTTATCCTTTTACCATCATTATAGAAGCCCGAATTCTGTACTATTTTATAAGGAATTTTATCTGCTATATGTCAGAAAACTGTATGCTATTGTAGTTTACAAGTATATAAGCCTACAAGTTAATATAACTTATACTCGTTCGGGGGGCCGTTAATGGATTTTTCTAAATCAAATCGGTATCACCATGACGCTTCTGCCTCATCAGTTTGCTAAATACGACCCAATCGGTCCTCTGTACTTTCTGCATAGCATTTCGCTAGCCTCACATACGAGGAAGGAAAAGATCCTTCTGTATATAGGGCTGTGTGACAGCTTTTCTAGAGCAGAGGACTGCGCCTAACCCGCCAAAGAATTATCCCAACTTACAAGTACAGTCCAAAACGTGTAGGGAAGAGAAAGGGGAGATAAAGGCAAAGATTCTTCTATACATATAGGCCTGTGTGACAGCCTATAGATCTTTTCTAGAATAGTGGACTGCGCCAAACTCGCCAAAGAATTATCCCAGCTTACCAACTTACAAGTATAGTCCAAAGCGAGTAGGGAGGAGAAAGGGGAGACAGCGGGATAGCAGTTCGTTGTCTCACTTACACACAGCCTCTGTCTCTGTCACACACATGCTTCTAATATTCTCGACAGCCTCGTTGCAGCCGATGTTCCCAACATAAAACACTGTACAAGACTGTTGTGCGCATGTGTCGAAATGACTGGACTGAAAACTTCTTACAACGAGGTGTTCATCTTCTGCCCATCTCTATCGATCTTTCAAAATCCTCAGGTCTATAGTAGCAACTTCTTTTTAGATCCAAAAACTAAACAAAAGTCAACTGTTTTGGTCCCATCAGTGCATGAGCATCTCAACTTTATAAAAATAAAATCGTATCAATGGTTTGAACAACTGTGAAGTAAAGTGTGTTTGTGTAATGTTAGTAAAATTTATGTAACTGGTCGGTATTTTGCTGCCGCCCACGAATCGTATCCTGTTGACGTTAGCAAACAGACCGAGTATTGTGGTTGGTTTCCAAAGTCAGCACTTTACTGGGAGTAAATAATTCATTGTGTATGCAAGGATCGGCTACGCTTACAAACATGTCAGCAGTTATTGTACTGTACTGTACAGTGCTGGAACTGCAGTAAACCCGCGTCGGTATTCTACGAATCTGTTCTGCTCTTGCAGTAAATATTACCAACAAGTTGTGTGTTTGTGTGCGCATTTATTTTTGCTGTGACGGGGATTTATCAGTGCTGGATTCTGCCATGTTAATCGAACCATCGTAGACACGATTGTATCAAACGAGACTGTGCAGCTCACATACCTGAGCTCAAATAAGCTCAAATACCTGAGTATTTCTGAATTAGAGTATCCTCTTTGTTTTACTGAAACTAAAATTCGTTATTTATAACCTACTAAACTGTACGAAAAAAATAAATATATGTTGGAAGAAGAATAAACGATAAAAATGTACATTAATAATAATCAGAGTCGCTGATCGAGACAACGTTCAAATTTGAGGGAGCTGCTTCTTCGTAGTCACGATTTCCGTTGTATATCTGGACTGTTGCTCTACATACGAGTAAGTAGTGAATTTTGTCTATTTTTGTACATTCGCTTGTTACGACGGTCTCAGGGATCGTCGTATGGTACAGTGGAGACAAATACAGACACCAATGAAGTCACTAATTTCCAGCGTGTAAATTTAGTTAGTCACAAATAACAGCGTGAAATCAACAAGGTACTGTGATACAATAATTCAAGTTAAATTTGTCCACACGCAATAATAGAGTTCCGCACTAATTATAACACAGTAATCACTTTCCACTAATCCGTAACACTCATTTGATCCGCGCTCTACAATATCGCCAGATGTAACTAACTTCCAAGCCGGCCGTACATTCTTGTATACACTCCGCAGGACTTCCAGAATAATATTCCTTTGTACTGGCGACATGACAACATAATTTGCGTAGTTAAGAGTACGACATTCACCAAGACACTGCACCTGCTCGGCCAGCCAACGTGTTTCTCGTCTTTTCGAGAGCGGTACGTAAATGACGTAGCATGTAACTAAAATTTCAGTTGCCTTTGTTCTCTTTTATTGTAGCTGTTGAATATGTAATGCTTCAACACCGCAGACGTATACACAGGTAGTGTACACAACAGCAATCAGAAATTACAATACTTTCTGTACACTATTTCGCTGGCTTAGGAACTAAAGTCCTTATTTGCTCCTTTTCTGAAGTGATAAGGCTTCGTCAGTGAGCTTTGTCAACACGCAATAATAATGTCATCTGTCAGAGTTCCGCACTAATTATAACATAGTAATCACTTTCCACAGTCATCACTTGATCCGCACTCCACACTCTCGTCAGGTATAACTGACTCAGTAAGCCAGCCGCTGTTGCTTATATATAGGTCCCGCAAGTGTTCCAGTTTTTTTTTGTTTTGACGGCGTGTCGGCATAATTTGCGTAGTTAAGAGGATTCTCGAACAGCCTGAAAACTACTTGAGTGCACGGCCTACAGATACACTGCACCTGCTGGGCTATCCGAAAAACGTGTAGAAATGTTCAAATGCTTACATAAATGTCAATGACGTGATAATATTTCTGAACCCACGAGAAAGATTCGTTACCGCTCATGTCGTTCCACAAGTGTGTGGGCGCCGGTATCGAGATTATAAGTATGATTAAACACGGAGGTATGTAAACAAATAGCTACCACAGACAAGTTTGTTTACGTTCAAACTTGCTCCCCATAATTTAACGCAAATTCTTATTGATAGGCGACCGGCTCACCGTTCTTTCTACAGTTAAGTGTAACGTTTTTCTCTTCCAAACCGTCTGAAATTACGTTTAAGTAAACTTGAAGGTGATACTGTAATAACTGAGAATGTCCAGTTTCTGCTTCGAATGTGTACTACTGTTTCAACGCATATTATCAGGACAGCGAGATATGTCTTTGTCAGGATTCCACTGTGTCTTTCGCCAATCCTCTTATTCCGGAGCACTAGACTCCGATGACGGGGCAGTCGAGAAAACATTTTTAATTAAAAATCTAGAGCCCTCAATTCTTAACAGATTCAACTAAACCTTTCTTGTTTTACGCTGAAATACGTTTCTAAAAAAAGGTCTTGAAAGGGATTTTGAAATTTTTACTTGAAACATTTTTATTAAACAATAAGTAAACAATTTTCAAAAATTAAACTATATTATAACTGACAGCAGTTTATCTAGAATTTCGCCTGGGGGGGGGGGTCTGGTCGAAAAAATAATGAAACATTCTCGAGAAGAGATTTACAAAATTCGTCAACTTTTTTCGATCCTCGGGGGAGGGGTCCCGGTCTCAATCATCCACCTCCGTAAATACGCTCCTGATAACTGTTAGCAAAATGTTCTAAAACATGTTAAATGAATATGAGATTATGAGGAAAAGTTGTAATCGTGGACTAAGTATCTGAAATTAGTGGGAGATGCACGGAGTGACAGATGATCATCAATATTCCGTGATGACGAATAATTGAGGTGGAGTGGTTTGTGGTGTGTAGTTTCTTTAGAATATATTTTGCTATGAAGAGGGCCGTAAATTTTAAAAGCCGAAACGTCAAGCGAAATTATAATATCGATGGTGGATGTCGGAGATAAGAGAATTGTTGGAGTAACTGCCCTTATATCGAATATTTAACCTGTAGAAAATTAAGTCAAGCCCATAAACGTAAAAAAATGTCAATGAACCAGATGAGCACATTAATTGTACTTACGAGGGAACTGAAAAAGTGTACACTTTTGTAATAATGAAAATTGGATGCCGGAAAATTACTATAATTTCCAGTAAAAACACGGTTAAACAACGGCAACGAAAAACGTTAACTTGAAACGAGTTGTGGTAGTGTTGAAACAATCGCCACGATAACTCGCCCTCTCACCCCTTGCGCGTGTCTGTGTGCGTCCCTCATTATCGTGGCCGTGGTTAAAACACACCGAGTAACCCCCGCGGTGAAATAAATTAAGGGTCGTCGGTTTCGCCCTTCTGGTTCGTTCACGACCCTCCCCAATCCGTCGGGACGTTTCGTTCGTGTTTAAATAAGAGACGGCACGGTTCTCTCTCGTGCGTTCATGTGTGTAATTGATTTTTCGTTAACACGTTACGCGGGTGCATTACGCGGCTGTCGTTTGTGTCGTTTCCGCATGAGAAACAATAATTCTTATTTTGAAACGACTTATTCACTTTCTATAATCGTGAAACGACGGCTTCTCTCTACACGTCTAAACGGATCTAAGCTGTACGGAGATTATAGTTTAATTGAAATGATAGTTGTGACTGGGTGAGTAGATTTATAAAAGCCATGTTCTTAATTCTCACTCGCTAGAAGAAAAAAAAATAAAAAATGCTCTAAACATGGTTTTTATAATTACCTCTCGCTAGGAAATAAATAAAAATAGAAAAATTAAAGAACCAAGTGTACATCCAATTAAAGATTGGTACAACAGTTTTCAATTCACTTGCTTTGGTCTCGGGTCATGCATTTGTTTGATTCGAAGGTTAGTGATGTGGCCAAAAGATTCGTCTTGACCGGCGCCTTAGCTTCACTGCCCATGTCTCTCAGTGTCTCCAGAAAGTTCCCTTTATCTCACATCGGAGTTCAGTGCCTGTGCGCGCTAAACCCACCATCTACAGTACTTGCTCTTCCTTAGAACAACCCTGACGTACGCAGCGCCCTCATATTGGTCCCTACTACAACCTTACATTGTTGTAGGCCTACGCTTGGAAGCTTTCCAATCTCGCACCCTCCGATATATCTCCAAACTCTCCCTGGTATGTCAAAAATTATGTTATCATGCGAGGGTAGAAGGTTCCTTCTGTGGATGAGTTTGTACGACCTCTTGCGCTTGCGCTCAAACTCTTCACTCGTGCCTCTACCCTATCCTTTGCACAGACGACGGCCCACCTCCTCGAAAAGTTAGACGCCCCCGAGCTCTGCTCGACGAGCCCCCGTAAACACGTAAACAATCTTCTGCGCCTCACCCCCGCCCTTGCGGCGCTTGACACTACTCTTTTCCATCGCAGTCACGTAACTGACACTCCTTTCTCATCCCCACCAAATAAACGTTAAAACGCCAAAAATCATGACCCTTCCTTTCCAAAAAAAACTTTCGTTGCGAATCGATCCGCGGTTCTGCTACACAATAACAGCCTCCATCATTTTTACTAGCGCAAGGCTACCAAGGATCAGACGCATCAGGCATTCATCAGGTTTGTCCGGACACTGCAACCACTGAGGCACGTCCAGCAGCTGTCCCACGATTAATTGGATTGGAATAAAAAGACTAGTAGTCCTACCAGTCACTCAACTATAGAGCGGCTGTAATCACTTTAACGCAGTATTAAAAAATGATGATTATCAGCCCAATTCCTTAATACCTATCGTTTAGAGGTCCTGCGGTTGGTCTCCATGATCATCGGTTTGAGGAAAACTTCGTAATTTTGGTGTCCTTTAAAATTATTTAAATTATTCTTTAACATTTGTGTTGTTTATTTGTCAAAATGAAATTTCAACGTAAGTTAACTGAAAACTGGATTTATTTGTTCTATTATATTAAAGTAACAATAGGCCTACATAGTACTAACGCTTAATAGATTTTCGTATATTTCATCATCAAATGTATACGCTAATGATGTGTAATAAACCTGTTTCTATATTTAAACAAGAGTTACTACTATATTAGCGTACACAGCTGAAAAAAAATAATAAAACAGCCTAAAAATTAAGAGCTTAACAAAATTCGTCAACTTTTTTGGACCATCTTGCGGGTGGGGCGTCCTGTCCCATTCGTCCCCCCCCCCCCCCGGTCAAAATGCTAACCGGTGGAGGCGTTTGTTTGTCTAAACATAGGAGCGTCTAAGACGCAACAAACGTGCTTCTACAATTACGGCTATGTACTAATTGGTCGTGCTAATCGGATAAAATTATAGACCGTTTTGTAGACGTTCGACGTAACCTTTAGTGTCGTTTCTTTGTTATTACAACAATCATATTGTTTATGATTATGGCGACTTCTTCGGAACACGAACAATAGACACGTTAAGTTTATATGCGCGTCGTGTTTACCACGCGTACACGATATTATGTGCATATATGATAGCTGAAGGTTCGCTTTTATTGTACGAAGTTTTATTACCTTTGTAATAATACACGACAGTCAAGTATAATGAAGTTGTCATCGGACAAATATCCTTTGAACTAATCAAGGTCGTGTAGGCGGCAGCAGATCACTACTCTATTGATACTTTTTAATATTAATCGCGTGTATACACCTTCGGCTTATGTATTTATTAATTACATATTTACGCACTAATTCGGTGTATATACGCAGTGGTCAGCTGACTCCTATATAAATAGTATAGCTGCCTTGTTTAAACCATTTACGTCGCCAAGCAAAGCTACTGATATCAGTCGTAATTAATTTGTTGTCTCCATCACTGTAGTTACGTTGTTGGTGGAGACGTCACCTATCATGATGGGTTCTCCATTCATTGATATAGTTCTTCTAATCTGTATTATCGTAGATTATTTAGCCATTTTCTTGTTTGAGTCCTTCATGTTTACAAAGTTGGTGATATTTGAAACTAGATCGCTACAGTGAATCTGGAGTATGTCGGCCAACATTTTTTTGCTTTTTTTAAATAAATTTCTATACGGGGTATAACAGAGATCATCATCATCATCACCACTCCAAAGACCAGGCCTTAGACCTGTTCCGGAACCCATCTCGTCGTCGGTCTACCGACATCTCTCTTCCCAGTAGGATGATAACCCCAAGGCAGCCTCAGGTAGACGGATCTCAGGCATGCGATTCAAGTGTTCACACCATCTTCTTCTGTGGTCTTCAATTCTTTGGTGCAATGATACAATGTTTAAATCGCGTCTAATATCCTCGTTCCTTCTCCGATCCAAGAGAGAACAACCTTGCGTCCCTCTTAGAAATTTCATTTTGGCTGCCTGAATCCTCTGCACGTCCCTTTTACCAAGAGTCCATGTCTCACTAGCATACAGAAATTTGAGGACAGCTACAGCTTTGTAAAATTTCATTCGGGTATCCTTCCGTGTTTTATTTTTTAGGTACCTATGAATCGTTCCACAGATGCGTCTAAATTTTGTTAGCTTACTATCCCAATCAGTATCAGTATGACAGATATATTATGTATTATTTGCTATATACCATGGCGCACCAGTTATAATTTTGATTCTTTCGATTGAAGTTTTTGAATTATATTTATTTTTGAATTTATCTACGTTTTACGTTTTATATCTATGGGTTTAACAACAGTTGTATGGGAGAAAATTTTGTTTTCATTGATAAATATGACTTCTTCCAATTGGCGTTTTGTTAATTATGTGTTTTTCAAGTTAACCTGATGAGAAGTTAAAAAGTCCTAAACATCTAACATTTTGAAATGTCGGTGTGTATTCAGAATGTACCCTAAGTTTTGTTACACTCACCTACATTGTCGGTTTATTTAGATAGTTCTATAAAGCGTCTAGATAAAATATAGCTGTGTATGTGGAACATTATTTTGGCATAGGCCTAATAGTATGGTATCATCTGGAGACGTCCTTCATATGTATAAGTATCTGGTGGTGTTTGTTATATATCAAGTGTAATTATTTAGGTGGATCCAGAATGACTTATCAGGAGAGTTTGACTATGGAAAGGGAGTCCTCCAAGACGATGCTCTTGGTTGCCTCCTCTTCATTCTTGCCTTAGAAAAAGCTAAGAGAGATGCTGGAATAGATTCCTCCGGGACTGTATTTAACAGGTTGGTGCAGGTCCTAGGATACGTCGATGACCTAGATACATTCTGGAGGTCCCTTCGAGCGGTCACTGAAGCCTTTCTTGCTCTTGACGGTCCCGCAAGAAGGCTGGGTCTCATAATAAACGAAAGCAAGAAAAAATACATGGTCACAGGACAGGAAGCTAGAGAAGGAGGGCACGTCCAAATCGGCATCTATTCCTTCGAAAAGTCAACAACTTTGTTTATTTAGGATGCCAATTTAACTTCGATGGGGAAACGACAGAAGAAATAAAGCGAAAAATTACCTCAGCTAATAGGTGCTTCTTTGGTCTCAGACCCCTGTTTCAGACCAGAACAATGCCAGGAGCATCAAACTGCTTCTGTATAAAACACTGATCCGCCTAGTTCTCACCTATGGTTCTGAGACCTGGACCATTTCTAGAAAGTCTGAGTCAAGCCTGCTGGTTCATGAACGCTAAATCCTCCGCAGTATTTTTGGTCCAATATTGGTGTGGGAGGTGGATGGAAGAAAATTACCAACCAAGAACTGACCACTCTTCTGAATGAACCAGATATGGTAAAAATTATAAAACTTGGTAGACTCAGGTGGATGGACATGTGATTAGATTGGGGGAGAATTAAATACCCAGAAAGGCACTCACAGAATAGATCTATGGCACCAGGAGAGTTGGTAGATCCAAACTACGTTGGGAAGATGGTGTGAATTATGAAGCGCGCCATATCCTTGGGTCCCAGAACTGGAGAGCAGCTGCATTTGACCGGGACAACTGGCGGAGGCCTTGACTCAGTAATGAGTTGTAGCGCCGCTGAAGAAGAAGAAGAAGAAGAAGAAGAAGAAGAAGAAGAAGAAGAAGAAGAAGAACGACAACGACAACGACAACGACAACGACAATACGTATAATAAAGGACCAAGCACACTTTCATATGACAACTACAGAGGTGGTAGAACAAATACCAGAGCATTCGGTTCTGTCCGTGATTTGAAAATATCGATCTGAAAGATATGTCAGTGGTATTTTAATTTAATAAAGTAGACCTGAGAGTTAGACTGTATTAAGTATGTTTGTTGAACGTCTGGAAAACGGTATTTCTTGGTTTACATTTTTAACGTAAGCCATCCACACAGACATTCTGTTGAGGTCCCGGCGCTTAAGAGTCATGTGTTCCGTTGTCCGCTCGCTTAGGGAAGTACCTTAAGCCTTAGGGCTAGCTTCCTTGTGTATCTAGCTATTAGGTAACTTGGGCAGACTTGTAAACTAATGAATTACGTCCGGAATATTAAGTCGTTCAAATTATTTCATTGGCCCGTACCTACTAGTAGTGTGCACGTGAGAGAAGGGGGGAGAGCACGATTGTCATTTCCGAACTTGTTTAACTCTGTTCTGCTTCAAAAGGTTCCTCGCGGTTCTGGCCGATGTTTTGTATGTTTCGTTATAGAGAACAAGCTGAATTCTGTGCCTTATTATAAAGCAACAAGTTTCATATAGGTACAGTCATATAGGGAAGCTTAAGTGAAAGCAGATATTCAAGCACAAACGCGTACGCACGTGGACATTAGAGAGAGAGAGAGAGAGAGAGAGAGAGAGAGAGAGAGAGAGAGAGAGAGAGAGAGAGAGAGAGAGAGAGAGAGATAAGTGGGCGATAAATCTTGTTATGTTTTTATAAACAATTAATCGATCGAAATCTATTAGTGAAACTGTTGGTATCCGTATATAGAGAGATAGAGATATTGACTGAGGCCGGAACGTCGTACACGTTTGTAAATCAGATGTTATCGTGTCGTAGTGGCATTGGAATAACGACGGCATATTTGTCCGCATTCGTGCATAATTAATGAGAATGAACTGCCAACGGCAACGGCGGTGGTGACGACGCGCGGCGCCTCTGTCTGTAGTAATCATCAGGTTTCTGTTATGTTAATGTCATTTGTTTTATTTTATAAATATAACGCAACAAGTGTGTTCATAAGGAACCGTATCCTCGTACAGCTCCATCCTGTTGGCCAGTACTGTAGGTCTGTGTGTTAAGTATCTAAATGTAGGTCGTGCGAAATGTACGGATCCCGGTAAAACCAGAATTGTGTCACAGTTTGTACTTTCGTAAACATTTTCTCCAAGTATCTTTTGAACTTCAGTAAAATTATTATCTGGCCCGTGGTCATCTTCTTAAAACACCAGACGTTCCGACTTCGGATGACTCTGTTAATGACGCTTTTCATGCGTAGGTACGCTGTAGGCCTATGTCATAAAATAACGAACAAACCGCTTTTCTGTTAATACTGCCTCGGCCAAAACAGGGTGACAGTCAAAGGACTCTGACGAAGCATTGCGCGGCACTTCCCAACACTGTCTCTGTGCACCAATCAGATTGCACCGTTGTTGAGATGAGATTACCGTTTTCAGTCCACGTTGCCACTTCCTTGCTACAATTACTATTAATCAACCATAACTTGTCACCTAGAATGGAGCCTATTCATCGTGTAGTCGTCATTTTGCTGCCTGTATAGCTGTTGTTTAATGATGTTCAGAAGCATTTCTACGACGTAACTGATGCAGGATAAAAAAATAATTACCGTAGGTAACAGTCGCTTTGATGCCGGCTGTCGTCCTTTTGGCGGAGGCAGTATTATGCGTCTTTTCTGTTAGCAACGAGGATAATCATACTCGGCTAGCAACTGACGCTAGTAACTTGTCTCGTAGCGCAGTTGTGAATGTATAACTTACAAAGAGCTCTCAGAAAGTATTGTATAAATGAGTAGATTAGAGGAAACTAAAACTCATGAAAGACAAGTTACACTGCTGTGAGACGAGAGATTAGACGGGAATACATGGAATACATTAACGAAAACAACCGCACAATAGAAGTAAACGACATTTTGTCTTGCGAGACAATTACGTTCATTGTACTCGTACATGGTCAATGAACAATTTCTCCCACTCGGTATACGCTAATTGTGTTTTATACTAATTAACAAAAGCAATTTATGATCGTCTTAAAAACTTTACGCACCGCATTGTCGCAGTTGGAGATTTGTTTGTAATTACAAGTTTGGGGGTGGGGGTGCGCACATGGTGCGCACTATCCTCTTACATAAATGTGTACCGGTGACTACATCTAGGGATGAAATGATACTCCGAGCGGAATACATAGGAATGAAAAAAAGGCTCGTTTAAAGAAAGTAAAAGTTTCTTAATTAAAATAAAATTATCTCAATCGGACAAGGATTGAATAAAAAGTAAAATTATAATATTTCTAATACTGCTACTGATTCTCGTTAACTGCTATGGAATTAATGTTACGTAACGTAATTAACTAATAATTTTAACGCATAAACTATTAATTTTATCCTGTATTACCATTATTGTTTGTTTGTAACAAGTAGAAGGGACGGAAATTCTGACAGACTGACAATATATAATTTGAAATAAATTTGAAGAGGCTTAGAGGTGACTGAGTTTCTGCAGACAGTAAATGGCTCGGTATCGAATAAGATGAAGGCTAGATTTTTCTTCAAGTCGCCACGTTTTGATTATAAGATAACGTTGGATTGAATCCCTTCCTATAAAGGACCATGTTACGAATAAGATATGAAACGAAAACTCATATAATGTTTAATTTAATAAACAAAATTAAGTTGAAATGATAACTTGGAGAGTCAGTTGTCAGTGTGTTGGGTGTATTATCACTATACCAGTAGGCCTAATGGGTCGGACTCAATGTCAAGTGCGTCGTCTCGTCCCCCACAAACGCCTACCTATTGTCCACCGGTCCACACTGGTTTATATGTGGACGCAGACTTTACGACATTCTTAGGTCAATTACTTGCGTGCGTTACCAATTAAGGCACTTCCGGAGCAAATGGCTAGTTGCATTCAGACTGTCGGAAGGGTTGGATGTGTGCAGCGTACGTGTGTGTGCGCGAGTGTTGTGCGCCACCTTGGAAAAGCGAGAATCAAGACGGACAAGATAACGGGAGTATAGTTAATCGGTAAGTCGTAAGTCTACGAGAAGATTGTCTCATTGTCGTTACTGAATCCGTGTCACACTAAATATACTGATATTCGGTACTGGTATTCTTATGTTCCTGTCACGTAGACAATATACGATTCGTAGACTCTTACTTATTAAGAGAAGGCTTGGGGAGTAGTTGAACGGTTGGACGACAGGTAATAAAGATTTTGTTTTTCTCTTTATACTAGGTAACGTTCATGGATGCAAGTTGTGCCACCAGAAAAAATTTGGGAGCGGGGAGAATTCAAGAAATTTCAGAATGATGAAATCATTTAACAAATTTCCCATTTCCAGTGACCAAACAAAAAAAAAACTGTTACGTATTTTAAGCCTTTAAAAATACAAACGATGGTTAGTTGATTAAGTTACTATCTATGTTTTTTTTGTTCCACACTTACATACAAAGTCGGATAGCTTCTTTCAATCAGCGCAATTGCATTCGTTTCTAATAAAGCTATTCAATTTTACGCAATCATACGTAAAAATAAAACTGTTTATTTTTATTCCTTTTTTTCTTCCCTTATAAACCCAGTTAAAGTTTTTTTTTTGTAAAATATTAAAAAAACAAAATGTTAAAGACTGTAAGAGAAAAAAATAAAATTTGTCATTGAAAGCAGAAACAGAGTGGTCAAGGGATTTAAAATGTTTATTTTCAAATTCCGTTGAATTGTTTTATACAGCTCTTTTTAAATTCTAATACAGTATTGATTATAGTTTATTGATTTCGATTAAAAACAGCCTATAACTTAGTTTTCCAACGTTTCAAGCTTTTTGATAATTTACAACAAATGTTGTGATCTGCATTTGAAGCACAAGCTGAAAGTGAAACTTGGTGATTTTGTGAGACGTTTGAGGGGGATTGCGCCATTGGCCTTGGGCAGAGGATGGTTACAGTTCGGTTCGCTGTTGCTTTCTTTAACTGATTTAAAAAAAAAAAAAAATAGTAATTACAATAAATAAGAGAATAGAAATTGGCCCAACTTCCCATGTTTTGTCTATTTCTGTTAAAACGCCAGAGAGATATGATGCTGGGAATCTAAAATCCAAATTCACTGAAGTATTTTCCTTACATTAAGTGTAAAATATAGACTTCATTGTTTGACAGTATTAAAACTGCACCTTCAAAGTCTGAATAGGGAATTGGATGGATTCTTCGTATTTAAAAAAAAATTTGCTTTCATTTTAATATTTTGGGAATATTCCGTTAAATAATGGTGATATATGTAATACTCACCTACCTTTCCCGATGAAATTTTCCCATAACGAAAGTTCATATTTCAGAGCGATGTATTTTGGAATATTATTCTGTGCCCTATTAATAGATATTTAGATGGCTGTTTTGATTAATACATAAGAAAATGCATCGTCATGAACCAATAACTGCAACAAATTAGAGTTACAAGAAATTAATTATTTTCGTATAGTTTATTACCACGTAGTTTTTAAATTTATTTTTATTTTATTTTATCACGGCGTCTATTAAAATGTTTGTTTTCGTTTTTATTTCTCTAGCCTGCTGTATTTGTTTTGTTATACGAAAGGTGTTATTCTGTAGCAATAACTCGTCGCTGAAATGTGGTCAAGAGTCATGAGATTCTTACGGGAATTTTAATCCATGCATGTTACATGAAGGAATGGGACTAATTATAGAATACAAACTCCAAAAATGAAACAGAAAGAGCGTGCAAAATTGTGGTTAATTGAAGATTACTATGTAATCTTTGTTCATTAGTCCAAGTATGTAATAACATTTAAAACAGATTAGTAACTAAAAAAGTAAAATTAAGTTTAAATGTTATAATCGAATTTTAAATGCGTACTCTGACTCTCAGAAAGATTATTGTGCGTATTACTTCTGAAAATCATTTTATTCATACGTTATCATTTTTAAAGCAATTTTTATGTAGACTAATAGTTAATACAATTAATTAATATATCATTAATATAATTAATTGTAATAATGCAGTGATGTAGTATAATATATTAACATCATCTAATAAAACGATTAATTAATATTTATTCATTGTTTCACTGGAGAGAAATATTTATTAATATTTCCTTTTAGCAAAATCATCCAGTTACCAGTAATTCACTTTTTTGTTTAATTTTTGATTAAGTGAATCTATGCGAACCTTTTTCCTGAGAAATATGCGTACTGATTTCAACTCACTACTAAGAAAACATTAGTTTGTACTGAAGAACAGCAAACATATAGGTTTTCTTCTTTTACTGTGTTATTTCTCATGATGTATCTTCGTCTCCCTTTAAATAAAGTAGGAGATTCCTTGCACGTACAATAGAACATAAATTCGAACGAAACAATAAATCGAAATGAAAAAGCAACAGTTTCTAAAGCACCGTCACTGTCGAGAATATTTCATTACCTGCTTTTCCATTTTCTCATCGTCTTGGACGTTACTCTTCGGTGCCAGAGCTATAGGCTTATGCCAAATCCATCTTGAGCCTCCGGCTTTGCAATTTTGTGTCTTCTGTTGGCTCTTCAAATTGCTAGTCCCATCTTCTCGTACAGTGTTTAGTTCCACAACTAGCTTTTCCTCTCAGCATTGTAACAATTTTTTGCTGCTCTTGTATCTGGGAAGTTTTGTATATGTGCTGATCAGAAATGTAATGTCTACTCTAGAAAGGGAGGGTGGGTGTTATATGCATTTCGAAGAGCTGTTACTCATAGTGGCCCAACTGTTTGATTGTATTTAAAGTCTTCGTAGCACCTTTCTCTTTAAATGCTACTGATTTTGATAATGAGAATGATCCACCTGTCCCACAAACTTATATAGTCCTTTAAAATCAAGTTACTGTATCAGCGGTTACTCATTGATTTTCAGACGGACAGACATACTTTGTAGAACCGTAGATGTGAAACAAAGGGGAACAATTGATTTCACAAAAGTCACTTTATTAAGAATTCGAAAATATTAACTAAAACCTAAGAAAGGTGTTAACTTACAACTTTACAACAGTAGGGTAGTGACGGAAACAAGTAAAACAATGCTAGAAGCGGTAACTATCGATAATTAGAAAGTTTTATGTTGTAAGCGTTGTAAGTTCCATGTGTTCAGCGTTTTATATGTTTCAATATAAGTTTTAAGTTGAAATAATTTTCCAATTAATAAAATCTATCTCAAAAAAGGAATGCAAAATATCACCAATTATGTTGGGAAGAAGGAACAAACGTATTGAAATAAACTGTTTGGCATTCGCAGATAACTTTGCTATACTTTCTGAACATCTTACATCTGCAGTAACACAAGTTAATTTTTTTGAGGACATAGCCAGTAGAACTGGCTTAAGAATTTCTGTAGAAAAAAAACAAATTTCTCACAAACATTAAAAAGGCGCCAAAATTCCTGGTAATAGATATTGGTCGAATAGAAAGGGTTCGAAAATTTAAGTATCTAGGAGAGCTAATTCAAGAGAATGGCTTGGAAAAATGTGCTGTAGAAGAAATGATTCATAAGATGGAAAGGGCATTTGGTATAACTAAAGATATTTACAATAAAAAGTGCACATCTAAAAATGCGAAAATGAGGCATTACTGTACAGTAGTGAAGCCAGAATGCCTATGTGCAAGTGAGTCTAGCATTGAATTATGAGTCTATGTCTAGCATTGAATTATAATTTAGACAAACTAGAAATATTGGAAAGACGAATTATTAGGAAAATACTAGGCCCACGAAAAACTTCAGAAGGTTGGAAATTAAGAAATAATGATGAAATATATCAAAGTATAGAAAATATAACAGAAACAATGAGAAAAAGAAGGCTATTATTTTTTGGTCATTTATATAGAATGGACGACAATAGGTTGACAAAGCAAATCTTCAGTTATCTGTGGGGGAAGAAGTCAACATCAAGTTGGATTAAAGCAGTCCAAAAGGATTTAGAAAAAAATAATATACACGCAGAAGAAGCAATTGACAGAGAAGTTTTCCGGGCAAGTGTTGAAAATGGAGGGAGTCCAGGGTAGGAGAGATAAAAACGCAGGTTCAAAGTGGACTGAAGACAGGAAGAAGAGACACAGTGAGGAGATGAAAGAATATTGGAAAAAAAGAAAAGAACAAAGAGTAAAGAATTGAGATTGGCATGTGATCCTTAGATGGCCGATACGAAAAAAAATCTATCTCAATTTTAATCAACTCATTTTGTTTAAATATTCACCAGTTACGAAAAGGTATTAAAGTATTTTTATATCTTCCGTGTGAAGCGGACTGACAAAAGAGATTGGGCCGCGGCAGAAGTTCACGGAGGACATTTAAATTCTTCAATGGAAACGGTTTGTACGAGATGGACTGCAGCGATACGCGTGGGTGTGCGGAGCGAGGAATGCAGGTGCGCGGCGCTTACTCAAGTTTACCAAACATAGAAACCGTTGCTGTTATCAACGACGGGCTGCCGTATATCATAATTTTCACTCTTACTTCGTGCATACGACTGTGCCATCTGTCGCCCGCCAGTGCGCTCTAAATAAGGTTCTCAGTCTCTCTGTGGTGGCGTACGCTGTACCGTTGTAGACCGCTTATCAGATTGACAAACGCTGCCATAATTTGTAGCCGCACACTAGAAATGCGCCTGCGACGACCTTTTGCCAGACAACTCGCGCACTACGTGTAGTCAGTACTTCTGTAATTTATGTAATAAACCAAGGTTAATCTATGCGCTGTTCCGTGCTCGCGGTAGAGACTGGACGTCCTGAATACTTTATGTACTGCGTAACTTTATACTGAACAACTTTTCCCGTTCGCACGTAGGGTCCAGAGAGGAAGTGTTGGAAGGGTGAAATTCGTTTGAGCTACCTACAACTAACGAAGACTTGTACCTGTTAACGAATGAAACATTGAATACTAACATTACAGAGAAGAAAATGCTTTTTTTTCCCTTTCAACAATATAAAATATATATTCTCACGTAGGCTTTCGCGGACAGTGTCCATTATACTTCCGGTACGGTCGCGTCAAAAATGTCTTGTATGACAACGTTTCACTCATATTACAAGTACATAGACCTGAGGATACTCATTGTAATATGAATGAAACGTTGTCGTACAAGATATTTTGACGCGATTCTTACCGGAAGAAGTCTTCAAAAACAGAACGAATGTAAAGTATAGTTTCTGACCGTTCTTAAACAGCATTTTGGATTATTTTAAAAATTAAACAAAGCTTGCTAGAAAAACGTCTCTCAGTAGGAATAAGGAAAAAGGAATGCAGCTGTCAACTACCGTGTGCTGACCGCGTAACTGATGACTTGACCGACTGAATGACTCTGGTCTGTGTGGTTGTGCGTCGCAGAGACGTACCACATGGAATCTGAGTTCCGAGCTGCCTTCTGGAGCTCCTCTCCTGCCTCGTGGCCCTGCCCAAGAAGGGCGATCTTACCCTGTAGCAGGCCTTACATCGGCTGTTTGCACTAGCCTACACTAGCGCGGTATACACCGAGATCGTTTCCACGAATCACCTGGACGTGTACGGTACCTGCCCAGCCCGGCTACAAGAGGATTGTCTGGGAACTTCGCCGCACGTGCATAAAATCTGTGTGCAAGCCGCGTAAAGGTTTCGTCTAAGGAGCGGACCCCAAGTCCGTTCCTCATAAGGCGAAAAGAGATTCGACGGGGGACTTTGGCAGGGACGCTTTACAACTTCTTTTTATGGACGTTGGCGAGGTAACCCAGACCGGGCAAGCGTAAATTATGACCGGCAGAAAATACGTGCGGACGATCATTTTGCCCAGTTTCCTAGTCGTAGCCGAGCTGACCAGGAATGGAAACAGTAAGTTCAGATGAGCGGATGCTCGCTTATGAACACAAGATGAGCCGACGGTCGATGTGTGCACCGAGGTACTTCACTTCGTTGGACCAGCGCAAGTACGTTCTGCCGATACGTAGTTGTCTAAGCGGGTTCTTCCGTCGCTTTGATGACTTAGAGTAGGATATGGCATATTGAGAAGGAAGAAGAAGAAGAAGAAGATACGATGAAGAAGAAAGAGGAGACGAAACCAATCAACTGTTGACTAGCGTTTGGTGACCGCGTAACTGATAACGTATCAGATAACTGTATAACGCTGAACAACTATACGTACTCAGACCTTCGCGAACCTTATAGAATATGCAACAGTGATGAACAGGCATGTATAGGGACGAACAGACATGCAATTTCTCCAGACAGGTCGAGAGCTTTCCTTTACGTTACGTTAACGACGGTTTCTACAAAGACGGAGCGCAATTAGATGCAGTTAACTGCGAATTATGTTTACAGGTGGTTAGACAGCGTTTATTTGTTATAATTGCGGTCAGAAATTTATTCGTTTAGTGGTCGTTACTATTTATTGTAAATAACTACTGCAGCAGTAGTTATATTTACGTGTGGGAATTTCTGTATAAATGGTGTCATTTTCTTTCGTGTATTTACTTTATTCAGAGCTTCCCTGGCATAGAGTGTAAGGAAAAATTAAAATTAAAAATATAAATATGATTTTAGATAAAACATAAATAAAATTTGAGTATATGTTTTACTATCCCTGATGTTTCATTGACAATGGCAAAGGTCGTTATCTAACACTATATAACACTACAGAACCAAATTAGTAATATGTAATCTATAACATATTTGCCAAAGCCCACTCACTGACTCATCACTGTATCTCAACAATGACAAGGCCTAGAAAGATGAAACTTTACATAGATATTCACTAGATACTGTAGATGTGCAATAAGACGGGGTTTGACAAAATTCAAAATTTTAGGGGGATTTTGGAGGGGTCAAAGTGACCGAATATTCTCATAAGAAATACATGACAGTTAAAATGTGACAACTGTTAGGCAGGTTCTAGATGAGATAGAAACATGAAATTTGTTCTACAAGTTAACTTAACCCTCTTTTAAAGAACACAAAGGTCAACACAAGTATATTTGCAAATACGTGAACAAGGGCAGTGATCAAGCAGCTTTTGTGTTGGAAAATGAGTGGGACGAAGTGTCCAAATATGAAGCAGGCCGTTACATAAGTAGTTCCGAAGCGGCATGGCGTATATTTTGCTTCCCAATCCATGAAAGATATCCTCCCGTAATGCATTTGGCTGTACACCTTGAAAATGGCCAGAGAATTTATTTTAATCCCGGAAACGTTCAAGACAAAGTTCAAAATCCACCCAAAACCACTCTACTGGCATTCTTTGAACTATGCAAATCAGACAATTTTGCCAGAACCATAATCTACAGTGAAGTCCCTGCTTACTACACCTGGGAAAACAATAAGTTTAGTCGGCGGAAACAAGGCAAAGCCGTTCCCGGACATCCAGGAGTGAAAAAAGATCAAGTGCTCGGTCGGGTTTATACTGTACACCCTAACAATGCAGAATGTTGCTACCTACGTGTTCTCCTTCATGAAGTTAAAGGGCCTACGAGTTTTAATGATCTTAAGAGGGTATCTGGCATAGTTCACTCCACTTATCAGTCTGAATCAAACCTTTTTGATTAATTTAATATTAAACGGTAAGACAAGATAGGAAAATTGCTATATCTGTGGCTTCGTCAGGTATAGCAGCAACGTTGTTGGATGGAGGGAGGACAGCTCATTCTGCCTTCAAACTGCCTCTCAACTTAAACCACTCTGAGACCCCATTTTGCAACATATCAAAACAAAGCGACACAGCGAAGGTACTTAAGGATTGTAAGTTGATAATTTGGGACGAGTGCACCATGGCTCACAAGGGAGGAATTGAAGCTTTGGATAGAACTCTGCAGGACATTAGAAGAAATAAAAATCTGATGGGTGGAGTCACACTTCTAATGGCCGGAGACTTCAGACAGACTTTACCTGTTGTACCTAGGGGAACTCGAGCAGATGAAGTTAAAGCCTGTCTAAAGAGTTCTGTCCTGTGGCCTAAAGTCCAAGTTCGTTCCTTGAGAGTCAACATGCGGGTGCATCTTAAAGGCAGTTTAAAGGCAGACGAGTTTTCAAGTTTACTTTTACAGATCGGTAATAGAAATCTACCTGAAGAAAATGGCAAAGTCAATATTACAAAAGACTTATGTGAAGTTGTGTGCGACTTGACAACTTTGGCTGAAAAAATTTACCCAGATTTAACTAATTTTTACTTGAAAGATGTATCTTGGCTGAAAGAAAGAGCTATCCTTACTCCAAAGAATGACACTGCTGCAAATATCAATAACACATTATTGGAAAAACTGCCAACTGAGATTGTCCAGGTACCAATCCGTGGACTCTGTGGTGGAAGTAGAAGATGCGGTCCATTACTCAGTAGAGTTCTTGCACACGCTTAATCCTCCAGGCATTCCACCGCACAATCTTTGCCTTAAAGTTGGAGCTCCAATAATGCTGCTACGAAACCTGGTACCGTCTAAGATTTGTAACGGTACTAGGCTGCAGATTAAATCGTTGCACAACAACGTCATAGAAGCAACAATATTCACTGGATGTGGTCAGGGGGAAGCAGTCTTCATTCCACGCATTCCCTTAATTCCATTGGATTATCATTTTCAGTTTAAAAGACTCCAGTTCCCTGTCAAGCTCTGCTTTGCTATGACAATAAATAAATCACAAGGGCAGTCTTTGAAAATGGCCGGTGTTGATCTGATGGAAGACTGCTTCTCCCATGGCCAGTTGTATGTTGCTTGCTCACGAGTTAGCTCTTCTGAGCCACAGGGTCAAACAAAGAACGTTGTCTACAAGGAAGTTTTATAAGTGCCGTATTTTGTTTCACAAAACGATTTCAGTAGACTTAGTATTAGCACCCATTTATGCTTTTAAAAATTTATAAATATTACATTTATACAATGTGCTTGGTTACCCAAGGTTAAAAAAAAAACCACCGAACCAATGTGTTTATTCAGTAAAAACCATAGCGAAGCACGGGTATACAGCTAGTATGTTGATATTGATATTCTTTGCGGAGTCCTTCCGTTTTTAGTGTATACATATGCAGCTGTACTCTACACAATGAAGCAGACTTACAGCGCTCTGTGTGCAGACTACATAAACTGAGGCGACAATACTACAACCTGAAGGTGTCTACCAACAAAACAAAAGGTATGGCTCACTATGTAGGCCTACGCTCAAAGTTTATTATTGAGGATAAAGTATTAGAACAGACCTCAAATTTTAACTGTTTAGGTAGTGATATAAATTTTGACGTTGACAAAGATATACAAAACAAAGTCAGTAGAGTTCAACAGATATGTGGAACTATAAATAGAACACTGAAAAATAAAACGAGACGTGAGACAAAATTAAAATTCTACAAAACAACGGCTGTTCCAGTGCTATTATATGGCAGTGAATCCTGGATTACAAAACAAAGAGATAAAAGCAACACACAGTCAGGAGAGTTGAGATTTTTAAGAAGGGTTAAAGGGTGCACAATACGGGATCATATAAGAAATGAAGATATACGAGAAGAAGTAAATATATATAAGCTAAATGAGAAAACTGAAGAATACAGGGGAAAATGGAGAAAGCATTTAAATCGCATGGATGAAAAAAGACAGAGTACCAGTAATTGTAAACAAGTACAAGCCTTCTGAGAGAAGGGTTGTAGGAAGACCAAGAAAGAAATGGATCTGTTAATGAAGTCGGAACAGGCCCCATTGACTAATCTCTGAAGTGTATAAGAAGCAGAAGAAGAACACTCTACATATTTCTATTTACAAATGTTAATTATTAAGTTTCGGCATTATCAAAATTGGCCTCTTATCACGTGTCAGGTTACAGGTTTTGTTTCATCAAAGTATTTTATACGTAATTTATCCGTCAGAGTAAAGCCTTTCGTACGTAAAACGTAGTTAGGTTGAACAATCTGCAGCTCTGTCCAGATTACGGGGTTCGTAATGTAATTTAGTTCCTAGACTAATTTAGTTTACTTCTGTAAGATTTTCTGTATGGTGCGGATCGACAAAGGGCGAATATAGGACGAATGTAGAAACTTCCATCATTAACTGTTCGCTGCAGCTACACTCTTGTTATTGGTAGTCGTCGAACTCATCAAAGTGTTTCAGCGAGTGTTTAGTGAACTGTAATAACGTTTGATTTATTGCACAAGTCAAACTCTGACACGTTTCACAAGTCTAGTGTATGTTCAATTACAGTCTGTTCATTGTTACTGATATTTTATAAATGCTCAAGAGATTTATTATACAATGCATTTTAAAAACGCCACGTAAATAAACCACAGCTGGATGGGTCCAAATTAAATCTAACAAATTAGTGTCAGAAAGTTAAAAATTTTTGCCCATAAAAAATAAAAGTAAATGTTGTATTCTGAGAAGTGTCTGCAACAAAAAATGTTTAATCTACTACTATTCATTGTGTCAAGTAGCAGGGATGGCCTCTAGCCAAGCGCTTTCCTGATTTTTTCTTCTCAGTCAACCGCGATTTGTATTTAACTTCGTTTATCATCTGCTGACTCCTGTCCTGTTTTATTCTTTCTGCACATCATGGATTCACGTTTTCTTGGGTCTGGCTCTGACTACCTCCTCCTGGTTTGTCAAAAAAAGACCCCTGGCCGTCCGTCTGTCTGTCTGTCTGCCTATCAATATTTTTAAGCTTTCTAACCGAAGATTTTTTCACACTATTTGTTGCTGTACACTCGTTTTTCGTTTTCGCGATTCTTGTTGATCTTACACTTATGACTTGTATACTGTTTAGAGTTTTTTCTTTGTTATACGTTCGTTTAAAGAACACACGGCGATACTTGTGACATTTGTGAAAAAATATGTCAAATAATAATATAAATTTTGATTATTTGCTATACTGAAATTATATTAGTTGCACACGAAAGTATTATGGATACGATGTGGTGTTGATCCGTTCACCTTGATTATCGTTTTAAAGGTAGAATTGCTACTGTCCTTCGTTTACCCCTCGTTGATACAATATGGATCCATACTGATAACCTAGGATCGTTAGCGTTCCAACTTAAAGGCTTACATTCTATAAAGGCTTCTCCACGTCGATGTGTTCTACGTGGTTGTGGACTATTTTGTCAAATCAGTTTCGTTCAAGTGTCATTATAAATCTAATTAATAACCATTTCGTATGAAAAGAGTTTTCATCTAAGTAAGATTTTACATCCATTGTGTTTTCGTGATTATGCTGAATTTCTATATCTACTACTACTAATATTTACTTGCTAAACGCCACTTGTTTAATCCTTATACTAATAACACTTGATGAATATTTTTCTCACGGGGACACAACAAGTACGTACCTGAATATTTTTAATGGCATTTATGTGCATGTGCTTATATAGTGATTAGAGTCGATGCTTGCCCCAGGCATCGGGTCAGGAATCGCCACTGCTTGTATTATTATTATCATATTATCAACAAACAGCAACAAATAAAAGAAAGTCCCGTGTTATATTTTTTAATGCGTGCGAAAACCAAATCCAGTAAACACAGTTTGTACAGTCATAAGATTCCAGTCTGCCCACGGAATAACACGGCAATCGTCCGCTTCTGCGGCATTCCGGGATTTTGCAGTCGTTAGTCAGCTTCAGATAACGTGTGCCAGTTTTGTTCGTTCCGAGAGTTTCAGCACATTTTTGTTACGCCCTATTTTTTTCGGCGCGCGAGCGTAAATTGCATCAGATCGCCGTCATACCTGAACTAACATTTACACAGAGAGAACGATTCCGACGCCGCGCCGCCGCTTATCCCCCACGTTTATCAGAGCTCGTGATGCCCGGCAATTCCCATTGCTTTGCATAATCCTCGACCGTTGTTCTTGTTGCATTCACAACTGACAATTTAAGTAATTTTATTTGCATTTGAAATGACGACCTATGAAAACTAGCTAAATATATCTGCTCGAAGCGGTAATAGTTTCAGCGTTGTGCTGTTGTTTCTCTAATCTGTGACATTATCTTTCTGTTCCAGGTGAGTAGCTGTGTAAGACACGAGAGCGCGCCAGTGGCTCTGTCAATGTTACGTAAGTTCTAATCAATCTGCTGAATTAACATACAAGTGGCGAATCCAGAACGTGGTTCAGGTGAAGCCGTGTATTTCGTATTTCGTATTGATCACCGTCCCGTGTTTTCCCGCCATCCGGTGATTTTCAGTTAGCCCATAATAAATGTCAAATATTTCGCGAATATAAATCAGAGTGGGAATTAATGGTGTAGAGGAGGCAATCCCTGGGTCTTAAAATTGGTTCCTCGGAAGATGACAGCACTGTCCCTTTCTTGCTTTTAATCTAGAAAAGCCAACATCTATTGACTTTCTTGCTCCTACTGTAAAGTCATAGATAATTGTTATGAAGTATGATAACGAAATAACCACTTAATAGGAAGGTTGATAAGCAGTCTGTTATAAAACATTTAGTTAGTATTTTGAAATGAAACTATCACCTTTAGCCTCGTTAATTCCTCAGCATGTCGGTTATACTGCAGCTCACAGATGACATCTGTTGTACTGACAAATTACTATTGCGTCAAAGAACTGAATAATAAATCTTGGACGACTGCGGTCGTAAGTTAACGATGTTCTGTTATCGCTCACTATTTCATTCGTAATCATTTTAACCGTTTTAAGTAAAAAAAACCTAAGGTTTAAAAAAATATAGTGTCAGACCCATAATGTAAATTCTATTCAGTCGTAGGTAAAAATATCACATGCGGATCCACATGGTGGTTAATGGGGGAAATCCGCCCCCCCCCCCGAAAGGTCATTTCAGACGCAATTTTTTCGTCGTCTTGTGATTGCAGAATGGTTTTGTGATTTTGAATGAGATACAAAATTCATATCCCCATCTTATGTAGGTTCTATGATTTTACTCTAAAATTAGGCCTACTTTAAATTGTAATTGTACCTTACCTCCATTTCAATTTTTGTTTGATACATAACTTAAATGAGTAGCGTGTATTTTAACTGTAAGTGATTGTTATTAAAAGAACAATGAACTAACGAACACATATGATTTTATACTTGAACGTTAATAAACGTATTATGTTGATAATAATAACACCTTGTGTTATTATCTTCACTCATTCTATCATTTATAATTTAGACCGTTAAAGAATGGTCCATATTTTGATATCCCCCCAAGATTCTGCTGTCCAAGTGCCATGCACCCCTTGTACCCTCCCCCACTGAAATCGCCCTTGAATATTAATACCATAAAGAAAATACCAAAAGCTATTCGAGAATGAAATAGACCTACTATTATTCGTATTGTACATTTATATATATAAGGTTGAAGAGGTATATTTTAATGAATTCTAAGACAAGAGAGTAGATCGGGAGAGTGAATTGTGTTTATGTGTGGTATCGTATATGCATGAGTAAAATACGTGTTATTCGGCCATGAACAGTCGTTTTCATAATAATCATAACATAACTAATGTCTGTTTTACTCAAAGTATAGTTTGTTATTTATTTGCCCAGGCATTGACCACTATATACGAATGTATTACGTGTATAGCTCGTATATATATGTGCACGCGTGAATGTGTTTGTGATCTGTAATTATTCTTATATCAAGTGAACGCTGGTGGACCTTGAAAATAAATTGCATCCGTTATGGAGATTAGACTGAGAAAACACATATATTAACGCGGGTGAACAAAAAGTCTGTCGGAAAATTAGCAGAGCCGTATAATTATACTTCATATGCCGGCCGATACCGTTGGCACTAGAAAGCTGCGGCTGGGCTGTGCACAAGAATGCATTTTGTACGCTGACAATGGGACCTTGAGAATGCGTGGCGTCTACCCGTTTTCCGGTACAATAATAAGTCTTTATACATAAACCTTTAGACCACCGAGTGAAAAGGAAGCTCATTGCGGAAACTTATCATCTTTTTTTCTCGTTTAGAATTACATGAGATTTTTATGTTGTTCAGTATTTCTGTGTTTATGTCGTGCGAATCCCAAATAAAGTTTTCATTGCCTTACACAATTTTAGGAGTAAGTGAAGAGACGAAGCGATTAATTTAGGGATCACGAACAGGGTGTAGGTCTACAAGCGTCGTAGTGAAAGGTCAGTGGAGTTAAAGGAAAAGTAAGGTTGCGTCAATGTCGAAAGAAGACGTTTTATTGCGATAATCATGTTATAGACGTATTTTGGAGATGAAGATTGTCGAGAGATAAGCAGTGTAATGCTTCCCTCGGTACTGTAAAACAGACTGTGCCAACAGAATGTCAGATAGAATTCAGATCATCAAACTAAGACAGAATAATTTGGGAAAGATAAAGACACAAATTGCACCGAGTATTAGGCGAACGAAAACTAAAAAATAACCTTTCAGAGTTGTGTTTTTAACATTAGGTTAACCTTTCGATGATCTCTAAATATCACTCTGATTCTTTCTAAGGTAAGCCTTCCCCTTCGTGCGTGGTATCTGTCATCATCTTGTTGTGTCGTGGAATATAATTCGTCATTATTATCCATATTTTTCTTGGTGACCATGTCGAGTAGGCTAGTCAGTTTATTGAGTGATAACCACGCGTTAAAGGAGGGACGCGGAGACGTCACGCTTAATACCTCCTTCAGTACTTCAGTAAATGATTTCCTGTATAGCCTAAGAAATTTTCAGCATCAGGACAACGGATGCAAAGCTATCCAATCATCTTTACAAAAAAAAAAAGAAAGGTGAGAGCAAATCTGCGGCGCCTAATAAAACCGGGGACTAAGCATTGGTAACACCTAGAGAAGTGACCTTGATCCTCTGCAGACTCGGGGTTTTACTGCAGGCCAGAAACCCAGAAACCTGTATAATAAAAATGTATGCATACTTACAAAGCTCATGCAAGCCTCATATATTGGATAGAAAACATGGAAAAACGACTAGGCCTATTGTATAAAAGGATTTTGTCACATGGTTAGTGAGTGTATTCTGTCCCTACAATTTTCCACGCACTAGAAAACGACTAATCTACGCGTATCTTTGTCTTTTTCGCCCAGACATACTTTCCTTACAGTACTGTCTATGTCATGCCTCCTGTAGTCTAATATCTCTAGGGTGTGAACCGTCTATTTGCAAAAGCAAGCTAGTAGTTTTCTGACTTTAATTCGAAAATGAGAAGATTTTGTTGCTGGATTTCATATTAAAAAATACCGAACTTGAACACAAATAATAAGTTGCTTAAACATTGTTGGGGGAATGTCCTAAATGAAAGTGCGAAGGGGTACTAAAACCGGAGTTTTCAGAATATTTTCGGAAACCTCACTTTTACAAGTTAGCGATACAAATTTCTAATTAAAGTGATCACTAATGAGATAATATTCAGTAATTTTAATCTGAATATTGTAAGAAAACTTTTTATTACGATTTATAATGGCGTGTTGTTTTGCCACACGTTGGATGCGTCACTTTGTAATAAAACGATGTTGACGAGTTATAATGTCACCCGTTGGAAACGTCATTTCGTAATGGAAACGTGTAAGTCCCGTATTTATCCTTACCTTAAGGTCCTCTGTTGTAATCGCCACTTTGTAACTAGACGGTTTGCCGGTGTTAATTTATATGTACTTACTTATTTTGTTGTTATTCTAAATAGTAACGAGCCGTTTAATACTTTTTCTTAATACTTACTAAGTCGACCGTATTCTCGCCGTTCAGTTCAAATTTTCCGCCTCGCCGTCTGATTGGTTCCCAATGTCTGGCCGAGTCGAATTTGTCAACTAATGTATTTTTTATTGTTTATATCCCAAACTCTTATATTACCTTTTTAAATGAATCAAACATACAGCGGTTGATAGGTACGAAGATTTATTTAACTCTTGTTTATATAATTAGGTCAATTACAATTGGGAAATGGAACATACATTTATCATAGCTCCGGCGTTTACGATTTGCGCAGTTGGCAGTCCGCTCAGTCTGGTTGTAGAGACGCTTAACAATGGCGTATGTTGCTTCTTCTGTTTATTATAATATTATCTCAGGGAAAAGTTCTTTGGACTACAGAATGTTGGTTTACAGACTAATAAATGCACATAATTTTATAATATTCCTTATAACTAATACACAATATGTGATATTTTAAAATATGAAAAGTAAGTTATTGCCAATGTGAAGTAGTGCTCACTTGGTTAAATTTTTGTTAGCAAGTTACTTTTTTAAAATAGTTTAATATAAAATCAAAATTCAGTGATAGATATGGGTTATCAAAGGTGATTATTTAATCAAGTTCAGTTCGAAAAGTTAATTTAGTGACTGGTGAAGTGAAAAATAAAATTGCTCACTTACTGTGGGTAATTGAATGTTTTAATTTTGGGGTGAAATATTTAATTTATACTCATCAATTCCTTAATGCAGCTTCTCTTGCGATCCTCTTTTTCTTCTGGAAAACATCTAAAAGTCCCTTCTTGTATGGATTGATTGTGATCCAAGTTCAAACGATCGAAATTCAATGTTCGGCTTCCATCAGACTTGTAGATTCATCTGTTTCCTCGGGTTGAGTTGGGTATCATCTGTTCTTCCTCCAGTATTGGTCGTATATTAATTTGGTTTGCTTCCTTCAAGTTTTGGATATAATATTTGTTATATAATTGTTTTTAATTATTTGGCATCTCATCAATAGTTAATTTATATATTCTTCTTGTAAATTCTTCATTCAAATTTAGTAAAACTTAATGATTTTAGGATTTATTTGTCTTCAAGGGCTCCATACGTCCACCCTATATGCTAGTCAATAATGGAATCATTAGATTTCAACGGTCAAAACATGTAACAAGCTCTAGTTGTCATGGTTACTCTTCAAGATATACTAGTTCCCATTGGCCAATATCTTATAACATTGTTATATTCTAACGTTTTATTTCTGTTCAAATTTATAAAAATCCTTTAAATTGTAATTACTTTCTTATGCTAGTAGTAATATTAATTACACTAACACCCTTGTTTTGCTTTTTTGCTAAAGATTATTTTGATATCACTCATAGTTACTTTTGATTAATTAATAACATATTCCTTATTTTTTCCTATTGATATTTCTTTATGTAATTTTCTTTAAACTGAATATTATTTATACATTTTTATACCTGATATTCTTACTTAAATACCTAAACATATTATATACTTTAATTGACCTTTGGTTATTGTTTTCTCTTTAAACTTACAAAATTCCTTCCTTCATGCTAGGCCTAAAGCCTAGGTTTCACAATACTTCTATTCAACATTCTTTACAATCTTTTTATATTCATTAACTTTATTTAGTTGTTGATTGAACATTTTCTAAAGAAACTAATTAACAAAAAAACATTGGTGCTTTTAACATCACACCTTTTATATAATTAACATATTTTTCTTACCAGGTCCATGCCTGAGATTAAGCTTCTAATTATTATTGTTTTCTTACTTCTATCTCACCTGTCTTCTAAGTTTATTAATACTATGGTTCTTTTAACAACAAAACTCTTATAATAATAATTTTTAACACTAGTTTAAACAACATAACTCACTTACAAATTCCTTCACTAAGATATATTGTCTCCTTCTCCCATCTTCCACTCTAATATTTTAACTTTTACCTTATTTTTATGTATTTCTTACTTTCGATCACTTAAATTAATAATGATACAATTAGTTTTATATTCTTACTAGCTAACGTACTATTAAAGATTGTTTTGCTATATTAATATAGTCTGCTTTTTATTGTATTTTACAATGTATACACTTACACTGCACTTTTCCTTTCACATGAGGTTTATTTATCTACTATCACTTTTACTTTTACTCTATGTTATTTACATAGTTTGTGGTTATTTGTTTCTACTAGTGTAGTTATATATTTCACCTTACATTTCACACATTGTTTGTTTATTTAGTATATCATCACTGGGTTGTTATTGGTCATTAACATTTGTTTTATTATCATTTATCATTTGTTACTTTTGTATTAATTATTACCTTTGCTAAGCTTGATTATATTTTACTTGCTTTTGGCTAGTTTATTATTTTATAGGGTATTTTTTATTTCTATCTTCCTATCTTAAATTTATACATTCATTTTTCTTTTCCTTTCATTTAACACAGATAATATATCTATTTTATTTTTATGGTTTATATATTTTACATTTTATTTATGCCCTATCTGATTTAGTGCATTTATTTTACATTTTATTTATTAGCTACATTTTGGGCTATATAACGATTGTGGTCGCTCTGGGTTATATCATGGTTTCTTGTTCCTTCACCTTCTCCAATCTATTGGGTTAAGTCGTAGTCAGTGTCTTAGTCAATTTTTATTTCGTAGTGTTGGGTTATCAATCTTCAGGTTATAAGTTTTTCTTTTTCTTTCTACCTTCAGCTTTTCCTTTTATCAATTATTAGTGCTTTTTGGTGCTATCTTATGTCATGTTATAATATGAATCAAGAAAAAATATTTTGAAATCAGCGCTTTCAGTATTTTTTCAACCTTTATACTTAACTTTACGTTCACTCAGAAATTTCGAGAAGAATTAGCAAAATATATTTATAAATTTATATGTGAAGAATCCTGAATTTCTCTTTTGTCCTGAGAAAAACTGGGGTGTCCAGCCTTCATGTTTCACCCCCCCCCCCCCGAGGCTGCTGGTTACGCCTCTGGTCAGTGTTTCAACCAACCATAAACAACATAAGGAATTTACGTCAGCTGTAACGTAAAGAAACATCTTCACTGTCACATTTACCTCAGACCATTGAAGAGGTCATGCCAAAGAGGTCACTCCATTAGTTGCGTCGCCGAAATGTGCAGTCTCATGAAACAGCAATTCTTCATAACTCTGTATCGTTGGAACCGATGAGCACTAATCGGTGAGGACTGTAACGGCTTGTTAGTCTTGTTACAATATTACGGTTATTTTTGTCTGTTACAGTTCAAGTTGATGTCAGACGTGAAATGGAGAAATTACTTAAGAACGGAGAAGTTATTTAAGGAAGTATCTTTGAAAATAAGGAAAACACTCAGATATCGAACGCAGAATAGGATTTTAAATAACACCTAAATAAAACGACGGCAATTTACGTAATTAATAATTTACAAAGCGCGGCTTAAACCGCAGAATTTTCCCTATTGAAAATTTACGTGCTTCCTTAATGGGAGAAGGTTGCTAGTTTTTACGAGTATAAATAGCAAGCGTTCGTTTATTAATGGTTATGAACGACATTGGAATTCGCGTGAGTACTAAAAAAAAAACACCACGGTCATGAATTAAATTCTGTCACGTTTATGGCGCTGGTTTTATTGTCGTAAATCAGAATAGGCGTCTTTCAGATACGCAATGTGAACACACACACACACACAGATCCTGTGTGTGTAGGCATACATTACCACTTTTTTATAAGGAAAACATTTTTAAAATTCGGAAAGCTTTCGCGGCCGGAGTCAACAGTTTTATCTTCTAATACATCCGGGTTTTTAGGCCGTAGTCGAGTACTGAAAACCGTTTCTGCTACGTTCTAACGTTTCGTCAGAGTAGGAACAGATGGAAATATGTGAAGAATGTTCCAAAGACTTGTAGCACCGCTTTCCTCTTCGTTACCAGTCTTTGGGACTTTCGTTACGTCTTTCCATATGTTTCTACTCTGATGAAACGTCAGGCCGTAGCGGGGACACTGTTCTTAGAATTCGACCGAGGCCGACAAACCTGGAAGTTTCAGAAGATAAACATTTTTATGGCTTTACGATTCGTTCATTAGCCTCGTGCGATTGATAAATTAATTTCCATTCTTTATGTAGTGTGTTTCGTATGTTTAGAATTTTACCGTTATGTCGAATCACTTGCAATACTTTGTCTATTGTACACAGTACTTTTCGCTTTTCAGTGGACTGTGGCGGATCGTATATAATCCACGGACGTCGTAGTGGGGGAGGAGGTCATTATACCCTTAGGGGTTCTCTTAGCGAATTTTCTTCATGAATCTTCCACCCTGAATCGTACAATTTTAACAGCCCTTCAGATTAACAATTTCGGTGGGAACGATACGGAAGATTAAATTGTGAATTCACCATTTGGAATTGTTGCTCCTTGCGGTATGGCAGCGTTTGCTCTGTGCTAGTGGTTGGTTGTCTGTAACCTGATAACTGACGCGTCATGGATCTCTGTATCAGATCGTTTGCGCGGTGGTGGTTGTATCTGATCGTTATCAGACCCTGACCCTAGCTTCTTAACGTTATCTTCTCGAGCTCTGCACCTTTCAGTCGGGTATCGTCTCTACGGATATTTGCCCTGTCACAACGGGAAAGTACTTTACTCACTGAGCCCCGTTCGTTTTCTGGAGAGCGGGTAACCTAACCTGAAACTTTTCTTGAAATGTTGATGCGGTTTCAACACTGCTAGTAGAACTCAGCAGGTTGTCTGGTACGCCGCGCTTTGTAGCTGCGTCGCACGATGATAGGTCGTTCCTCCTCAATACTCGATGAATTTTGTTTTCTATATCAGATTGTACCGTTTTGGATGAGAATTAAAATTGACAAGGTAACAAAAAGTTAATATTGCTATTTCGTGAACGACGTGGCTTTGGGTCAATTTTCAAAAGAGTGTAAGAAAGTTAAGATCTGTGTTTACTTTTGTCAGGTTTTAATTCTGGCTTTATACAGTCCAAGGAGACGGACAAGAAAGTTAACCTTATTAACTGGAGCTACATTCAGGCACTAGATGAAACGTTTGCAGTGTCGAAGGGATAGTGCGATTATAGGGACTCTATCCAAGCTACTTCAGTGACTGGAAACATGTTGTAAATATCAGCTCATGGGCATTTACATTATTTGTATTGAAAACATTGGATTTTAGAGATTTATGTATAGTATATAAACAGTTTTCTTTCTATCGCAGCCTGGAAGGGTTTATTTAACTAACGTCTTTCTTCATGCATTACAAACTTGGTTCAGTCCTTTTTATTTTGCGCTATTCAGTCCTTCTCCGTATCTATCCACGTTACTAATTTTTTTCTTTATAATTTCATTTAGAGAGTTGTCCCGCATCTCCTGTTGTCTTCCGGCCTTTCTTTTTTCCGTATGTTGTTCGTTCCCATTTTCTTTAGCCGCTCCTATGCTGTTCATTCTTTTATCACCAAAGTTCAATTAATTATTTTGTAGCTTCTTTCTTTAGTTATTCTCTTATTCGATCCTTCTAATTCTATCCTTATAGTGACTTCTATCGCTCTTGTTGGATACTCATTGCCCGGTACGCTGGTATTATTCGTGTCTTGCTTAATCACTGTCCGTGATTCGCGCCATTATTTAGAAACTTATAATATTGTATACTTTTCTAATACATTTCTACTCTGTTTTACGTCCGGCTTTTTGATAGCGGTGGATCAAGAATGTTAGAGAAAATTTAACGGCGGATCTGGACTCGTGAGGATGAGAAGTCTGAATTGTAAAACTCATGTTGCCTTAATGGCAACTGCATAATTGGAGGGCTATTAATTAATTAGGTAATGCACACATAATTACTAACAGTAACAGGTGCTTCAGTCTTTAAACAGCATTGTCAAGACTATAACATTACTTACCTCACCAGTACGTAACGTTAACAGAAACAGGCACATACGCATTACACCAAACTAATACGTTTTATGTACAGTTTTCATGCAGGGAGCCAAGACACTGGAATAGAATGTTGTAAGTCAAGTGGTTTCAAAGCGACTATAACACTGTGTTTAAGATTAAGTATAGAATACGAGTGTTGAGACCCCAATAAGTTTCCAGGAATGTCTGCTATAGAATAGAAAAGGAAGACAAATGCACTGAACACGCAGTAGTTGGCCGGCGGTGTAGAACATACTGTAGGTCATTAGGACAATCAATGCAACAGCCGTCGTCATAATTTGCATAGGTGTCTGCTGCAGGGCTGCAGCGGTCGTGCGACCCGCTTTAACGTGCCCACTGCGGTGGCTCAAAACTTGTCTGTGTCGTATCAGACGAATTAGGAAAATTATTTCACTGAAAATTGCCTAGGAACAAATTAACATGAGTTTTAGCTGTTTTTACAATACTGTTAAAACCCTCACTGAACGAGCGACCGAGTACTCAGTTTTGATTTGACCGTTTGGCAGTAGTCTGTCTGTGGGTCTGTTAGGGGCGTGTCTCACGATAACGTTTCAATGTATCACCCGATTTTCATAAAACTTGGCATGCTTGTTCGTACTTTTACCACACAGAACCTGTTGATTTTGAAAAGGAACCCCTCCAAAAATGAGGGAGAAGGCAAAAATGTGAGAGGTCAGAATCGTGAAAAAATCGTTAAACTTCTTGTTTGAGGTATCAGGTTAAAGGGAATTTAAACAACAGTCTGAATATAGTGTTCATTTTTGAAAACCTTTAAAAGTTAGGACCCAATAAGTGGGTGAAAATTTTGATAAAAACGCAAAAATTCATGTGGGGTATCAAAATGGAAATTAAAAAATTTGTGGACCAAAAAAAGAGAAAAAATTTGAAAAAAATTGTGAAAATCTAACGGTCTCAGACTGAAGGGTACTGTATCCTAAATCCGAATGTTTAGAATTTTTACTATTTATTGTACAGTTGTGTGCTGTGCAGTTGTTATATTACTGAGAGTATCCGGGATTTTCGTAATTTTTTACACGGAATTTTCGGGATTTTCTGATAATTGAAAAATTATCTAATATCTAAGTTTAAGTAATAATAAATGTACTTCGTACAAAATATTGAGCGAGTTCTGCGGGTCAGGGAGCTTAGGCCTACTAGTGTTATACCGTAATTGTGAAATTGTTGTATAGATAGATGAAAAACTATGTAAGCGATAGTTAGTTTAACGACATTATATTACTCGAAATGTTGCGACTGCTGCTGAGTTTTGGTGTATTGTCACATGACTGTGCCTAAACCCCCCCCCCCGCCCACGAGGATCGAAAAAGTTGACGAATTTTGTTAATCTCTTAATTTTTAGGCTGTTTTATTATTTTTTCAGCTGTGTACGCTAATATAGTAGTAACTCTTTTATTAAATATACACAGATGATTATTACACAGCATTAGGGTGGTATATGTTTGAAATATAAAATATAGGAAAATCAATTCAGTCAATAAGTGTCTTTTAACAATGTTCTAATAACGCATAGTTTTATTGTGTTATTGTCGTTTACTTTGATGGGACTGATGTTATCACGCGTTTTTCAGCCACTTTAAAGATAGTAATGTTGATTAGTCTTAACTTGTTTTTTTCATTTGTATGAAGCCGATTCGACCCCGGACTCCCCAAGCACAATTCTAGACACACGACTGGCCAACTGTTGCGGTATTCTGCATGGAAACACATCAAAATGGATGAGGAAAAGACAAAAAAGGCAGGGAAAGATGTTTTGGGTGAAACATGATTTGTCAGTCAAAACAGGATGCGAGTGCCGATGAACATTGTACAGAACAGGAATCACGGAGGTGTTAAGTGAATACGATACAACAATAAATACAGGTAATAAAATTACCAAAAGAAAACGTGTGATTAGTCCTATTGTTTCTACTGCATATGATGATGATGTTGATGTTCATTGTGTGTAAATAGAATAAGTCAGCACGCCTTTAGTAAGATCATTTTTGACGGTCATTCAAAGCAATAGCCGTCATAAATTAGACGGCAGATTGACGTTACAATGAATAGCGTGCATTGATTAAAAATTTGTGTGCACGGCCCTCTCGAGACGCTGTCAGGATGTGTGTGCGTGTGCGCGCGTTTGGATAATAAAATTATTTTCTTGCCGTCGTGCATGCTGCAGCCACGGTTTATTGAAGAGTGTGTTTGTTTTACTCTCTTGTGTTTGTGTTGTTGTTCCTTCTCTTCAAGTCTCAAGGACATCTGAAAAAACATGGTCCAACGCCTGTTAAAAAAAAATTAACGTCGTGTTGTGTGCATGTATAAGGTTGTTTTATGCCGCATTTAGATGAAAATTAATAATATCATGTTTGGAAGGAAGTTATTTTATTATTTTTGTTTAATGTTAATAAGTGCAGTTTCTTGGAATTTTGTAGTGTTTTATTATGGTTTCAGTGGAATAAGATTTTCGACATCAAGCCAAGCACAATGTGACTCATTAAAGTGTTTACCAGATTGGCCAGATAACTGTCAACTTTGAATAATAAATATAGCTTTCTAAGAAATTGCACAAATAATAATCAAAATAAGATAGTTGATAATAAAACATACCACAATTAATACGGACTACGTAAGATGGTTATCATTCAGTCTGCAAAAAAAAAACCTCTTGAAGAGTTGAAAAAAGTTCAGTCTGTGTTGAAGTTCCTTGCAAAACTGAAAATATGTAATCATCTCACAACAAGATTATAATACAGTAATATATTCTGAATCTGTATAATAACTAAACATTTTTCTTATGGTCGTTTCATCTGACGTAAAAGAAATTTACATCGGATCTTTCAGCACGTATTGAAGATGCGTTAATAGTTGGAAACATTCGCCGGGTTGTTAGGCCGTGGTCCGTCGTTGGTGTTTACAGACGTTTCGGCCCACCATCGGAGGCCATCTTCAGTGTTGGAAGCAGTTGCTACGGTGTCCGTCAATTCACCCCAGTGATGAGATGGCGGACCCCGTGCCAATTGATCCAACACTGAATATGGTGGACCGAAACGTCTGTAAACACAAACGACGGCCACACGGTGTTTCCAACTTTATTGACGCTTCGCGCCCCGTGAAAGCCTTAGAAACTCTATGCGCTAATAGCTTACGAATACGATGTGAATGTGTCTGTACGACCCCGATATGTCGTAGGTCTCCCTTGTTACTGTCTGAAACAGCCGCTGGTTGCACCTAAACAAAGAAAAATTAATTATACGATAAAATCAGTTCCAAGAAAATTGGTATCGAAAATGAAATGTCTTCGACAAGGGGGCACGAGCTTCAATCATACAATGATTCGTGTTTTTAACACGAGCTATGAAAATAAAAATAGATTTTAAAACGTAGCGGAAACGTCTAGAAAGAATACCTTAAGCACGATTGCCTATGGAAATATGGATATACAAACCGTTAGTGAGAAGATCCTTATAGGAGAACCGAAGACAAGATGGAACAGGCATATCGCCTAAACCCTGCAGTGAAGGAGATCGTAAATTCGTAAAAATGAAGGAGACAAACTCTAACTGCACTTCCTCTACGCCATATAAAATTATGGTGGTTTTTAAATTTATAAGCCTACTACTACAGCAGGTAAAAACTGAGCATACTCAGTCTCTGGACGTAAAACATATGCAGTGTGTTATCATGTGGACGCCGGCATGGTGGCGAAAGCGACATTTCTTCCTCTGTGCAATATGCATTGTTTGTACAGATAAATGTTATGATTACACAGAGTCAGCAGGCAATAATAAACACTGTGGCGGTGCGTGTCGCGGGGAACCGTCTACGTGCGGACTCAGCTGGGGGGGGGGGGATACTTTTATTGCCAACATTTATCGCCTACGCGAGAGCGCTGCCGGCTGGATACACATTAATCAGCTGCGGTGACACGCGAGATTTTGTGTCGAGTTGCTCGCGTTGACGCAGGTGACGAAAATAAAAATTCTATAGTTCGCGCGATGTCTGTGCGCAGCTGGTCGACGCACGGTCTTCTTCAAAGTCGGTTCCTCCTCGTGACCTTTTTACCCTTTCCAGAACGGCGTGTCCAGCACCATATAACTTTGCCGCGCCGTGACGGTCTGTCGTGTTGTTACAAAGCAGGACAAACAAAACATTGCAACGATTTAACTGTTTGAATACCCCTCCAGAAGGACGCAGAAAAAGGGAGACTCACACCGGTCACGGTGTTCTATAAAAACAGTGTTTTTTGCTTAAAATACCTTAGAGCCAACAATTTTTATCGTATCTGAATTTTTTAAGACGTTCACAAATAATTTTTTTTAACACAACGAGACGAGTTTTGAATTTCGATCTTGAACATGTTTTATTATGCCATAAATTCGTCTTTATTTTATACGTATCTCTTCAATATTTCTTTCTGGTTTTCTGTATTATGAACATTTCTTCAGATTGTAATTGAAGAATATTACTACTGCAAGTAAAATTTAATGAATTGTATTATTGTTTTTTCACCTGACGCACATTTCACAGAATATAAATAGTAATTAAAATAAAACATTAAATATTTTAATAAATAGCTAACTACTGGTATAGCTAGAAATGATGAAACTGGATATCTCTTTGAACGACTGTGTGGGTAGAAATAATACAGAAACGAAATTCAAAATCTTGAGGTTCTCTGCGGTGAGAAGAAGACGAGAAAGGGGTGGACAGTGGAAAGGAAGGCGGCGCATAGTGTGCGAATGAGGGCCTTCTGGCAGGAGAAGTAAAGGAAATGATATTCGCGTGGACCACGGTTGGCCTATTCGTGTAAAAAAAATAGCTAACTACGTAAACATTACAGCTATCGAGAATTTAAATCGAAATAAAATCGATTATTTCTTAATTTCTATAGTAATCAATACGAATCGATTATTCGTTATTTCATATAAAAATCTCTGAGTATGTCTGTAAAACGTGCGTCAGGGTAAAACAAAAACAATATAATTCATTAAATTTTACTTGCAGAAGTATTTATAATTTGAAGAAATATTCGTATACCAAAAATATATAAAACATTTTATAAAAATTAAACTAAAATATAAATGTAGGCCTTATCCAATAGAATATTAAATTTAAATTTTAAAAAACGTATTAAATGAATCTGAGATTAAGACTAATAAGAGATCCTGGACTAAGGATCTGAAGTCAGAATTACAAAATTTACGAGTTAGGACCCAAAATAATGGGTCAAACGAGTGTAATTTCAAAAAGATTGAAATTTATAAATTTATTTCTTTTTATGTACAGTCTCCAGACCGCTGTGAGAATCAGATTTAAATAATTACCTTATATTTTTTAATCCGCTAAGCGATCGTCGTTATTTATATGTACAACATGTTTCGGGGATAAATCCCCATCTTCAGGTAAAATGTTTATTCACCCTAATGCATAGGGGTCGTCGAAAATGTTAACGCACATAAGCACATCACATATAACAAGTCATGAATAAATTAATGGATGAACGGAAAACACATAAGCGCGTGATATGTGACCCAGTGCACTGGTCGGTCTCCGATCGTCAACTAGCTTTTACGCGTGTTTCACTTCCTATCTTCAATGCGGTATCATAGAGTGTGTTAGACTTAAATAACAGCTGGTCGTTAAGTAATTGTCCTTTATGTATTTTTGAGGCCCTGTAAATTTCAAATTCTTCTAGGGCATTCAAAAGATGACCTTTATTACAGATGTGTATAGGTTCCATGTTTTCTTTAAACCCGGTGTAATTATGGTTTTTATTTATGAGATTGTGACGATTTCATTAATAAAAATATGTTAATTAATTAAATTGTTAATGTATAAGCTGAGAAATTTTAAAATTTTAATAAAATCTCACATTTTAAACTAAATCTTATTGCTATCATTAAATAATAATAATATTTAATAAAAAGTCTAATAATAAAATAAAAGGGAATACAATTGTACAGAAAGGGTAAAGCTTGTTAATTAATCCTGCATATACAGGCACTGACCAGAATTAACTTGTTTTCTGACCCCTAAACAAACTAAATATAATTGTAAATTTTGTTATTATTTAAATAATTAAATAAGACCACTGTAATGTACTTTGATAACGTCTGTAACTAAGAATATCTCTATTTAATCAAACTTTAGTCCTTTAATTAAATTAGAAACATGGAACTACTTTTATGTTGACTAGTAATTGTCGCGAGATTACTACTCTTCCCCTAACTATTTTTGCCCACTTGCAATGGAGCGCTCACGCCGTAAGCTGCGTACAGCGTTGTTTCGCGACGCGTGTATAATTATGTGAATGGTTGGTTCAATGAATATTTAAATAACTAAATTTGTGCGGCGATGACATCTCTCTCTCAATGAATAAATAACAAACTATGTAATTCATACATTACTACAAACATGAAGGTGATATTCAACTAATCTATAATCATGTGAAGTGTATTACTGTGAAACGAACTTTCTATTTATTTATTATAACTACAAGAATTATAACAGTCGTCTAAGATGAGAGTATCCTACAAGAATTACTACAGTCGCCTAAGATGAGAGTACTTCACCCCGAATGATATAACAGACTTCAGGAACTTCACCGTCACCGGATACTAAGGCAACGACAGACCTTCAGGAAACACACCAAGGACCGAAGAACCAATTCTGCAGCAAATACTGAAAACCAGGTGACATGGAGGCTTGTCTTCCATGGTTATGAGTTACTAAAATTATTACCCACAAAAGACAATTTAACTCACCACTTTTAAGACTTTAAAAGACAGACATTATATGTAACATGTAGTCTGTAATCTAATAACACTGGTTATAGCAAAAGAGTAAATGTTTAAACTAAAAGTTTTCTTGTTTTGAAAGATTAATAAAGTCCATTCTTCAAATGGCTCAATTTTCAATATTGTATATGGCAAGGTGACCATTATTAACTTAATATATATTCAATCCCGGATCCGTGGAATAAATTAAATAGATGTACATCATATTTTGAGGGCCCTTATGAAAGAGTAATATATATATATATATAATTATACTGTAAACTATATATGTTGAGAACTTTAAATAGAGAACTTTATCTCATATTGTAATAAAGAGATGTCATCTGAGTACCGAGTAACCTGAGTGCATAAATCAACAGTCTCCCCTTCCCAATATCCTGATATAAGAATTGTTTTATTTGTTGTAATTAATTTTCAGCTCGTCACACGAAAGGCAGCCTGTATAATTGGCATAACCAATTAACGCGGGTTCCCTACGTTATAACACAAGTTAAGATGTTATAAATTGCGCCACTCTGCTGCTGCTAATTAATTTGCTAATTTGCTTAAGAGAAAAGAAAGAAGTAATTGTGTCCCGATATCCCACACACACAAGCTGTTGATCTATTCACTCATGTATTTTAATATGTGTCAGAATTTTTACTAAGATAAAAATAATAATTATTATTATAGTAATGTAGTATAGGTAACTTTATTTTTAAATATAATATGTGTAAAGTAATATTAACATATTGTCCCATGTAAACAAAACCATGTAGGTGCTTGTCTAAAAGTTTCATTCTTCAACGTGTCAATTTGACGACAAACTCGGACATGTAAATTTCCTGTTGCCGATTGTTTAAAACTGTCATAGTTGCTCTCCCTCAAGTTAAGTTAGACAATACGCCACCCTCTTTGTTTGGTCTATTGTTAATAGAAGCGTGTCTGTTCCTGTGTTTAGTAACCGAAGATTCCCCCTTTTGTAGTACGCATATTCAAGCCTGTGTGAAATTTCTCTCTCTCTCTCAATGTAAAATGATAAAGGTTGTCATAACATTTTAAGTGTTTATTTGTAAAAAAAAAAAAGTGTAAGAATACGATTGATTTATATTTTTATATTTTTGGTGTAAAAAAAAAAGGAAGCGTTGTATAGCATTTAATGCAAATAGTAGAATAATTAGTTATAGCCACTCACGTTACGAAAATGGCTGAATTTAATCCTGATCTATTATTAAAAGATGAGCTATGCTACGAAGCACTTTTACGAGGTCTAAAACACGTGAATGTAACCGTGTCGGAATTACGAAAATCATTACGCCAAACCGGATCAGATATACCCTCGCAGTTAGATAGATTGCGTGAACTCGATTATGACGGCGAACGAGAAACCTGTTATGCGAAATATAGGGAACTGATGGTATTATCTCAGAACCTTCAGGACAAAAAATCACCTACTGAAATTTTTCGCGTTACGCAACGTATAGAACATTTAACCCGCCGGTTGAATAATTTATTAAGCTGGCCCGACGTCACCGTAATCCCCGCCGATGTGCAGAAATTTGCGGATGAGGCATTAAGCCAATTACCCATAATTATCAACGACTTACGACGAAAGTCTGACTCATCGAGAATGGAGGAAATTGAGCACTACTTACAAAAATTATATATTTCCCCAGTTCAATCCCCTACTTTAGAACACCCTCTCTCCACCTCGAACCACGAATCACCCACTGTATCGAAGATACAACAGACTCATGAACAAATACCTAGTAGAGAATTAAATACCCTAACTATGTCAGAACCCCCACCGCCTAATGTTCAGCAAACTCGCACTAGTAAATATGCTATTACAAATCCTAATGCAACCACCAATCCTTCGAAAAGTATACCA